>CM039513.1:15335855-15355945 GCA_022432975.1 Begonia masoniana
TCCTTAGACTTATGTAGTTAGGATAAAGGTGTAGTGGAGATTAATCCATAATCTGTCACGGTTTTAGTCCTGTGAGCAGATTTTGGAGTAACATATAAGTCGAGCGTTTCCGGAGCCAGGTAAGTAAAGTAATGGGGAAGCTTGGGCCTACATCAACAAAACAGTAGGTTTATGCATTTTGAGTGTTTCTTCTTTATTCATGCATTAAGTTTGAAGAATAATTTCCACTGCTCCAGTTGCCTTCACGTCTTTCTCTGATCTGATCCCATCCGTTCTATTGGGAGTTGGAATCAATTTTTCCAAAGTCAGGGGTAACATCCCTACTCAATTAAGGGGCAGATATTCCCTTAACACTGATCTGATCCTATATTCCATTTGGCAGGCGGATCAATTTTTCCAAAGTCATACATCCTCTTCATCGATTAAGGGGCGATTAGTTCCTTAACAGTTGATCTATTAACAATCTGTTCAGCCTTACCATTTCATTACATGTAAATTCATTTTCGTGTTCTTCCAAACTTATACATGACCCTACAGAAAATATTCAAACAAGCATAAACCTACTGTTTTGTGATGTAGGCCTGAAGACACACACATACTCCACTTACTTGGTTTCCTGAAAAAGCTTGGTTGCAAACTACTTCGGGTTTTGCTCAAACCTATAGCTGTAGATAGAGTATTAATTAAGCTTCATTCTAAACTATCCACAAATCTACCAGAACTCATAACGAAACTAGTTTAGGAGATCTGATCATCAAGCATTTCTGATTTGCCCCAAACCCGAACTAACTCTCACTTACAACATTCTTAAAACTCACATTTAAAATCCCCTCTAACATCGATAGTTACAATGTAGCAAGAAATCGAAGTAGAACTCACCTAGCTTAAAGAAAATGGGAGAGAAAATTGCCGAGAGAAACTCTGCTTAGCTGAGCTGAATGCCGAGAAAGGAAAATGAGAAACAGTGGCAGCTAAACTTTCATTAAACCCTCCATTTATAACACTGCTTCAGAATTACTCAAATGCCCTTGGCTAACCAACTTTAACCTATTTAACCAACCAATCAAATTTACTAAATTCCATAAAAATAAAAGTTACAAAATGACGTTATTAATTAAATAAGGTGGACAATACCGGTTGCTACACTAAACATTGCTCAGGTAAAAATTTTAAATTTCACTAATCCGTTCACACCAAGAATTTGCGTCCCAACAAATATGGTCCTCACTTCTAGATGGCGAGAACAATCGCCATTAATTCGCGCTTGTTAACTTACTTTAGTTGAGTTCGGGTTGTAAGGGTTTGATTGAAGTAGGCAATTGGCCACCGATTTTGCATTAATATTGCTCCAATTCCATACCCGAAGCATCTGTCTTGACCACAAATTATTGTTGAAAATTTGGTAAGGCCAACACCAGCACCGTAGTCATTGCGACCTTTAATTTCTTGAATGCTTGTTGAGCCTCTAACCCCCACTTGAAATTGTCCTTCTTAATTAATCTGGTAACGGCCTCGCGATGGAGCTATATCCTTGGACAAAACATCGATAATATCTTGTGAGCCCCAAGAATCCCCGTAAAGCCTTTAACGTCCGTGGCATTGGCAACTCCACCATGGCTTTTATCTTGGAATTGTCAGCCGCCATACTATCTACCGATACGATGTGCCCTAAATATTCAACCTGTTGCTGTGCAAACAAACATTTTTTGCGGTTTGGGAACAACTGATGTTCTCGCAATGTTTCTAATATCACCCCCAAATGGGTTAGGTGATCCTCCCATGAGCGACTATATATAAGAATGTCATCGAAGAATACCAAGAAAAATTTTTGCAAATATGGTTTACACCTTATTCATCAACGACTGAAAAGTGGCTGGTGCATTTGTGAGGACGAATGGCATTACAAGAAACTCATAATGACCTTCGTGTGTCTGAAAAGCTGTCTTCGGTATATCCTCAGGCCGCATTCAGATTTGGTGATAACCCGATTTCAAATCAATCTTAGTGAACGTTGTAGCCCTATGTAGCTCATCTAATAATTCATCTATCACCGGAATCAGGAAGTTATCTGGTACGATATATGTATTTAAGGCTCGATAATCAAAACAAAAGTGCCAGCTCCCATCTTTTTTTTAACAAGCAAAATGGGGCTCGAGAAAGGACTCACACTTGATCGGATCACAACCTCGACTAACATCTCTCGTACTAGTTGCTCAATTTCATCATTTTGGATTTGTGGACAACGATATGGCCGAACACTAATTGGGGCCACTCCTTCCATCAAAACGATGGCATGCACGTGGTCTCGCAGGGGTGGAAAACCTGGTGGCATATTGAAGACGTTGCCAAATTCTTCTAACAAAGCCGTCAAGGACAGTGGTTCCTTTGATCCCTCGACCGGCCAGTCCGAGCTATCCAACAGCCGCAGCTCGATCCATACTGATGCTACCAGTTTCATCATCATCCTGCACATTGCTTTTAATGTAACCAGTGAACGACACAGGCCTGGGTCTCCCTTCAACATAATTGACCAATGCATCGTTAACAACTTCCAATCCACCGTCATAGTTCTCAAAGTGCGAAGCCATGCCATACCGAGAATCAAATCCGTACTTCCAAGTGGAAAAGACAAGAAATCGGCTCAAACCTGCATTACATGTAAATTTAACGCTACACAACGACAAATTTTGTTTCCTCGCTCTTTTGCCCCATTCCCCAATGTCACGCTGTACGTTCCATCGTTATCTACTAGGAGTCCTAATCTATCCACTATTCATGTCGAGATAAAATTGTACATCGCTCCGCTATCAATCAGTATTACGACTTCTTGATCTCCCAATAGACCCCGTACTTTCATGATTTTGCTCGGCGTGAATCCAACCACTGAATTCAAAGTGACTTTGACTGAATCGTGGTGGAGATGTACTTCATCATCGTCTTTCGCTTCTGAATCCTGGAGTGGTTCGTCCCCATCGCTTACCAACATCTTTGCACTTATGCCCTAGAAAAAATCGTCGTCACACCTAAAACATAATCCCTTGGCATTCTTGTTTTTATAATCGGAATCTGTAAGCCGTTTCGATCGTGTTATTTGTTGTCCTTTGGTGCTGGTCTCATCTCCACCCCTTGGTGGATGAATTGAAGAGAAACTAGAGCTTGTGAATGAATGTTGAGATCACGGACCCCAAGGTCCTCGTCCTCACGTTCGACTGGCTTTTGGTCCTTCACCAATTGTGCCATAGACATAGCGTTCGCAAGGCCTCACGAATTTAGTGTACGTACTGCAACCTTGAGATCGAGTTTTAATCCCTTTAGAAAATTTATGGTCAAATCCAGGTCCGAGTACCCTTGCATTTGACTGGAGAGTAGCTCAAAACGATCACGGTATTCTATCACCGTTCTTGTTTGGGTGATGCCAAAAAAATGCTCGCTCAGGCTGCCATCTTGAATCGCACGAAAATGTTCTAATAAGCATTCTTTGAATTCACCCCATGATCGTAATGGATTGCGTTGTTCGCGCCAGCGGAACCAAGCTAGTTCTCTTCCTTCCAGACAGATACCAGCCGCTACGAGTTGCTTAGCCTCGGTTAATCCGATTACCGTGAAATAACATTATGCTCTATATACCCAGTTGTGTGCATCATTTCACTCAAAGACGAGCATTTTCAAATTATGAATGCGACTCTCTATCTCGGTCGCGATCCTGCCACCTCCCATCCATTGAGAACTGCGACCCATATCCCGGTCCATCATCTCCTACCAATAACTCCCTTGCTCTTCGCTCATGCTGACCCTATGTGGCATTGGTCCCATAATTTGAACATTGGTGATGGTGTCGCCTTGCTCCCTGGTAGGTGTCCATTCCCTACCATTGATCCTGAAATGCCTGGGTCTTGGCCGGTGGTGGTTGTCTCGATCCTACACATCTCGGCCGTTGTTGGGCTAGAGGCTGGCCTTGCTGTCCAACCTTAGGCCAAGCTGTTGGAGCTGGGTTCCAATGAATTAGGGCAGCAAAACTTCCTCTCGTGCGAGTCACTTCCCCTGCTGGATTAACCCCATGCGGCCCCGACCACGTCGGTTGCCACAACATGTCTGAATATGGTGGAATAGATCCCTGCGATCCCAAAATTTGCAGAAAAATCCCTTGAGATCCATGCTGCACTCCTGTAGCTGTCGTGGCGACTATCGTTGTGGCTCCCGATGTAGACGTAGTCGCCACATATGGGTCTATCGGTGGCGTTGGCGATTTCGAAGCTGGGCTGTCCTGTTTCTCAATAATTGAACGCAGCAGTTGTTACATAGAAGTAAACTTCTCATCCATTCGGCTCTCAAGACCCATGAATGACACCTTCATTGTAGAAAAATGTGTACCCAAATTTCCGAACTGCTCTTCAAGCGCTTCAATTTTCTTCCCTTGAGCCATGGACCCCAGAATGTCGCTCAGATACAAAATTTATACAACCCGATTCTCGCTAACGATAATAAGATAGTACTAATATTACGGCGAATTCTAGAGCGTAAATCGCTCTAAAGGTAATACTAAGGAATTAAGAATGAAAGGAAAAACTTGATTATTCTCTGCGTATCTCTCAAGGAGATTACAAAGGTATTTATTCAAATCCTAATATAGACTTCTCTTTTAAATAGGAAACTACCATAACAGAAATTAGAAATAGGAAACTACCTTAACAGAATTTAGAAATAAAAAATACTAATTTATTAAATTACTAAATAGCCTTTTTAATAATAATCCCCTCATGAAATCTAATTGTAATTCCTCTTTCGTCGCCTCACATAAGTCTTGAGCGGCACATCATTACTTCCCGCCCAACGATTTATAGTGGACATGTACCAAAAGTTTTCATTAGTGATTGCTCTTCTATGCCCGTGGTTTTTTCTCTTATAGGGTTTTCACGTAAATTTTGGTGTCCATTATTTTCTCGTTTTCTTTTTTCGGTTTCTTGTTCGATTTTTCAACAACTGGTATTGGAGCAAGGTTCGAGAGTTCTAATTGTTTTTTAACAACTGGTATCAGAGCTTTAAGTTGAAGGTTTTTGAAAATCAGGGTTTGATTCTTAGAAGGTATCGAACGATTTCAGGTCAATGAAATTGCAATTTTGGAGGAAAATGAAATTATAAAATAAACAAAAAAAAAAGAAAGGTGAAAAGAAACTTTTGCTTTTCTGGTCATCTTCTTCGTCACAAAGTTTTACAGAGAAAAAAAAGGCATTCAGAAGAACGAGCCCCGACTGAAGAAGAAAGAACAGCGCAACCCGAAGCCGTAGAACAAAGAGACCTCGCCACTATGAAAAACCCACTTCCATCAGAGAGGAGAAGACCACCTAGGAACTACTGAACGTCGTTCGGAGTTTGCAGCCAATCAAAGCGGCGCGCATGTTAGAGAACAGAGATCGTCAAGAGAAGAAATCCCTCTCCGCTGGAGCCGATCGAAGAAGAAAAAGTGTAATTGACTTTTCTCAAATTGCAATCAAATTTTCTAGTTGTTGTTAATCGTTGTTGCAAACAGGGACAAAGTGATATTTTTTGGCGATAAAAATTATTCTGTAACACCCGGCTTTACAAGATTTTAATATTCTAATAAATAATGACATTTTGTAAATATGTCAAATTAAGTCTGTTTTACGAGAAGAGAGCGTTATTATAATCCTAATTATTAATATGGATTTTAGGAGAATTATGAAGATTTTTGGAGTTGTGATGTTAAATCACGAGAATTACGTTTCTCGTAATATAATTGACGTTTTAATAAAAATAGTAAACGAGGTCCGTTTTGCGAAAGAACAGTTTTAATAGAACCCTAGTAATAAGTTAGAGTTATTGGCAAAATAAGAAAATTTGGAGAAACTGAATCGTTAGCTAATTAACGAAACAAATGACGAAACAAATAGAAAATCAAAGGAAAGGTAAAAAGGTAATTTGCCAAGCCAAATTATTAAAAACACATTTCTTCTCTCTCTCCCTCATTTTCTCTCTTCTTCCACGAAGCTCCAGAGAGCTTTCCCCTTCGGCGACTTCAAGCCTCTCCACGGTTCTTCATCAACCGCTCCTCCGATCGTCAAGTTTCTTCACGTTTTTCTCTCCTATCGTGATTCTAGGTAAGTTTCTAGCATTTCCCGACTGTTATTCTCGAGTTCTAGCTTGATAAACCGTTAGGGTTTCGTAGAAATTTCATGAAAATAGTTGGGTTTGGTTAGAAAACGTTAGATAGGGTTGTATTTACGATTATTGAGCGTTATTTGGTGAAATATAGGGTGTATTCAAAGTTTGGGTTGAAAAGTCGGGTTTGAAGCTATGAGAAATCCCCATTAATGGAGTTTAGGGTTATTGGTGAACATAAGCTGCTCGATGAAATGCCCGAGAGAGTTGAATTAGAGTTTTAGGAAATTTCCTTAGTTAAGGGTTTCGTTAATTTGGACGTTTAACGGTTTGAACTCGTTTTAACGATCAATGTTGTGAATTGCCTTAGGTGAACAACGCTCGTGGACGGAGCTTAAATTTCTACTGACGACAGGTAGGTCTTCGTGACTCTTTCGGCCGATTTGTCCTACACCATAAGATTTTATGTTGATTGAGGATCTTGGAGATGTAGAATGTGTTGGGTAATAGGTTGGGTAGTTAGTTTTAGTTAAGTTGTTGAATGTTTAAGTTGTTGCTTGTTTATGCTTCGGTTTTAATTATGGCATCGTATATATTCATGCATCATGGTTTCTGGAAAAGGTATTTCCATGCATGTTTTCATGATAAACGAAAAGGGTAAACGAAAAGGAAAACGAAAAGTTAAATGAAAAGGTAAACGAAAAGGAAAACGAAAAGAAAAACGAAAAGGTAAACAAAAAGGAAAACGAAAAGGTAAACAAAAGCGTGTGAGTTTCCTAGAGGTTGGGAAGGAGCTGAAGAAGAAAAGATAGGAATTAGTACAAACTGATGTGTGGGGACCCACACCTATTTCTTCTCTTGGTGCATCATACTACTACGTGACGTTCATACATGATTCAATAAGAAAGATATGGGTATACTTCATGAAAAACAAGTTTGATGTATTTAGTGTTTTCAAGAAGTGGAAAGCCTTGATTAAGAATAAAATCAATCTGAAGGTGAAGTGTTTGAGGTCCGACAACGGAGACGACTACATCGACGCTGATTTCAAAGAGTATTATGCTGTAAATGAGATCAAGATGGAGAAAACTATTCCTTGAACACCTCAAGAGAATGGAGTAGCTGAAAGGATGAACTTCGCTAAATGAACGTGCAATGATTATGAGATTGCACGCCGAGCAGCCTAAAACTTTTTGGGTAGATGCAGCCAACACTGTAGCATATCTTATCAACAGAGGACCCTCTGTGCCTCTAGATTTCAAAATTCCAGAAGAAGCCTGGAACGATAAAAAGGTAAAGTTTTCTTTTCTAAAGGTGGTTGGTTGCCTATCACATGTTCATATTGATAATTCTGATATAAACAAGCTTGATCCGAAATCTAAGAAGTGTTTTCTTATTGGTTATGGTCACGTTGAGTTTGGTTATCGTTTCTGGAATAATCAAAATCAGAAGATCATTCGCAGCAGGAAAGTCGTCTTCAACGACCAGGTCCTTTACAAAGATGCTTTTGGTAAGACTTCTGATAGTGGGAATTTTGTATTGAAAGAGTCTATTATGGTCAATTTTAGAGATTTTTCAGCTGATAATTTTTCTTCTATCAAAAAAGATCAAGGTGTTGTTGAAGAAGAAGTTGACGAGAATATGGCTCCGGAGGTAAATCGGCAAACGCCAATTGCAGAACTGTGAAGATCATCCAGAATCATCAAACCAGTCCATTGATGGTCTCTGTCTTTTAATTACATCCTGCTGACTAACGCAAGCTGACCAGAATATTATGAGGAAGCATCACAGTCTGATGATTCGATTAAGTGGGAGGCAACCATGAAAGATGAGATAGAGTCAATGAAGTCAAATTAAACTTGGAAATTGGCTGAGTTGTCGAAGGGTAAGAAAGCACTGCACAACAAGTGGGTTTTCCGAATTAAAGAATAACATGATGGGAGCAAGAGGTACAATGCTAGATTGGTTGTCAAAAGTTTCCAACAAAAAGAAGATATTGACTACACCAAGATCTTCTCACTAGTGGTGAAGTTGACGACGATCAAAACTATCTTGGGTTTGGCTGTGAAAGAAGACCTTCATCTCTAGCAGATGGATGTGAAAGCTGCTTTTCTTTACGGTGATTTAGATGAAAAGATCTACATGCAGCAACCACAAGCTTTCAAGGTGAAAGATAAAGATGAGCTTGTGTGTAAGCTTAAGAAAAGCTTGTACAGCTTGAAACAGACTCTAAGGCAATGGTTTGATAATGTGAAGCCGATCACTATTGCTACATCAAAACATTTTTGTTCTGTTCGTCTTCTTTCTTGTGAAGAAGAACACACTCGTGCCCCAGCCACCGTTTTGCGACAAGAAACAAAGAATGAGAAAGGCATCTCGGATCGCCTTGTCCAGCCGTTGTCCGACGAGAGAAGAGAACTCCTAGGTGCATCGTTGCTCGCACAGAAGCCCCGCTTCAGCCCTGCTCCTTCTGCGTCATCTCAACCCCGCACGCCTCCCTTGTTGCCACAGGTTGTCACTGATCAGAGAGGGATAGTCGGCTCCCCCTCCCAATCTAAATCACTGCCGCCGATCTGCCCGACGCAAACCCTAGTAGAATCTCCGTCGACACCCACTCTGATTTCGAAGGAAGCAATTTTTGGGCATGAATATCTGTTTTGGGCATTGATCTTTGATAACGATGATAGGCGATGATAGTGTAGGACACGATATTAGAAAATTCAATGGGGCAGATTTCGCATTCTGGAGAATGCAAATCGAAGTTTACTTGTACGAAAAAAAAACTTCATCTTCCCTTGAGTGCAAAACCAGAGAAGATGGAAGACGGTGAATGGAATCTTCTTGACAGACAGGTTTTGGGAGTCATCCGACTGACGCTAGCCAAAAACATTGCTCATTACATGGGGAAGGAGAAGACCACCACGAGTCTAATGAAGGCTCTGTCTGATACGTACGAGAAACCCTCTGCGAATAATAAGGTATTTTTGATGAAGAAACTTTTTAATCTGAAGATGGTTGATGGTACTTCTATCGCGGCGCATCTGAATGAATTCAATAAAATTGTGAATCAATTGCTATCGGTGGAAATTGATTTTAGAAATGAGGTTCGTGCCTTAATTTTGTTAGCGCCTCTATCGAACAGCTGGGGGCCTATGAGGGCAGCAGTTAGTAACTCAGTCTAAAGCGGGAAATTGGTATTCACCGATGTGAGAGATCACATTATTGCCGAGGAGGTTCGTAAGATTGATTCTGTTGAAACATCAAAAGGCCTAGCTCTGAATGTTGAAAATAGAGGTAAAATAATGAGAGAAACTGAAACCGGTGCAGGAATAGATCCAAGTTAAAGAATGGAAGAGGTCAGTCCAAGTAGCAATTGATTCACAATCGTATTGAATTCATTCAGATGCGCTGCGATAGAAATACCATCAACCATCTTCAGATTAAAAAGTTTCTTCATCATAAAATACCTTATTATTCGCAGAGAGTTTCTCGTACATATCAGACAGAGCCTTCATTAGACTCGTGGTGGTCTTCTTTTTCTCCATGTAATGAGCAACGTTTTTAGTTAGCGTCAGTTGGACGACTCCCAAAACCTGTCTGTCAAGGAGATTCCATTCACCGTCTTCCATCTTCTCTGGTTTTGCACTCGAGGGAAGATTAAGTCTTTTTTCGTACAAGTAATTCTCAATTTGCATTCTCCAAAACGCGAAATCTGCCTCATCAAATTTTCCAATATTGTATCCATTATTATCATCTTCTGTCATCGTTCTTAAAGATTAATGCCCAAAACAAATATTCGAACCCAAAAATTGCTTCCTTTAAAATCAAAGTGGGTGTCGGCGTAGATTCTGCTCTGGTTTTTGTCACGCAGATCGGCGGCAGTGATTTGGATTCGGAGGAGGAGCCGATTATCCCTCTCTGATTGGTGACAACCAGCGGCAACGAGGGGGGACTCGGGGTTGAGGCGACGCAGAATGAGCGGGGCTAAGGTGAGGCTTTTGGGCGAGCAACGGCGCCCCTAGTACTTCTCTTCTCTCCTTAGACGACAACTGGATGAGGCGGATGAAGATGCCCTTCTCCCTCTCCGTTTCTTGTCGCGAAAAGGTGGTTGGGGCACGAGCGTGTTCTTCTTCGCAAGAAAGAAGACGAACAGAACAAAAAACTTTTCTTTTAACTTCCCCCCCCCCCCCCCCCCTTTTTTTTTTTTTGATTTTCATTTCCTATAAAATTGCAAACCTGAAATCGTTCGATACCTTTGAAGAATCTAACTCTGATTTTTGAAACCGATTCAACCTGAGGCTCTAATACCAGTTGTTAGGATTAAATGCCTTAATCTATCTGTAACGAACAATCGAGAAAATACGAAAAGAAAAACACATAGATTTATAGTTGTTCACTCTCGATGTGAGAGCTACGTCCACTGGACGCTGAAAGAATTCACTAAGAACAAAAACGAGTTACAACGGATTTTGCCTCACACTCTAAGACCTTTTACGATAATTTAAATACACCTTTATATAATAGGCGAATTAGGGTTACAGAATAATATGGTAAATATGTCAAAAATACCCTCAAACCTAGAATAGGCTCTATAACTCAACAAAATACGAAAAAGAAAAAACACACAGATTTATAGTGGTTCACTCTCGATGTGAGAGCTACGTCCACAGGCCGCTGACAGATTTCACTAAGAACAAAAAACAAGTTACAACTGTTTTTGCCTCACACTCTCAGATCACTTACGATAACCTAAATATGCCTTTATATAATAGATGAATTAGGGTTACAGAATAACAGGGTAAATATGACTAAAATACCCTTAAACCTATAATAGGCTCCATAACTCAATAATCTCCCACTTGGAGACTAGTCTCATCATCTCTCCATATGTAGCAGCTTCATTTAAATATCTCATCTAAGAAGTCCGATTGAAGTTGTGCACAACTTCAACATTTCCCTCGTCACAGCTTTCGTCAACATATCACCTGGATTCTGACTCCCTGGGATCTTCTCAAGTAGTACTCCATCTTCTAAGACGGATCTGAGGAAGTGATAACGCACCTGTATATACTTTGTCTTGCCATAATAAACCGGGTTCACTCCCATCGTAGTTTTGGCCTAACTCGTGTAAGAAAAAAGGCTGTAACCACAACATCTCCTCCGCAGCTTCTGTCAATGCAATATACTCAGCTTCACGACTAGGAAGAGCACTACATCTTGAAGTCTCAAAACCCAACTGATTGCGGTGCCACGTAATGTGTAGACATAACTTGTCCTACTCTTACCACTGTCAATATCACCACCATTATCAGGATCAACGTATCCATCCAAGCCCAAGTCTGACTCTAAAAAATGTAGAGCGAATCCCGAACTACCCTTCAAGTATCGTAAGATCCACTTTACGACTTCTCAATGTTTCCTTCCTAGATTACTCATAAACCTGCTAACAACTCACATTGCATGTGCAATGTCTTGTCGTGTGTAAACCATCACGTACATGAGACTATCAACAGCGGAGGCATATGGAATAGTAGCCATGTAGTTTTTCTCTTCATCGGTCGAGGGTGACTGATCTTTGGATAGTTTGAAATGACTAGCCAACGGTGTAGTGACTGACTTAGCATCGCGTATCTTGAACCTGCTAAGAACCTTCTTCACGTAATCTTCTTGTGAGAGTTTGAGAAGCTCCTTATCTCTGAAGATCCTCATCCCAATGATTTGTTTTGCAGCACCCAAATCCTTCATTGCAAACTCCTTAGATAACTTCTTCTTCAGCTTGTCAAAATCATGCAAGCTTGCTCCAGCAATCAACATATCATCAATGTAAAGGAGCAGAATAATATAGGAATTATCAAACCTTTTGATGTAGTAGCAATGATCGGCTTCATATCTCACAAAGTTGTTACTCTTCTTGAAGCTATCGAAACTTCTGTATCATTGCCTTTGAGCCTGTTTCAAGCCGTACAAGCTCTTTTGATGCTTACACACCATCTTTCTGCTCGAAACCTTGTGGTTATTGCATGTAGATATCTTCGTCTAAATCGCCGTGAAGAAAAGCAATTTTCATGTCCATCTTCTAAAGATGAAGGCCTTCTTTCATAACCAAACCCAAGACAATTCTGATCATCGTCAACTGCACCTCTGGTGAGAAGATCTTGGTGTCGTCAATACCTTCTTTTTGTTGGAAACCTTTGAAAACCAACTTAGCCATGTACCTCTTGCTCCCATCATACTCTTCTTTGATCCAGTAAACCTACTTGGTGTGCATTGCTTTTTACCCTTCGGCAACTCAGCCTATTGCCAAGTTTGATTTGACTTCAATGAGTCCATCTCATCTTTTATGACGGCCTCCCACTTAATCAAATCATCAGACTGTGATGCTTCTTCATAACAACCAAGTTCGCCTCTTTCGATCAGCAGTATGTGATTAAGAGACAGAGACCATCTATGGACTGGCTGGATGATCTTCTCAGTTCTGTAATCGGCGTTTGCGGATTTACTTGTGAAGCCACATTCTCATCAACTTCTTCTTCAACAACACCTTGATCTTCTTTGACAGTCGGAGTATTATCAGCTGGAAAATCTCTTAAGTTAACCACAGTAGACTCTTTCAATGCAAAACTCTCACTGTCAGAAGTCTTACCAACAACATCTTTGTAAAAGACCTGTTTGTTGACGATGACATTCCTGCTGCGAATGATCTTTCGATTTTGATTTTCCCAGAAATGATAACCAAACTCGGCGTCACTATAACCAATAAGAAAACACTTCTTAGATTTTGGATCAAGTTTGTTTCTATCAGAATCATCAATATGAACATATGATATGAAACCAAACACTTTCAGAAAAAAGAAAAATTTACCTTTTTACCGCTCCAGGCTTCTCCTAGAATTTTGAAATCTACAAGCACGAAGGGTCCTCAGTTGATCAGATAGGCTGCGGTGTTGACTGCATCTGCCCAAAAGGTTTTAGGTAGCCCGGAGTGTAATCTCATGCTACTTGCACGTTCATTCAGCGTTCTGTTCATCATTTCAGCTACTGCATTCTCTTGAGGTGTTCGAGGAATAGTCTTCTCCATCTTGATCCCATTCACTGCACAATACAATTTGAAATCAGCATGGATCTACTCGCCTCCATTGTCGGACCTTAAACAATTCACTTTCATATTCGTTTCATTCTCAACCAAAGCCTTCCACTTCTTGAAAACACTGAATACATCGGATTTGTTCTTCATGAAGTAAACTGATACGTTTCTTGTTGAATCATCTATGAACGTCACATAGTAGTATGATCCACCAAAGGAAGAAACGAGTGCGGGTCCCCACACATCAATGTGAACCAATTCCAGTCTTTTCTTCTTTAGCTCCTTCCCAACCCTTAAGAAAGTGACACGTTTCTGTTTTTCAAAAATGCTGCTCTCACATAGCTGATGCTCGACAAACTTCAGCTCTGGAATCTGACCATTCTTGACAAGAAGCTTCATTCCTTTCTCGTTCATGTGGCCGAACCTGCAATCACACAACTCTGTGTTCTTTGAGCTATTAACAACAGCAATTGTGTCTCTACATGTAGAAGTCATGTATAAGGTTTCTGCTTTGTGACCTCGAGCGACGACTATCGCTCCTTTAGTTACCTTCCAATCACTGTTTCTGAAACTGACATTATGACCTTCACTATCAAGCTGTCCAACTAAAATCAAATTTCGCATCAACCTTGGCACATGTCTCACTTTACTAATCTTCCAAACAGACTCATTTGCCATCTTCCATATGATGTCACCGATGCCTACAATATCCAATGGCTCACCATCTACAAGGTAGACCTTCCCATAGTTCCACGTCACGTAATTTTCCATTAATTCTTTATATACAGTGGTGTGAAAGGACGCTTCCAAGTCCAAAACCCATGAGTCTATCATGATGTTTTTCGGTCCATCAACTTTGTCATTTTCGTTCTTCTTCGGTTCTCTGTAATCCTTCTTCATGTTACCCTGCTTTCCACAATTCCAGCACTCAAGTGTTCGTCAGAACTTAGACTGACCTCTCCATTCTTTGACTTAGATATTTTTCTGTCCCGGTTGGAGTTTTTCTCATTATTTGTACCTCTATTTTCAACATTCAGAACTGAGCCTTTCGATGTTTCATCAGAATCAATCTTACGAACCTCCTCTGCAAGAATACGATCCCTCACATTGGTAAATACCAATTTATCACTTCCAACGCAGTTACTAACTGCTGCCCTCATAGGCTCCCAGCTGTTTGGTAGAGACGCCAACAAAATTAAGGCACAAACCTCATCCCCAAAATCAATTTCCACAGATAGCAATTTATTCACAATCATATTGAATTCATTCAAATGCGCTACGACAGAAATACCATCAACCATCTTCAGATTAAAAAGATTCTTCATCAGAGATACCTTAATAGTCGCGGAGGGTTTCTCTTATATATCAGACAGAGTCTTCATCAGACTCGCAGTAGTCTTCTCCTTTGCCACGTTGTGACAACATTTTTGGCTAGTGTCAACCGGATGTCTCCTAAAACCTGTCTTTCATGGAAATTCCATTCACTGTCTTCCATCTTCTCTGTTTCGCACTCTAGGGAAGATGAAGTTTTTTTCCGTACAGGTAATCATCGATTTGCATTCTCCGAAACGCGAAATCTGTTCAATCAAATTTTCCAATACCGTGTCCTGTGCTATCGTCGCTTGCCCTTGTTATCAATAATCAATGCCCAAAATAGATACCCAAAAATTGCTCTATTTTAAAATAAGAATAAAACTTGGAAAATATTCTGAATCAACAAAAATGTTCAACAAACAGATAATTTCCTGATTAATTATTCAACCCAATAATCAATCTCAGATGTATCTCCCAAAACTGATATTTTTTATTCCCAAAATATTACAAAATTATTTTGTCAACTTAAAAATAAATTCAATCGAAGAACAAGTAAGCCTTACAATTGGCGGAGAACAGCAAGTTCCTCTTTCCTTTGCAAATTTCTCAACACCAACAGTAGTAGAAAAATTCCAATACAATTCCTCTACTTCACGAATTTCTGAACTGAAAATTCCACAGTTCCTTTGTTTAATCGAAAATGGCAGGGCGACTTTTTCCTTCTTACATGATGGTTTTTAGGCGAGCGACGGCGGACAGCGCGCTCTCTATTGTTCAGCATTTGATAGATTGGAGGGCTATTGGCATGAGCACGGCGTGCGAGAATAGAGTGTCTTCAGCGATCTATCAGATGGAGGACGCGGCTTCTTCACTGGCGACAGACGTCGATCCTTTTCTTTCTTCTTGTCGCAAACGGTGGACTGCGGCAACGATGGGTTTTCTTTTATCGGTGTTGGCAACTCTCTCTCTGTTCTTCACTGTCAAGGAAGATTATCCACCTCTATTGAAGAAAGCTACGCAACAATAGTGAACCAATTTTCCTTTTTTTTTTTTTATTTTCTAATTCATTTTCCCCTTTGCAAATTTCACGCACTAAAATTGTAAACCTAAAATCGTTCGATACCTTCAAAAAATCAAAACCTGAAGCTCTGATACTAGTTGTTAAGATTAGACGCCCTAATCCAACTTGTAAAGAACGATCGAGAAAATACGAAAAAGAAAAAACACACAACTTTATAGTGGTTCACTCTCGATGTGAGAGCTACGTCCACTAGCCACTGACAGATTTCACTAAGAACAAAAAGGGTTACAATCGTTTTGCCTCTCACACTCTCTGTATCAATTCAATACGATTGCGAATCAATTGTTATATGTGCTTTGATACCAATTGTTGAAAAATCAAAAAAGAAAATACGATGTGGGACACCAGATTTACGTGGAATTACGAAAAGAAACCCACGGGCAGAGAAACAAATCTACTAGGAAGATCGAAAATACAACTGCAAGTTTTGCGACTCTAGCTTATGTGAATTTATAGAGAAAACAAACCCTAATGAGATTCTCAACATGAGCCCAACCGGTCTGACCCATATAGAATTTGGGTCACACCAAATTCTAACAATCTCCACCTTGATACGAATTCCACATGAGAGATCCTACGGGCTACTCGGCCCAACTCAAAGTGAATCCAGAATACTGAACACCAATAATCTCCATCTTTAAAGAATTTCGGTGCAAGGAAACAAATCTTCAAATCTTCCTCTTCCATACATGTCCCTGATGGACCATCTTAGCAACTAATGCTGATCAGTTTCAAAAATATTTAAACCACGATGCTGACATCTTCGAATTCCAAAAACATCTTCCAAATCTTCATGGAAATTCCAGTGATCGGAGTATCCTCAACAGTTCTGTAGCACCCCCAGTTTATCCCCAAACTGGGGTCGTTATACACTCCCTCTGATACCATAGCTATAGCGACCCTGGCTCGCTTCGGCCACCGGGATGCCACAAGACTCGACTTTCCAATCATGAAACGAAGACTAAATCACATTTCGATAAAATTTTGACTCGGTTTTTGGGTTTTTCAAACACTTGAAAATATGTGGAAAACGTTCAAAAAATACGTACAAAAGGCATCGAAAAAGATTGGGTTAAAACGTATTTGAAAATCAAAAGTTTTGAACAAATTCAACTTGAGCCACTAAAGGTGCCGCGCGCGCGCTCTCGGCGCGCGAGTCGCCCAGGCAGCGCGCACCTGTGCGCGTTGCTGCTGGGCACCGATCGATTTGCAGCCTCGTTGTTTTTCCCGATCGATCAGCGCTGGGCGCTGCGCCCCCAGCAGCGCGCACTGCATGCCTGTTGCGCGCACGCCCGCGCCACCTACTGCGTGCCAGCCCTGTACCAGTGCACCTCCCTCGACCCCTTTTCCATTTTTCCCACTTTTCTTCACTTCTCACCCCTACATTTCACTTAAAACATACCCAAACCATCTTTACTATTTTCCACCCCTCAACACGTTAAAACCCCGAAAACATGACTTAGAAATGTAAGGGGAAACAAAAAAGTTCATGAAAACTAACAACATTTCTCTTAAAAACTCGGACAACATAACGTTTAATTGTTTAAAACCAAAACCTGAAACACAAACCATTTTATATAACCCAAAATACAAAACTACACACCCAAAAGAGTTACCATATGTTTCAAACCCTCAAAACGTAACTACCTAAGCGTCATTCTATCAAAACACTCACGTTTCTCTATACGCATATTGAGCTTGGTCGGAATCTCCCTAACAATGTTGCCAGCACTGGCACACACAAGTGCATCCTCAACTGCCAGCCAAATCCTACCCATGCTCATAGGGCTCACCTGAAAGCTTGTCGTCACCTACACCATTGAACACAAAACGTAACCCTAATGCTTAACAAGTAGGGAATCATTAATGTAAAAATGATGCATAACTCAACCCCTAACACATGCAGTTTCTACTCTCGAAGTTGTATCTAGGGGTGGGCAGGGGCCGGTTCGGTCCTGTCCAGAGCCCAAACCGAACCGGCCTAAAAAGTTTCGAGATTTTAATCCCGAAACCAAAATCGATCCTACCTGAGGTTTTTTTTTTTAAACTGAAAGAGACGTCCACTTGTTCTGTGAAAGGCGTGTCTCCGCCTGCGGCACTGTCTCTACTCACTGCTTCTTGTAGTGGTAAGGTTTCTCCAAAATCAAGCTCTTTCAACGACGTATCGTTGCTTTCTCTTCAATCAAGAACCAGTTCTGCAACTTCGAAGAGTAGGACATCTCTGGTTTTAAATAGGACTTATTTTGGAGAGGAACAGCAATAGGGCAACAGGCTGGGAATTTTTCACGGTGTTAGAGTCGTTCATTCCCCTCGAACGACATACAAGTATGAAACATCCAATATAATGGAGACAAAAACTCGGGGGTCGGAGTTCGGCGTAGGGGAGACCAAAACTGGCACTCATAGGTCGGGTGTTCGGCGTTCGTAGGTTGGATGTTCTGAAATTGGAGGTCGGGTGTTCGCACTTCGTCGTTCGGGACTCGGTTGTTTACGACTTCTGACTTCGCGTAATCACGTTCGCCTAGGCTATTAGGGAAAGCATTCAGTAGAGCAGAGGTTGGGAGGGGAGACTCGACTGAATCTTAAATTCAGTCATTCGGTCCCGTCCCGGTTCTTCGGGATTTGAGCTCCAGACTGAGGACTGAACCAATGGACCACGGTTCCAGGGGCCTAAGACCGAGGACCAGACCGTGGTCCATCACCCATGGACCAAACCAAGACCAAAACCGCCGGTTCGGTCTGGTTTTCAGTCCGCTGTCTTGTCCTGCCCCACCTCTAGTTGTATCGTTTTGTTTTTGTTTCATTAATCTTTCACCTTTCCGTGTGGATCAAGCAGGCACCCATCCTATAACCGTCTAGGGCGGCCACGCCTTGACCAAGCAGAGCAAGGTCAGAGGCACACATCCGTGGCCCCACCTATTGGATGGCCATACGACGATCTCCTCCCATATTGATCATAGAACCCTCTAGTGCTCTCTCTAGCACGTTAACGACAAGGCGTTCATACTCACGATATTGTACGTATTTTCAGCGGTGCATCTCCTCGTAGAGACCCTCTCGAGGTGCTACACCTCAGCACTATGTAACGAACCACCCGCTACGTTGGGCTTGATCGTGCGGTGTCCACAAACCTAGAATAGGCTCCATACTCAACAATCTCCACTTGGAGACTAGTCTCATCATCTCTCCATCTGTAGTGGCTTCATTTAAATATCTCATACAAGAAGTCCGACTAAGTTGCGCACAACTTTAGCTTCTCACTCGTCACAGCTTTCGTCAATATATCAGTGGATTCCAACTCCCTGGGATATTCTCGAGCGCTAGTACTCCATCTTCAAACGTGGATCTGATGTAGTGATAACGCACCTGTATATGCTTTGTCTTGCCATGATAAACTGGGTTCTTTGCCAAATAGATGGCACTTTGGCTGTCACAATGCAATACCCTCCCATCGTAGTTTTGGCCTAACTCGCGTATGAAAGGCTGCAACCACATCATCTCCTTCGTGGCTTCTATCAATGCAAAATACTCGATTTCATAACTAGAGAGAGCGACTACATCTTTAAGTCTCGAAACCCAACTGATTGCGGTGCCACCTAAAGTGTAAACATAACCAATCTTGCTCTTACTACTGTCAACATCACCACTGTTATTAGTATCAACGACCATCTAAGCCCAAGTCTGACTTTCGAAAACATAGAGCGAATCCCAAACTACCCTTCAGTATTGCAAGATACAAATTCACACTTCCCAATGTTCCTGCCGGAGATACTAATAAATCTGCTGACAACTCCCAATGCATGTTACAATGTCGGGTGTGCCAATCATTGCGTACATGAGGACTACCAACAACGAAGCTTGGAACAGTTAGCCATGTTAGTCCTTCTCGTCTTGGTCAAGGGTGACTGATCTTTGGTAGTCTGAAATCGAATAGCCAAACAGTGTAGTCACTAGTCTTAGCATCGTGCAGCTTGCACTTGATAAGAACCTTCTTCAGTAATCTTCATGTGAGAGTTTGAGAAACCTCTACCCTGAAATCTCATCCCAAGGATGTGTTGCAACACCCCAATCCTAATTCCAATTCTTTAGATACTTCCTTTTTCAACATGTCAATATCATGCAAGCTTGTGCTCAGCAATCAATATATCATAAAGTAAATGAGCAGAATAATGTAGGGAATTAGCAAACCTTTTGATGTAGCAGTAGTGCTTGGCCTTAACACTCACAAAATTGATACTCGTCATGAGCTATCGAATTTTCTGTACCATTGCCGTGGAGCGTTTCAAGCCGTACAAGCTCATTCTAAAGCTTACACACACTCTCCTATTTATCTTCCACTTTGAAACTTGTGGTGCTGCGGGTAGATCTCTTCGTCACCTCGCCATGAGAAACGTCGTTTTCATGTCAAGCTGCTGAAGATGAAACTCTTCTTTCACAACAAACCAAGATAGTTCGATCTTCGTCAAATTCAGACTTTATTCTCACCTGGTTATG
>CM039513.1:15356045-15702909 GCA_022432975.1 Begonia masoniana
AATCTGGTGCAGCCAGGATGTACAGAAAAGGAAGAGGAGTGCGCCTCAGCCAAGATCAACTTACGCAATTCCTCATCATTAGGAATGCACCACCGATTTCTAAACCTCAGGATCCCATCCTTGGAGAGACTGAACTCGGAGGTGGTGTCCTTCAACTTATCCATCATGCTGATATTTTCCACTGAATCCTTCTGTTGTGCATCCTTGATCTTTTCCAAAATTGTTGGTTGAATAGTTAACTCAGCGAGCAAGACTGATAACTCTGGAACCATCTCCAAGTCAAATTTCTGAACTTCTGTTCTTAAGGGTATAGACATGGTTGAAACCACGGGCTGCATTGTTGTTGACATCCTACTCAACGCATCAGCTACAGAGTTAGCCTTCCCGGGGTGATACTTGATCTCAAATTTGTAGTCCTTGACAAATTCCAACCAACGTCTCTGTCTCATGTTCAATTCCTTCTGTGTGAAGAGGTACTTTAGACTTTTATGGTCAGAAAACACCTCACATTGCTGTCCATATAAATAGTGCCTCCAAATCTTCAAGGCAAAAACAACGGCAGCTAATTCTAGATCATGAGTGGGGTAATTTTGCTCGTAACTTTTTAGCTGCCTGGACGCATACGCTATAACTTTACCCTCTTGCATCAAAACACAACCTAAACCAACTTTAGACGCATCACAGTAAACACTAAATTTTCCTTCTTCGGTTGGGAGGGTCAATACAGGGGCTGTTGTTAACTTCAGTTTTAACGTCTGGAAGCTGTCTTCACAGGCTTCAGTCCAAGAATACTTAATGTCCTTCTTTGTTAAACCTGTCAGGGGTTTAGCTATCATGGAAAATCCCTTGATGAACTTCCTGTAATAGCCTGCCAATCCAAGGAAGCTGCGGACTTCGCTGTCATTCTTACGTTGAGGCCAATCCTTTACTGCCTGAATTTTGGTCGGGTCCACAGATATGCCATTAGCAGAAACTACATGGCCAAGGAAATTAACCTTATCTAACCAAAACTCACACTTAGACAGCTTGGCGTAAAGTTGATGCTCCTTCAATGTCGTCAAAACTACTTTCAAATGTTCTTCATGGTCAGCCACAGTTCGGGAGTATATCAAGATATCATCAATGAATACAATCACAAACTTATCCAAATACTCACGAAACACACGGTTCATTAGATCCATAAAAGCGGCAGGGGCGTTTGTCAATCCAAACGACATGACTAAGAATTCATAATGTCCATAGCGGGTTCTGAAGGCTGTCTTTGGTATATCTCCTTCTTTAACCTTCAGTTGGTAATAACCCGAACGTAAATCTATCTTTGAAAATACCTTAGCTCCTTGCAATTGGTCAAACAAATCGTCAATCCTGGGTAAGGGGTACCTATTCTTGATTGTCAACTTATTTAGTTCCCTGTAGTCTATGCACATTCTAAGAGAACCATCCTTCTTCCTTACAAATAAGACTGGTGCACCCCAAGGAGAACTGCTGGGGCGAATAAATCCCTTGTCAACCAATTCCTGCAGTTGAACCTTCAATTCTTTCAACTCAACAGGTGCCATACGGTAGAGATTCTTAGATACAGGTGATGCCTCGGGGTATGTATTAATTACAAACTCTATTTCTCTATCGGGTGGTATACCCGGTAAATCATCTAAGAATGCCTCGGGAAACTCTCGGACTATAGGAATATCTTGTAGCTCAATTTTATTCTTCACCCGGTCATCTATTACACTAGCCAGGTAGCTCTCACAACCACATTTCAGCATTCGGTATATTTCTAGTGAGGATATAATTGGTATCTTACTTATTTTAGGAATAGCTTGGAAGGAATAATGATTATCATTTGGGGGTCTAAAATCAACTATTCCAGATCTACAACTTATCGTGGCATGATGTCTAAATAACCAATCCATCCCTAATATCACCTCATACCCCTTATGTCAATGACAATTAACTCCGCATAGAGATCCTTATCCCCTAAGGACACGACGTCACCCTTAACAATCTGTTCTGAATGTAGGGACTTCCCTGATGGCAACACAACACTATATGACCTTTCAGCTGGTAAGGGTCCTATGTTATGTTTGCATACAAACAAGGTTGATATAAACGAGTGTGTGGCCCCTGTATCAATAAGTGTATAAGCAGCAAAACCGCAGATCATGATTGTACCTGATATGACTGTATGTTGATCAGCTCCCACATCTTCCATCAACGCATACACTCTGGGTACAACCCTTGCACGGTTCGGGTCTGGCGGCATGGGACAATCTCTGACCATGTGTCCGGTCTTATCACACCTGAAACACCGGCCAGAAAGCAGCTTGCACTCACCAGGGTGGTTCCTCTGACATGTAGGGCATAGAGGCGCTAGAGGTCTCTTTCCTTTTCCCTGGTCATCATTCTGGTTGAGGGGCCTCTTCATTCCATGTTGTTGTTGCTGTGGTCCCCTGTTCTGTCGTGGCTGCCAACCTTTGTTCTGACGTGGTGGCGGCTGAGTGTCCTTCATGAGTTTCTTTGGCTGTTCGCGCTGTGCATATGCTGTCATTTCTGCCTCTTCTAGCTCCAAGGCCTTAGCCGTCACTTCACCATAAGGTACATTATGTATCCCGGCAGTCTTCACTTTCATGTACAGACTTGGCTTCAGTCCTTGAACAAACTGGTAAATCTTATCTTCCTCATCCTCAATCATACGGGGAGCAAACCGTGATAAAGCATCAAATTCACATATATAATCCGTCACAGAGCCAGTTTGTCGTAGATTCATAAACTCCTTCTTCTTGTTGGCCCGAATAGTCCTATTGAAGTACTTGTCAAAGAAGGCGGTCTTGAACATCCCCCAGGTCATAGCTTCGGCATTAGCGGTGCTCTGGATCGAGTCCAACCAATGCCTTGCACTTAACTCCAAATGAAAGACAGCATAGGTGACCTTATCCCCTTCGTCAACCTTTGCATACTTAAACATGTCTTCTATCTTTCGAATCCACTCCTCAGCAGGAATAGGATCTGAGACATACCCATTAAACACCGGGGGTCGAAGCCGGTGGAAGCGCTCACCCCCATGATCATGAGTTGCGTTAGTACTGGAGTTGCCTTGTTATTCTCTAGCTGTCATCAGTCGTTCTATCTGGTGAGATTGACGCATGACCAACTCAGTCAACTGAGCAATAGCATTGCTATCCTCATTGGTCTCTCTCTGTTGACCTCTAACCATCTTGGGATTCCTAGACAAATCATTACAGGCATAACTTAACTTAACGACATACATGAAATCATAAACACTTACAGTTGCTGAGGTGTGCTCAAGTGATAGTCAGTGCTGGAAGGCAATCTGCAGAATCTGTTTTAGAACCTGGTTTTGCTTTGATACCACAATTGTAACGACCCCGGCCAGGAGCCGTCACGTGTTCATATCCTTTCATTAATCGTTTGCTTGACTTTTACTATTATTACATTCACTTACTATCTCTCAACAGACTTTCACGTTTTACATATATATTTTTTTTTTTCTAAACTGGTAATAGAGACGCAGAACCATTAAGGAAGACGAACCCTCTCATGCCCGACTTCCCACGCCTAGTCGGCTCAAACTTTCACAGAGTCGAGCGACTGGACTCGGTCATCGGTTTCTTGACAATTTCGGGAAAAGAGGAAGTGCCCTCAATTCTCTTAACAAAATACCACTCGGGTTTGCATGGGTTGCATGCGTTGGCAACCCTCAGAAACTTAGTCGTCCGGTCATCACGTGCATTACGCGTGACTCGCTTATCATCACCTAGAAGGAGACATCTTCCGGTGGGCACGTGGGCCTCGCGTGCTAAATTAAAACATCATCCGGTCACTAAATGACAAAAACACATTTTATATCTTCCGGTCGCTAAACGACAAAACACAATTTTATATCTTCCGGTCGCTAAACGACAAAACACATTTTACATCTTCCGGTGACGTCATCCGGAAGACTAAACCATCATACAACTATCCTTCGGCATCTGCCGATGACGTCAGCCGGAAGACTAAACCAACAAACAACTAACCTTCGGCATCTGCCGATGACGTCAGCCGGAAGACTAAACCAACAAACAACTACCCTTCGGCATCTGCCGATGACGTCAGCCGGAAGACTAAACCATCAACAATTAACTCTCGGCATCTGCCGATGACGTCAACCGGAAGATTGCCTCATCCAGCTTCTGTCTTACGGTAGAGAACACTGAATCATCAAAGGACTCCTTCCAACTGGAAGAAAACACAACTCATCCAAATGCATATAACGGTAGACTTAAGCAACAGATCATTTATAATCTATATAATCATTCCCTGACTCAGTGATCCACTAGACAGTTTCAAAGCTCAACGTTTTAAAATAATCTCATCCTACTTAAACTACCATATTCTTTAACATACTGTAACATAAGAGTCTTAACCAGGGGTCATAAATCGCCTCTCCAGTCCCGCACTGTCACCTTGAGCATCCTCCAGCAACCAGCCTTAAGCATCCTCTTTGAACATAACATCCTCACCTGAACCTTCTTCACCTACACCATAAGGTTTAACTATAAGCCTAATGCTTAGTAAGGAATGCATGCTGACAGTTATACATGAGTACACAATTTAAAGAGACATAAGTTCATAAACCATTCATCATTCATGTTCATCTTTATCATTTACATAACGTGTATTAAGGCAGGGAACGAGGGAGGAAGACAGGGGTACATAGTCATTTGCCTATCGCGGCAATCATGATACATCACTCGGCCTCCCCCAGTGGGAGAATTCGCGAGCCATACATATCATTAACTCGGCCTCCACCAGTGGGAGATTTCGCGAGCCATACATATCATTAACTCGGCCTCCACTAGTGGGAGATTTCGCGAGTCACACATAACATAGACTTTTCCCCGTTCTGCACTTAATCATGGTTACATTTACTTTTCATGTTCTCTACTTAATCATAAACGTGGACATAATGCATAGACATGAGGTTCGTAGAGAAAAGTCATACTGTAACGACCCCGGCCAGGAGCCGTCACGTGTTCATATTCTTTCATTAATCGTTTGCTTGACTTTTACTAATATTACATTCACTTACTATCTCTCAACAGACTTTCACATTTTACATATACTTTTTTTTTTAAAACTGGTAATAGAGACGCAGAACCATTAAGGAAGACGAACCCACTCGTGCCCTACTTCCCACGCCTCGTCGGCTCAACCTTCACAGAGTCGAGCGACTAGACTCGGTCATTGGCTTCTTGACAATTTCGGGAAAAGAGGAGGTGCCCTCAATTTTCTTAACTTAATACCACTCGGGTTTGCATGGGTTGCATGCGTTGACAACCCTCAGTAATTTAGTCGTCCGGTCATCACGTGCATTACGCGTGACTCGCTTAACATCGCCTAAAAGAAGACATCTTCCGGTGGACACGTGGGCCTCGCGTGCTAATTTAAAATATCATCCGGTCGCTAGACGACAAAACACACTTTACATCTTCCGGTCGCTAATCGACAAACACATTTTACATCTTCCGGTCGCTAATCGACAAAACACATTTTACATCTTCCGGTGACGTCATCCGGAAGACTAAACCATCAAACAACTACCCTTCGGCATCTGCCGATGACGTCAGCCGGAAGACTAAACCATCAAACAATTACCCTTCGGCATCTGCCGATGACGTCAGTCGGAAGACTAAACCATCAACAACTATTCTTTCGGCATCTGCCGATGACGTCAGTCGGAAGACTAAACCATCAACAACTATTCATTTGGCATCTGCCGATGACGTCAGCCGGGGAGACTGCCTCTTCCAGCTTCCTTCTTACGGTAGAGAACTCTAAATCATCATATAACTCCTTCCAACAGAAGGAAAACACAACTCTTTCAAAATGCATATAGCGGAAGACTTAAGCAACAGACCATTTATAAATTTATATAATCATTCCCTGACTCAGTGATCCACTAGACAGTTTCAAAGCTCAACGTTTTAAAATAATCTCATCCTACTTAAACTACCATATTCTTTAACATACTGTAACATAAGAGTCTTAACTAGGGGTCATAAATCGCCTCTCCAGTCCCGCACTGTCACCTTGAGCATCCTCCAGCAACCAGCCTTAAGCATCCTCTTTGAACATAACATCCTCACCTGAACCTTCTTCACCTACACCATAAGGTTTAACTATAAGCCTAATGCTTAGTAAGGAATGCATGCTGTCAGATATACATGAGTACACAATTTAAAGAGACATAAGTTCATAAACCATTCATCATTCGTGTTCATCTTTATCTTTTACATAACATGTATTAAGGCAGGGAACGAGGGAGGAAGACAGGGGTACATAGTCATTTGCCTATCGCGGCAGTCATACATAATCATTTGCCTATCGCGGCAACCATGATACATCACTCGGCCTCCCCAGTGGGAAAATTCGCGAGCCATACATATCATTACTCGGCCTCCACCAGTGGGAGGTTTCGCGAGTCATACATATCATTACTCGGCCTCCACCAGTGGGAGATTTCGCGAGTCATACATATCATTACTCGGCCTCCACCAGTGGGAGATTTCGCGAGTCATACATATCATTACTCGGCCTCCACCAGTGGGAGAATTCGCGAGTCATACATAGCATAGTCTTTTCCCCGTTCTGCACTTAATCATGGTTACATTTACTTTTCATGTTCTCTACTTAATCATAAACGTGGGCATAATGCATAGACATGAGGTTC
Source organism: Begonia masoniana (assembly GCA_022432975.1). Lineage (NCBI taxonomy): Eukaryota > Viridiplantae > Streptophyta > Magnoliopsida > Cucurbitales > Begoniaceae > Begonia > Begonia masoniana. The sequence continues at coordinate 15,362,779 of CM039513.1, forward strand.
ACAGAGAAAAGTCATACCATAAGGACAAGTAGAACATCCTGTAACTTTACATTTACTTACACAACTTCTTCATGTCGTGGAAATAACAAATCATAGTCAACAAGTTAACATTTCAGTGATTTCCTAATACCCTTGCGGTGTAGGGCCCTAGTGGCCGGAAATCTTAACACATTCACTTACCTGGATTCCTCAACAATCCGAGCTTCTTTCCTTTAAACTTCTTCACCTAAAACATGTACATTACAGTAGTTAAAACAAAGTCCTAATCATAAACCATCCTAGGATCTAATAGCTAAAGTCATTCCGATTACTCTGTTTGGCACACTGCAGTCTGAAATCCGAAACTAGGTGGACAGGTTTTACCATTGGTTAAATCCGAGTTGGTTACTTAAAATGTTCGGAATCGGTTCAGGATGACATCTTTACTCTCAGATTTTGAAAAGTCTTAAACTACTCGGCCACTGCTAGAAATATCCGAACTCAGTGCCGAGCTGAAAACAGAGCTCTATTTACTAATAAATGACTACATTGTCCATTTCATACCTCGGGTGTGGATTTGCAGAGAAGAGCAAGCTCGAAACCAGCCGTCGGTAAGGGAAGTTCTGGTAGCCGAGAGCAAAAACTTGGGAAAGAAGGAATCGCCGAGAGGGAATGTCGGCTACAGTGGTAGTAAATGAGGTTTAAGGTTTCCATTTCCTATTTATACTTAATCCATCAATTCTAATTACAAAACTGCCACCTAACCTAGTTTTAATCAACTTGTAATAAATTTGTCTTAACATTAAATTTAAATCATAACGGTTAAATAAGAGGGTGACAATGAAAATAGTCAGAAAATCACCTGGCCGAAATGTCGGGTGTTACATCCACCCCTCCTTAAACAAAATTTTCGTCCTCGAAAATTGCTCAAGCAAATAACTTAGGATATTTGTCCAACATCTCCTGCTGTCTTTCCCATGTGGCTTCTTCGATGCCGTGATTTGTCCATAAAACTTTCACCAATGGAATCTCTTTGTTTCTCAGAGTCTTGACTGCATATTCCAAAATCTGTATTGGTTTCTCTTCATACTCCAGTGTCGGCACTAAACCAATATCCGATGGCTGGATGACCTGCATCGGATCACGCATACACTTCCTTAACATTGACACATGGAAGACATTATGAACTTTATCCAGTGATGGAGGCAGTTGCAGTCTGTAAGCTGTACTTCCAACTTTTGCCAAGACAGGGAAGGGTCCAATAAATCTAGGATTAAGTTTTCCCTTCTTGCCAAATCTTAAGACTCCTTTAAATGGTGACACCTTTAAGAATACCTCGTCTCCTACTGAAAACTCGAGTTCCCTTCTCCTTTGATCTGCATAACACTTCTGCCGGCTTTGTGCAGTCATCATTCTTTTCCGAATAGTTGCAATCTTATCTGACATTTGCTGCAAAATATCAGGTCCAAGAAGTTTTGTTTCACCAACCTCGTCCCAGTAAAGGGGTGACCTACATTTCCTTCCATACAGTGCTTCATAAGGTGCCATACCGATGGTGGACTGATAACTGTTATTGTAGGAAAACTCAACCAGAGGTAATTGTCTACTCCAAGTTGTCTGAAAGTCAAGTACACATGCTCTCAACATATCTTCGAGTATTTGAATCGTCCTTTCTGACTGGCCATCGGTATGTGGGTGAAAAGCTGTGCTGAAAGATAACTTTGTACCTAATGTACCTTGCAAACTTTTCCAGAATCGAGAGGTAAACCTGGGATCACGGTCAGAGACAATGGATACTGGGATCCCATGCAACCTAATAATTTCCTGAACATAAAGATCAGCAAATTGGTCCATCGTATAAGTGGTCCTTACAGGTAAGAAATGGGCTGATTTCGTCAGTCTATCCACCACAACCCAAATACAATCATGTCCTTTTGTCGTCTTAGGTAGTCCTACAACGAAATCCATAGCTATGTGTTCCCACTTCCACTCGGGAATAGGCAACGGCTGAAGAGTACCTTCTGGACGCTGGTGCTCGGCCTTGACTTGCTGGCATACTAAACAGGACTCTACATACTTAGCAACATCCCTTTTAGGTTAGGCCACCAGTACTGTAACTTCAGGTCTCGGTACATCTTGGTGCAGCCAGGATGTACAGAAAAGGAAGAGGAGTGCGCCTCAGCCAAGATCAACTTACGCAATTCCACATCATTAGGAATGCACCACCGGTTTCTAAACCTAAGGATCCCATCCTTGGAGAGACTGAACTCGGAGGTGGTGTCCTTCAACTTATCCATCATGCTGATATTTTCCACTGAATCCTTCTGTTGTGCATCCTTGATCTTTTCCAAAATTGTTGGTTGAATAGTTAACTCAGCGAGCAAGACTGATAACTCTGGAACTATCTCCAAGTCAAATTTCTGAACTTCTATTCTTAAGGGTATAGACATGGTTGAAACCACGGGCTGCATTGTTGTTGACATCCTACTCAACGCATCGGCTACAGAGTTAGCCTTCCCGGGGTGATACTTGATCTCAAAATCGTAGTCCTTGACAAATTCCAACCAACGTCTCTGTCTCATGTTCAATTCCTTCTGCGTGAAGAGGTACTTTAGACTTTTATGGTCAGAAAACACCTCACATTGCTGTCCATATAAATAGTGTCTCCAAATCTTCAAGGCAAAAACAACAGCAGCTAATTCTAGATCATGAGTGAGGTAATTTTGCTCGTAACCCTTTAGCTGCCTAGAAGCATACGCTATAACTTTACCCTCTTGCATCAAAACACAACCTAAACCGACTTTAGAAGCATCACAGTAAACACTAAATTTTCCTTCTTCAGTTGGGAGGGTCAATACAGGAGCTGTTGTTAACTTCAGTTTTAACGTCTGGAAGCTGTCTTCACAGGCTTCAGTCCAAGAATACTTAATGTCCTTCTTTGTCAAACTCGTCAGGGGTTTAGCTATCATAGAAAATCCCTTGATGAACTTTCTGTAATAGCCTGCCAATCCAAGGAAGCTGCGGACTTCGCTGGCATTCTTAGGTTGAGGCCAATCCTTTACTGCCTGAATTTTGGTCGGGTCTACAGATATGCCATTAGCAGAAACTACGTGGCCAAGGAAATTAACCTTATCTAACCAAAACTCACACTTAGACAGCTTGGCGTAAAGTTGATGCTCCTTCAATGTCGTCAAAACTACTTTCAAATGTTCTTCATGGTCAGCCACAGTTCGGGAATATATCAAGATATCATCTATGAATACAATCACAAACTTATCTAAATACTCACGAAACACACGGTTCATTAAATCCATGAAGGCTGCAGGGGCGTTTGTCAACCCAAACGACATGACTAAGAACTCATAATGTCCATAGCGGGTTCTGAAGGCTGTCTTTGGTATATCTCCTTCTTTAACCTTCAGTTGGTAGTAACCCGAACGTAGATCTATCTTCGAAAATACCTTGGCTCCTTGCAATTGGTCAAACAAGTCATCAATCCTAGGTAAGGGGTACCTATTCTTGATTGTCAACTTATTTAGTTCCCTATAGTCTATGCACATTCTAAGAGAACCATCCTTCTTCCTTACAAATAAGACTGGTGCACCCCAAGGAGAACTGCTGGGGCGAATAAATCCCTTGTCAACCAGTTCCTGCAGTTGAACCTTCAATTCTTTCAACTCAACAGGTGCCATACGGTAAGGATTCTTAGATACAGGTGATGCCTCGGGGTATGTGTCAATTACAAACTCTATCTCTCTATCGGGTGGTATACATGGTAAATCATCTAAGAATGCCTCGGGAAACTCTCGGACTATAGGAATATCCTGTAGCTCAATTTTATCCTTCACCCGATCATCTATTACACTAGCCAGGTAGCTCTCACAACCACATCTCAGCATTCGGTATATTTCTAGTGAGGATATAATTGGTATCTTACTTATTTTAGGAATAGCTTGGAAGGAATAATGGTTATCATTTGGGGGTCTAAAATCAACTATTCCAGATCGACAACTTATCGTGGCATGATGTCTAAATAACCAATCCATTCCTAATATCACTTCATACCCTTTTATGTTAATGACAATTAATTCCGCATAGAGATTCTTATCCCCTAAGGACACGACGTCACCCTTAACAATCTGCTCTGAATGTAGGGACTTCCCTGATGGCAACACAACACTATATAACCTTTCAGCTGGTAAGGGTCCTATGCTATGTTTGCATACAAACAAGGTTGATATAAACGAGTGTGTGGCCCCTGTATCAATAAGTGTATAAGCAGCAAAACCGCAGATCATGATGGTACCTGATATGACTGTATGCTGAACAGCTCCCTCATCTTCCATCAACGCATACACTCTGGGTACAACCCTTGCACGGTTCGGGTCTGGCGGCATGGGGACAATCTCTGACCATGTGTCCGGTCTTATCACACCTGAAACACCGGCCAGAAAGCAGCTTGCACTCACCAGGGTGGTTCCTCTGACATGTAGGGCATAGAGGCGCCAGAGGTCTCTTTCCTTTTCCCTGGTCATCATTCTGGTCGAGGGGCCTCTTCATTCCATGCTGTTGTTGCTGTGGTCCCCTGTTCTGTCGTGGCTGCCAACCTTTGTTCTGACGTGGTGGCGGCTGAGCGTCCTTCATGAGTTTCTTTGGCTGTTCGCGCTGTGCATAAGCTGTCATTTCTGCCTCTTCTAGCTCCAAGGCCTTAGCCGTCACTTCACCATAAGGTACGTTATGTATCCCGGCAGTCTTCACTTTCATGTACAGACTTGGCTTCAGTCCTTGAACAAACTGGTAAATCTTATCTTCCTCATCCTCAATCATACGGGGAGCAAACCGTGATAAAGCATCAAATTCACATATATAATCCGTCACAGAGCCAGTTTGTCGTAGATTCATAAACTCCTTCTTCTTGTTGGCCCGAACAGTCCTATTGAAGTACTTGTCAAAGAAGGCAGTCTTGAACATCCCCCAGGTCATAGCTTCGGCATTAGTGGTGCTCTGGATCGAGTCCCACCAATGCCTTGCACTTAACTCCAAATGAAAGATAGCATAGGTGACCTTATCCCCTTCGTCAACCTTTGCATACTTAAACATATCTTCAATCTTTCGGATCCACTCCTCAGCATGGATAGGATCTGAAACATACCCATTAAACACCGGGGGTCGAAGCCGGTGGAAGCGCTCACCCCCATGATCATGAGTTGCGTTAGTACTGGAGTTGCCTTGTTCTTCCCTAGCTGTCATCAGTCGTTCTATCTGGTGAGATTGGCGCATGACCAACTCAGTCAACTGAGCAATAGCATTGCTATCCTCATTGGCCTCTCTCTGTTGACCTCTAACCATCTTGGGATTCCTGAACAAATCATTACAGGCATAACTTAACTTAATGACATACATGAAATCATAAACACTTACAGTTGCTGAGGTGTGTTCAAGTGACAGTCAGTGCTGGGAGGCAGTCTGCAGAATCGGTTTTAGAACCTGGTTTTGCTTTGATACCACAATTGTAACGACCCCGGCCAGGAGCCGTCACGTGTTCATATTCTTTCATTAATCGTTTGCTTGACTTTTACTAATATTACATTCACTTACTATCTCTCAACAGACTTTCACATTTTACATATACTTTTTTTTTTAAAACTGGTAATAGAGACGCAGAACCATTAAGGAAGACGAACCCTCTCGTGCCCGACTTCCCACGCCTCGTCGGCTCAACCTTCACAGAGTCGAGCGACTAGACTCGGTCATTGGCTTCTTGACAATTTCGGGAAAAGAGGAGGTGCCCTCAATTTTCTTAACTTAATACCACTCGGGTTTGCATGGGTTGCATGCGTTGACAACCCTCAGTAATTTAGTCGTCCGGTCATCACGTGCATTACGCGTGACTCGCTTAACATCGCCTAAAAGAAGACATCTTCCGGTGGACACGTGGGCCTCGCGTACTAATTTAAAATATCATCCGGTCGCTAGACGACAAAACACACTTTACATCTTCCGGTCGCTAATCGACAAACACATTTTACATCTTCCGGTCGCTAATCGACAAAACACATTTTACATCTTCCGGTGACGTCATCCGGAAGACTAAACCATCAAACAACTACCCTTCGGCATCTGCCGATGACGTCAGCCGGAAGACTAAACCATCAAACAATTACCCTTCGGCATCTGCCGATGACGTCAGTCGGAAGACTAAACCATCAACAACTATTCTTTCGGCATCTGCCGATGACGTCAGCCGGAAGACTAAACCATCAACAACTATTCATTTGGCATCTGCCGATGACGTCAGCCGGGAGACTGCCTCTTCCAGCTTCCGTCTTACGGTAGAGAACTCTAAATCATCATATAACTCCTTCCAACAGAAGGAAAACACAACTCTTTCAAAATGCATATAGCGGAAGACTTAAGCAACAGACCATTTATAAATTTATATAATCATTCCCTGACTCAGTGATCCACTAGACAGTTTCAAAGCTCAACGTTTTAAAATAATCTCATCCTACTTAAACTACCATATTCTTTAACATACTGTAACATAAGAGTCTTAACCAGGGGTCATAAATCGCCTCTCCAGTCCCGCACTGTCACCTTGAGCATCCTCCAGCAACCAGCCTTAAGCATCCTCTTTGAACATAACATCCTCACCTGAACCTTCTTCACCTACACCATAAGGTTTAACTATAAGCCTAATGCTTAGTAAGGAATGCATGCTGTCAGATATACATGAGTACACAATTTAAAGAGACATAAGTTCATAAACCATTCATCATTCGTGTTCATCTTTATCTTTTACATAACATGTATTAAGGCAGGGAACGAGGGAGGAAGACAGGGGTACATAGTCATTTGCCTATCGCGGCAGTCATACATAATCATTTGCCTATCGCGGCAACCATGATACATCACTCGGCCTCCCCAGTGGGAAAATTCGCGAGCCATACATATCATTACTCGGCCTCCACCAGTGGGAGGTTTCGCGAGTCATACATATCATTACTCGGCCTCCACCAGTGGGAGATTTCGCGAGTCATACATATCATTACTCGGCCTCCACCAGTGGGAGATTTCGCGAGTCATACATATCATTACTCGGCCTCCACCAGTGGGAGAATTCGCGAGTCATACATAGCATAGTCTTTTCCCCGTTCTGCACTTAATCATGGTTACATTTACTTTTCATGTTCTCTACTTAATCATAAACGTGGGCATAATGCATAGACATGAGGTTCACAGAGAAAAGTCATACCATAAGGACAAGTAGAACATCCTGTAACTTACATTTCATTACTTACACAACTTCTTCATGTCGTGGAAATAACAAATCATAGTCAACAAGTTAACATTTCAGTGATTTCCTAATACCCTTGCGGTGTAGGGCTCTAGTGGCCGGAAATCTTAACACATTCACTTACCTGGATTCCTCAGCAATCCGAGCTTCTTTCCTTTAAACTTCTTCACCTAAAACATGTACATTAAAGTAGTTAAAACAAAGTCCTAATCATAAACCATCCTAGGATCTAATAGCTAAAGTCATTCCGATTACTCTGTTTGGCACACTGCAGTCTGAAATCCGAAACTAGGTGGACAGGTTTTACCATTGGTTAAATCCGAGTTGGTTACTTAAAATGTTCGGAATCGGTTCAGGATGACATCTTTACTCTCAGATTTTGAAAAGTCTTAAACTACTCGGCCACTGCTAGAAATATCCGAACTCAGTGCCGAGCTGAAAACAGAGCTCTATTTACTAATAAATGACTACATTGTCCATTTCATACCTCGGTGTGGATTTGCAGAGAAGAGCAAGCTCGAAACCAGCCGTCGGTAAGGGAAGTTCTGGTAGCCGAGAGCAAAAACTTGGGAAAGAAGGAATCGCCGAGAGGGAATGTCGGCTACAGTGGTAGTAAATGAGGTTTAAGGTTTCCATTTCCTATTTATACTTAATCCATCAATTCTAATTACAAAACTGCCACCTAACCTAGTTTTAATCAACTTGTAATAAATTTGTCTTAACATTAAATTTAAATCATAACGGTTAAATAAGAGGGTGACAATGAAAATGGTCAGAAAATCACCTGGCCGAAATGTCGGGTGTTACACATACCATAAGGACAAGTAGAACATCCTGTAACTTTACATTTACTTACACAACTTCTTCATGTCGTGGAAATAACAAATCATAGTCAACAAGTTAACATTTCAGTGATTTCCTAATACCCTTGCGGTGTAGGGCCTAGTGGCCGGAAATCTTAACACATTCACTTACCTGGATTCCTCAGCAATCCGAGCTTCTTCCTTTAAACTTCTTCACCTAAAACATGTACATTACAGTAGTTAAAACAAAGTCCTAATCATAAACCATCCTAGGATCTAATAGCTAAAGTCATTCCGATTACTCTGTTTGGCACACTGCAGTCTGAAATCCGAAACTAGGTGGACAGGTTTTACCATTGGTTAAATCCGAGTTGGTTACTTAAAATGTTCGGAATCGGTTCAGGATGACATCTTTACTCTCAGATTTTGAAAAGTCTTAAGCTACTCGGCCACTGCTAGAAATATCCGAACTCAGTGCCGAGCTGAAAACAGAGCTCTATTTACTAATAAATGACTACATTGTCCATTTCATACCTCGGGTGTGGATTTGCAGAGAAGAGCAAGCTCGAAACCAGCCGTCGGTAAGGGAAGTTCTGGTAGCCGAGAGCAAAAACTTGGGAAAGAAGGAATCGCCGAGAGGGAATGTCGGCTACAGTGGTAGTAAATGAGGTTTAAGGTTTCCATTTCCTATTTATACTTAATCCATCAATTCTAATTACAAAACTGCCACCTAACCTAGTTTTAATCAACTTGTAATAAATTTGTCTTAACATTAAATTTAAATCATAACGGTTAAATAAGAGGGTGACAATGAAAATGGTCAGAAAATCACCTGGCCGAAATGTCGGGTGTTACACATACCATAAGGACAAGTAGAACATCCTGTAACTTTACATTTACTTACACAACTTCTTCACATCGTGGAAATAACAAATCATAGTCAACAAGCTAACGTCTCAGTGATTTCCTAGTACCCTTGCGGTGTAGGGCCCTAGTGGCCGGAAATCTTAACACATTCACTTACCTGGATTCCTTAGCAATCCAAACTTCCTCTCTTTAACTTCTTCACCTAAAACATGTACATTACAGTAGTTAAAACAAAGTCCTAGTAGTCCTAATCATAAACCATCCTAGGATCTAATAGCTAAAGTCATTCCGATTCCTCTGTTTGACACACTGCAGTCTGAAATCCGAAACTAGGTGGACAGGTTTTACCATTGATTAAATCCGAGTTGGTTACTTAAAATGTTCGGAATCGGTTCGGGATGACATCTTCTACTCTCAGATTTTGAAAAGTCTTAAGCTACTCGGCCACTGCTAGAAAATATCCGAACTCAGTGCCGAGCTGAAAACAGAGCTCTATTTACTAATAAATGACTACATTGTCCATTTCATACCTCGGGTGTGGATTTGCAGAGAAGAGCAAGGCTCGAAACCAGCCGTCGGTAAGGGAAGTTCTGGTAGCCGAGAGCAAAAACTTGGGAAAGAAGGAATCGCCGAGAGGGAATGTCGGCTACAGTGGCAATAAATGAGATTTAAGGTTTCCATTTCCTATTTATACTTAGTCCATCAATTCTAATTACAAAACTGCCACCCAACCTAGTTTTACTCAACTTGTAATAAATTTGTCTTAACATTAAATTTAAATCATAAGGTTAAATAAGAGGGTGACAATGAAAATGGTCAGAAAATCACCTGGCCGAAATGTCGGGTGTTACAAGAAGTCCTTGGTTTGAGTGGTGGGGAAGACATGAAATTCCTTGCTCCAGGAGGGAAAAGTTCTGTGAGTGCAACTCGTGAATTTCATCTAATGTGGTGGGTCGAGCTGACAGCTCACAGATTTCACCTAGTGTGGTGGGCCAGGTCGTGCAGGGCCAGTCGAAAGGGGCTGGACTGCCATAGGATCTGTGGCACATCATCCTCCTTGGGTTGACCTCAAATCCAAAGTCTTCCTTAATCCACCTTCAAGGAACCCTTGCAACTTAATGTTTGGTTTTATCTCCAGTTGGTGTCCAACATAATCACCTATATAATGAACAAACACATTAGAAAGAAAGTTTAGCCATGGACTTGGCTGATGTTGATTAAGGCCATCCCATGGCGCATCAGTACTCTTATGCAGTCTGATCAGGGGATTAGAGACAAAAAACATTCAGAAAGTTAAGTTATAGATCGACTTTTAAGAGTGCAAGTTGATGCTCGAGATAAAAGCTTCCCTTAAATTAATGAGTCATTCCTTGATGAAACACTCTTTATGGTGAGTAAAGGTGAAATGTCGTGGTACGTTTGTTGAGATTTAAGCCACGCTTCCAACAACTTGGAAGGTAGGAGTTCTGAAGGAAGGATCAGTGGTGGTAGAGAAATCACTCCGATGAGATGCATCACACATTCTGCTTCTTCGACAACATTTTCTAGGCAGGCATAATCCCTTTTCGACGCAACCTTTTGGCTTGGAGCAACATGCGCCCATCCTCACCTGACTCACAGTAGCAGATCAGTTTCAGAAATCTTTGAATCTACTGCAATTTTTGAAGCGTCTCTCTTTCTCTCTCTCCTGTCTATACTGAAACCTGCTAAAGTTTCCTAAAAATTTCTTCTCCTCAGATTGGGGCTCGATACAAGTATCGAAAGACGAGCAGTCTTCATTGTTCTTGACCAACAAATACTTCATTTGAGAGTCGCAAAAAGAATTTGGCAAATATCTCGATCTCCGGCTCATTAATCGATTTGGTGATAATTAGTTAAATCAATTTCATTTAGTCTAAGGCAAGATAGTAAATGCTCGACAAATCCTCTACTTTGTTTTCTTGTATTGTTAGACCAAAATCCAAGATGTTCATCTTTATTCTTTCATAGAATGTTCCAAAACCTCTCCGAGAGATATAGGTGATTCTAAGTATTTGGAATATTTTGTTCAAAAATTTTTATTGGGTGGTTTGTGGTTTGTTAGGAGAATTTATTCTAGCAACAGCTTCAGCTGCTCCACTTCAACAGTTGGTTATTCATTCAACGTCTTTCCTCGTTCATGTACCATGTTCGAATCATGGAGAGTCAAACAAGTCGGATGGTCAAGTTGAACGGTACCAACTATCATGTGTGGAAAGGGAAGATGGAGGATCTTCTCTATGTGAAAGAAGATTATTTGCCAGTGTTTTCTAGTGCAAAGCCAGTGGCTAAATCTGATGTCGAATGATAATTGTGTCATCGTCAAGTGTTCTATTACATTCAGCAGTGGGTAGATGATAACGTCTTCAACCATGTCAGTGAGAAAAAAAATGCTAGGAGCTTGTGGAAAAAGCTTGAGGAGTTGTACGCTCGGATGACCGGCAATAACAAGTTGTATTTGATCAAGCAACTTCTAGAGTTGAACTACTTGAATGGAAAAGCAATGACTGATCAATTGAATACATTTTAGGGAATTATCAATCAGTTGGCTGGAATGAAGATCGAGTTTGATGAAGAGGTTCAGGGGTTGCTGCTTCTTGGAACTTTACCAAACTCATGGGCGACATTCAAAATGTCATTGTCTAACTCGGCCCCGGATGGTGTTTTGGCAATAGACGGAGTTAAGAGTAGTGTTCACGTTGGCAACGTTTCATTTGGCTGGTGATGCTCAACTCTGGTGGGAAACAATAGAGATCACCACTGATGTTTTGGCGATGACTTGGTCAAAATTCAAGGACATTTTCTAGGAGAAGTATTTTATCAACACTGTCCAAACTGCAAAGAAGTTGGAATTTCTAAACTTGAAGCAGACAGGGTCTGTGGCCGAGTACAGTAGGCAATTCAAGTCCCTGTCCAGGTTTGCTAGAGATTTTGCTCACAGCGACGAGGATAAGGTGTTCAAATTTGTGCATGGGCTGAAACCGGAAATTTACCGAGGAGTTAAATTTTGTGGTATTAAAGGCTTGACATTCAGTGAAGTTGTGTCTACTGCTCTGGAAGTGGAAGAAGCTGAAAGGAAGTGTGCTGGACCAAAAGAGATCCGACAAAAGTATATCCAGCCACACCAACAAAGAGGAATGAAGAGGCCTAATGAGGGCCAGAGTAGCCAAGGAACAGGAGGGAAAATACAGAATGCCAAGAAATTTCCCCAGTGTCCTAAGTGTTTGAAGAACCACCCGGGCGAGTGCAGGTTGAGCTTTGGGAAGTGTTTCAACTGTGAGGAGGTTGGACACACGATCAAAGAATGCCCGAAGCCTAGAATCACCAGATGCTGCAATTGTAACAAGGTCGGCCAAATTAGCAGAGACTGCCCAGCTTCTAAGAGTGGCCTTGCCATGATTAAACCGAGGATATTCTCCATGATGGAGTCGGGTGAGGAACAGCCCGCTGTTGTATCAGATACTATATTGATCAACTTTATACCCGCTTTTACCTTAATAGATTCTGGTGCAACACATTCATTTATAGCATATGCATTTGCTGTTAAGCTAGATGTACAGCCTACGCCATCTGAACATATGTTTAATGTCATGTTACCCTCTGGTGAATGCATGCACTCTAGCCGAGTGATACTTAATAGTGTGGTGATAGTGGGAAACAAGAATTTACCTGCTGATCTCATTATTATGGATATAATGGGATTTGATGTAATCCTAGGAATGGGCTGGTTGTTTAAGCACCACGCCACAATTGATTGCAGCACTGGAATAGTTAGCTTCCAACCCCCTGGTAGTTTGAAACATACCTTTCAAGCTTCGAAGAAGAATAAAGAAATGTCTATAATGACTTCTATTAACACTAGACCTTCCCCATGTGGAGAGTATTCGTGCTTCTTAGCTAGCGTTTTAGACACACAACTTGTAGGGGGAGGCAAATTCACAAAATGTCTTAGTTGTCTAAGACTTTCCTGAAGTATTCTTAGATGACCTTCCTAGTTTGCCGCCAGATAGGGAAATTGAATTTGTTGTAGATGTTTACCCCGGCGCCGAGCCCGTGTCTAAAAATCCATATAGGCTTGCACCAACAGAACTAAAAGAATTAAAGAAGCAGTTGTAGGATTTGTTGGAGAAAGGGTTCATACGTCCTAACTTTTCACCGTGGGGTGCACCTGTCCTTTTTGTCAAAAAGAAGGATGGATCGATGCGGATGAGCATTGATTATCGGGAACTAAATAAGCTAACTGTCAAGAACAAGTATCCATTGCCAAGGATTGACGATTTATTCGACCAACTTAATGGTGCAAGAATCTTCTCTAAAATTGATCTAAGGTTAGGTTACTATCAATTGAAAGTTAAATCTGAAGATATCCTAAAGACTGTCTTTTGCACAAGGTGCAGACATTATGAGTTTTTGGTTATGTCCTTTGGATTGACAAATGCACCAGCAGCCTTCATGGATCTTATGAATAGGGTGTTTCATGAGTATTTGGACAAGTTTGTCATTGTGTTTATAGATGACATTTTAATCTATTCACGTACTAAGGACGAGCATGCAAGGCATTTGAGTTTGGTGTTAGGAGTACTTAGACAGCACCAACTTTATACTAAGTTTTCCAAGTGTGAGCTTTGGTTGGACAGAGTTCACTTTCTTGGTCATATGATCTCTGGAGATGGGATATCTGTCGATCCAGCCAAGGTTCAAGCAGTTAAGGAGTGGCCCCAACTGAAGAATGTTATAGATATTCAGAGTTTCCTTGGGTTAGCAGGATACTACAGGAAATTTATTGGAGGATTCTCGAAGATTGCTACACCCCTAACTCGGTTAACTAGGAAAAACATTAAGTATGCATGGACTGAGGAATGTGAATCCAGTTTCCAGACTTTGAAACAGAAACTAACCAATGCCCCAATATTAACCCTTCCTGTTGAAAATGGTAAATTTAGCATTTATTGTGATGCTTCCAAAATTGGTCTTAGATGTGTGTTGATGGAAGATGGTAAGGTAATAGCCTATGCTTCTAGACAGTTGAAAACACATGCGAAGAATTACCCTACACATGACCTAGAATTAGCTGCAGTGGTATTTGTACTTAAGATTTGGAGGCATTACTTGTATGGACAAACTTGTGAAATATTCTCGGACCATAAAAGTCTGAAATATATCTTCACACAGAAGGAATTAATTCGTAAAGGATTATGATTTTGAGATTAAGTATCATCCCGGCAAAGCAAATGTTGTGGCAGATGCTTTGAGTAGAGTAACGACATCAACCCCAACTATGATTTTCGATATGCCATTAGCCTTAGATTCTAAATTCCAAAGGTTTAATCTAGAAGTAGTATCCAGTGTATCAGCTATGCTTTCAGCCATAACCTTAAAGCTACTATTCTGGAGAAAATAAAGGAAGCTCAGACGAATAATGGCGAGTGTAACAAGTACAAGTTAAGCATGGATTCTACGGACAAATCAGATTTTAACTACTCTGCTGATGGAATCCTTAAGTTTAGAAATAGATGGTTTGTTCATGCCATTAAATAACTTCGAGATGAGATTCTTTCCGAAGCACATTCTTCCAGATTCTCTGTTCACCCTAGGAGTACAAAGATGTACAAGGATCTTAAACAGCATTATTGGTAGCCAAGTATGAAAGGAGTGTGGCAGAGTATGTAGGATCATGTTTATGTTGTCAGCAGATTAAAGATGAGCATCAGAGACCCTCGGAAACATTGCAACCCTTACCAGTCCCCGAATGAAAATGGGAGAAAATAACGATGGATTTTGTAGTAGGATTGTCTAGGACAACGAGAGGACATGATGCAATTTGGGTGATTGTGGATCGTCTAACCAAATCTGCTCATTTCCTGCCCATAAAGATGACATACTCGATGGATCAGCTTGCTGAATTGTATGTGCAAGAGATTGTTAGGTTACATGGAGTTCTAGGTACCATAGTTTCTGACCGAGATTCTCGATTCACATCTAAGTTTTGGAAGAGTTTGCACAAGGCTATGAGAACACAGCTTAGTTTTAGCACAGCTTTTCACCCTCAAACAGACGGACAATCTGAGAGAACTATTCAGACCTTAGAAGATATGCTCCGTGCATGCATCTAGATTTTCAAGGATCTTGGAGTAAATATTTATCACTAGTGGAATTTTCCTATAATAACAGTTTTCGGGCAACAATAGGGATGGCACCTTATGAGGCATTGTATGGACGTAAATGCAGATCTCCTTTGTACTGGGATGAAGTTGGTGAATCATAGTTGCTTGGTCCTGATATTGTGCAACAACTGTTGAGAAGGTTGCCCTCATCCGCCGGAGGATTTTAACAGCTCAAAGCCGACAGAAAAGCTACGCCGACAGAAGACGCAGAGAATTAGAGTTTGAAGTAGGTGATGAAGTTTTTCTTAAGATATCACCATTCAAAGGAGTTGTGAGATTTGGTAAGAGAGGCAAGTTGAACCCCAGATTTATTGGACCCTTTTCAATCTTAAAAAGGATCGGGAAGGCAGCTTACGAATTACAGCTACCCACCTCTATGGAAGGAATCCATAATGTGTTCCATGTATCTATGTTGAAGAAGTGCATAAGGGATCCATACCAAATTGTAGAACAGCAGAGTGTCGAAGTTCATCCCACCCTTACTTATGAGGAGAAACCAATAAGGATCCTAGACTATGCTGTGAAGGTGTTGCGCAACAAAGAAGTTTCACTGGTGAAAGTCTTATGGCATAACCAGAACATAGAGGAGACAACTTGGGAGCGTCAGCAAGACATGATTGACCAATATCCAGAGTTATTCAAGTATTGAATTTTAAGGACAAAATTCTTTTAAGGAGGGTAGATTGTAACACCCGGTTCTATCGAACTAATCCTCTATTCTTTTAATTAATGGTACACTTTAAATGACAATAATAAAAGTAGGGTTAGTGGATGATTAGGCAAGGGCATAAGGGTAATTGAAAATTTAAAAGTGAATAACGTATTTAAGGAAAGAGGTTTTGGGTTTAATGCACTGTAGCTGCCACTGTTTTCCCAAATCATTTTCGACTCTCAGCTCCTCAGCTCAGCAGAGTGCGCTAGGAGGTCCTTCTCCGATTTTTCCTTCGACTTAGGTGAGTTTTACTAAGGTATCTTACTGCATTATGATTATAGACGATAGAGGAGTATCGTAGATACATGTTCCTGGGAAATGCAGAGCGTAGGAGTTGAGTCGGGTCTCGTATGAATCGGGGATGCACATAGGACAGAGTCCCAAACTAGCTCCTAGGATTTCTGAATGGTATAGGATGAGGTTAGTGAAGATCTAATTGGTATTCTGTTTATGACTCTAGGTGAGCAAGACTTCTAAAGTAGTTGAAACCGAGCTTTTCCAGGGAGCCAGGTAAGTAAAGTATGCTTGTGTATTCAGGCCTACATCACAAAACAGTAGGATCATGTATGCTTGATTGTGTTTGTATGTCATGCATTATATTTTGAAAATATACGAAAATGAATTTACATGAAATGACATGGTAAGGAATGAACAGACTGTAACAGTTGTTAAGGAAACTAATCCGCCCCTTAATCGAGAGAGAGGATGTATGACTTTGGGGGAAGTGATCCAAACCCCAATTTCACAGGGGGATCTGAACAGTTGTTAAGGGAACTAATTCGCCCCTTAATCGAGAGAGAGGATGTATGACTTTGGGAGAAGTGATCAAACTCCCAATTTCACAGGGGGATCAGATCAGAAGCGAATGCATATGCAACTAAGATGAGAAAGTAGAAACTGCATGTTTAGGAATTTATGTTCAACATTTCATTTCATTACTGCTTTACTTACTTAGCATTAGGCTAATAGGTGAGTTTTGTGATGTAGGTGCTGAGCTTTCAACAGGTGAATTCCCTGAGTTTACTGAGGAATAGGTGAAGTTGGAGGAGCACTTCTATGCTACGGTTAGGTGCTCTGATGAGGCGGTTTAACTTTTGTCCGAATGAGAGTTTTCAGTGGTTAGGTATTCTGATGAAGTTTTCTGAGAATTTTAATGATAGTGGAAGTTTGATACTTCTTTTAACGCTTCTGTGATCTTATTTTCTGGATTTCGAAATATGATTTGATTTCGATTGTAGCTTGCTATTCTAAATTTTTAAGAATTGTGGATTTGTGTTGATTAGAATGATTTCAGCAAAATGTACAAAATCGTTTAGCAGTCGGATTTACTCCCTGTTAGAGTCTCTTTTTGATCTATCGGTAGAAGTTGGGTGTTTTGTCCGCCGGCAGATGTTGGAGGATTGAATCATCCGACTGACGTCATCAGAAGATGTTTTCAGTAGAAGCCATCGGTAGGTGTCTTCGGTATGAGTCTCTAGTAGCCTTGTCGTTTTGTGAACGGTGTGTGTGTGTGTGAATAAAAGATTTTTGTCGTTTAGTGATCAGAAGATGCGAGAATAAGTCTTTTGTCGTTTAGTGATCGGAAGATGCAAGAAGAAGTCTTTGTCGTTTAGTGATCGGAAGATGCGAGAAGAAGTCTTTTGTCGTTTAGTGATCGGAAGATGCGATCGGAAGATGCGAGAATAAGTCTTTTGTCGTTTAGTGATCGGAAGATGCGAGAATAAGTCTTTTGTCGTTTAGTGATCGGAAGATGCGAGAATAAGTCTTTTGTCGTTTAGTGATCGGAAGATGCGAGAATAAGTCTTTTGTCGTTTAGTGATCGGAAGATGCGAGAATAAGTCTTTTGTCGTTTAGTGATCGGAAGATGCGAGAATAAGTCTTTTGTCGTTTAGTGATCGGAAGATGCGAGAATAAGTCTTTTGTCGTTTAGTGATCGGAAGATGCGAGAATAAGTCTTTTGTCGTTTAGTGATCGGAAGATGCGAGAATAAGTCTTTTGTCGTTTAGTGATCGGAAGATGCGAGAATAAGTCTTTTGTCGTTTAGTGATCGGAAGATGCGAGAATAAGTCTTTTGTCGTTTAGTGATCGGAAGATGCGAGAATAAGTCTTTTGTCGTTTAGTGATCGGAAGATGCGAGAATAAGTCTTTTGTCGTTTAGTGATCGGAAGATGCGAGAATAAGTCTTTTGTCGTTTAGTGATCGGAAGATGCGAGAATAAGTCTTTTGTCGTTTAGTGATCGGAAGATGCGAGAATAAGTCTTTTGTCGTTTAGTGATCGGAAGATGCGAGAATAAGTCTTTTGTCGTTTAGTGATCGGAAGATGCGAGAATAAGTCTTTTGTCGTTTAGTGATCGGAAGATGCGAGAATAAGTCTTTTGTCGTTTAGTGATCGGAAGATGCGAGAATAAGTCTTTTGTCGTTTAGTGATCGGAAGATGCGAGAATAAGTCTTTTGTCGTTTAGTGATCGGAAGATGCGAGAATAAGTCTTTTGTCGTTTAGTGATCGGAAGATGCGAGAATAAGTCTTTTGTCGTTTAGTGATCGGAAGATGCGAGAATAAGTCTTTTGTCGTTTAGTGATCGGAAGATGCGAGAATAAGTCTTTTGTCGTTTAGTGATCGGAAGATGCGAGAATAAGTCTTTTGTCGTTTAGTGATCGGAAGATGCGAGAATAAGTCTTTTGTCGTTTAGTGATCGGAAGATGCGAGAATAAGTCTTTTGTCGTTTAGTGATCGGAAGATGCGAGAATAAGTCTTTTGTCGTTTAGTGATCGGAAGATGCGAGAATAAGTCTTTTGTCGTTTAGTGATCGGAAGATGCGAGAATAAGTCTTTTGTCGTTTAGTGATCGGAAGATGCGAGAATAAGTCTTTTGTCGTTTAGTGATCGGAAGATGCGAGAATAAGTCTTTTGTCGTTTAGTGATCGGAAGATGCGAGAATAAGTCTTTTGTCGTTTAGTGATCGGAAGATGCGAGAATAAGTCTTTTGTCGTTTAGTGATCGGAAGATGCGAGAATAAGTCTTTTGTCGTTTAGTGATCGGAAGATGCGAGAATAAGTCTTTTGTCGTTTAGTGATCGGAAGATGCGAGAATAAGTCTTTTGTCGTTTAGTGATCGGAAGATGCGAGAATAAGTCTTTTGTCGTTTAGTGATCGGAAGATGCGAGAATAAGTTTTTTGTCATTTAGCGATCGGAAGACGCAGAACGTTCTATCGGTAGATGTAGGCTGAGAATATTTGTCGTTTGTGGTCGGCAGAGGTTGGATGAATGAATCATCCGACTGACGTCATCGGTAGATAGTGTATAATAAATTTGTCGTTTTGTGATCGGTAGAAGCCTTCAGTTTATGTCTCTGCCCTTTTTTGTTGACTTTATTTAGCGGCAGATGCGTTTGACTCTTACGATTTTCAAGTCTTCACGCTTAAGTCTTGATCACTTCTGGCCGAATTATTTCTTAATATTTTAACCGAATATTCAGACTTTGTTTTATAGCTTTGCTTAATTCTATTCCGCTCAAAAGAATTTTCGCTGCAAGTTTTTTTTTTTTAAAATGTTTTGAGATTTTAGAAAATGTCAAATTTTGACTTTCGAGCAAAGTTTTAAATTTGGTCCAAAGTTTCTTAGTTATGTTCAGATTATGAGTAACGAACTGAGTTCGGAGAACTCGGGGCGTTACAGAAATAGCTGGTGACGTTGATTTTAGGAGGTCCATTTCAAGATTCTTGATGACTTTTGTAGGGGGAGCCGTGTCTTGGCAATCAAAACTGCAAGAGTATGTTGCACTATTCACAACAGAAGCCAAGTACATTAAGATTATTGAGGGTTGCAAAGAGACTTTGTGGATGAGGAGATTCTTTGAGGAATTGGGTTTGTGCTAAGAGAAGTATATTATGTTCAACGATAGCCAGAGTGCTATCCACCTTTACAAGAATTCGTCATTTCATTCGAGGTCAAAGCATATTGATGTGAGGTATCATTAGGTTTGAAACTTACTCGAGACGAAGCAGTTGCACTTGGCGAAAGTGCACACCAGCGAGAACAGTTTGGATATGTTGACGAAGGGTTTGCTGAAGGAGAAGCTCAAGACTTGTCAGTGAATAGTGGGTTTGTTAGAGCCCACCACATATGCCAGAGGGGGAGTTTGTTGGGATCCAAGCTACATGTGTGGACCTAGATCAATAATGGGCAATGACCCATCAGTACAAGGGGGTGTATGAGGAAGTGTGTTGTGAAAGCTAAAGTGTGTGAGAGTGCTTCCTGCATTGGCGTCTAATTGGAGACAAGCTACCGCAGCGAGGCCCAAGTGATTCCAACGATGGCCAGATGCGAGCTGAGAGGTAGTTCTTCCTCTTTAATGTTAACCATGTGAATTATCTTGCAAGTAATCTACTTCCTCCAAATCTAACATCCCACAAGAAGAAGAAATTTCTACATGATGTAAGGTATTATTACTTGGATGAACTGTTCCTTTTCAAGCAAAGTAGTGATCAAATTTTGAGAAGATGTGTTCTAAGAGAAGAAATCGAAGACATATTAAATCATTATCACTCTTTAAACTTTGGAGGACATTTTGGAGGTGATCGAACAACAACCAAAATCTTGGAAACTGGTTTTTGTTGGCTGACAATATTTGAAGAAACTTATCTTTTTATTCTAAGATATTATCGTTGTTAGCAAACTAGCAGCATTTCTTGAAGGCATGAAGTGCCCTCAACATCATTATTGAAATAGAATTATTTGATGTATGGGGTGTTAGTTTTATGGAGCCACTAATACCAATGGATTATGTTTTCAAATGAGTATAATGACTCCAAGTTGGTCATTAGCTTTCAAAAGAAGAAAATATTTACTCATGTTGAAACATCTTAAGCAATCATTAGCAATGAAGGCACTCATTTCTACAACAAATATTTCACTCCTCTTCTATCTAAGTACAATGTTACGCCCAAGATTAGAATTGCTTATCACTGACGGATGACCAAGCAACTGAAAGTCTCAAATTATAAAAATAAGTGAATCCTTGAAATGACAAGGATTTGTCTAAGATATTACATGATGCGTTATTGGCCTATTGAAGTGGTTACCAAATTCTGGGATTTCTCTCTAATGATTAGTATTTTGAAAAGTTTGTCATCTAAGTATGAAATTGAAACACGATGCATATTGGGCCATCAAAAGACTAAACTTTAACTTGGAAGTAGTGGAAGAAAAACACTGATAGCTCGCCATGTGAAGGCAAGGAAGGTCCGAGTGTGAGAGGTCAACACATACTAGTGGAAGTGCACAATCTCACATCGCTTTAGAGTGAAAAATAAATGATTTATAAGTAGAGTTTTTCTTCGTGTCTATTACAACATATTTTGTGCTAACTCTAAGAATAAAATCGCGCAAGATTCGACCCAAAGTAGACAATATTATAGTAGGAGAATTGTGCATGTTACACTTATAAAAATCAATCTTTTACATTAATTGAATTTTCGTATGAGATTTTCGCGTTAGAGATGGTCAACGGTTCTTGAGTTGAGTCGTTTTGTCATTTAGCTACCCGGTTGGATGTTTCGTTCAATTATTAAAAATAGTTAATTTGAGAAATTACCGTGTTGCCAATTTGAAGAAATTAAAGTTGGGTAATTTAGAATTTACCTTGATTTGAAATTTGGAGATGTTCTGGTTTTCTATATATAGAATTTAAGGATTTTTATTTAATATATAAAACATATTATTTATATTTTATTTTTAAATAATTAAAAGAAATTTTAATTAAAAAGCAGGAAGGGAGGAAACCTTTCTCCCTTTCATTTTAGTGCGCCACACGGAGGACAAGAGTGAGAGGGAGAGAGAGGGAGCGCACAAGTTGTGCAAACCTCGCGTTGTGAGGCTAAAGATGTGGAGACCTAACCTGCTGACGCACTGCCATCGGCTCAGCCCGCGGACGCACCACCATTGACCGTTGGGTCCCACTTATGATCTTTTCCCCCTTGGTGGGCAATTTTTGTCATCCCTAGCCCTCGAACCCATGACCTCGAGGCTTAAGTACATGGGAACACTAGAGCTGGTACCACTTGAGCTAGTCGGTCGCTGGCGGTGCATCCATATGCCGGGTCGATGGCGATGCGTTAGCAGGCTAGGTGATAACTCTTAAATTGGAGTTATTTTATACGGTAATTAGTTGAAAGAACATATATGAATTGAGTGAAAAGAAGAAGAAATTGGTAGGAATTTACTATAAGTGCTATATAATGCTGCAGCATCGGTGCATTGATTTAATTTAATATATTTCATGCAGATTATCTATTAAAAACAGATTTTTCTCCTTAATTTGAATTTTATATTTTCTTGTTTGAATGTAATTTTAATAGTGGAAAAATCAAATTCAAATGCTGAAAATTAGGGAGAGAGATCAAGGAAATGATGATACCAAAAATAAAGGATTTAAATCAGGAAACCGTGACTGTAAATTGATTCAAAGTATGAAGAGAGAGAAAGAGGAGAAGACACTTGGCGTGCAAAAGAGGACAAAAAAGGGAAGAAGAACCAATTGGAAGAAAGAGAGTTGAGAATTATTGAAGCACGTGGAACGAGAACCAGAGAGAGAGAAAACCATCCTGGAAAAGGGCAAAAATAGGTAGAACAATAAAATAAAGAAAATTGGAGAGAGAAAATGGGTATCACACGCAGAACAAAAAGGTTGTGATTTTTCGAAGAAGAAGAGAGAGAAGAGTTCTGGATCTGAAAAAGACGACGACTGACGACATTCCTTTGATTTTTTCTTCTTCTCTTATTTTATTGCTTTATGTTTTTGTGAACACTATTGTTTTTAGTTTTATTTAATTATGTCTAGTAGCTAAACTCATCACTTGGTTAGAACGATAGTATTCATTACGGATTTTGCTACGATCTCGATTTGTTTATGCAATTATTTATTGAACAATTATTTGTGATATTGTAGCACCCGGTTTCAATAAATCAAAATAAGTTATTAAACGGTGGTATATAGTTTTTATGGTTAAAATTTAGTGAAATGTTGATTAGGTTGTAAATGACTAGGCAGGGGCAAGATGGTAATTGCGAATTTATATTGTGGATAAGGTATTTAAGGAAAGGTTTAGTGAGGTTTAGCCGCCACTGTTTTATTACTCTTACCTCTCAGCTCAAGCCGACTACCTCTGGACGATTTCCCCTCCGGTTTTCCCCAACCAAGGTGAGTTTTGAATCAACTACTTGCCGTTCTAGTGCTAGGGTAGCTGAAGGATTGCAATGTATGTATCTTCGATAAGCTGCGGGTGAGAGATTTGGGTTTTGGGGTTTAGTGATGTATCGGGAATGCTTAATCAGTAGAGCCCCAAACTGGCTTCCTTAGACTTCAGTAGTTAGATAAAGTTTAGTGGAGATCTAATCCATAATCTGTCAATGGTTTTAGGTGAGCAGATTTTTGGAGTAGCGTATAGCCGAGCGATTTCCAGGAGCCAGGTAAGTAAAGTAATGTGTGAGCCTTCGGGCCTACATCACAAAACAGTAGGTTTATGCATGTTTGAGTGTTTCTTTTCTTTATGTCATGCATTAAGTTTTTGAAGAATTACGAAAATGAATTTATGTGCAAGGTTATGATGAGTATGAATTGAATGAAACAGAGTAGCTGTTAAGGGAAATAATCCGCCCCTTAACTGAGTAGAGGATTTATTACATTGGGAGAACCGATCCCACTCCCAAGGGAATTAAGGGATCTGTATTAGCTGTTAAGGGAAGTAATCCGCCCCTTAACTGAGTAGAGGATTTATTACATTGGGAGAACCGATCCCACTCCCAAGGGAACTTAGGGATCAGACCAGTTTATGAACGATGCACAACTGAGTTGAGAAAATTAGAAACTGCATGATCAGGGTTTATGTTTCAGCATACATTTCATTAATGCTTTACTTGCTTAGCATTAGGCTAATAGATGAGTTTTGTGATGTAGGTGTTGAGGATACAGCAGGTGATTTCCCTGAGAGCATAACCGAGTAGATGAGGTTGGTGGAGCACGGCTGTGCAACGGTCAGGCATCTGATGGGGCGGTTTGACTGGTGTCATTGACTAACAAAGATTAATTGACAGTATTTCAAATTTATTATACTGAGCTTTCATGACAGTAGAAATTTTAATGTTTTGGAATTCGCTTTTGAGTTTCTTTTCTGATAACGATATTCTGTTGGGATTTCAAGATAGTACTTATGAGTTTCTAGTGACACAAAGGTTTGGATTGTCTCTGGTTAGTTTTAGCAAGAATGAGTTACTTGAAGTTTTCAAAAGTATTCTTAGTTTTCTCTGAATTTAGTATTCTGTTGGTTTATTACTGGATTTGCAAGTGAAGCGATTAGAGTTGTTGTTTTGCTCTCTATCGACAGATGATATCTGTCGGTAGATGTTGGGTAAATTTTAAATTCTATCGGAAGATGTCTTCAGAAAAGCCATCGGAAGATGTAAATTTTAAAGTCTATCAGTAGATGCTTTAAGGAGTTACGTGAGTAGCACGTGTCGGCAGATGTAGTCCATTCCATCGGAAGAGGGAGAAACCCGTTTGTCGTTTAGCGAATCGGAAGGCGTGGAGTCATATTGTTGTTATCGGAAGATGACGTGTGTTTGTCTATTGAGCGATGAAATTGCGCTGACTTCATCGGCAGATGAAGTTATGTTAACTTCATCGGCAGATGAAGTGGTGTGTGAAGTTACCATGATTTCATCGGCAGATGAAGTTGTGGGTGAGGTTGTGTAGACGTCATCGGCAGAAGCCTTTGGTTTTCTGCTTCTGCTCCTTCCGTTGACCAGTCGTCGGCAGACGAGTTCAACTCGTGACGTCATCGGCAGGAACCTCGTTCCGTTTCCTTCCGTTGACTTTGTCGTCGGCAGATGAATTCGACTTTTGTAATTCCTTGAGTAGTCCATCATTTAAAACCCTATTTTCTCTTGACCGAATACTTTAAACATTTCCATTAATCTTTCCAACAATATTTTCACAGCTAGTTAAATCCCCATTGTAGTTTTAAATAATTTTCCGCTGCAAAGTTTTCAAATGTTTTGAACGTTTAGAAAATGTCAAATTTTGAATGTCGAATGAAGTTTTAAATTTATTCGAAATTTCTTAGTTATGATCAAGTAATGAGTAGCGAACCGGGTTCAGATAACTCGGGGCGTTACAGTATGGTATCAGAGACATTCAGTTAAACCGTTCAAAAGATTACTCATCAGTGCCAATCGTTGCATGGAAGTACTCCAACAACTGTAAGTGTTTATGTTAGCTTTAGTTATAAAATGTTTATGAGAGTAGTTAACCCTGTGCAGGAAATTAGTAAAATGGCTAGGCGCCCAGGAAGGCCAAGAATACCAAGAGAGATACCAAGTCCTAGACGTGAGGAGGACTCTAGTGTAATTAGGCAGCTGACAGAATTAATGCGTCAGCAGACTGATATTGTGCGTCAACAATCTGATCAATTAGGAGTGCTGTTGAATCGGGAAGCACAAGGAAGTGCTAACTCAGGTTCTAACAGTGAACATTCTGGAGATAGATTCCGGAGACTGAGACCACCCACATTTGATGGACATTCCTCCGATCCTGTCATTGCTGAGGGATGGCTTAGGAAGATTGAAAGTATGTTCAGGTGTGCCAACATAGGAGAAGAAGAGAAAGTCACATTGGCAACCTTTCATTTGGCTGGAGAAGCTCAGCTCTGGTGGGAGACAATAGAAACCACCACAGATGTTTTGACAATGCAATGGTCACGATTCAAAGACATTTTCTACGGGAAGTATTTCAATAGCACCGTCCAAACTGCAAAGAAGTTGGAGTTTCTGAACTTGAAGCAGACAGGGTCTGTGGCCGAGTATAGTAGGCAGTTTGAGTCCCTGTCCAGGTTTGCTGGACACTTTGCTCACAAAGACGAGGATAAGGTGTTCAAGTTTGTGCATGGACTGAAACCAGAAATTTACCGAGGAGTTAAATTTTGTGGTATTAAAGGTTTGGCGTTAAGTGAAGTAGTGTCCACTGCTCTGGAAGTGGAAGAGGCTGAAAGGATGTGTGCTGGAACAAAGGAAGTCCCACAAAGGTTTGTTCAACCACAACAACAGAGAGGGATGAAGAGGC
This sequence comes from Begonia masoniana, assembly GCA_022432975.1. NCBI lineage: Eukaryota > Viridiplantae > Streptophyta > Magnoliopsida > Cucurbitales > Begoniaceae > Begonia > Begonia masoniana. Next base: position 15,388,733 of record CM039513.1, read on the forward strand.
CGAATGAAGGCCAGAATAGCCAAAGATCAAGGAGGAAGGTACCGGATAGTCAGAAGTATCCCCAGTGTCCGAAGTGTCTGAAAAGTCATTTGGGTGAATGCAGGTTTGGATCGGGAAAGTGTTTCAATTGCGATGAAGTTGGGCATGCTTTCAGAGATTGCCCGAGACCCAGAGTCACTCGGTGTTTCAACTGTGGCAAGGTTGGTCACTTTAACAGAGACTGTCCGGCCTTGAAGAATGGCCCTGCTGTGATTAAGCCAAGAATATTCTCCATGGTTGAGCCAGGCGATGATGAGCAGCCTGCTGTGGTGTCAGGTACTATACTGGTCAATTCCCTACCCGCTTTTACATTGATAGATTCTGGTGCAACACATTCATTCGTAGCATTGACATTTGCTGATAAGTTAGATGTAAAGCTTACCTCTACTGTGCATGTATTTGATGTTGCCTTACCCTCTGGTGAACATATGCACTCTAACCAAGTAATTCCTGATAGCAATGTATTGGTAGGGAACATGAATTTACCTGCCGATCTCATTATTATGGACATAATGGGATTTGATGTAATCCTAGGAATGGATTGGTTGTTTAAACATTATGCCACAATTGATTGTAGGACTGGAATAGTTAGTTTCCAACCCCCTGGTAATTTGAAACATACCTTTCAGGCCTCAAGGAAGAGTGAGGTGATGTCTGTGATGACTTCCATTAACACTAGACCTTCCCTGTGTAGAGGGTATTTGTGCTTCTTAGCTAGCGTTTTAGACGCACGGCTTGTAGGAAAGGCAAATCCTCAGAATGTCCTAACTGTCCGAGACTTTCCTGAAGTGTTTTTAGATGACCTTCCTGGTTTACCACCCGATAGAGAAATCGAATTTGTTGTAGATGTTTACCCCGGAGCCGAGCCTGTGTCTAAAAATCCATATAGACTAGCACCAACAGAACTTAAAGAGTTAAAGAAACAGTTGGAGGACTTGTTGGAGAAGGGATTCATACGCCCAAGCTTCTCACCGTGGGGTGCACCTGTCCTCTTTGTCAAGAAGAAGGATGGATCAATGCGTATGTGCATTGATTATAGAGAATTGAATAAGTTAACTGTCAAGAATAAGTACCCTCTACCGAGGATTGACGACTTATTTGACCAACTTAAGGGTGCGAGAGTTTTCTCTAAGATTGACTTAAGGTCCGGTTATTACCAATTGAAGGTTAAATCCGAAGACATCCCAAAGACTGCTTTTCGTACAAGGTATGGACACTATGAGTTTTTGGTTATGTCTTTTGGTTTGACAAATGCACCAGCAGCCTTCATGGATCTCATGAATAGGGTGTTTCGTGAGTATTTAGATAAGTTTGTTATTGTATTCATTGATGACATCCTAATCTACTCTAAAACTGAGGACGAGCATGCAAGGCATTTGGGTTTGGTGTTGGAGTTACTAAGACAGCACCAACTTTATGCTAAGTTTTCCAAGTGTGAATTTTGGTTGGACAGAGTTCACTTTCTTGGTCACGTGATCTCTGGTGATGGAATATCTGTCGATCCAGCTAAAGTTCAAGCAGTTAAGGAATGGCCCCAACCGAAGAATGCTACAGATATCAGGAGCTTTCTTGGACTAGCAGGGTACTACAGAAAGTTCATTGAGGGGTTTTCGAAGATTGCCACACCCCTCACTATGTTAACAAGGAAAAATGTAAAGTATATTTGGACTGATAAGTGTGAGTTCAGTTTCCAAACCTTAAAGCAGAAATTGACCAATGCACCTATACTAACCCTTCCTGTTGAAAATGGTAAGTTTAGTATTTATTGCGATGCTTCCAAAATTGGACTTGGCTGTGTTTTGATGCAAGACGGAAAAGTTATAGCTTATGCATCTAGGCAATTAAAAGTGCACGAGAAGAATTATCCTACTCATGACTTAGAATTAGCTGCAGTGGTTTTTGCATTAAAGATTTGGAGGCACTACCTGTATGGACAAACTTGCGAAATATTTTCAGATCATAAGAGTCTGAAGTACATTTTCACACAGAAGGAGCTAAACATGAGGCAACGTAGATGGTTGGAATTTGTAAAAGACTATGACTTTGAGATTAAGTATCATCCCGGCAAAGCGAATGTAGTGGCAGACGCTTTGAGCAGGGTGACTCCATCGGTTTCTACGTTGATTCTAGACATACCGATAGCCTTAGAGACTGAATTCCTAAGGTTTAACCTTGAAGCAGTATCTAGCGTGTCAGCCATGCTTTCGGCCATATCTTTGAGGCCTACTATTTTGGGGAGAATAAAGGAAGTTCAAATGAATGACGCTGAATGCAATAAGTATAAGCTGTACATAGATTCTACTGTCAAGACAGATTTCAACTGCTCGGCTGATGGAATCCTTAAGTTTAGAAATAGATGGTTTGTTCCAGCTAATGTCGAGCTTCGAAAGGAAATTCTATCTGAGGCTCATTCTTCTAGACTCTCTATCCATCCTGGAAGTACTAAGATGTACAGAGATCTCAAGCAGCATTTTTGGTGGCCAAGTATGAAAAGATGTGTGGCGGAGTACGTGGAGTCATGTTTGGTCTGCCAGCAGGTCAAAGCTGAACATCAGAGGCCTGCAGGAACTTTGCAACCCCTACCAGTTCCGGAATGGAAGTGGGAACAAGTGACAATGGATTTTGTTATAGGATTGCCTAGAACAGTAAAAGGACACGATGCAATTTGGGTAATAGTTGATCGTTTGACCAAATCCGCCCATTTTCTGCCTATTAAAATAACATATTCGATGGATCAACTAGCAGAGTTGTATGTGCAAGAGATCATTAGATTGCATGGAGTTCCAAGCACTATAGTTTCAGACCGAGACTCTAGATTTACATCTAAGTTTTGGAAAAGTTTGCATAAGGCTATGGGAACACAACTTAACTTTAGCACAGCCTTTCACCCTCAAACAGATGGACAATCCGAGAGAACTATTCAGACCTTAGAGGATATGCTCCGAGCGTGCATATTAGATTTTCAAGGATCTTGGAGTAAGTATTTACCATTGGTAGAGTTCTCTTACAACAACAGTTTTCAGGCGACAATAGGAATGGCACCGTATGAGGCATTATATGGACGAAAATGCAGATCACCTTTGTACTGGGATGAAGTTGGTGAAGCACAACTACTAGGTCCTGATATCGTGCAGCAAACAGTGGAGAAGATTGCCCTCATCCGACAGAGAATTTTGACAGCTCAAAGCCGACAGAAAAGCTATGCAGACAAGAGGAGAAGAGAACTGGAATTTGAAGTAGAGGATGAAGTTTTCCTTAAGGTGTCACCTTTCAAAGGAGTCGTGAGATTTGGAAAAAGAGGAAAGTTGAACCCCAGATTTATTGGACCGTTCACTATCCTGAAGAGAGTTGGGAAAGCAGCCTATCAATTACAGCTACCAGCTTCTATGGAAGGAATACATGATGTGTTCCATGTCTCTATGCTAAAGAAGTGTATACGGGATCCAACTCATGTCGTGGAACAGCAGAACATTGAGATTCAACCTACACTCACCTATGAAGAAAAGCCAGTAAAGATTCTAGATTATGCAGTGAAGGTATTGCGCAACAAAAAAGTGCCACTAGTGAAAGTCTTATGGCACAACCAGAACTTGGAGGAGACAACTTGGGAACGCCAGCAAGACATGATGGATCAACATCCGGAGTTATTCAGGTACTGAATTTTGAGGACAAAATTCTTTTAAGGAGGGTAGATTGTAGCACCCGGTTTCAATAAATCAAAATAAGTTATTAAACGGTGGTATATAATTTTTATGGTTAAAATTTAGTGAAATGTTGATTAGGTTGTAAATGACTAGGCAGGGGCAAGATGGTAATTGCGAATTTATATTGTGGATAAGGTATTTAAGGAAAGGTTTAGTGAGGTTTAGCCGCCACTGTTTTATTACTCTTACCTCTCAGCTCAAGCAGACTACCTCTGGACGATTTCCCCTCCGGTTTTCCCCAACCAAGGTGAGTTTTGAATCAACTACTTGCCGTTCTAGTGCTAGGGTAGCTGAAGGATTGCAATGTATGTATCTTCGATAAGCTGCGGGTGAGAGATTTGGGTTTTGGGGTTTAGTGATGTATCGGGAATGCTTAATCAGTAGAGCCCCAAACTGGCTTCCTTAGACTTCAGTAGTTAGATAAAGTTTAGTGGAGATCTAATCCATAATCTGTCAATGGTTTTAGGTGAGCAGATTTTTGGAGTAGCGTATAGCCGAGCGATTTCCAGGAGCCAGGTAAGTAAAGTAATGTGTGAGCCTTCGGGCCTACATCACAAAACAGTAGGTTTATGCATGTTTGAGTGTTTCTTTTCTTTATGTCATGCATTAAGTTTTTGAAGAATTACGAAAATGAATTTATGTGCAAGGTTATGATGAGTATGAATTGAATGAAACAGAGTAGCTGTTAAGGGAAATAATCCGCCCCTTAACTGAGTAGAGGATTTATTACATTGGGAGAACCGATCCCACTCCCAAGGGAATTAAGGGATCTGTATTAGCTGTTAAGGGAAGTAATCCGCCCCTTAACTGAGTAGAGGATTTATTACATTGGGAGAACCGATCCCACTCCCAAGGGAACTTAGGGATCAGACCAGTTTATGAACGATGCACAACTGAGTTGAGAAAATTAGAAACTGCATGATCAGGGTTTATGTTTCAGCATACATTTCATTAATGCTTTACTTGCTTAGCATTAGGCTAATAGATGAGTTTTGTGATGTAGGTGTTGAGGATACAGCAGGTGATTTCCCTGAGAGCATAACCGAGTAGATGAGGTTGGTGGAGCACGGCTGTGCAACGGTCAGGCATCTGATGGGGCGGTTTGACTGGTGTCATTGACTAACAAAGATTAATTGACAGTATTTCAAATTTATTATACTGAGCTTTCATGACAGTAGAAATTTTAATGTTTTGGAATTCGCTTTTGAGTTTCTTTTCTGATAACGATATTCTGTTGGGATTTCAAGATAGTACTTATGAGTTTCTAGTGACACAAAGGTTTGGATTGTCTCTGGTTAGTTTTAGCAAGAATGAGTTACTTGAAGTTTTCAAAAGTATTCTTAGTTTTCTCTGAATTTAGTATTCTGTTGGTTTATTACTGGATTTGCAAGTGAAGCGATTAGAGTTGTTGTTTTGCTCTCTATCGACAGATGATATCTGTCGGTAGATGTTGGGTAAATTTTAAATTCTATCGGAAGATGTCTTCAGAAAAGCCATCGGAAGATGTAAATTTTAAAGTCTATCAGTAGATGCTTTAAGGAGTTACGTGAGTAGCACGTGTCGGCAGATGTAGTCCATTCCATCGGAAGAGGGAGAAACCCGTTTGTCGTTTAGCGAATCGGAAGGCGTGGAGTCATATTGTTGTTATCGGAAGATGACGTGTGTTTGTCTATTGAGCGATGAAATTGCGCTGACTTCATCGGCAGATGAAGTTATGTTAACTTCATCGGCAGATGAAGTGGTGTGTGAAGTTACCATGATTTCATCGGCAGATGAAGTTGTGGGTGAGGTTGTGTAGACGTCATCGGCAGAAGCCTTTGGTTTTCTGCTTCTGCTCCTTCCGTTGACCAGTCGTCGGCAGACGAGTTCAACTCGTGACAGTCATCGGCAGGAACCTCGTTCCGTTTCCTTCCGTTGACTTTGTCGTCGGCAGATGAATTCGACTTTTGTAATTCCTTGAGTAGTCCATCATTTAAAACCCTATTTTCTCTTGACCGAATACTTTAAACATTTCCATTAATCTTTCCAACAATATTTTCACAGCTAGTTAAATCCCCATTGTAGTTTTAAATAATTTTCCGCTGCAAAGTTTTCAAATGTTTTGAACGTTTAGAAAATGTCAAATTTTGAATGTCGAATGAAGTTTTAAATTTATTCGAAATTTCTTAGTTATGATCAAGTAATGAGTAGCGAACCGGGTTCAGATAACTTGGGGCGTTACAGATATTCCTTGCTTAATTCAGATCATATCGATAGATAAGTTGATGATCCATGTTTATATTGTATCGAAAGATAAATATAAATTCTATGATGCACGAATAATTAATCGGATTAAATTGTTACAACATAGTTAGCATTGATTCGATTGGCAATAAGAATAGGGCAATTAGGAAATTCAATGTTAGTTACATTCCTTCAAGATTGAGAGAAATTCTAAATTGAATTTACCTAGGTAATTCGAAAGAATCCTAGAATTATTTTATTCTTGCTGTTCATAGGCAATGCTGCAAAACATCACCAGAGCATCAGTAGTAAAACTATCGTAATGAAGAAATCGATCCTAGCCAGGGCTTCCATTTATTGATTTTATCTCGTTTATCTCATTTATCCTGCTTTCTTTTATTGCATCGTCATTCGGATTTTAATTCTAATTATTTTCATTTATCATTTTGATATTTTTATAAGATTTTTATAACAATTAACTCAATTAAGAATATCTTGGTGGGATCGATATTTTTACTACTTGAAGCGATACGTGCACTTGCGTAAAAGTGTAGAAACTCACTAACACTAGGTCTATACCGAAAAGGGCTCCTTTTTCTGTAGGAACCCCCTGCCCACAGACGCACCACCATCGGCAGGGCTTGGAGCCTGCGGATGCACCGCCATCTGCTCGGCCCACTACTCATGATCTTTTTCCTCCTGGTGGGGAATTTTTGTCTTCCCCAGCCATCGAACCCATGATCTCCAGGCTTAAGTACATGGGAACACTAGAGCTAGTACCACTTTAGCTCTGTAGGAACCCCCTGCCCGCGGACGCACTGCCATCGACATGGCTCAGAGCCCGCAGACGCACCGTCATCAGCTCATCCCACTACTCATGATCTTTTCCCTCTATTGGGGAATTTTTGTTTTCCCCAACCCTCGAACCCATGACCTCCAGGCTTAAGTATATAGGAACACTAGAGCTGGTACTACTTGAACTACTAGCTCAAGTAGTACCAGTGATAGGGAACTCTTTGTCAAGACCTGGAGACCAGGGTTCAAATCACTGGGGAGGCAATAAACTCTCCTTCCAGGGGGGAGAAGATCATGAGTAATGGGCGGGGCCGATGGTGGTGCGTCCGTGGGCTTCGAGCTCTACCAATGGCAGTGCGTCTGTGGGTAGGTGGTCCCTATGGAAAAAGGCGCCTTTTTATGTGGAGAGCCAGCCTTTGGGGGGGGGGGGGGGGGAAGATCATGAGTGTGACCCAACAATCGATGGCGGTGCGTCTGCGAGCTGGGTCTCCACAGAAGAAGTGATCGTTACACTTTGTGCAAGTCAAACCTGTGGTTGGTTAGAGTAGATTTAAAGTTCATTTAGTTATTTTGTCAATTGGCGAGAGGGAGCAATTTTTTGCAAATTTCCGTCGCTGAAAATTTCCCGTGTTGACCACTGTGGAGGTTGGTCGACTCTTCAAACCCAGTGCTGAAACATAGAAGTATAAGTGTCGACCGCTTGAAGGAAGTGCCGACTACATACGATTTTATTTTCAATAGGCATTGACACTTCAGAAGAAAGTGTCAACCGCTAGTGCATTTTGGGCTAGAACCTGAGAGCTATGACGTGTCAATTGATTGGTGGAAGTGTCGACTGTAGGCCCAACACGAGTGTTCTAAGTGTCGTCCTGTGGGTCGACCCTCACTTAGAAGTGTTGATTGGTGCCATTGACTTAAAGTTCGCGGCCGTTTATAAAGTTCTAGATTAGGTTCTTAGTCCTAATATAGGACCCACCCATGTATTTCCCTTAGTGGTCGAGAGTCATTTTCTAACTTTGGTTTTGTTTTATGCTCAAACAAGTTCGTGGATTTTGAGCAAATACCAGAGGTGGTAGCTTCGACTTGATAGAAAATGAAATATCGTCGAGGTAGAGATTTTATACTTTTTATACTACATAGCATGGTTTTATGAAAACCTCTTTTGGTAAGTTGTCACATGTATAAAACTTCACAGGGCATGGTCACCAACATGTCTGCTTTTACGTATATGTATATACGGTTTTGCGCGTTTACTATTTATGCATGATTTTAATAGGATGTATATTTTGTGAGGATGAGTCCTCACGATACTTTGAACAGTTTCAGTGACAAAAATGGGTAATAGGGCAGTGATTACGTGCTAAATCTGATCATGGTAAGTTTGAGTTTTATAATTATTTGGTGGTGTCTCTTCTTGGTCTTTGGATCGCAAGCCACCCTTGTGACGTGTTTGGACATACGGGTCGCCATTACCTTTGTTATTTTTTTTAGACTCACGAAGTGTTTCTTGGTCTTCGAATCGCTATCTTTCTATGTTAGTGTGCCGAAGGTGGTCCTTGAGTGACCATCTTTTTTCAAAGAGGTAATTTTTTATTGTAATAATACGATGATGACTTATTTTTGTATAATTGTCTATGTATACAACAACATTTTTATCATTGTCTCATTGGTGGATCGTGGAGCCTGTTCTCTACACTGATGAAAATTAGTTTTCAAGGAAAGATGTTTTGAAAACCAAGAAGACCTACTCATGTTTTGGAAATGAAAAGTAAAAGAAGTTTTACATGCATTGTAATTAGTATAACTTACCTATTGAATTAGTCACTCACCTCAACAACTCCTTTTTTTTCAAGAAAGAACAAGAACATCAAGTACCTGGAGTTCAGAAGCCATTCCTTTCCTTTATTTCCTTGTTGATTGTTTTTAGTAATTTCTTGGTGAGGACCTAGTTATATTTGGGCATGTGTAAGATTATGTAATTGAACTTGGATCTGTATATCTTATTGAAATGTTTTACTTTAACACACTATTATATCTGCGATTACTGTGTGGATTTTGAATTTTGATTATTGTTCAAGTATTCTATTGTAAACCAAGTCTTAAGCTAGGCAATCGAGTCTTCCCCGAGGATCGAGTTGTTTCACCTGGCGTTCTATTAAGCCCGCCTCTAGGTCATGACAACACTTTTGCTCAATGAGATGAAACAATTTTGACAATAGGCATACAAGAATGCTAAATTATATAAAGAGAAGGCAAAGAAATGGCATGACAAAAAAAATTTAGAGTGCCAATTCAAGCTTGGACAATAAGTTTTGCTTGATAATTCATGCTTTCAAGATTATTCAAAGCAAACAAAGAACTTGATATTCAGGTCCTTTCAAGATTATCCAAGTCTTTCCATATGGAGTAGTGGAGTTTGAAGACAGAAGTGAATAACAACATTTCGAAGTCAATGGCCAACAAGTTAAGCATTATTAGGGAGACGGAGTCGATTATCAAGAGTCATCCATTACACTTGTTGAGCCAGAATAGTCAATTGAAAAAGTCTGGCCGATGACTTTAAAGCAAACTCTTTTAGGAGGCATCTCAATTTCTTTTCCTTTTAAAGTTTTTAGTTAGTTTTTAGTTATGTTTTGTAGAGTAGTTGCTTTAATCATTTATGGGTTGTAATATATTTGCAGTATATATTCTGGGGTATGTCGAAATCAGTCTCATTCGACAACGTACCTTTATTGCGCGAGTTCTATACCAACTCCGTTGAAATAGAGGGGTAGTTAATTGATGGTACGCAAAAAACATTCTCATTCAACAATCAATAGGTTTTGTCAATTGCAAGATTATGATGAAGACGAGCTATCTGTCAATTCATTTGCACCAGAGTTGAATGAAATTATTGAGGAATTATGTGAACGCGAAACCCAGTGGAAGATTTCCAATGGAGATTGAATCTTATTTCCAATGGTAAATTTCATTGAGCACCCGCATCATAGCACTTGTGTCTTGTCGCTCATTCAGTGCCGCTCATTTGCAACCGTCACTCACACAAATGATGTGACCAAAGAGTGGGTTGTTCTAATATATGTGCTACGCAGAGGCATGACGAATGATTTCTGCATATTGATACACAAAGGAATCACCCACCGTGCGCAAACTGCTAATGTTGGGGTCCCCTTCTTGACATTAACACAAGGTTATGTAATTTGGCAAACATCGCACATGATCAAGATGATGAATTGCTCTAGGCAACCCAACCGATTACATTCACAATGATTCAGTGCAGGCAAAAGGTGCATTGAAACTGTTAAGTGTGGGTAGCTCAGCCCGCACAAGTAGCTCCACAACCTCTGCCACTAATGGGTCCATGACAATACAGGCACATTTAGTGCTTATCAAGCAACATCAACATTGCATCAGTAATAATCTCTTTGATTTGCAAGACTAGGCCACTAACCAATCTGCTGTAAATGAAGTTCAAGTAGGCACACATGCATCGATGGAGGTGATCCTTAGAGCAATAACCATTTAGATGGGCCTAGACTTAGCCAGCTATCCACCTACTCCTTGCCTTCTGCCATACTACTTCCCATCATCATCGCAAATACAAAATGATAAGGATAACGATGATGCCGAAGATGAATTAAGGTCGCACATTCAAGTAGCCCACTTTTTTATTTTCTTCTATCTTGTAACTGAACATTAAATAAATCCATCAATGATGAGCATGATTTGCTGGAACAGATGACCGTGAACAACTATCAATGAAAACAGAGCAATGAAATCCTAAAAGAGCAGTTGGATTTCATGACATTGACGCACTTTTAGCATTGACTGAACAAATAACTGCACTAACATAAAAGTAGATGTACAAGGAGTCCAGCCTGTCCAATCTATTCATTCATTTCAAATTCCCTTTGCTTGTGAAAATAGTGCTAGTAACTAGGGATTTAACCCGAAACCGGTAGGGCAGCCCAGTCGGAACCGACCGGAACCAAACCGAAACTTTCTGTTCGATTTTCGGTCGGTTCCGGTTTGACATTTTACATGCAAAATCAACTTCACATTTATCCTTTTTTTGCTCAGCAATCCATACACGCAATCTGGGAAACGTTGAGGCAGAACTCAATCACTGCACCCCTTAAAAGCTCTTCACCCTCGACTAATCATAAACTTTGAGCCTTGAAGGAAACTCACCTTCAAGACTAAACTAACAAAGATGAACAAAAACTACTTCCAGTCTTAAACAATTAAAACAACAAACTTATAAACTAACAATTTAGACAACGTCTCAAACTTATTTATGCTGCTAAGAAGCTAAAATTAGTTTTCCCTAAGCTTATATACAGTGTCAACATATTCTTCTGCTTCCCAAGGGAAAGACCCAAAAGCAACAGCTTCCAAGGCCAACCTTTTTAGGATTGAAAATGAAGTGAGGATCACCTTTTCTCTCTCGAGCTGATCGTTTTGATCCTTTCCAAATAGAGCTTGGGTATGATTTTTGACAAAATTCAGGGCCTCCTTTGATTTAAGTTTTGCACATCTTTGTAGTGTCTCTAATAAACGATCGAGATTCGAGAAGTCGTGATCAAGGTTGCGTCTACCGGAGAGCTTGAGAGTCGACGTCGAGGTTGCGTTTGTCAGAGAGCTCAAGAGTCGAGGTCGAGCCGTCGAGCGTCGGGTCTGCCCTGCTGTCTGGAGAAGAACTGAAGAAGAAATAAAATTAGAGCTTTATTAAAAATAGGAAAAAATGCAGTTTGGTTTGGTTAAATTCGGGTTCTGAATGCTCCAAACCAAAAACCGAACCATTATATTCGGTTCTTACATAATAGAACCGAATTTTATTTTATTTTGGTGCAAAACCGACCAGAACGGGACCCAATTTCACCGGTTCCGATCCGGTTCCCGATTTCGGTTCGGTTTTGCACACCCCCTACTAGTAACAATGCTCGAGAGTACTTTTTTATGAACTTTGATTTTGCTAACTAATAATAGGCTGCAAAAAAATCCATATTCAAACACCTGTAATCTGTCAACACCTTTCCCTCATCCATAGTGTCAGCAAAAGTTGGATAAACAATTTTTTGTTTTGTAGAAGTATTTAAGAAATTGCACATGAGCATACCGTTTGTTGAGGCCCTAGAGAAAATGCCTAGTTATGATAAATTCATGAAGACATCTTAGACAAGTAACATAAATTAGGAGAATTCTAAATCGTCTTACTAATGGAAGTGTGTAGCAAAATCCTGCAAAAGAAGTTGCCACCTAAACTGAAGGATCAGGTAGCTTCAGTATCCCATGCACCATTGAAAATCACACATTCTCAAAACCTTTATGCGATTTAGGAGCTAACATGAATTTCATACCACTCTCAATTTATCAAAGATTAGGACTTGGTGAAAAAAAAAACCCACATATGTGACCTTACAACTTGTATAGAAATCATAGATCTATCTTAGAAGAATTATCGAAAATGTTTGGGTAAAGGTGGATAAACTGATTTCGTAACTTACTTTATATTATACTAGACATGGGATAAGAAAAAGAAATACTGATAACTCTAGGATGACCGTTCTTAGCGGCTGAGAGATCATTGATTGATGTTCAGAAGGGAGAGCTAAAGATGTGATTTCAAGAACAAAAAGTTTTGATATTTTTGAAGCAATTAATTATCCTAATGATTCTAAGGAGTGATTTAAACTTGATATGATCAAGGATGTTATATATCAAAAAATTTACCAAGAATTACCTTCAGACATCCTTGAAGTTGCCATCATCAATTCGTCCATTGAAAATGAACTTGAGATAGTTGAGCATATTTGTCTACTCGACACTAATCCTATAATGGAGAAAATAAAGAAACAAAGTAAATCATTGAAAGTTGAAACTTAAAAGAACACCCATGTGAAGCCATCAATAGAAAAGGAACCATAATTGGAGCTCATACCATTACCAAAATATTTGAGATATGCATTCCTAAGAAAGACTTTACATTGCCCGTCATTATCTCAACTAACCTGACCACCATAGAAGAGAAATTATTGAGTCTTGAGAGAATAGAAGAAAGCATTAGAATGCTTGATTGCAAATATCAAAGGAATAAGCCCATCAATTTGTATGCACAAAATTTGCATGGAGAATGATTATAGAGCGACCATTGAGCATCAGCACTAATTAAATCCTATCATGAAAGAGGTAGTAAAGAAGGAAATCATCAAATGATTGGATGCATGAATCATTTACCCGATCTCTGACAACAAATGAGTCAGCCCTAGCCAATGTGCTCCAAAGAAAGGCAGTATGACTGTGATAAGGAATGAACAAATAGGCTCATCCCAACAAGGACTGTGACCAGAGGATGTCTTTGCATGGACTATAAAAGCCCAACAAGACCACCAAAAAAGACAATTTTTCTTTGTCATTCACCGATCAGATTCTAGATAGATTAATTGAAAATAAATTGTAATATTTTCTAGATGGATACTCCAGCTACAAATAAGTTGTCATAAATCTGAAGACCAATAAGATAACACATTCAATTGTTCCAATGGAACATTTGTTTCCAGGAAAATGAAATTTGAACTTTGCAATGCTCTGGCCATATTTGAAATATGCATGATAACAATATTATCATACATGGTAGAGAAGATAATAAAAATCTGCATGTATAATCAGTCTTTCAAAATTCTTCCGATGACTGCTTCAAAAATCTAAAAATGGTGATGCAAATATGTAAGGAAACAAATCTAGTGTTCAATTAGAAAAAATGCCACTTCATTGTTAAAAAAAGATATAGTACTTGGACACTAGGTCTCATAAAAAGAAGTTAAAGTTTATAAGGTGAAACTAGAGACTATTGTGAAATTACCACCTTCAACTTGAGTTAAATGGGTGAAAAATTTTCTAAGACATGTTGAATTTTAGAGATGCTTCATCAAAGATTTTTTCTAAGATCTCAAAATCTCTATGCAACTTACTAGAAAAGCACAGAGAATTTGACTTTGACAAAAACTAATTGGAAGCTTTTCTAGCACTGAGAAACAAATTAGTAACTACTTCTATAATTGTGACACCCGATTGAACTCTTTCATTTGTATGAGTGATGCGAGGGACTATGCAGTGGGCGCAAATTTTAGGCAGCGTAAAGATAAAATATTTCATGGAATCTACTTCACAAGTAAAACATTCAATGAGGCACAATAAAACTATGTTACTATTGAAAAAGAGTTATTGGCACAACATAAGTTCATACCATACACCATTGGAGCAAAGCGATTGTATACATAGACCATGTTGTAAATGACTACTTCATTTCCAAAAAGGACGTAAAGTCCAAATTGATAAGATGGATCTATTGCTACAAAAATTTGATTCGAAATTGCAAATAGAAAAAGTTTAGAAAACCAAGCAACTAATCACCTTTCGCGACACATAGACCGAGAGGTGACAAATGAGAACACTATAATAAATGAGGCATTCTTCTTAAATAAAAAATTGCTCGCCTTTGAAGAAAAAGAACCACCTTGGTATCTTGATTACGTAATTTATATCGTCAGCAAAAAGTTACCTCCAAACCTAACCTTTCATAAGAGAAAGAAATTTTTGCACGACAAACATTGCACAGGACATTCTAAGACATTTCTACTCTTCAGAATACATTGATCATTTCAATTAAGATAGGAAAACTACTAAAGCACAGCAATGCAATTTTTACAGGCCAACAATTTTCAAAGGCGCACATCACTTCATATTGTGATTGATGTCAAAGAACAGACAATATTTCAAAAAGACATGAAATACCCTTCAATTCAATTTTGCAAGTGGAATTTCTTGGGGCCATTTATACAAACTGATGGAAATGTTTACATCCTAGCGGTCGTTGATTACATCTCGAAGTGGGTTGAAGGTGCTGCATTACTTGTGAACAATGATCAAGTGCTTCTAAAATTTCTAAAGAAAAATGTATTCATTTCTTTTGGCACTCCCCAAACAATCATCAATGAATCTTCAAATCTAAATTGGATCAACATATTAAACTATTAATTTGTAGAAATCAGACTTGCATCAAAAGTTCTTCATAATTAATGATGCGTCACTTGGGTTGATCCGCAGTTATTTTATCCAATGATCCCCTCTCAAATTTTGATTTTCTAAAGATCATTCCAATTTCTTCAAATTATATTTCCAAATTTGAAAAAAATATATGATTAAAGGGTTTGAAGATCGACTTACTCTCTTATCGCGTTTATTTGCAAAAGTTTTTCCTTCCTGTTCAAGTATTTTTCTCGGTTGCTGTCACTTCTCTTAATACTAATTTTTGGCATTAGGTTTAGGGTGAAAACGAGGTTTATATCCTAATCAGTGGCCAGTTGATGAAAAGTCAGTTAGTTGCCACCTTAGTACGAATTAAGACATTAAAATCGCAACCACAATTCCTCTTTACAGCAAAGTAAATCAATTCTGTAATTTGCTTTCTAAATATGCAAATTTTTAATATTTGTTTTCACATTTAGGTCATTAAATAAAAAACGACGCCGTATTTATGGCAAGAATAAAAATTTTCGTTAACATACCTCTTAATTTTAAATTAATATGGTAGATATCACATTTTTCCCCACTTGGAAATTCTAGAAAAACCATTCAAGATAACACCAAGTGGGCGTATATCTTTTGATGTGTTACAAAATCCTTCGGTAGGTCACAACCATAAAGGCTAACCATCTATTACAATTCTTTGATACAAAGACTTGAGCAATTCCAAATACCAAAGGATAAAGAAGAAAATGGAGAACAAAGAACATTTGGAGGAGCTCCAGAAACAAAGAGTTGCAAAAATATATGCTCATTTGGGAGACCGATCACTACCTCTTGGCTCTAAGTCAACCAACGTCCAAATATAAATTCTGATGAAGTTTTAATAATCAAAATTTTTGAATTTAATCATTATTATTTTGTTTGTTTATTTTGAGGATTGGATTTTATTCTAGAAGTTCATTGTCACTCGGGAAAGTCTTGTTTTAGCTTAGGAATTGTGGACTATTTTTGGGCCATTTTAGTATTTTTTTTAAAGGGTTCTTGCCCTAGTTTGTAGGGTTTAAACACCCATTTATGTTGTTGTTGAAGCCAATTTTTTGAAGATTGAATATCTTGTCTCTTTGTATTAGATTCAAAATCCTTACAAGCCACAATCTACTCGGTTTTTTTCCAAACCAATTATTGTGTGTTCAAGCTAGGTTTGATCTTAGTGACTGATCAAACTTTCTTATTGCTACAATCTTCTCATTCTCATTCCATTGAAATTAAAATCACAACAAGATTGTAGAAACTCTTAAAGAAAAAAGTTGGAGAGCTCTCTTCTGAAAGAGTGGCCCTAAGAGTCAATAGTCCAGCTAGGTGGCTATTTGGGCCAGCTTGCATTCCTTCGAGCACTTCATACCAGCAATTTTTGTCACAAAATTTGGAAGACGTCATCCTCACTTACCAGTTTTGATTGAAGATGTCCAAAAATCACGTCAAGAGAACCTAT
The DNA here is from genome assembly GCA_022432975.1 of Begonia masoniana. NCBI lineage: Eukaryota > Viridiplantae > Streptophyta > Magnoliopsida > Cucurbitales > Begoniaceae > Begonia > Begonia masoniana. The sequence continues at coordinate 15,405,014 of CM039513.1, forward strand.
TTTGATTGAGTTACCAGTTTTCCAAAAATCGGGTCCAATTCTCGACCAAAAGGTGCGATCTAATTCTTCAACAACCCTTGCCATTTTCATCATATCTCCTTATTTCCATAGCTTTTGACTGCGATATTTGGAGCTTATTTTCTATATATCTAAAGGTTTGGTTTTGGCAAAAATTTCACATGTAGAAGATTCCATTTGATAGAGATATCACGTTCTCACATTGACTTTGAAATCTGCTAGGATGTATGTTCTTTCCTAGATGGTTGCTACCTCTTCCCTTTTGATGGTGTGTCATCTTTTACTCTGTCTCTCAGGTCGCTTCTGACTCTCAGGTCGCTTCTTGTTCAATTCTTTCATTGAACACGAGCCAAAGAAATGACATGATCTCTGAAAACTTTGATCTCTCTATCCAAAACCATCTTATACTCTTTCTCAAATGAAACATCCTCTTGAATATGAATGTCCATTAAAGAGATAACATAAGGTACATCAGGAGTATACTTCCACAACATAGAAACATGAAAAATATTACTCACGTTGTTCAGTTTTGGGAAAAATCCAATCTATAAGTTATTATATCATCGCGTTCAATAATTCAAAACAATACGATATATCTCAGGGGCAACTTGGCATTTACACCAAACAAACTTACACCATATCTCTGTTAAATTTTTAGCAAATACGAACTCTTCAAGCTCAAACTCAACCAATATCCTCTAGAGTTCTGCATAATTATTCTGTCGACTCTTGACCTACACCTTCTCAATTATTTTATGAATTAAATCTTTGCCAAGAGTCACTTTTTCCTTTACTTCCGCCCAACACAAAGGTAATCTATACAATCCTCCATAAAGATCATCATGAAGTGAAACACAAATACTAGTTTGATGGCTATATTTGTACACAAACTCAACCAATGACAAGTGGTTATGTTAAAATAAATGCTTTAGAAACAGTTTATAACGGTTGCAAGTGGTTTTCTTTTTTATGGTTATTTTAATGTTTTTTTCTTCTGTGTGTTGTATTCTGTAATATGGGTATTGTTTAATACTATTCTGCTTTGTTTTCTTTCATCCTATAGAAAATTTCTCTTCTTCTTCTCCAATTTATTTCTTTTGTCTTTTGTAAACACCAACAATTGGTATCAGAGCATTCTTCTTAAGGGACCTGTGTTAATTTTTGATACTCATGGAAACCGAAGCAAGTTCAATCTCTATTGCTCCACCAGTGTTTGATGGAGAGAACTACCAAATTTGGGCAGTTCGAATGGAGACTTATTTGGAGGCTTTGGATCTTTGGGAAGCAGTGGAAGAAGACTATGAAGTTCCAGTTCTTCAAAACAATCCCACCATGGTACAAATTAAAGCGCAGAAAGAAAAGAAGACGAAAAAATCAAAGGCAAAAGTATGTTTATTTGCTGCAGTTTCTTCTACAATTTTTACTCGTATTATGTCGCTAAAATCAGCAAAGGCGATTTGGGATTATCTCAAAAAGGAATACGAGGGAGATGAAAGAATCAAAGGGATGAAAGTTCTGAATTTAATTCGGGACTTTGAGTTGCAGAAAATGAAAGAATCAGAATCAATCAAAGAGTATTCTGATCGATTGCTGAATATTGCAAATCGTATTAGATTACTTGGTTCTACTTTTACTGATTCAAGAATTGTTGAAAAAATTCTTGTAACAGTGCCAGAAAAAATTGAAGCATCAATTTCAGCCTTGGAAAATACCAAGGATTTGTCTCAGATTTCGCTTACAGAAATTCTTCATGCACTGCAAGCACAGGAGCAAAGAAGAGCCATGAGACAATATGGTGCTGTTGAAGGAGCTTTATTTGTCAAGCATAAAAAATTTGTGAACAAAAACAAGAAGAAAGATGTTAAAGGAAGTGGAAGCAACTTCAAAATCAGCAAATGAAAAAAAGGGAAATGAATTTCAAAAGAAATCGTTTCCACCTTGTCGACACTGTGGAAAGAAGGGTCATCCTCCATTCAGATGTTGGAGAAGACCTGATGCAAAATGCACTAAATGCAATCAATTGGGACATGAAGCTGTTATTTGTAAAAATAAAAATCAGCAAAACGATGAAGATGCAAAAGTTGCTGATCAAGAAGATGAAGATCAATTGTTCGTTGCTACATGTTTTTCGAGCATCGAATCAAGTGATAGTTGGCTTATTGATAGTGGATGCACCAATCACATGACACATGACAAGGATCTGTTTCGAGAATTAAAAAATTCAGACACATCAAAGGTTCGAATCGGAAATGGCGAGTACATAAATGTAGAAGGAAAGGGAACCGTTGCAATTTCAACTTGTTCATGTACAAAGTTCCTTGTTGATGTGATGTACGTTCCTAAAATTGATCAAAATTTGTTAAGTGTCGGACAACAGATTGAAAAAGGTTATCAAGTTGTGTTTCAAGACAAATTTTGCTTAATAAAAAATACTGATGGTAAAAATATTTTCAAAATAAAAATGAAAGGAAAAAGCTTTGCTTTGGATCCACTAGAGGAGGAGCAAACTGCTCTTCAAATGAAGGAAAATGTTACAGATGTGTGGCATAAGAGACTTGGGCACTACCACCATCAAGGGTTGTTGCAAATGAAATCCAAGAAGATGGTGAATGATCTTCCTGAACTCGATGATAAAATTTCAAATTGCAAAGCATGCCAGTTTGGAAAGCAAAGTAGGAAATCATTTCCAAAGGTCACATGGCGGGCAACAAGAAAATTGCAATTGATCCATACTGACATCGTGGCCCCTCAAAGAACGCCTTCTCTAAAAGGTAGTCGCTATTATGTTGCATTTATTGATGACTTCACTCGCATGTGTTGGATTTTCTTTTTGAAATTCAAATCAGAGGTGGCTCAAGTTTTTTGGAAATTTAAAGCCAGAGTTGAAAATGAGAGTGGATTCAAAATTCAGACTTTTAGATCTGACAATGGCAAAGAGTACACTTCTAAAGAGTTTGATAAATTGTGTGAAGAGGAAGGCATTCAACATCAACTAACTGCTCCATACACTCCGCAACAAAATGGAGTAAGTGAGCGACGAAACAGATTCATAATGGAAATGACTCGCTGCATGTTGCAAGAGAAGAATTTGCCGAAGAAATTTTGGGCTGAAGCTGCAAATACTGCTGTGTATTTGCAAAATAGGCTTCTCACAAAAGCAGTGAAGTATCAAACTCCTTTTGAGGCATGATATGGTTATAAGACATCGCTAAATTTTCTTAAAATATTTGGATGTTTGTGTTTGCACTCATGTTCCACAAATCAAAAGAGATAAACTTGATAAAAGAGCAGTGTCAGGCATCTTTATTGGTTACAGCTTGGTTGCAAAAGCTTACAAAATTTTTCAGCCACAAACTGGAAAAATTATTGTAAGTAGAGATGTGCATTTTATGAAAGATGAAGAGTGGAACTGGGATGAAGAAAAAAAGGTAGATCCAACCATAAAAGAGCCGAACTTCCAGTTATCTGAATTGGGGATTGAAGAGCAAAACATTGGAGATTGGCAAGATGACACGGTGGATCAGATTCCTATCAGAGGCACAAGATCACTATCTGATATTTATGACAGATGTAATATTGCCGTGTGTGAACCTGCTGATTATAAAGATGCAAAGATGAATCAAAATTGGATAGCTGCAATGGAGGAGGAACTACTCATGATTGAAAGGAACAATACATGGGAGTTAGTGGATCGACTTCAAGACAGAAAAATTATTGGAGTCAAGTGGGTGTATCGAACCAAGCTTAACTCTGATGGCTCTATTAACAAGCACAAGGCTAGACTTGTGGTAAAAGGCTATGCTCAGATTTTTGGAGTAGATTACTCAGACACCTTCGCACCGATAGCCAGACTTGATACTATTAGATTGTTGCTTGTTGTAGCTGCACAATAGAATTGGAAGGTATTTCAATTAGATGTCAAGTCAGCTTTCTTAAATGGTTTTTTGCAGGAAGAAATTTATGTTGAGCAAGCGGAAGGCTATATAAAAGAAGAAGAAAAAAACAAGGTCTATCGTCTTAAAAAGGCACTATATGGTTTGAAGCAAGCTCCACGAGCTTGGTATAGCAGGATTGATGAACATTTGCAGAAGTTAGGATTTGCTAAAAGCTTGTCTGAATCAACATTGTACATTAAGAATGAAGGTGCCAATATTCTTATCATCTCTCTTTATGTGGATGACTTGCTTGTGACCGGAAACAACACCAATCTTGTTGAGAAGTTTAAACAAGAGATGATGGAAGCTTTCGAAATGACAGATCTTGGATTAATGTCTTTCTTTCTTGGAATGGAAATTAAACAGAAGGAACATGAAGTATTCATCTGTCAGAAAAAATATGCCAAAGAAATTTTGAAGAAATTCAAATTTTAAGAATGCAAGGAAATGAGTACTTCAATGAACCAAAAGGAAAAGCTCTGCTCAGACGATGGAACAGAGAAGATTGATGAAACATATTTTAGAAGCATAATTGGTTGCTTAATGTATCTCACAGCAACTCGTCCTGATATTATGCATGCTGTAAGTTTTCTGTCACGATTTATGCACTATGCAAGCGAAATACATCTTAAGGCAGCAAAGAGGGTGCTTAGATACATGAAAGGAACATGTGATTTTGGCATTAAATTCACAAGGAGCAAGGAGTTCAAGCTGACTGGTTTTTCCGATAGTGATTGGGGAGGTTCGATTGATGATATGAAGAGCATCTCAGGTTACTGTTTTACATTTGGGTCTGGTATTTTCTCATGGAGCTCAAAGAAACAAGAAACTGTCGCTCAATCCACTGCTGAAGCAGAATTTATTGCTGCAACAGCTGCTGTTAATCAAACATTGTGGTTGAAGAAAATTTTAAAAGATCTCAATATGGAGCAAAAAGAAAGTACTGAGATTTTTGTTGATAATCAAGCTGCTATTGCAATCTCTAACAATCCAGTGTTTCATGGAAAAACTAAGCATTTCAACATCAAGTTATTTTTCTTACGTGAAGTACAAAAAGATGGAGCTATTGTTCTTGTCTACTGTAAAACTGAAGATCAAGTTGCAGATATTTTTACAAAGCCACTGCCTGTGAACAAGTTCGAGTTGCTGAGAGAAAAACTCAACGTTTGCAGATTCTAAAGCAAGGAGGAGTGTTAAAATAAATGCTTTAGAAACAGTTTATAACGGTTGCAAGTGGTTTTCTTTTTTATGGTTATTTTAATGTTTTTTTCTTTTGTGTGTTGTATTTTATAATATGGGTATTGTTTAATACTATTCTGCTTTGTTTTCTTTCATCCTACAGAAAATTTTTCTTCTTCTTCTCCAATTTATTTCTTTTGTCTTTTGTAAACACCAACAGGTTAACCCAATTATCACAAAAAGTTTTAGAATATATAATTTCAACATATTCTCGAAAATATGAAACGTTCTCTTAAATTGTTCACATGTCTGAGAATGATGTATGTACTCAAATCAACTCAGAGGCCCAAGTTTTTTGAAAAGCTCTCAAGAAGTAATATGTGAACCTCGAGACTCTATTATGTACAATATTGAAAGGAACATCGTTAAGACAAAGAATGTTTTCCACATGAAGCCATTTCTACTTAGACAAAGAATAATCCATCTTCACTAGAATAAAATTTGCTCTTTTGTGTGTTGTATTTTATAATATGGGTATTGTTTAATACTATTCTGCTTTGTTTTCTTTCATCCTACAGAAAATTTCTCTTCTTCTTCTCCAGTTTATTTCTTTTGTCTTTTGTAAACACCAACAGGTTAACCCAATTATCACAAAAAGTTTTAGAATATATAATTTCAACATATTCTCGAAAATATGAAACGTTCTCTTAAATTGTTCACATGTCTGAGAATGATGTATGTACTCAAATCAACTCAGAGGCCCAAGTTTTTTGAAAAGCTCTCAAGAAGTAATATGTGAACCTCGAGACTCTATTATGTACAATATTGAAAGGAACATCGTTAAGACAAAGAATGTTTTCCACATGAAGCCATTTCTACTTAGACAAAGAATAATCCATCTTCACTAGAATAAAATTTGCAGATTTTATTCATCTACACCCAAACTACATCATGCCTCTACACCATCCGTAGTTTCCACTCAGCAATAAGAAAGAGTTGTAATAATCCAACAGGTCTATGAGACTCAGTTTTAATATGCAGACATGTCCCAAATCAAGCCATATACTCTGCCGCACACGCTCTATACCGGCATTCATGATACATTTAGTTCTACATAGATGAATAGCAAACCACAGTTTGTGGCCAACCAAAACAGTCTGTCTCAAATTTAGATCATTAGGCACCACAACTCTTTCTTTGAAGAACATAGATCCATCATCTTGACTGCCCAATCATCATGTTACTCACTATTATGCAACTAATCCAATATCTTTTGAAACTCATTATCATGCATTTGTATTTTCTTTACACGTTTCAGAAGAATATAAGGTGTTGTCCAATTAAAAGGTGCATGTAGTCTTAAAAAAATCAAAATATTGTAGACCATTAGCACCAATAGTTGAAGCTCTTCCAATCCTCCAACATCAAACAGGAAATAGAATCTTGAGGATGACAACTTTAAGGCATCTGCCACAACGTTGGTTTTACTTGATTGTTACTTGTGTACGAATCATAATCCTCTGTATACTCTATTCATTTTTACTATCTAAGATTCAAATCTCATTTTATGAAGAGATATTTTAAACTCTCTTGATCTGAAAAATTTTAAATTTACGTCATATGAATTAAGTTTGCCTTAACTTCATTGCAAAGAGGATCATTTCTTACTCCAAATCAAGGTGGCGTAATTTCTCTAATGAGACTTTAACTTTCGTGATGTATACACATTCACTCTACCTCGGTACATCGAGACAAATTCGAGTCCAGCATTTGATGCTTTTGTATAAACCATATACAACAACTCAGTATCACTTGCTAAGCAATGACACAATAGTCAATTTATGCTTCTGCTTCTCAAATGTTAACTAACACTCCTCATTTCTAACAAACCTTACATCCTTTATTGTCGGTTGTGTCAATGGTAGGCAAATAAATTCATTACAAACCAAATTATTAAAGTGTCTTAAGTTCTCTAAATGCAGCTAGAGCAATCCTTTACGAATAATAAACACTGGAACACTGCCATAAACTATATCGATGAAAAAAATTTATCTCAAGATCGGATGGCAACTCTAGCAAATCCTTATAAAACATGTTGGGATACTTAATCACAATTGACAAAATTTGGATCTTACTTGACTGTCTTACAATCACCACCAATAGCAAATGCACTCTCACAGTGCTTTGATCTCTTCTGTCTGCCCACACAAGCTCATAAGGTAGGATTATTGAGATCATTTTTAAATCATTGCAACATACGACAACTTGTCCGCATTCCAACTAAAGAGTCATACTCTTCATATGAAAATTAACAGTCGCTTTGAACATACTCAACCAGTTCATTCCCAAGATCAATCAAACTGATCCACTAGTAGAACTTTCAAATCTAATAGCAACTCCAAAGATCATCAACCATAACATAAATAGAGAACAAATAAGGGACACTTCACTAACTACATTTGAAAGGATCATGAACAATGCAGAAATAAAGGTATGTGTTGCTCGAGCGTCGAACAACACATGCTATATAATGAAAAAATAAGAGGTGTACCATCAACGACACCCTATCTAGTGTAGTCATAGGCCTCATAACCTCTAACTGCAAAAGCTTACCCAAAGAATTTCTCCTTTGGCTATTCTTCATCATCTTTCTTTAGCCACGTTGCTCTCTATTACTTGTTTCCTTGTCCTCTCCAAAGCACTCATCAAGCTTAGCCTCTACATGTATAGTGGCATCCACAACTTAAGAAATACTCCATACTCATCGATCTGGAGTGAATCTTAGCTCTCGAATGCTTCATGAACTTTACCGTCCTCCAAATTCAATCTATGTCCTTTATATGCTGTCAAAAATTTCAAAACTTTCACATGACATTCTAAGACTGCAAGCTCCTCTTAAACCAAGTTGTGATTTGCGTTGATCATATTATGTTTATACCTTATGTTGTAGTAGTTATTAGGGAACTCCACCTCATATTGGACCCATTTTATATTCTCAATCGCGTCATCCATCCTTTATAATTTTCACTGTAACATTGGTATTTAATAAAGTTAATATTTGGCAAAGCCAACGTGAACTCCACCAGATTGCCAGGTGTATATAATGTTTTTATAATTACTTAAAGTCATATTTCATCAACTAGTGGATCACATGCACCCTCAAACATTGGCAAATTTATACTTCTAAATTACTTGAAAAAGTTCAGTTGACGAGTGTCATGATCTTTTACCCTGCCCTCCCCAAGTATGCCTCACAGCTCGTCCATCAATTCTACTAGAATATTAAGAAGCTATTATTTAACTTATTACGTATGTGCCCTAGGTGTTTTTCTTGGCAGCATTTTGATTATCATAAAATAATATTAGGTGTGCGCATATAAAACTTTAAATCTCTTAAATTGTAATACACTCTTTTTTTATTGATGTCACGTTCAAGATACCCAACTTCTGATACAATCAATTTTTAATATGATGGAGTGGGTCGCAACGGAAACGTGAAATGATTCAACCCTTGGGAGAAGCCAAGGACCTATAGAACCAAAGAATTATTAGAGAAGCCAAGAAAAACATTGGGCTAATATAAAGATTGAACAATGAACATTAGATTGTATAACAATGATAGTCCAAAAAATACAATAGTTTGTCCAAAAAAATAACACCATGATACGAAATACAAGTCCAAAAGATGAAAATAACTATAGAAATATAAAGTCCCACCAATAAAGTCACTCAATGTGATGCAACTAAAGAAAAATCATACGACTCTTGCTCCTGTAGCTCCACGTTCCCCTGTATATGATTTGAAAGAGCATAGTTATTTGGAATGAGCTAATTAAACTCTATAGAGATTTCAAATTTTATATCTAGTGTCTTAAGGATATAAGTGTGCATGCATCAGGTACAAAAAAGTTATCAAAATTAGATTCTTAGAGTCGGTTGTAGGGCATCCATTATATTATGATAACTAATGAAAATAGAGTCAGTACTGTATCGGTATAAAAAGTCAGTAAAAAATGAACCACTCATGAACTCCAACATTAGTACCATAAGCATACGGGGGTTGGTTTTCAAATAATCATGACGTAAAACAACAGCACTGATAAGGTTTAGGGATGTTTACCCAAAATGATAAAATCAGCTATTTCATTACAATATATGCAAAATGTGCAAACACCTTCTCAATCAATCGAACATGCACATCAAACAACAACCCTCACTTGGGTCAGTCAAACCCGTACACTCGACCATTATGAACAATCATAATAAGAATGTATGCACAAAATAATGTGTTGGAAAACATACATATATACAATAAAAATTGACATGCTATAAAAGAAGACAGGTCATAAGTTTCACACAAATATCTCAAAATAAGATTTTGAAAACTTATTATGATTGAAAACTATCACAAGTAAAAATTCTTACCGCGAAAATACTATCAAATTCCATGACTAAGAAATCCAAAAGTATAATTGTCACGACTCGAAAATCGTTAAACCTCTTATTCGTAAAAGTTTGTAAAATCTTTTGACATATTTGCACTTCACTTTACTGACTCAAAAAGTATAAACTTTATTCGTAAAACTTTGTAAGAACTTTGGTATAATTCCTTAAAACGTTTTTTTTAACAGTGAATAGTGAATCGCCGACTGATCGGCTCATGGGGGCCGATCGGTCTGCACCTTCTCAGGTGTCTTTTCATTTCACTTTGACTTTTTTACATTTTGTCCGTTTCCTTCAATAAAATATGCATGCATCATTTTGACAATTCATCCATAAAAATCCTCACAATACATACTCAAAATATCATTTTAATAAACTTATAAAATGAAATCATTTTTACAGTGCGTAGCGAAAGACTTAAAATAGGAATAGACTTTTTTCTATTTACATCAAAATCATTACTAACATCTACCAAATTCAATTAAACAAAACATTTTAAATCCATACAAAATCCATACCAAAACATTTAGGAGCTGCCCATGGGTAAAAAGTCGCTCTAATAGCCACAAACATCCACCATGAATATACTCCTTCAATTTCATCATTTATCCTAGTCGAGGCTCGAAATCGTCATCTGTAAGTTCTTCACCTACATCATAAAGTTCAAACTAATAAGTCTAATGCTCAGCAAGTGATACATAATAAAATGAATGCTCATGCACATGCTATTCTTAAAACCATGTAGTCTTTGTCTGTTTTTTTTTTTTTTTTATTTCTTTTCTTTCATTTGACATTAGTTATTGGGAACATACTAGGGGAGAATAGGTACATAATCTGGTCCTGGGCAGAGACAAAGTTCCGGTCTTGGGCATGGACACGTATTCTGGTCCTGGGCATGGACAACCTAACTCGAGCCCCGTTCCGCAAATAAGCATTTATGTACATTTCGTATTCATTTCATTCATTATGTTTTACTTACAAAAAACATATGCATAAAATCGTTTTCTATGTTTCGTAAAACGTGTTTCGTAAAACGTGATGCATGATTCATGAATAAAGCATATAAACATATCCTCAACCATCATATTAAAATCTCTAAACAAGATGATCAGTCAAACACATGACTTAATATCAACAAACCACTAATCCTAAAACATAATCTACCCATAACCACATACCCCAACCATTCATATAAACCATCAAATTCCTAACACCTTATGATGTAGGTCGATAGGCCAAACACATGCAACATCACTTACTTTAGGTCCTTAGCATAAGTTTAGGCAAATTGACCTCTTTCTTTGTAACGTCCCCTAATACTGTACTCTTAAATTTCCGTGAAAATTTTTCTTTTTATAACATTAAGTAATTTCGACTTCAAAGACTTTAAATTGAATCTAATTTATTGGAATTGTCTTAAAAATCATTTAAGAAAATACATTAAAACAGAAGAACAATCAGCCAAAGGAATCGAGGGCAAAAAGGGAAAATTGTACCCAAAATGCATGGCCGATCGATCGGCTGTGGCGTTTATACGCCAGGCAATCGATCGCCTGATCGATCGCCCCTTGGCGATCATGCTCAGCCGATCGATCGCCCTCACCAGGCGATCGATCGGCATACACTCTGGAATTTCTTCCAGAGCGTAGCCAAAGAGGGCCGATCGATCGCCCTCTCTGGCTATCAATCGGCAATCTCTCTGGATTTAAATCTTGAGAGCTTGCCATCTTTCCTCTCTTCCCTTCTTCTCTCCAATTCCCTGCATATCACGCCCACACACTTCATAAATTCACTTCATCATCCAACTCTCAAATACAAATTCAACATAACTACTTACTATCCTCATACAATTCCCCACTTAATCAATCGCCCAAAACTACTCGGAATCATTAGAAAACGTAGTGAAATTTCATAAAAACGAACTGCGTGGTTCCGTTTAAAAAGTTACACATCCCCTGTAAAACTTAAATCACCAAGCAGTTCTAGTATACTTCCAATAAAAGACTTCACCAAGAATTTCATAAACGAGTTTTTCAAAACATCAAAACGTGCATATCTCCTAACCAATCACCCATCAGCCCCATTAAGCCCACCTATACATTTATCGACTATATCTGTAATAACCTGAAATTTTACCGAGTAAATTAAAAGTCCTGATAGAATTTTTGTGAGGGATTTTAACGAGTTATTTAGTTTATTAAAACTTAAGATTTTATTTGGAAGAGGATTTTCAAAATTTTAGGTCGAGGGAGACGCGAATTTAATGGAAATACGAAAGTTCAAACACGTGAGAATGATTTAGTAATTTGGTTAACAAAAAATAAATAAATAAAAATAATACAAAAAAAAAATTAAGAAACAGAATGTGTAACAACCCCCCCGACACCTTTTGGGTCGGGCCTCGCCTCGCACCCAGGTCAGGGCAAGCTGTGCAGTCCCGGCAGGGCCCTGCCACGTGGCAGCAACACAGGCCCACCACATGTACTCACGATCTTCCCTCTCCCTGCAGAGGGTTTTTGCCTTCCCCCTCACTCGAACCCAGGACCTCAGGGACTAGTACCTGGGGTACAAGTGAGAAGTACCACTTGAGCTAGTGCAGGGAGAGGGAAGATCGTGAGTACACGTGGTGGGCCTGTGTGGCTACTACGTGGCAGGGCCCTGCCGGGATTACACAGCTTGCCTTAACCTGGGTGCGGGGCGACGCCCGGCCCAAGAGGTGTGTGTGTGTGGGGGGGGGGGGGGGGAGGCGTTGTTACAAAAAAGGCGCCTTTTTTGTAACGGCCCACTCCCCCGGCCCAAGGCTCACCCTGCGACCAGGCCAAGTGTCCGTGCAGTCCCCGCAGAGCCCTGCCACGTGGTAGCCACACAGGCCCACCACGTGTACTCACGATCTTCTCCAACTACCTTGTTTAATGAGAGTTTTTACCTTCCCTGGGATTAGAACCCTGGCTCACAGGCTTCATAACCAAGGGTTCACCATCCCAGGTACCACTTGATTTTGTAACGGACCCACTCCCCCGGCCCAAGGCTCACCCCGCGACCAGGCCAAGTGTCCGTGCAGTCCCCGTAGAGCCCTGCCACGTGGCAGCCACACAGGCCCACCTACGTGTACTCACCATCTTCTCCCACTACCTGGTTTACTAGGAGTTTTTGCCTTCTCTAGGATTAAAACCCTGGCTCCCAGGCTTCATAACCAAGGGTTCACCATCCCAGGTACCACTTGAGCTAGTTCCCACTACCTGGTTTACTGGGAGTTTTTGCCTTCCCTGGGATTAGAACCCTGCCACGTGGCAGGGCTCTGCGAGGACTGCACGGACACTTGGCCTGGTCGCAGGGTGAGCCCTAGGCCGGGGGAGTGGGCCGTTACAGAATGGCTTCATGAAGAAGCCATTTGCTTCTTCGGCCGGAGCTCCCGACGCGAGAGAGAACCTGAGCGACGTCCCTCCTCCGATGACCACTGCGGTTTTTGACGTTCTCCGGCCAGACAATGGCGGCGAGCGGGTTCCGGTTGTCTCCGCACACGAACCGACAGGTAAGACTCGGTCTTTGCCCTGTTCTGGTTCTGTTCGTGGCCGAGGGTGACGAGCTGGTTTGAGCTCCGATCACCGGCCAAAATTGGTTGATTTTGGCGTGGGTGTGCCGACCCTTGGACCGGCTATGGTCGCCTAGCTGTGAAGAGCCTTGTTTGGGCAAAAAACCAGCAAGCCCGGTTCGGGCATTTTGAGTTTTGCTGAGTGAAGCCTCGGGGTTTTGGTTAGATTATGCTTAATTAGCTAGAATGTGATAGATTAGTAAGGAATTGAGTTAAATTGATTGAAAAACCGAAAGAGGGGAATTTAACTTAAAAATTGGTTCTTTTTTTGGGGGTTTTGACCTACTACAATTATTTGTTTTAAGTTTCCTTCTGGTAGATTACACTAGGTTATTAGAGGAGTATGTGACCACTGGAATCGTTTAATTCCGTTAGTCGACGTGAAAGTTACGCGCGTCTAAAATTTCGGGACGGTTTTTACCAAACTCAAGTTAGTGGCCCGTCTAGTTGGTGAATGTAAGATTAATTTCTAATGAAGTTTGAATTTTTGTCTTAGGTCGAGCCGTAGGTGGACAGGGAACCGAGCAAACCTAGCGAGCTAGGACGCCAGGTAAGTGGAAGTGTGGGTGTCCGTGATGGCCCAGGTTAGAGTGATATTTAATTTTCTCCTGATGAGCTATTGGGATGTCTGCTTGAGCCCGGGGTTGAGTGGTTGAGTCCCTCCTGGTGTGCTCTAGTGCAGGTGTCCGTGATGGCCCTAGTTAGGGTGATAGTTGATTCCTTCTTGGCGAGCTATTGTGATGCCTGCTTGGGCTCAGGGTTGAGTGGTTGAGTCCCTCCTGGTGTGCTTTAGTGCAGGTGTCCGTGATGGCCCAGGTTAGGGTGATAGTTGATTCCTTTTTGGCGAGCTATTGTGATGCCTGCTTGGGCCCGGGATTGAGTGGTTGAGTCCCTCCTAGTGTGCTCTGGTGCGGGTGTCCGTGATGACCCGGGTTAGTGTGATAGTTGATTCCTTCCTAGTGAGCTATTGTGATGCCTGCTTGGGCCCAGGGTTGAGTGGTTGTGGAGTCCCTCCTGGTATGCTCTTGTGAGTGGGTTTGCAATGGCCCAAGGTTAAGCGGTTGTTGATTCTGTCTTGTGCAAGTAGAGGTTGGGAGTCTTGTGCAGGCTGAGGGTCAGTTGTACGGATGTTGGGAGTCTTGTGCAGGCTGAGGGTCAGTTGTACGTATGTTAGGAGTCTTGCGCAAGTAGAGGGTCAGTTGTACGTATGTTGGGAGTCTTGTGCAGGCTGAGGGTCAATTGTGCGTATGTTGGGAGTTTTGTGCAGGTAGAGGGTCAGTTGTACACATGTTGGGAGTCTTGTGCAGGCTGAGGATCAGTTGTACGTATGTTGGGAGTCTTGTGCAGGTTAAGGGTCAGTTGTATGGATGTTGGGAGTCTTGTGCAGGCTGAGGGTCAGTTGTACGTATGTTGGGAGTCTTGTGGGTCAGTTATACGTACGTTGGGGGTCTTGTGCAGGACGTGCTCCGCGAATCCCGGGTTGGGCTCGGGCCGGAGGTGACGTACTCCGTGAATCCCAGGTTGGACTCGGGCCAGAGGTGACGTGGCTTCGCGAATCCCAGGTTGGACTCGGGTTTGAGGTGACGTGCTCAGCGGATCCCGGGTTGGACTCGGGTTGGAGGTGACGTGGCTCCGCAAATCCCGGTTGGACTCGGGCCGGAGGTGACGTGCTCTGCAGATCTCGGGTTGGACTCGGGCAGGAGGTGACGTGGCTCTGCGAATCCCGGGTTGGACTCGGGCCGGAGGTGACGTGCTTTGCGGATCCCGGGTTGGACTCAGGCCGGAGGTGACGTTGCTCCGTAAATCCCAGGTTGGACTCGGGTCGGAGATGACGTGCTCTGCAGATCCCAGGTTGGACTCTGGCCGGAGGTGACGTGGCTCTGCGAACCCCGGGTTGGACTCGGGCCGGAGGTGACGTGCATGTGTTAGGATTTGCATAACCAGTTTCATGCGTCATGTTTATTTTTCAGCACTCTACTTACTAAGCTTTGAGCTTACCGTGTGTTTTGTGGTGTAGGTGCCGTAGAGGTGGAAGGTGAGAACCGAGAGCTTGACCAGGAGTAGGTGGCAGTTGGTGGCGTGCGACCAGGGCCCTGGTTGATGGCAGTGTTAGGGCGACCCGACCCTTGGGGCCATTGTACGGTGTTGATAGGGAGTATTACTTTTTGTCTTTTGTGGGCGGGGCGAGGATATTTTGTATTTGTTGTATGTAGTCATAGTTAAGGTTGATGTGTTGTTCTATATTGTGGATTTTCTTCACTTATGGATGTTAGTATTTTAGTTTCCATCTTTACTGTTATTTGGAGGTTTCGTATGTTGGATAGATGAGTAGGAATATTCTGGATTGGTTGGGGATTGATTTGTATGCAGGTACTTAGCATTTGGGGGGCGCCATTTTCAGGCGTTATTCTGTCGAAATTTTCGGGGAGGACGCCGTGGTGCTTAACAATTAGGATTAAAAGGAAATTGGTGAGTCTAGGCTGCTAGGAAAACATAAGAGAATTTCGGGAGGTTGGTTGTTGGTTCCGTTGCGTGAGTTTTATTGGTAGGTATTTCCAGCGTTAGAAGTTTAAGCGAATGGGATAGTTGAGAGACATTCTATGAGCTAAAGGCTCAGTAAATCTACGTAAATGCAAATGCTATATAATGAAATGTGCGGGGTTCGTAAAATCATGCATTCCTTTTTCGTTGTTTAGTTACATAACGGGAGGTGTCACTGGGGATTGACTCTCACCATATGGAGAGGGCACATCTCGTGGTTAAATAGCCATTTCCATCTACCGGGGAAAAACATGCTCCTCCTCTCAGGACAGCCATGTCTAAACCCCACCCCGACGTGGCCGGGATTACGTGCATTCATATCTTTTATTAATAATTTCTTTTCATGAAAACACATGCGGAAATTCATTTTTCGTGCTAGTTCGAAAACATGATGCATGGACATGGATTGCATTAAAAATAAGAAAGCATAAACAATATATACAAAACCTAGAGAAAACATTCTAACACAACAATCATCCTAAACTACCCATCCGACCTACATTAAACAATACTTCACCAAATATCCTCGAACAATAACTCTCCTATGGTGTAGGCAGGATCGGCCAAGCGAGTCACGAAGACTTACCTCGCATCCGTAGCACACCGAGCTCCATCCACGAGCGTTGTTCACCTAAAACATTTCACAACACACGACATTAAACTGAGTCTAAATCATCGAACTTTGAAAACTAACAGAACTCCTATCTAAGGGAAATTCTCCTAAAACTCTAATTTAACTCGTTGAGACATTTTGTCGAGCAATTCACGCTCAAGAGCAACCAACCTCCATTAATGGGGTTTTAAAAACCTCCAACCACCAAAAACTTCAACAACCCTCATTAAACCAACCAACTTCCACCAATAACCATAAATACGCCCATTAGAGTCATGATTAGGGTAAACCTAGCCATTTTTAACAAAACTCGGCTATTTCGCAAAAACCCTAAACTAAACCTTAACCGTTTAACTTCGCGAAAACAGAAATCTAATGTCTGAAAACTATAAAAGCTTACCTAGGGTCGTGATTGGAGAAGAAAACGTGAAGGAATCACCGTTGATCGGAGGAGAATCGATCGGCGTTTGAAGAAAGTCGCCGTGGAGAGGGAAGTCGCCGTGAGGGTTGAGAGGAGAGGAAATTCGCGTGAAGTGTGAAGGAGAAAAAGAGGAGTTTGTGTTATTTAACAAATTTTGATATGCAAAATTACTATTTTGCCCTTACAGCTACTATCTCACTATTTAACCCTCCGTTTCATTTTCTCCAAAATTCCCATATTTCTCCCAAAATTCATATTAATCATAAAGGTTCTATTAAAACTCTTTATTCACAAAATGGACATAGTTTGACATATTTACAAAATGCCATTACATATTGGAATGAAAAAAATCCTGTAAAACCGGGTGTTACATTCCTTTTGAGTTGCAAATCTAAAACATATACATTAAACCATCAATATCATCACAATGCAATTCAAACCCGTAATTGACCTATAATTTTCCAAACTTCAAAATTCCATAATTTATGCTATACTTATCCAAATGTATTAATTCCAAAGTCTATGGATCACTTCAAGAGTCCACTTTAACATACCAAAACTATTTACCAATTGAAGATCATTAGGTTAGGCAAAAAATAACAAAACCGATGCTTACTCTATTTTTCACAATTTTGAACCTAATTGCCACAATTGTTCAAACCTCAATCAATTACCAATTTCTTTCATTTCTCATCTCAAGAATGGTATTATAATATGGTTTAACATCATATAAGAGGAAAGTTTGTTCAAATTCGTGCATCACCCTCCTTATTTAGCAAATCATCAAACAATCACAACAAAACATAATTTCTATTACATTAAATTGTTAAACCAATTAAGGAAGACTCATCTTACCTTTAAAAATCTTGAAAAAGGAGTAGGGTTTGACCTTTCAACCTTTAAAGTTTTCCTCATATCCCTTCCATTCACCTTTTGTAACTTAACCAATTCAACATAAAAATCCACCTTTTTGACTTTTCAAAGTTTACACTTCTTTCTCTTTTTTACTTCTTTTCTTTTCATTTTCTCACGAGAAGACCCTATAACTTTTCATTTTTAAATAATGTCTTTCATTATATCAATTAACAATTTGACTATTAAAACCAGATGCATACATAGGAATCTATACGATAAAAAATTTCAGGTGTTACATTTCACCCATGTTAATTAAATTTTATCCTCAAAATTTGCTTACCAAATAGCTCTGGATATGGCTCATCATATCTTGTTGCCTTTCCTATGTGACTTCCTCTACGTTGTGGTTGCGCCATACAACCTTTACCAATGTGATTTTCTTGTTGCGTAGCTCCTTCACTATTGATTCAAAAATTCTAACTGGTTTCTCTTCGTAAGATAACGTAGGTTGAATCTCGATACTCATCTGCTCCACAATATGAGATGGATCACATACACATTTCTTTAGCATAGACACGTTAAAAACATTGTGAATCTCATCCATTAATGCTAGTAGTTGCAACATGCAGGCAGTTTTTCCTATTCTCTTTGTGATAAGAAACGGTCCAACGTATCTAGAGCTTAGCTTTCCTTTTCTTCCAAATCTTATAACTCCTTTGAATGACGAAATCTTTAGAAACACTTCTTCATTCACATTGAACTCCAATTCTCCTCTCCATTGATTTGCATAACTTTTCTGCAGACTTTGAGCCATTTCAATCCGTTGTCTAATAATTTTAACTTTTTCTGCAGTTTGTTGTAAAATTTCTAGACCAATTAACTTTGTTCTGCCAGCTTCACCCCAATATAAAGGAGATCTACATTTTCTGCCATAAAGTGCTTCATAAGGAGTCATACCAATTGTAGACTGGAAGCTGTTATTGTAGGAGAATTCTACCAATGGTAGATACTTGCTCCATGAAACTTGTAATTCTAAAACACAGGCCTTTAACATATCCTCCAAAATTTGAATTGTTCTTTCAGACTATCCATCTGTTTGAGGATGAAATATTGTGCTGAAATTCAACTGAGTTCTCATCGCTTCGTGTAACTTCTTCCAAAACTTAGAAGTGAATCTAGGATCCCGATCTGACACAATAGAAATTGGAATCTCATGCATTCTGACAATTTCTGGAATATAAAGATCTGCATACTGATCCATAGAGAATGTCATCTTGACTTATAAGAAATGGGCTGACTTAGTTAGTCTATCAACAATAACCCAAATACCATCATGTCCTTTTGTTGTTTTTGGCAATCTGACGATGAAATTCATTGTTATATGCTCTCACTTGTATTCTGGGATTGGTAGGAATTGAAGAGTTCCTGCTGGCTTTTTGATAATCTTTTGGATTTTTAAAACAAAGGTTATGCAAGAAAACACCACAATGAGGTGTTCTCGGCTCAATCCGAGAGCCCCTCTAATCAAGAAATCCAAAATTGTTTAAAATTGAGTTCCAAGTGAATCGAAATTTAGATGAATTGTTAATTGATGAAAGATGAATAAACCCTGAAAATTTCCCGATTAAATAAAAAAAAATCAAACAAAGGGCTTATGCAGCAAATACCCGTAACCGGCTTGAGAGCAACTTTAGCACTTTCGAGGGGATGTAATTTTCCAAAGAAAATTACAACGACACCTTCAATTGATGTGGATTATCTTTTGAGTTTGTTGAGTGGAGTGTACTTCAATCTTGAATGGATCGGACTTGCATTCTTCTCCATGCGCGCAGCTTGCTTCATGTTGGGTCACTCCTCTTGGTTGCTTTTCTTATGGCCCTTTGTCTGTCAAAACCTTGACCACCACTAACCTAACATTCATCTAACCTAACCACAAAATCTAATGCATGAGTTTATAGATAAATAACAAGGAAGGCTAATGTTTTCCAAATCAAAATGCTCGAATAGAAAATTACATAAAGTTGTTACTGAGAAAACAAATTCCTGTTTGACTTTGAGTTGACCCTCTCTGACTTTGAGTTGAATCTTCACTTGTATCCCATGATAACATGTAAGTTGATTTCCATTCCAAACAATCCATTAAGCCTTTACCTGCAAAAATAGAGCAATAGTCAGTGAATAGATTAGATAAGATTTGAGCTTTGACTTGCGAATGTGTTATTGGCCTCCTAAGTGTATCATCCTCTCCGGGTGAGAGAGGATTGGACCTCAAATCTTCTGAATTTTCCTCCCCAATCTCTTCTTCATCTCTAATGTAAGGAGAGAGATCTTGAACATTTAATGTTGTTGAGACACCATATTCTCCTGGTAACTCCAACTTATATGAATTATTATTAATGCGCTCGATTATCTTGAAATGACCATCTACCTTAGGAAGAAGCTTGGACTTCCTTTGTTGAGGAAAATGTTGTTTTCTTAAATGGAGCCTTACTAAGTCTTCTACCTTAAATATGATTTCCTTTCTGCCCTTGTTGGCTCTTTTTGCGTAGGCCTCATTTTTCTTTTGTATGGTCTCCCTAACTCGTTCATGGAGTTGTTTAACTTGTGCTGCCTTATCTGCTCCTAACGGGTTTGCAAGGTTCTTCATAGGAAGTGGTAAGAGGTCCAATGGTATAGTTAGGTTGAATCCATACACCACTTCAAAAGGTGTTTGTTTAGTAGCGAAGTGGACACTTCTAATATAGGCAAATTCTAAGTAAGGAAATTGAATATCCCATTCACCAATTTTCTTCCCTATCACACTTCTAAGAAAGGTTTCCAAGGTTCTGTTGACCACTTCGGCCTGTCTGTCCGTCTATGGGTGAAAAGAAGTGCTGAATAATAATTTTGTCTCAATTTTGTGCTACAAAGTCCTCCAAAAAGTACTAAGAAATTTAGTATCTTTGTCTGATACTATAGTATGGGGTACTCTATGAAGTCAAACAATCTCTTTGAAAAAGAGATGTGTGGTGTCTTTTGCATCATCCGTCTTAGTACACGCAACAAAATGAGCCATCTTTGAAAATCTGTCCACTACAACCATAATTGAATCTTTAGCTCTTGCGGTACTTGGAAGTGCTAGAACAAAGTCTAAACTCACATCCATCCAAGGATGAGTAGGTACGGGTAGGGGTAGATATAGTCCTAGAGATAATGTTTTGCTCTTTGCCCTCTTACAAATATTACATCGTTCTATTAATCGATGTATGTCACGAATGAGATGGGGCTAAAAGAAGTGTTCTTTAACCAATTCAAGGGTGTTGTCCTCCCCGAAATGGCTAGCTAGTCCCCCACTGTGAGCTTCCTTTATTAGGCTTTGTCTTACTCCAACATTTAGAATGCACAACTTGTTTCCTATGAAGAGATATTTATCTATGATGCGATATTTTCCATCTTCTTTGATAAGGCACTATTTATAACATTGTCCAAAATTTGGGTCCGATTCATAATTGTCATTTATCCATTTAAACCCAAAAAACCTTGTTCCTAACTCTATGAGAAGTAATTGTCTCCATGAAAGGGCATCAGCCACCATATTAGTTTCTCTTTTTAAATATTTAAGGGCGTAAGGATACCTTTCTAAAAACTCGACCCACTTGGTGTGTCTTAAACTGAGTTTTCCTTGACTCTTTATATGCTTTAACGATTGATGGTCTGTGTGTATGACGAATTCCTTTGTCAAGAGGTAATGTTACCAATGTTCTAAAGCGCGCATTACCGCATAAAACTCCTTATCAAAGGTCGAATAATTTAGGAGTGCTCCTTTGAGTTTTTCACTTAAATAGGCTATTGGCCTACCTTCTTGCATTAAAAATAGCGCCAATACCTACTCCAGATGCATCGTATTGTATTTCAAACACCTTGTTAAAATCTGGAAGTGCCAAAACTATTGATTGACATAACTGTTCTTTTATTAGCTCAAAGCTACTTTGACATGCTGGTGTCCATTCAAATATCTTGTCTTTCTTTGTACAATCAGTTATGGGTGCTATGATAGCGCTAAAATTCTTAATAAACCTTCTATAGAAAGAGGATAGTCTATGAAAACTTCGAACTTCCATGATTTCGCTTGGAGTTGGCCATTCTTTGATAGTTTTAATCTTTTCCTCATCCTCTTTCATTCTGTCTTTGGAAATTATAAAACCTAGAAAATATACTTTATCTTGAGCGAATGAGCACTTTTGAAGATTACCAAATAACTTAACTTCCTTTAAAGTTATGAAAAGAATCTTAAGATGTTCCACATGAGATGGCAAATCGGTGCTATAAACTAGAATATCGTCGAAATAGACGACAATAAATTTTCCCAAAAATTCTTTTAGCACATGATGCATTAATCTCATGAAAGTGCTAAGAGCATTTGTTAATCCAAATGGCATCACCATCCATTCAAACAATTCATACTTAGTCTTGAAGGCAGTTTTCCGTTCATCGCATTTCTTCATTCGAATCTGGTGATATCCACTTTTTTGGTCAATCTTAGAAAATATGACTGCTCCACTAAGTTCATCCAACATGTCTTCTAAACGTGGAATTAAGAATCTATACTTAATTGTTATTTGGTTAATTGCCCTACTGTCCATGCACATTCTCATGGAATCGTCATTCTTAGGTACTAATAATGTAGGCACTGCACAGAAGTTCATGGATTCTCTTATATAACCTTTTTATAATAGATCATCCATTTGATTCTGTAGCTCCTTCGTTATTTTGGATTTCATCTGATAAGCGGGTCGGTTAGGTAGTAGAGCTCTGGGTAGTAAATCGATTTTGTGCTCTATTCCACATAAAGGTGGAAGACCTTTTGGGAGTTCTTCAAGAAAAACTTCTTGAAATTGCTTTAGAAGGTTTAAAACTGGTTGAGGAATGTTCCCAAGCTCCATTACTCTATCTTTAAACATTACCAGAATGAAGGGTCCTCCCTCTAGAATGGCTGCATTGATTTCACCCTTTGTCATTAATAAGCTGGCTTTGTCTCTTTCCTTCTTTCTTGCCAACTCATCTTTAGCAATTTGTTCTGGAGTTAAGGGTGCCAGTTTGATCACTTTTCCTCTGAACTTAAATGAGTAGTAGTTCGAAAACCCATCATGTGTCACTCTCTTGTCGTACTCTCATGGTCTTCCCAATAGAAGATGGCTGGCATTCATTGGTACGACGTCACAAAGGATGGAATCCTTGTATATCAATGGAAAATTTGATGGTGACTTGCTTGTTTACCTTCATATCATCTCGATCATCAAGCCATCGTAACTTATACGGTTTTAGATGTGGAATCGTATATAACCCTAATTTTTCTACCATATCCTTGGAGGTAACGTTTGCACAACTCCCTTCATCAATGAATAGTGAGCATACCTTATCCTTGATTAGGCAACGCGTATGAAAGATATTCTCACGTTGACATTGCTCTTCTATGGTTTAAATCTCATCTTCGGATTCATCTTTTTAGGTTGCTTCGTCCTCGCTCTCTATTTCTCCAGTTCCCTCCTGGATTACCATAACTCTACGGTTGAGACACTGGGCCCTCATGTGTTCAAGGGCTTGACACTTGAAGCATTTAATATCTCTAGCCCTACTTTGATTAACGTCCACAATCGTAGGTTTCTTATTGACCTCCTT
This sequence comes from Begonia masoniana, assembly GCA_022432975.1. NCBI lineage: Eukaryota > Viridiplantae > Streptophyta > Magnoliopsida > Cucurbitales > Begoniaceae > Begonia > Begonia masoniana. The sequence goes on from CM039513.1 coordinate 15,428,269, forward strand.
AGCTGGCCAACTTTTGGTGAAAGATTGTTTCTCTTCCACCTTAATGATCTTCTTGTTAGTTTTCAGAACCTTGGGGGTGAATCGGCTAGGGGCTGTCCTTCCTCCACTTTTCAATTGTCATTCGACCTTGACAGCCATTTGAGCAACCAAATCTAAAGAATCGAGAGGATGCAATTCGACTACATTACTAATGCCACGGTTTAATCCTCGAGTGAACCTAGCGATCACTTGCTCTTCTAATTCATTCCAATCTCCTCTAATTCTTAGCATTTTGAACTTAGTAATGTATTCATCTATCGACTGTCCCTTTTACATTAGACTTTGCATTTGTAGGAAAAGATCTTCTCGATAGTGGCTTGGAACGAATCATTTCTGTAACGCCCCAAATTTTAGTAAAACCCAGTTCGCTACTCATAACACTGAACAGATATAAGACGTTCTGGGAAAAATTTTGAAACTTCACTCAACGGTAAAAATTCAAAATTATTTAAAAATATCAAAACTTGCAGCGGAAAATCATTTGTGTAAAGCAGGGTTAAAATAAAACACTAAGACAATACTTATATAACAATTAAAATAAAAGAAACAATCAGCCAAAAGAATCGAGGGCATAAAGGTGTTGAATATTTAAATATCTTGAATTTGAACACATCTTCCGCCAAATAGTATCAGCAGTAGAAGCAGAAACAGAAGACATCTTCTGCTAAATAGTCTCAGCGGTAGAAGCAGAAACAGAAGGTATCTTCCGCTAAATAGTCTCAGTAGTAGAAGCAGAAACAGAAGGCATCTTCTGCTAAATAGTCTCAGTGGTAGAAGTAGAAACATAAGGCATCTTCCACTAAATAGTCTCAGCGGTAGAAGCAGAAACAGAAGGTATCTTCCGCTAAATAGTCTCAACGGTAGAAGCAGAAACAAAAGGCATCTTCCGCTAAATAGTCTCAGCGGTAGAAGCAGAAATAGAATAGCATCTTCCGCTAAATAGTCTCAGCGGTAGAAGCAGAAACAAAATACATCTTTTGATTTCGAACATCCACCGATCACCTCTGCCGACTGACATCGGTCGATCGACATCTGCCGAACGACAACATCACAACACATTAACCATTACACTCTAAGCAAATGAACAACTCTGATTACTAAAAGAACTTATAAATTTTACTGTAATCATTCAAAACAACTTGATTCCATGAAATGCTCGAAATCCAGTAAGAATCACAGTTAAAATCAACACTGCATCACTATCAGAGTAACTAACGAAAATGATAAACATAACAGAAATATTAAAACAACCACTATCATAAAAATTCTCAGCACACTTCGACAAAACATCAATCCATTTAGACTTCTCATATTGACATTAGTTAAACCGCCTCATCAGTGCACCAAACCGCGGCATAGATGTACTTCATCAACTTCACCTATCCTTCTGTAAGCTCAGAGAAATCACCTGTTGAAACCTCAGCACCTACATCACAAAACTCATCTATTAGCCTAATGCTAAATAAGTAGAGCAAATATGAAATGAAATGCTAAATTCATAAATTCTAATCATGCAGTTTCTACTTTCACATCTCAGTTGCATTTGTGTTCATTCTCTGATCTGATCCCTTTGTTCGATGGAAAGTTGAAACGCCCTGAGTTATCTAAACCCGATTCGCTACACAAGATACTGAACCAAACTATGACTTTTTGAGAAAATTTTAAAATTTCATTCAATGATTAAGATTTGACTCTTAAAACGTTAAAACTAGCAGCGGAAAAATCATCGTATAAAAGAAACAATATTTATTAAATAGTTAAAATATTGAAGACAGTTGGTTGAAAGAGAAAAGAAAACAAAACACATCGACCGATCACTAAACGACAAAAGTCTTTTACTCACAAACAGAATAGAACACATCGACCGATCACTAAACGACAAAACACCTCTACCGCACAGACCACGTGATATCCATACGATTGAAATAATTCGGCAGACGACGTCTACCGCTCACAAACGACAAACATTCTCAGCCTACATCTTCCGATTACAAAACGACAAATTTCCTCCTACATCATTCGATAGATATAATACTCGACATCACCCGGTCACAAAACGACAAATTTTAATACTCACATCCACCGATGGACTACATCCACCGATAGACAAAACTCTCGACTTCTACCGATGGACTAAATCCACTGATAGACCAAAAATACTCATCATCTACCGGTAGACATCATCTACTAATAGATCAAAAATACACAACGAAACAGCATAGCAACAATTTCACTCTAAACAAAGAAAACTCTGACTACCAAAAGAACTTGAGCCTTTTATTAAAAATCATTCAAAACTACTTAAATCCATGCATTACTCCAAGACTTGGTAAAAACACTATTAAAACCAACATAGTATCATTATCAGAAAGGTCTAAAATGTATTCAAAACATTAAAACTCCTGCTGTCACAAAAAAAAACTCTCAACATACTTAAATCGAATCATGGTTCACTAAACCTTCTCATCTACTGACACCAGTTAAACCGCGCCATTAGTTGCCAGATCGGTGCATGAATGCACCCCTCCAACCTGCCTAGTTCTCAGCAAACTCAGAGAACACACCTGCTGTCACTTCTTCACCTTCATCACAACACTCATCTATTAGTCTAATGCTAAGTAAGTAAAGCAGTAATGAAATGAAATGCTGAAAACATAAATTCCTAAACATGCAGTTTCTACTTTCTCATCTCAGTTGCATATGCATTCGTTTCTGATCTGATCCCTCTGTGAAATTGGGAGTTGGATCACTTCTCCCAAAGTCATACATCCTCTCTCTTGATTAAGGGGCGGATTAGTTCCCTTAACAACTGTTCAGATCCCCCTGTGAAATTGGGGTTTGGATCACTTCCCCCAAAGTCATACATCCTCTCTCTTGATTAAGGGGCAGATTAGTTCCCTTAACAACTGTTACAGTCTGTTCATTCCTTACCATGCCATTTCATGTAAATTCATTTTTGCATACTTTCAAAATATGATGCATGACATACAAACACATTAAGGCATACACAATCCTACTGTTTTGTGTTGTAGGCCCGAAGGCACAAGCATACTTTACTTACCTGGTCTCTTGGAGATTGTTGGAAAAAGGCTATCTCGAGAGCTACTCAAACCTAAAACCATAGACATGGTGTTAATTAGATCTTCTCTAAATTTTCATTTCTGCTATTCAGAAATCTAAGGAAACTAGTTCGGGAGCTCAGTTCATCGCGCATTCCCGATTCACCACAAAACCCGAACTAGCTCGCACACACAGCATTCTCGATACACTCATTCTACCGCAAACAGATCTTCTAATGTATATTCTGCTTTCATTATGAATCATCAGCAAGAAGGAAACTGAGGAAAAACTCACCTAGATAGACGAAGAATCTGGCAGGAAAATCGCCGAGAGGTAGTCTGCTGAGCTGCTGAATGCCGAAAGAGGTAATAAAATAGTGGCGGCTAAAACCCTTAACTGACCCCTTTTATTACACTAATTATTGCAAATTACGTCTTTGCCCATAGCAGCCAAGGTTTAACCTATTTAAACAACCAATCATAGACACTTAATTTCACAAGGAATAACGGTTACTAAAAGAGGTTATTAATTAAGGTGGACATTACCAGTTGCTACAATCTACCCTCCTTAAAAGAATTTTGTCCTCAAAATTAAGTGCTTAAACAGCTCAGGGTATCGGCTCATCATGTCCTGCTGGCGTTCCCAGGTTGCCTCCTCAACATTCTGATTATTCCATAAGACTTTCACTAGCCGAACCTCTTTGTTGCGCAACACTTTCACAGCATAGTCTAGGATACTTACTGGTTTCTCCTCATATGCAAGAGTAGGATGAACTTCAATACTCTGTTGTTCCACAATCTGTGATAGATTTCACACACACTTCTTCAACATTAAAACATGGAACACCTTATGGATTCCTTCCATAGAGGTTGGTAGCTGTAATTCGTAAGCTGCCTTCCAAATCCTTTTCAAGATTGAAAAGGGTCCAATAAATCTTGGGTTCAACTTGTCTCTCTTACCAAATCTCACAACTCCTTTGAATGGTGATACCTTAAGAAAAACTTCATCACCTACTTCAAACTCTAATTCTCTGCATCTTCTGTCGGCATAGCTTTTCTGTCGGCTTTGACCTGTTAAGATCCTTTGGCAGATGAGGGCAACCTTTTAATAGTTTGTTGCACAATGCCAGGACCAAGCAACTGTGTTTCACCAACTTCATCCTAGTACAAAGGTGATCTGCATTTTTGTCCATACAATGGTTCATAAGGTGCAATCCCTATTGATGCTTGAAAGCTGTTATTATAAGAAAACTCCACCAACGATAAATATTTACTCCAATATCCTTGAAAATCTAATATGCATGCACAAAGCATATCTTCTAAGGTCTGAATAGTTCTCTCGGATTGTCCGTCTGTTTGAGGGTGAAAAGCTGTGCTAAAACTAAGCTGCGTTCCCATAGCCTTGTGCAAACTCTTCCAAAACTTAGATGTAAATCTAGAATCTCAGTCTGAAACTATGGTACTTGGAACTCCATGTAACCTAACAATCTCTTGCACATACAATTCAGCAAACTGATCCATCGAGTATGTCATCCTCATAGGCAGAAAGTGGGCAGATTTGGTTAATCGATCTACTATTACCCAGATTGCATCATATCCCTTTGCTGTTCTAGGCAATCCCACAACGAAGTCTATCATTATTTGTTCCCATTTCCATTCGGGAATTGGTAAGGGTTGTAATGTTCCTGCAGGCCTCTAATGCTTAGCTTTAATCTGCTGACAACACAAACATGATCCTACATACTCTGCCACACACCTTTCCATACTTGGCCACCAATAATGCTGTTTGAGGTCCTTGTACATCTTCGTACTTCCAGGGTGGACAAAAAATCTAGAAGAATGTGCTTCAGAAAGAATTTCATCACGAAGTTCTTTAATGGCAGAAACAAACCATCTATTTCTAAACTTAAGGATATCATCATTGGAATAACTGAAACCTGAATTAACAGTAGATTCTATGCTTAATCTGTACCTGTTACACTCGTCATCATTTGTCTGAGCTTCCTTTATTTTCTCCAGAATAGTAGGCTTTAAGGTTATGGCTAAAAGTGTAGCTGATACACTGGATACTGCTTCTAGATTAAACCTTTGGAATTCTGACTCTAAGACTAATGGCATATCGAAAATCATAGTTGGGGTTGATATTATCACTCTGCTCAAGGCGTCGGCCACTACATTAGCTTTGCCGGGATGGTATTTGATCTCAAAATCGTAATCCTTGACAAACTCCAACCACCGACGTTGCCTCATATTTAATTCTTTCTGTGTGAAGATATATTTCAGACTTTTATGGTCCGAGAATATTTCAAAAGTTTGTCCATACAGGTAATGCCTCCAAATCTTAAGTGCAAATACCATTGCAGCTGATTCCAAGTCATGTGTAGGGTAATTCTTCTCATGTGTTTTCAACTGTCTAGAAGCATAGACTATTACTTTTCCCTCTTGCATCAAGACACAGTCAAGTCCAATCTTTGATGCATAACAGTAAATGCTAAATTTACCATTCTCGACAGGAAGGGTTAATATTAGGGCATTGGTTAGTTTCTATTTCAAAGTCTGGAAACTGGATTCGCATTCCTCAGTCCATGCATACTTAATGTTTTTCCTGGTTAACCAGGTGAGGGGTGTTGCAATCTTTGAAAATCCTTCAATAAATTTTCTGTAATATCCTGCTAATCCAAGGAAACTCCGAATATCTGCAGCACTCTTCGGTTGGGGCCACTCCTTAACTGCTTGAACCTTGGCTGGATCGACAGATATTCCATCTCCAGAGATCATGTGACCAAGAAAGTGAACTCTGTCCAACCAAAACTCACATTTAGAAAACTTAGCATAAAGTTGGTGCTGTCTAAGTAATCCTAACACCAAGCTCAAGTGCCTTGCATGCTTATCCTTAGTACTAGAATAGATTAGGATGTCATCTATAAACACTATGACAAATTTATCTAAATAGTCGTGGAACACTCTATTCATAAGGTCCATGAAAGCCGCTGGTGCATTTGTCAATCCAAAGGACATAACCAAAAACTCGTAATGTCCATACCTTGTGCGAAAGGCAGTCTTTGGGATATCTTCAGATTTGACTTTCAATTGATAGTAACCTGACCTTAGATTAATTTTAGAGAAGACTCTTGCACCATTAAGTTGGTCGAATAAATCGTCAATCCTTGGCAATGGATACTTGTCCTTGACAGTTAGCTTATTTAGTTCCTGATAATCAATGCATATCTGCATCGATCCATCCTTCTTTTTGACAAAAAGGACAGGTGCACCCCACGGTGAAAAGCTAGGGTGTATGAACCCTTTCTCTAACAGATCCTCCAACTGCTTCTTTAATTCTTTAAGTCCTGTTGGCGCTAGCCTATATGGATTCTTAGAAACAGGCTCGGCGCCGGGGTAAACATCTACAACAAATTCAATTTCCCTATCCAGTGGTAAGCCAAGAAGGTCATCTAAAAATACTTCTGGAAAGTCTTGGACGACTAAGACATTTTGAGGATTGTCTTTTCCTACAAGTTGTGTGTCTCAAATGCTAGCTAAGAAGCACAAATACTCTCCACATGGGGAAGGTCTAGTGTTAATAGAAGTCATCACAGACATTTCCTTATTCTTCTTCGAAGCTTGAAAGGTATGTTTCAAACTACCAGGGGGTTGGAAGCTAACTATTCCAGTCCTACAATCAATTGTGGCGTGGTGCCTAAACAACCAGTCCATCCCTAGGATTACATCAAATCTCATTATATCCATGATAATTAGATCAACAGGTAAATTCTTGTTTCCCACTATCACCACACTATTAAGCATCACTCGGCTAGAGTGCATGCATTCACCAGATGGTAACGTGACATTAAACATATGTTCAGATGGCGTAAGTTGTACATCTAGCTTAACAGCAAATGCAGATGCTATAAACGAATGTGTTGCACCAGAATCTATTAAAGTAAAAACAGGTATAGAGTTGATCAATATAGTACCTGATACAACAGCGGACTGTTCCTCACCCGACTCCATCATGGAGAATATCCTCGATTTAATCATAGAAGGGCCACTTTTAGAAGCTGGGCAGTCTCTGCTAATATGGCCGACTTTGTTACAATTGTAGCATCTGGTGATTCTAGGCTTCGGGTATTCTTTGATCGTGTGTCCAACCTCCTCACAGTTAAGACACTTTCCAAAGCCCAATCTGCACTCGCCCGGGTGGTTCTTCAAACACTTAAGACACTAGGGGAATTTCCTTTCATTCTGTATCTTCCCTCCTGTTCCTTGGCTATTCTGGCCTTCACTAGGCCTCTTCATTCGTCTTTATTGGTGTGGCTGGACAAACTTTTGTGGGACCTCCTTTGGTCCAGCACACTTCCTTTCAGCTTCTTCCACTTCCAGAGCAGTGGACACAACCTCACTGAATGTCAAGCCTTTAATACCACGAAATTTGACTCCTTGGTAAATTTCTGGCTTCAGCCCATGCACAAATCTGAACACCTTATTCTCGTCCCTGTGAGCAAAATGTCCAGCAAACCTGGACAGAGACTCGAATTGCCTACTGTACTCGGCCACAGACCCTGTGTGCTTCAAGTTCAGAAATTCCAATTTCTTTACAGTTTGGACGGTGCTGTTAAAATACTTCTCATAGAAAATGTCCTTGAATTGTGACCAAGGCATCGCCAAAACATCAGTGGTGGTCTCTATTGTTTCCTACTAGAGTTGAGCATCACCAGCCAAATGAAACGTTGCCAACGTAACCTTGTCTCCTTCTCCAATGTTGGCGCACCTAAACATACTCTCAATCTTTCTTAGCCACCCTTTAGCAATAACCGGATCGGATGACTGCCCATCAAACGTGGGTGGTCGTAACCTCCTGAATCTATCTCCAGAATGTTCATTGCTAGAACTCGAGTTGGCACTTCCTTGTACCTCTCGGTTCAACAACACTCCTAACTGATCGGACTGCTGACGCACTAGGTCTGTTTGCTGACGCACTAAATCTGTCAGCTACCTAATCACGTTAGGATCTTCTTCACGTTTTGGATTAGGTATCTCTCTTGGTACTCTTGGTCTGCCTGGTCGTCTAGACATCTTACTAGATTTCCTGCACAGGGTTAACTACTCTCATAAACATCTAATAACAAAGGCTAACATAAAAACTTACAGTTGTTGGAGTACTCCTATGCGACGATCGGCACTGATGAGTAATATTTTGAACGGTTTAACTGTATGTCTCTGATACCATACTGTAACGCCCCGATTTATCTGAACCCGGTTCGCTACACAAGGTACTGAACTGAACTATGACTTTTTGAGATAATTTTAAAATTTCATTCAATGATTAAGATTTGACTATTAAAACGTTAAAACTTGCAGCGGAAAAATCATCGTATAAATGAAACAATATTTATTAAATAGTTAAAATATTCAAGACAGTTGGTTGAAAGAGAAAAGAAAACAGAACACATCGACCGATCACTAAACGAAAAAACACCTCTACCGCAAAGACCACGTGATATCCATACGATTGAAATAATTCGGCAGACGACGTCTACCGCTCACAAACGACAAACATTCTCAGCTTACATCTTCCGATTACAAAACGACAAATTTCCTCCCACATCATCCGATAGATATAATATTCGACATCACCCCGTCACAAAACGACAAATTTTAACACTCACATCTACCGATGGACTACATCCACCGATAGACAAAACTCTCGACTTCTACCGATGGACTAAATCCACCGATAGACCAAAAATACTTCTCATCTACCGATAGACATCATCTACCGATATATAAAAAATACACAACAAAACAGCATAGCAACAATTTCACTCTAAACAAAGAAAACTCCGACTACTAAAAGAACTTGAGCCTTTTACTAAAAATCATTCAAAACTACTTAAATCCATGCATTACTCCAAGATTTGGTAAAAACACTATTAAAACCAACATAGTATCATTATCAGAAAGGTCTAAAATGTATTCAAAACTTTAAAACTCCTGCTGTCACAAAAAAAAAAAACTCTCAACATACTTAAATCGAATCATGGTCACTAAACCTTCTCATCTACTGACACCAGTTAAACCGCCCCATCAGTTGCCAGATCGGTGCATGAATGCACCCCTCCAACCTGCATAGTTCTCAGCAAACTCAGAGAACACACTTGCTGTCACTTCTTCACCTACATCACAAAACTCATCTATTAGCCTAATGCTAAGTAAGTAAAGCAGTAATGAAATGAAATGCTGAAAACATAAATTCCTAAACATGCAGTTTCTACTTTCTCATCTCAGTTGCATATGCATTCCTTTCTGATCTGATCCCCCTGTGAAATTGGGAGTTGGATCACTTTTCCCAAAGTCATTCATCCTCTCTCTTGATTAAGGGGTGGATTAGTTCCTTTAACAACTGTTCAGATCCCCCTGTGAAATTGGGGTTTGGATCACTTCCCCCAAAGTCATACATCCTCTCTCTTGATTAAGGGGCGGATTAGTTCCCTTAACAACTGTTACAGTCTGTTCATTCCTTACCATGCAATTTCATGTAAATTCATTTTCACATACTTTCAAAATATGATGCATGACATACAAACACATTCACGCATACACAATCCTACTGTTTTGTGATGTAGGCCCGAAGGCACAAGCATACTTTACTTACCTGGTCTCCAGGAGATTGTTGGAAAAAGGCTACCTCGAGAGCTACTCAAACCTAAAGCCATAGACAGGGTGTTAATTAGATCTTCTCTAAATTTTCATTTCTGCTATTCAGAAATCTAAGGAAACTAGTTCGGGAGCTCAGTTAATCGTGCATTCCCGATTCACCACAAAACCCGAACTAGCTCGCACACACAGCATTCTCGATACACTCATTCTACCACAAACAGATCTTCTAATGTATATTCTGCTTTCATTATGAATCATCAGCAAGAAGGAAACTGAGGGAAAACTCACCTAGATAGACGAAGAATCTGGCAGGAAAATCGCCGAGAGGGAGTCTGCTAAGCTGCTGAATGTCGAAAGAGGTAATAAAACAGTGGCGGCTAAAACCCTTAGCTGACCCCTTTTATTATACTAATTATTGCAAATTACGTCTTTGCCCATAGTAGCCAAGGCTTAACCTATTTAAACAACCAATCATAGACACTTAATTTCACAAGGAATAAAGGTTACTAAAAGAGGTTATTAATTAAGGTGGATATTACCAATTGCTACAGAAGTGGATCAGTTTTCCCAAAGTCATACATCTTCTTACTCGATTAAGGGGCGGATTAGTTCCCTTAATAGCTGATCTGATCCCTCTGTTCGATGGGAGGTGGATCAATTTTTCCAAAGCCATATGTCCTCTTACTCGATTAAGGGGCGGATTAGTTCCCTTAATTGCTGATCTGATACAAATTCTGTTCTTGCCTTACCATGCCCTTACATGTAAATTTATTTTCGTATTCTTTCAAAACATGATGCATGACATACTGAAAACATTAAAACATGCATAAACCTACTGTTTTGTGATGTAGACCCGAAGGCACACACATACTCCACTTACCTGGCTTCCTGGAACAGCTTGGTTGCAAACTACTTTGGGTTTTGCTCAAACCTAAAACCGTAGACAGAGTATTAGTTAGATCTTTGCTAAACATAATTCTAAACTATCCAGAAATATAAGGAAACTAATTGGAAGCTCTGTTCCTCGAGCATTCCCGAATCATCACGAAACCCGAACTCAGCTCTCACTCACAGCATTCCTAAAACACTCATTCTACCGTAAACCAATCATCGAATGTATATCCTATATTTATCCTAAATCATCAGCAAGAAGAAATCAGGGAAGAACTTACCTAAGTTGAAGAAGATTCAGAGAGAAAAATTGCCAGAGGAGTCAGTTGAGCTGAGCTGAAAGAGGAAAGTGATGAAACAGTGGCGGCTATCCTTTACTAAACCCTCCATTTATATCGCATGCTTCACAAATTACGCTTATGCCCTTGACTAACAAACTTTAACCTATTTAAGCAACCAATCAAAATCACTTAATCCCTTAAAATAAAAACCACGTACAGGGTGCTACAATCTACTCTCCTTAAAAGAATTTTATCCTCAAAATTCAATGCTTATACAACTCAGGATATCGGCTCATCATGTCTTGCTTGCTATCCCAAGTTTCCTCCTCTACATTCTGATTACACCATAACACCTTCACTAGCTGAACTTCCTTGTTACGTAGCATTTTTGTTGTATATTCCAGAATTTCCACTGGTTTCTCTTCATAGATAAGGGTAGGATGAACTTCAATATTCTGCTGTTCCACAACCTGAGTTGGATTCCGCATACATTTCTTCAGCATAGAAACATGGAACACATTATAAATTCCCTCCATAGAAGCTGGTAACTGTAATTGATAAGCTGTCCTCCTAATCCTCTTCAAGATTGAGAAAGGTCCGATGTATCTGGGATTCAACTTACCTCTCTTCCCAAACCTTACAACTCCTTTGAACGGTGAAACTTTAAGAAACACTTCATCACCAACTTTAAACTCCAATTCTCTACGTTCTCTACGTCTTCTATTGCCATAGCTTTTCTGCCGGCTTTGAGCTGACAAGATCCGCTGTCGGATAAGAGCAATCTTCTCCACTGTCTGTTGCACAATGTCAGGACAAATCAATTGTGCTTCTCCAACTTCATCCCAGTACAATGGAGATCTGCACCTTCGTCCATATAATGCCTCGTTTGGTGCCATGCCTATTGTTGCCTGAAAACTATTGTTATAAGATAACTCCACCAATGATAAATACTTACTCCAAGAACCCTGAAATTCTAATAAACATGCACGAAGCATATCCTCCAATGTTTGAATAGTCCTCTCGGATTGTCCATCTGTTTGAGGATGAAAAGCTGTACTAAAGTTGAGTTGTGTACCCATAGCCTTATGTAAACTCTTCCAAAACTTAGATGTAAATGTAGAATCCCGGTCTAAAACTATAGTGATTGGAACTCCATGCAATCTAACTTTCTCATGCACATACAATTAAGCGAGTTAATCCATCGAGTATGTCATCTTTATGGGCAGGAAATAGGCAGATTTGGTTGGACGATCAACTATCACCCAAATTGCATCATGTCCCCTTGCTGTTCTAGGCAATCCCACAACAAAGTCCATCGTTATTTGTTCTCATTTCCATCCGAGAACTAGTAAGGGTTGTAATGTTCCTGTAGGTCTCTGTGTGACGACCCCAACCCGATCAGGGCCGCCACGGACTTGCGTGACATAACCATTACCTAAGCCCTCGTTTTTTTTTTTTTGAAATTTACTTTTTCATTTTTACTTAACACTTTAAAAGAAAACGGACTTAAACAATTGACCCACCTCTAACAACCTTGAGGGACTAACTTTGACTTAAACATTAAACATTTGAGCGTAAAACATTTCGACTTTTAAAACATTTAAAACTAGACTAAAACCATTAATGACTTAAACCAATTGACAATTAAAGTAAAATCAATTAAAACAAAATGCTCATACGTCGATCATCAAAACACGACACTAATATTACCTATAATTTTGAAAGACTCAAGAAAACAAACTGCGTGGATCGCTCTAAAAATCGAGCATATCCTTACCTGTTTTAAAATAACCCAAACAGTTCCAGTATATTTCTAAAATTAAGACTCCACATTCTAAACAATCTACTACCACTACATATACATCAAAACTCGACTATTCATACATTTTTCTATCAAAACATCCAATCTACATACTTAAACACTTTGATACTTTCACAAATTAAACCGACACGTAGACCTACCAACCAACAAAGACTAACTCACATCATTCGCCACTAAACAGTTCGGGACACACCATCGGATCATCAAGCCAAGCCAAAACACACCCCGTCGCCACGAGCACCACCCGTCGACCATCTATTCCTTGTCATCAAGAGGAACTCTCACCTTCACACCTGTCACCTACATCATACAACATAAACAGTAAGCCTAATGCTTAGTAAGGGAATGCTCTATGGATGACGTATGCATGAATGCGTGACTTTTCATAAAACATGTTCATTTCGTTTCGTTTTGTTAAACCATTTTCTTGCCCCGTGAGAATCATAACTTGCCCTGTAAGAACATACATGACTTGCCCCGTGAGAACATACATGACTTGTCCCGTGAGAACATACATGACTTGCCCCGTGAGAACATACATGACTTGCCCTGTGAGAATCATAACTTGCCCTGTAAGAACATACATGACTTGCCCCGTGAGAACATACATGACTTGCCCCGTGAGAACATACATGACTTGCCCCGTGAGAAACATACATCATTCACATGAGAAACATACATCATTCACTTGAGAAACATACATCATTCACTTGAGAAACATACATCATTCACGTGATCGTTCTTTACTTCAACGTCTCACATATCATCTTTAAATCATTATCGTTCAATTCATCGTAAAAACATGCTCGTAAATAGTTCGTATGCACCTTTTATAAAACATGATGCATGAGGAGTTCATAGACATACATAGACATATCATCAACCATTCACAACGTACATGGACAAGCTTTACTCATAACAAACTTAACAAACCACTAATAACTAACATTCTAGGCTACCCGACTCATTAAACCCACAGTCAGAAAATCATCATCGAAAACATAAAATCCTAATGTTGTCACAATGTAGGGCCTTAAGGGCCGGAAACCTAACATCCACTTACCTGGCGTCCTGGCTATGCCGAGCACCGTCCTTGAAGAACTTGGATTACCTAAGGCATTTCATAGCACGTCATTAGTATTATCTAAATCATCCATTTCAAAGCTAAACGAAATCCCGAGCTAAGACAATTTCTTCAAAAACTCTAACTCATTTCGTTCGGGCATAACTAAACTCTTATTTTCGTGAAAACATCTCAAATTACTATTTCTAGCCTAATCCAACTAAAAGCTAATTAAATGGGCCACCGATTTGGGTTCGGTAAAAACCGACCCGAAACTCAAACGCGCGTAACTTTTGCGTCGGTTATCGGAATCAAACGATTCCAGCGGCCACGTACTCTTCTAATAACCTATTTTAATCTGCCAAAAGGAATTTTAAAACAAACGACCGGAGCTAGGTCAATTCAGGCAAAACCCGATTCTGCCCTTTCCCGAAATTTTCCCCCTTTTTGATTTTTATTCAAATTATACTTATTTCCTCCTCAATCGACCACACATACCCTCAATTAGAATAATCTAACCCAAAATCGAAGCTACACTCACCAAAACCGAATTGCCCTAAATAGGCTTCACTAATTTTTGCCCAAATTGGGCATTCCACGGCCAAGCAACAATAGCCGGCCCTAGGGTCGGCAAACCCACGCCGGAAGTGATCGAAATTGGCCGGTGATCGGAGCTCAATCGAGCTCGCCACCCACTGCCTCAAACCGAACCGAAAACAGGGAGAAAACCGAGCTTACCGGTTGGGTTGCGCGCGGAGATGGCTGGAGATCGCACGTCGCCGTCGTTTGGCCGGAGAGGGCCGGAAAACGCCGGTGATGGCCGTCGGAAATCGTCATTCGTCGCTTCCTCCTCCCTTGTTCGCTCTCGGCGTCGGGCTCGAGCTCGAGCTCGTTGAAACCAACAGAATGGTTTAACCATTCTGTTGATTTTAATTATTATTATTAATAAAAATAATAATAATAATAATAATAATAATCCTAATATTAATTCCCTATTAAACATTAACATACCGTTTTGCCTTCCGTAAATCCCGTTAAATCCCGTATATCTCCACAAATTCACATTAATCGTTTGGACCCTAATAACACTTTCTTTTCAGTAAAACGGACTTGATTTACTATTTTTACGAATTAATATACTAAAAAGGCTAAAACAGGAACTCTAGCATTACTCTTCTCGATTTGGGTTTCTAAAATTTCACTTATTCTTCTACAAATCCCCATAAATTTCTAGGGTCCTAATAAAACTATCCGCCTGCAAAACGGACCTAATTTACTTATTTACGAAAATAGCCTTGGAGCGGAAACCCGAAAAACTCGGGTGTTACACTCTGATGTTCAGCTTTAATCTGTTGGCAAATCAAACACGATCCAATGTACTCCGCCACACTTCTTTTCATATTTGGCCACCAATAATGTTGTTTAAGGTCTCTGTACATTTTTGTACTTCCAGGATGAACAGATAATCTAGAAGAATGAGCTTCCGAAAGGATCTCATTTCGAAGTTCTTCATTTGTCGGAACAAACCATCTATTACAAAACTTGAGAATTCCATCAATAGAATAGTTGAAATCTGATTTATCAAAAGAATCCATGCTTAACTTGTACTTACTGCATTCAGCATCATTCACCTGAACTTCCTTTATTCTCTCCAAAATAGTAGGCCTTAAGGATATGACAGAGAGCATGGCTGACACGCTGGACACGGCTTCCAGGTTAAATCTTTGGAATTCTGTCTCTAAGGCTAACGGTATGTCGAGAATCAATGTCGAGACTGATGTTGTCACTCTACTCAATGCATCAACCACTACATTGGCCTTGCCGGGGTGGTATTTGATCTCAAAGTCGTAATCCTTAACAAACTCTAACCATCGTTGTTATCTTATGTTTAACTCTTTCTATGTGAAAATATATTCCAGACTTTTATGATCTGAGAATATTTCACAAGATTGTCCATACAAGTAGTGCCTCCAAATTTTCAACGCAAAAACTACCGCAGCTAGTTCCAAATCATGTGTAGGATAATTCTTCTAATGTGTTTTCAGCTATCTAGAAGCATAAGCTATTACCTTTCCATCTTGCATCAAGACACAGCCAAGTCCAACTTTAGAAGCATCACAATAAATGCTAAACTTTCCATTCTCAACAAGGAGTGTTAGTATTGGGGCATTGGTCAGTCTATGTTTCAAGGTTTGAAAACTAAACTCGCATTCATCAGTCCATATGTACTTTATGTTTTTCCTTGTTAACCGAGTTAGGGATGTGGAAATCTTCGAGAATCCTTCAATAAACTTCCTGTAATATCCTGCTAATCCAAGGAAACTCCGAATATCAGAAGCACTCATTGGTTGGGGCCACTCCTTAACTGCTTGAACCTTGGCTGGATCGACAGATATACCATCCCCCGAGATAACATGACCCAAAAAGTGAACTTGGTCCAACCAAAACTCACACTTGAAAAACTTGGCATAAAGTTGGTGCTGCTTAAGTACTTCTAATACCAAGTTCAAGTGTTTTACATGCTCATCCTTAGTACGTGAATAGATTAAAATATCATCAATAAACACTATGACAAATTTATTTAGATACTCGTGAAACATTCTATTCATGAGATCCATAAAAGCTGCTGGTGCGTTTGTTAATCTAAAAGACATAACCAAAAACTCATAATGTCCATACCTTGTGCGAAAGGCTGTTTTAGGGATATCTTCAGATTTGACTTTCTATTGGTAATAACCGGACCTAAGGTCAATCTTAGAGAAGACACGCGCACCATTAACTTGGTCGAATAGATCATCAATCCTTGGTAAGGGATACTTGTTCTTGATAGTTAATTTGTTCAATTCTCGATAATCAACACACATACGCAATGATCCATCCTTCTTCTTAACAAAAAGAACAGGTGCACCCCACGGTGAATAACTCGGGCATATGAATCATTTTTCCAACAGTTCTTCCAACTGTTTCTTTAACTCCCTAATCTCTGTTGGTGCTAATCTGTAAGGATTCTTAGATACAGGCTCCGCGCTCGGGTAAACATCTACAACAAACTCAATTTCTCTATCTGGCGGCAAGCCAGGAAGGTCATCTAGGAATACTTCTGGGAAGCTTGGACAACTAAGATATTTCGAGGAGTCGTTTTTCCTACAACCTGTGTGTCTATAGCACTGGCCAAAAAACATGAATACTCCCCGCATGGAGAAGGTCTAGCATCGATAGGGGCAATAACAGACATTTCCTTACACTTTTTCGAAGCTTGGAAGGTATGTTTGAAACCACCAGGGGGTTGAAAACTAACTATTCCAGTCATACAATAGATTGTGGCATAATGCTTAAACAACCAGCTCATTTCTAGAATTACATCAAATCCCATTATCCCCATGATAATGAGATCAGCAGGCAGATTCACGCTTCCCACTGACACAACACTATTAAGCATTACTCGGCTAGAGTGTGTAACTGTCACAACCCTTACCCGTACCCTTAGTATTTTTTTTTTTTAACTTTTAACTCTAACTGTACTTAAGACTAAATCCCAATTGAAATCGAAAGCGGAATTGAAATCGAAATTAGTTTATTAAATTGTTTAAAGCAAATACTAAAACAATTAAAACTTAAAACAATTAAATCAATTAAACTATTAACTAATTAATATAAAACAAATAAAATACATCATGCCACGGCGATCAGTAGCCAGTAAAGGTGGCAACTAATCGCCATAATTTGTGGCGATCAGTCGCCACCCTCTCTAGATTTCTCCAGAGAGCGGCGACTTCTGCCTCCCTTATTTCTTTCTTCTTTTCTTCCTTCTGCGCCCTGCACCCCACCTTTAAACACAACAACCTCCACAACATCTTACCTCTAAACATACTTCCAACCAACCCTTCAACACTAATCCCTCATTAATTGAAATATCACCAGAATAAACGACTCACAATCGTATATGAAAACATATTAGAAATTTTTATGAAATTGGACTGCATGGATCGCTCTAAAACCGTGCGTATCCATACAGTCGTAAATCACCTAAAATCATCAACTAAAACCCAATCAAATCCTCAAAACAAACATCGAACATAAACATGAAATTTCCTTAAAACATCACCAATGACATACATTATCAAATCATTCAAAATAACACTAATTCAAACCTACATCCACTATAAAATCCCTAAATGATAAACCTAACTATACACCCTAAAATCCATTACCTTTCTAACCAACAAAACTAACTCACATTCATTCGCCACAAAACAGTTCGGGGCACACCATCGGATCATCTAGCCAAGCCAAAACACATCCCGTCACCATGAGCACCATCCGTCGACCACCTATTCCTTGACATCGAGAGGACTTTCACCTTCACACCTGTCACCTACATCATACAACATAAACATTAAGCCTAATGCTTAGCAAGGGAATGCACTATAGATGACGTATGCATGAATGCATGACTTTTCATAAAACATGTTCATTTACTTGTTCTTATTCTTTTTCATTTTCGTTAACATGGATTAAGGTGGGGATCTTGTTAGAGAGTGTAGGCCAAGTGCGTGTACATAGTCCTTTCGGCCGTATTCATAGTCCATCGCGTGGAAGTGACATTGGTTTTGTTGTTATGGCCATACAGTCCCACCCACACTTAATCGTTACTTTTCTTTTACATACATCATACATGAGACGTTTCATATGACATTTGAGAAAACATGATGCATGAGGAGTCTACGTATAACATATCATCAAGACAAATCATCGAGCAATTCACAACATACATAAACATACACTAATCTTAACGAATTTCACAAACAACTAATAACTAACATTCCAGGCTACCCGACTCATTAAACCCCACAATCAGAAAATCATCATCAAGACAACAAAAGCCTAACGTTGACACGATGTAGGGCCTTAAGGGCCGGAAACCTAGCACCCACTTACCTGGCGTCCGTAGCAAGTCGAGCACCGTCCAAAAGTCGTCTCCACCTAAAGCATTTCACAAATAGGAGCATTAAAATCGATCCTATATAAACAATTTCCAAACTTAAACTAAACTCCTATCTAAGGCAAATTTCTTTCTACAACTTCATTTTCCCTATTCGGGCATTTTGTCGAGCACATTGTGCTCACCATTTATAAAACTCCATTAATGGATTTCTCTATTCTCCAACAACCCCAAAAATTAACCTAATTCCTCCACAAACCCTCTAACTCATAAATCTTTCATCCTAACAATCAAAACCCATCTCAAAGGTTCCAATAACAACCACAAACACGATAACATTATCGATCTACAACAAAGCCAAAAATCTCCACTTTAAACAACAAACCCTAACCAAAAATCCATCGTTAAAAACTAAACAAAACTTGCCTAAAGATGGGAGCTTACCTAGAACGTCGATTGGAGTAGGAAAAATCGAAGAAGGAATCAATGAAGGAGGAGGCGTTGATCGATCGTTGAAGAGAAATGGAGATGGAGAGGGGAAGAATCGCCAAAGGGAGGAAGAAAGAAGCTCCCTGGAGCCTTGGCGTAAAAATGGAGAAAAGGAGAGAGAAGAGTTGTCTTTTTATTAAGTTTTTAACCTATCAAAATTACCTTTTTGCCCATCCCTCAATTCTTTAACTTAAATCGTCATTTTGTCTATCAATTTGATTTCTCTGAAATTTTCTTATTTCTCCAAATATTATAACTATTCCCAGGGTTCTAACGAAACTCTCCGTTCGCAAAACGGACAAAGTTTACCCTTTTTTTTTACGAGTTAAAACACTATAGGGCTAAAAACGAAACATAGCGTTACGCTATCAACTTGGATTTCTAAAAATTTGCTTATCTCTCTAAAAATCCTCATAAATTCCTAGGGCTCTAATGAAACTTCTCATTCGAGAAAAGACTTTAATTTATTATTTTACGAAAATACCCCTAAGAGCGGATACCCGTAAATTCTGGGCGTTACAGTAACGACCCTTACACTATTCCTAATTTTTACCGTATTTATTTTTATATTCTATCCTAATAGACTTTAATTGCATTAATGCGGAATTTAAATCGGAAACCAAATTGTTAAAACGTTCGAATCTATTTTAAAAATCACTTAATAAAACTTTAAAACAATTAAAAGAAAACATAATTAAAAGTTAAAAACATATGAAGTAGCGGAAACAGACAAAACAAGGGCATAAACGTCCCAAAATCAGGGGCGATCGATTGCCCAAAATAGGCGATCGATCGCCAGTTGAAAAAGCTGAGGGGCGATCGATTCGCCCAAAACAGGCGATCAATCGTCCTTCGGCGATCAATCGTCCTTCGGCGATCGATCATTTTGCCTAGCGATCCCCACTCCAGGCGATCGCCTGGCATACCACGACCAAGGAGGGGCGATCGATCGCCCCAAACAGGCGATCAATCGCCAAGCTCTTTGGAATTTTTCCAGGAAGCTCGGTTCTCCCCCCCCCCCCCCCCCCCCCCCCCCCCCTTCTTCCTTTCTTCTTTCTTCTTTCCTGCATACTCCTACGACTATAAACACAACATAACAATTTATTAACACAAATTCTACATAACTCACAATCATACATTTCAACATTTAATCTCTCAGTACTCGTACACCCACCATTATCTCACTCAAACCAACTCGAGTCACTATTCAAACAAAATACGTTTTCACGAAACGAACCGCGTGGATCCATTTAAAAACTAAACGTTTCCTCCTGTTTTAAAATCATCGAGCGGTTATAAAATAAGTTTCCAAAACGTTTAAAAAACTTCGAAACATAAACCTATCAACTAGTCCAGATCCAAACATCCTATAATGTTCTATCTGTACAATATTTTACCTAACATTTTCTATCCAAAACAACTCAAAATACCTACATACATCCCCACGGGTCATGAAATGCCTCGACTGCGCCAGCACACCCCCGCGAGCCATCCTCCGTCAACTGCATCACTCCTCAGATGGAGGGATCTCACCCTCACCTATATCCTGATCACCTACACCATACAGACACACTATGAGCTAAAGGCTCAGTAAGTTTCGTAAATGCAATGCATGCTATGCGTATGAGTTTCAGAAATCATACTACATTTTCTTATCATTACGTCACATACATATTGTAACCGAGATATCAGCCCGCTAAATGGAAAGAATTCATCCCTCGGTCAGACAACCCTTTTTATCTAGCGGAGGGAGGTACATTCTCACATAAACAACAGTCATGCCTGAGCCCCACCTCGCGTGACCAGATAACAGATTGCGTAGATTTATTTAGTTTCAGGCGATATGGTATTGTGACAGACCCCTTTGTGCCTACACAATAGATCAATAGCCCCCTTTCAGGCCACATCTCTTTTCATGAAAAAATCATGCGAAAGTTCATTTTCTATGCTCTTCTAAAAACCATGATGCATGAACACGTGCATAACATAACATTCAACATTTATACTATCAAGACAATAAAAAGCATAATCTATATTCTACATATATACCATCAAGACAATAAAAAAAACATAATCTATAAAAGAACTAATCTTAACTACCCAACCAAAGCATATAAACAAGCAATTCACCAATGATCCTCGATGCGACTTTGACGTACGGTGTAGGCCAATCGGCCCTAGTAAGTCACGAGAACTTACCTGTCGTCCGTAGCGCACTAAGCTCCGTCCACGAGCGTTGTTCGTCTGGGGCAAAACACAATAGTTGTCGTTAAAACGTGATTAAACTGTTAAACGTCCAAATTTAACGAAACCTTAACTAAGGTAATTTTCCTAAAATTCTAACCTAGCTCAATGAGGCATTTTACCAAGCAACTCGCGCTCGTAAATTTCTAAACTTCATTGATGGAGATTCTCAAGCTCCAAATATCCGGTTTTTATTCTAAACACCGTATACACTCTAGATTTCATCCAATAACGTTTAATATGTTCAATATACTCACAAATACGGTAATCCTACCGATTTCTAACTTTAGACTACTTTTTTAACTAAACCTAAACGAAACCCTAACCGTGAAACTTTGAAAAAACCAAATAATAACCTTCTAAAACCATAAAACATTACCTAGAGCGTTGATTGGAGGAGAAAGCACGAAGAAAACGAGTCGATTGGAGAAAAAAAAAAAAAAAAAAAAAAAAAAAAAAAAAAAAAAAAAAAAAAAAAAAAAAAAAAAAAAAAAAAAAAAAAAAAAAAAAAAAAAAAAAAAAAAAAAAAAAAAAAAAAAAAAAAAAAAAAAAAAAAAAAAAAAAAAAAAAAAAAAAAAAAAAAAAAAAAAAAAAAAAAAAAAAAAAAAAAAAAAAAAAAAAAAAAAAAAAAAAAAAAAAAAAAAAAAAAAAAAAAAAAAAAAAAAAAAAAAAAAAAAAAAAAAAAAAAAAAAAAAAAAAAAAAAAAAAAAAAAAAAAAAAAAAAAAAAAAAAAAAAAAAAAAAAAAAAAAAAAAAAAAAAAAAAAAAAAAAAAAAAAAAAAAAAAAAAAAAAAAAAAAAAAAAAAAAAAAAAAAAAAAAAAAAAAAAAAAAAAAAAAAAAAAAAAAAAAAAAAAAAAAAAAAAAAAAAAAAAAAAAAAAAAAAAAAAAAAAAAAAAAAAAAAAAAAAAAAAAAAAAAAAAAAAAAAAAATTTCCTAATTCTCTTATTTCATCAATAGCTCCAACTTAATATAGGGTTCCATTAAACTTGTCCGTTTGCAATTCGGATCCCGTTTACTATTTTTACCAAAGTATCCTTTACATTACGATAAACGTAATTCTCGTAAAATTAGCGTTATAACTCCTAAAATTCCCGAAATTTTCTTAAAATTCCTATTAATTATTAAGATCGTAATAACGCTTTCTGTTCTTGAAACAGACTTGATTTGACATATTTATAAAAATACCATTTATATTAAAATATTTATATCTCGTAAAGCCGGGTATTACATTCCATCCACCTTATTTAAAATTTTGTCCTCAAAATTTGCCCTAGCTTATAGTTCTTGATATCAACTTCTCATGTCTTGCGGCCTCATACCTTGATTCACAATCTTTCTGTCCTTTTAAGTTTCTTTCCTCTATCTCTCCAAATAAAGGTTTCGATTCTAACTCTACTTACTATCACTCTTTATATTCTCTATTCTCAATTCGGATCATACTCTTCCTTACTCGAGTATCGAGTATAACGAATTTCCAAATCTCAAATTAATTTATCCAACGGCATACTTTGTCACCTTAATATTTGCGTAAGCGTCGTCTTTCACTTAATTACTCATAGATTAGACCTCCTAGTAACTCATTTCCTCAAAGCTCCTTCTCATCGACATCCTTCCTTAGCTGTCCCTTTAGATCAGAACTTCGCTAAAGTTTTCTAACGTCTGCTAGAGTAAATGCTAAGAATTTCTTTCAACTCCTGGGCTATAACCCAAACTTCAACATAATCCATCGACTCTGTCCGCAGTCGGGATGCACTCTAACTCTATTTCTACATTAACCTCCTAACCGTATTCCTTACCTTCAATTGTCCTAAACATGCCCTCTCTTGCGCATCAAGTCCTACCCAATCTCTAAGCCCTCTATCTACGATCTCAACTGTGTACTTGACACCTAACGACCCGGGCACACGTTGGTTTATATTTAATCACTCAATACGTTGAACTCTCTAACTTATCAATTGGTCTGTACTAAAATTGTCTCTTATCCTCAATCCTCGAAACAACTTCAACTTCCCAACGTCATTTGGGTTGACTATCGTTCAAGGATTCCCAACAACGCCCAGGTTGCAATTCAAACTTCTACCACTTTGCGCCCTCAAAGATTCCTCAAACTACTTAATCCAAAGCTAAATTTTAGTTACACAACGACCTTATCCATTTATCGGGTATAACAATTTATATATATATCGGAGCTGTAAACTAAACTCGTGTATAAGTTCGTTGACCTCTTATCCCTAGTCACTATTACAACTATCCGGTTTTACATCTCGCTAGTAATGCCCCCATAGAGCTTCCTCATCCATAGTATTTAAATTGTACACTTCCTTGGGCACCTTGTAGGTTCTAATAAAATTCTCAACAAATTTTGCGTTGCTATACTTCACAACTATGTCATCAGAACACCTCCTGGTCTTGATGAGTCCAACCGGAAGCTAAAGTCGCTAACCACTTAGGATCTTTGTCCCATTGTAGTGAAGATCCTATAAACATCACATCTCAATCTGAACTACCTTAATGAGTTCTATCGCTATGTCCTTAATTAACTCTCTTACTATATACGTTACGCTCATTTGTTTAACTCAATTCCTTGTTAACTCCAAGTACAACTTAATCCCAAGGTTTTGCCATAGATTCACTCCAACTATTTATTCTAACCTTATATCATCCATGTGTCCATCGGTCTCGACCTGATTAACTTAATCTCGCCCCAAGCTTACTTAAGTGGGTTTATTGCGCATCTTTGTTCTTCCTATTCTATAAATCGAAAATTTCACAAATCGTTCGGCACTAACCACCGAGTTAAGCTTGTATTCTTAACTCTTCATTGAATCAAACAATCCCCTCACTTATCTCAAATGTTGCATGTGGACTTCTCTTAAGTTACTCAATGGTCTATATATTTTCGTTCCTCCTAGTCGGGTCCTAAATATCCCACTTGGCTCCTGTACAATGATTCATCCAACAGTCTTCGTGGTTGCAATCTTGTTGCAGATAAGTTTACGCCCATGATTCCAATCTCCTCTAATCCCAAATCTTACTCTTCTATTTTCCTCGTACACCGATGTTCCTACTTCTTTCTCAGAGGTAAGCCTCACACATTTAAATCACTAATCTCTCTACGGTCATACTAGTTACTTTAAACCTCGGTGCTAAACTTTTCTTTCAAGTAGTTATCACGTTCGAGTTCTTAAGTCCTTCTTAGTTCTTAGGCTTTTTGTTTCATAACCTACACTCAACACTACCTCTACTACCCGCCAATTACTCTTTAACTTTACTACATCTCCCTCTTATAGTAAGTCAGTCAAAATCTTTTTCATGAATTAACCATCGTCCTCAATTGACTAGTCCTTTCAGACAAGACTTGTCTCCTAAAGGTCAGCCAAACTTCGTATCTCGAGTATTACCTTTTGTATAACTTTAACCCTTTATTGTCTCGAATTTCGTTAATCTTCCAACTTCGAGTAAATAGCCTTATCTTCTTCATTGATGTAGGTCAATACGAACACCCCTACGTAACCGCGTCTTCAACCTTGAGTTGTTCCATCCCCCTTCAACAATCTACTTAAGCTAACTTTTGAGTGCCACCGATGTCTAGGTGCTTCCAATTTCTCATAGATTTAGGTTATTTAAATTCCTGCTATATTTTTCTTATCTACTTGTACGCACTAACGATATCTTGACAATCTAGAACATTCTCTAGTAAGCCTTACATCTAGACTCCAAATCTCTCCTCTATTGATTTTATTCTAAACCGTAGGGGTCTGTCAATTAGGGTCCAGTTCCCATATATTTAAATCGCATATTCCATAAATTGTACCTATCTTATGGAAATTGATTTTTTTTTAAGCGCTCAATTCTCACGGTTATGTCGGGTCATGGGCTTTAACGCATAACTCTATCCTTCTTTTATTCGAAGTCTACGTCATCCCCTCTCTATTCTTAAGCTTATTTCAACCTATTACCCAATTATCATCTCCAAACTTTTAACTCTATACTATATCTCTACTCTAATATCCTTCACTCCATTAACTGCCGAAATAAAATTATACCTGAAACAGCTGAAGGTTGGGCAGTTTCCTCTTCTCCAGTTAGGGCAAGCATCTTCGGTGCAACATTTTTCTGATCCCCGCCGGATTGGTCTCTGCCTGGCTTCGGGCAATCCTTGACATAGTGGCCAACCTCTCCACATCGAAAGAACTTACCTGTGCCTGATCTACACTTGCCACAGTGTTCCTTTTGGCATTTAGGACACAGGGGTTCCAGAGAAGTTCCTCGTACACGCTTTTGTCGACTTGATTTGATTTCTTCCTTGCCCACCCTCTTCGTGTCGTGATTATTGGGAGCGACTAGTCCTTCGATCCTAGGGTTTTCTCGGTTCGTCAACATCCCCAGCTGACGAGATTGCCTATCTATAAGCTTCACTTGTCGGTCAATGAGTTGGAATTGTTGGGTAATGACACCCCTCAATAGGTCTATGGTGTCGTCCCTAGCATCTCTACCTCGTACCATTTTATGGATACTATAAAATCAAACAAATAATCCTAAGAAAAATAAAATCAATTAAACTTATAAACATACTTACAGTTGAGGAAGGATGTCCGCGTAGTGGCTGTGCAGTTGAGCAGTCTACAGAACCGTTTTTAAAACCCGGGGGCTCTGATACCATAAATTGTAACGACCCTTACACTATTCCTAATTTTTACCGTATTTATTTTTATATTCTATCCTAATAGACTTTAATTGCATTTAAGCAGAATTTAAATCGGAAACCAAATTGTTAAAACGTTCGAATCTATTTTGAAAACAACTTAATAAAACTTTAAAACAATTAAAAGAAAACATAATTAAAAGTTAAAAACATATGAAGCAGCGGAAACAGACAAAACAAGGGCATAAACGTCCCAAAATCAGGGGCGATCGATCGCCCAAAATAGGCAATCGATAGCCAGTTGAAAAAGCTGAGGGGCGATCGATCGTCCTTCGGCGATCGATCATTTTGCCAAGCGATCGCCACTCCAGGCGATCGCCTGGCATACCACGACCAAGGAGGGGTGATCGATCGCCCCAAACAGGCGATCGATCGCCAAGTTCTCTGGAATTTTTCAAAAGAGCTCGGCCCTCCCCCCCTCCCCCCCCCCCCCCCCCCCCACCCCCCTTCTTCCTTTCTTCTTTCTTCTTTCTTCTTTCCTGCATACTCCTACGACTATAAACACAACTTAACAATTTATTAACACAAATTCTACTTAACTCACAATCATACATTTCAACATTTACTCTCTCAATACTCGTACACCCACCATTATCTCACTCAAACCAACTCGAGTCACTATTCAAACAAAATACGTTTTCACGAAACGAACCGCGTGGATCCGTTTAAAAACTAAAAGTTTCATTCTGTTTTAAAATCATTGAGCGGTTATAAAATAAGTTTCCAAAACGTTTAAAAAACTTCGAAACATAAACCTATCAACTAGTTCAGATCCAAACATCCTATAATGTTCTATCTGTACAATATTTTACCTAACATTTTCTATCCAAAACAACTCAAAATACCTACATACATCCCCATGGGTCATGAAACGCCTCGACTGTGCCAGCACACCCCTGCGAGCCATACTCCGTCAACTGCATCACTCATCGGGTGGAGGGATCTCACCCTCACCTATATCCTGATCACCTACACCATACAGACACACTATGAGCTAAATGCTCAGTAAGTTTCGTAAATGCAATGCATGCTATGCGTATGAGTTTCAGAAATCATGCTACATTTTCTTATCATTACGTCACATACATATTGTCACCGAGATATCAGCCCGCTAAATGGAAAGGATTCATCCCGCGGTCGGACAACCTTTTCTATCTAGCGGAGGGGGGGTACATGCTCACATAAACAACAGCCATGCCTGAGCCCCACCTCACGTGACCAGATAACAGATTACGTAGATTCATTTAGTTTCAGACGATGTGGTATTGTGACAGACCCCTTTGTGCCTACACAATAGATCAATAGCCCCCTTTTAAGCCACATCTCTTTTCATGAAAACATCGTGCGAAAGTTCATTTTCTATGCTCTTTCAAAAACCATGATGCATTAACACGTGCATAACATAACATTCAACATATATACCATCAAGACAATAAAAAGTATAATCTATATTCTACATATATACCATCAAGACAATAAAAAAAACATAATCTATAAAAGAACTAATCTTAACTACCCAACCAAAGCATATAAACAAGTAATTCACCAATGATCCTCGACGCAACTTCGACGTACGGTGTAGGCCAATCGGCCCTAGTAAGTCACGAGAACTTACCTGTCGTCTGTAACGCACTAAGCTCCGTCCACGAGCGTTGTTCATCTGGGGCAAAACACAACAGTTGTCGTTAAAACGAGATTAAACCGTTAAACGTCCAAATTTAACGAAACCTTAACTAAGGTAATTTTTTTAAAATTCTAACTTAGCTCAATGAGTCATTTTACCAAGCAACTCGCGCTCGTAAATTTTTAAACTCCATTGATGGAGATTCTCAAACTCCAAATATCTGGTTTTTAACCTAAACACCGTATACACTCTAGATTTCGTCCAATAACGTTTAATACGTTCAATATACTCACAAATATGGTAATCCTACTGATTTCTAACTTTAGACTACATTTTTAACAAAACCTAAACGAAACCCTAACCGTGAAACTTTGTGAAAACCGAACAATAATCTTCTAAAACCATAAAACTTTACCTAGAGCGTTGATTGGAGGAGAAAGCACGAAGAAAACGAGTTGATCAGAGGAAGAAGGATCGTCGGAAAGGAGAGGGTCGCCGTTGAATCACCGAAGGAGGGAGAGGTTTGCAGGGAGGCCTCTGGTTCGCGAGCCAGAGAGGAAGTGAGGGAGAAGAAGAGAGAAATGTTATAAAAATTGACTTGGCAATTTACCATTTTGCCCTTCTTTTGTTTTTATATTCATTTCGTCCTTTATTTCGTTAATTAGCTAACGATTCGGTTCCTCCTAATTCTCTTATTTCATCAATAGCTCCAACTTAATATTAGGGTTCCATTAAAACTGTCTGTTCGCAATTCGGATCCTGTTTATTATTTTTACCAAAGTATCCTTTTTATTACGATAAACGTAATTCTCGTAAAATTAGCGTTACAATTCCTAAAATTCTTGAAATTTTCTTAAAATCCCTATTAATTATTAGGATCGTAATAACGCTTTCTATTCGTGAAACAGACTTGATTTGACATATTTACAAAAATACTATTTATATTAAAATATTAATATTTCGTAAAGTGGGGTATTACAGAGTGCATGCATTCTTCAGAGGGTAACGTGACATTGAACACATGTTTAGTTGGCGTAGGCTGTACATCTAACTTAACAGCAAATGCAGACGCTATAAAAGAATGTGTTGCACCAGAATCTATTAAAGTGAAAGCAGGCATAGAGTTGATCAATATAGTACCTGACACTACCGCAGGCTGATCATCATCGCCCGACTCCATCATGGAAAATATCCTTGACTTTATCTTAGCCGGGCCACTCTTAAAAGCTGGACAGTCCCTGTTAACATGTTCAACCTTATTACAGTTGTAGTATCGGATGACCTTGGGCTTCGGGCAATCCCTGAACGTGTGTCCAACTTCTTCACAGTTGAAACACTTTCCCATCCCAAATCTGCACTCTCCTAGGTGATTCTTCAAACATATCGGGCATTGGGGAAACTTCCTAGCATTCTGTACTTTCTTTCCTGCTCCCTAACTACCCTGGCCTTCACCAGGCCTCTTCATCCCACTCTGTTGGTGTGGCTGAATAAACTTTCGTTGGGCTTCTCTTGCTCCAGTATACTTCATTTCTGCTTCTTCCACTTCCAATGTCGTGGACACAACTTCACCGTAAGACAAACCTTTAATACCCGAAAACTTGACTCCTCTGTAAATCTCTGGCTTCAGTCCACGCATAAATTGAAATACCTTATCCTCATTCCTGTGAACAAGATGTCCAGCAAACCTGGACAGGGACTCAAACTGTTTATTGTACTCATACACAGACCTCGTCTGCTTCAAGTTCAGGAATTCCACCTTCTTCGCAGTCTGGACGGTGCTGTTAAAGTATTTCTCATAGAAGGTTTCCTTGAATTGTGACCAAGACATTACCAGAACATCAGTGGTGGTCTTCATGGTTTCCCACCAAAGTTGAGCATCCCCAGCCAAATGGAACGTTGCCAAAGTGACTTTGTCTGCTTCTCCAATGTTGGCACATCTGAACATACTCTCAATCTTTCTAAGCCATCCCTCAGCAACAACTGGATTGGATGACTGTCCATCAAACGTGGGAGGTTGTAATCTCTATAATCTGTCTCCCGATTGCTCATTGTTGGAACACGAGTTGGCACTCCCTTGCACCTCTCGGTTAAGAAGCAGTCCCAATTGTTCAGACTGCTGACGTACCAAAGCTGTCAGCTCCCTAATCACACTAGGATCCTCCTCACTTCACAAACTTGGCATCTCTCTCGGTACTCTTGCTCTTCCTGGTCGTCTAGCCATTTTGCTATATTCCTGGATAAGGATAATTACTCTCATAAATATCTAACAACTAGGATTAACATAAACACTTACAGTTGTTAGAGTACTCCCATGCGACGATCGGCACTGATGAGTAATCTTTTGAACAGTTTAACTAAATATCTCTGATACCAAGCTGTAACGACCCAAATTTTAGTAAAACCCGGTTCGCTATTCATAACACTGAACAGAACTAAGACGTTCTGGGAAAAATTTTGAAACTTCACTCAACGGTCAAAATTTGACATTATTTAAAAATATCAAAAATTGCAGCGAAAAATCATTTGTGTAAAGCAGGGTTAAAATAAAACACTAAGACAATACTTATATAACAATTAAAATAAAAGAAACAATCGGCCAAAAGAACCGAGGGCATAAAGGTGTTGAATATTTAAATGTCTTGAATTTGAACACATCTTCTGCCAAATAGTATCAGCGGTAGAAGAAGAAACAGAAGACATCTTCGCTAAATAGTATCAGCGGTAGAAGCAGAAACAAAAGGCATCTTCCGATAAATAGTCTCAGCAGTAGAAGCAGAAACAGAAGACATCTTCCGCTAAATAGTCTCAGCAGTAGAAGCAGAAACAGAAGGCATCTTCCGCTAAATAGTCTCAGCGGTAGAAGCAGAAACAGAATAGCATCTTCCGCTAAATAGTCTCAGCGGTAGAAGCAGAAACAGAATACATCTTTCGATTTCGAACATCCACCGATCACCTCTGCCGAACGACATCTGTCGATCGACATCTGCCGATCACATTTGCCGAACGACAACATCACAACACATTAACCATTACACTCTAAGCAAATGAACAACTCTGATTACTAAAAGAACTTATAAATTTTACTGTAATCATTTAAAACAACTTGATTCCATGAAATGCTCGAAATCCAGTAAGAATCACAGTTAAAATCAGCACTGTATCACTATCAGAGTAACTAAAGAAAAGGATAAACATAACAGAAATATTAAAACAACCATTGTCATAAAAATTCTCAGCACACTTTGACAAAACATCTATCCATTTAGACTTCTCATATTGACATTAGTTAAACCGCCTCATCAGTGCACCAAACCGCGGCATAGATGTGCTCCTTCAACTTCACCTATCCTTCTGTAAGCTCAGAGAAATCACCTGTTGAAACCTCAGCACCTACATCTCAAAACTCATCTATTAGCCTAACGCTAAATAAGTAGAGCAAATATGAAATGAAATGCTAAATTCATAAATTCTAATCATGCAGTTTCTACTTTCACATCTCAGTTGCATTTGTGTTCGTTCTCTGATCTGATCTCTTTGTTCGATGGGAAGTGGACCAGTTTTTCAAAAGTCATACATCCTCTTACTCGATTAAGGGGCGGATTAGTTCCCTTAATAGCTGATCTGATCCCTCTGTTCGATGAGAGGTGGATCAATTTTCCCAAAGTCATACGTTCTCTTACTCGATTAAGGGGCGGATTAGTTCCCTTAATAGCTGATCTGATACAAATTCTGTTCTTGCCTTACCATGCCCTTACATGTAAATTTATTTTCGTATTCTTTGAAAACATGATGCATGACATACTGAAAACATTAAAACATGCATAAACCTACTATTTTGTGATGTAGACCCGAAGGCACACACAAACTCCACTTACCTAGCTTCCTGGAACAGCTTGGTTGCAAACTACTTCGGGTTTTGCTCTAATCTAAAACCGTAGATAGAGTATTAGTTAGATCTTTGCTAAACTTAATTCTAAACTATCCAGAAATCTACGGAAACTAGTTGGATGCTCTGTTCCTCGAGCATTCCCGAATCATCACGAAATCCGAACTCAGCTCTCACTCACATCATTCCTAAAACACTCATTCTACCGTAAACCAATCATCGAATGTATATCCTATATTCATCCTAAATCATCAGCAAGAAGAAATCAGGGAAGAACTCACCCAAGTTGAAGAAGATTCGGAGAGAAAAATTGCCAGAGGAGTCGGCTGAGCTGAGCTGAAAGAGGAAAGTGATGAAACAGTGGCGACCTATCCTTCACTAAACCCTCCATTTATATTGCATGCTTCACAAATTATGCTTATGCCCTTGACTAACAAACTTTGACCTATTTAAGCAACCAATCAAAATCACTTAATCCCTTAAAATAAAAACCACGTACCGATTGCTACAATTTCCTCATTAAGTACCATTTCCTCATTAAGTACTTTATTTCTCACCATGTGGTAACGGGACCTTCATGGTTTTGCCACTTTTGGGTCTTCAAATTCTCCCACCATAAAAATGCATAGTTGGTTAGCATGACTCCTACCTATTGTATCATGGTACGATCCGTATATCCATAGTATTCAAAAACTTTTTCAACCTTGTCTATCCAGTCCAAGTATGTGTCTCCATTGCAGGATCCATTGAACAGGGGAATTGAAGCCTGACATGTCTAAAATCACCACTGCCCCTTCGTCAATGTGGAATGAATTCATCTCCTCCCTTCATCCATTCTTCATCTTGAGAGTCTCGGTCTTGAAACCTATTCCTTGGGGGTTCTACGTCATTTCGTTGCATGGGCTCGTGGAAACTCGATTCATTTCTTATTTTTGGGAAGGGTGATCTAAAACTCGCATCATTCCTTTCCCTAGATAACAGTCTTTGTAAATTATTATGATATTCATTAGGCTTATTCCAATCATCAAGTCTTTCCAAAACTTGTTTCATCATTTGACTGAGGTCATCAATTTGATCTTGTAAACTTGATTCTTCTACTTGAAAATTCTTGG
The DNA here is from genome assembly GCA_022432975.1 of Begonia masoniana. Lineage (NCBI taxonomy): Eukaryota > Viridiplantae > Streptophyta > Magnoliopsida > Cucurbitales > Begoniaceae > Begonia > Begonia masoniana. The sequence continues at coordinate 15,461,083 of CM039513.1, forward strand.
ATTGGGGAGTATCCATATCACGAGTTTGTTCAACGGGTGGGTTATACTTAAGTCCACTTCGGGTTGTCATAGATAAAGCACTACTTAACTCCTAAGTGTTAGAAAATATCGCCTTTAAGGGAGTGCTAAAATTTAGGAGTTTAATTTTTGGTTTTGTATTAACTGACTTATTAAACCGAACTAAAAATAATTTGAATTTTGAAGCACTGCTTAATTCCTAAACTTTAGGCAGAATTTATTTTGATTAAATAAATTTTAAAAGGGATGAATTAAAGGAAAATTTCAAACAAGATAATCAAATCAGTTTTGACCTAAAATTTAGGGATCTCCTCGATTTTACTTTGGGAGGCTCTTTCCTTTACTTCAACTAGTCCCCGTGTTCCTCGAATGGATCTCTTAGTTGTTGGGAGGGTTGCTTAAAAGCAGTATATAAGGCATACCCGGTAAAACTTACAAGTAAACCAGATATAGAGATGGCAACTAGAGTTGCTGTTTCCATTTTTATATTGGATCAAATGACAAGGACATTGTTGAGATTTTTTTTTTTAATTTAATTAATGAATGAAATTAACAATTGATGATGCTAAATTTTAGGGGTTTAATACACGAAGTTTGTTAGGGAATTACTTAAACCGTAACCAAGAAAAAAAGAGCTATAGTTTAGGAATCTTTTCAAATTCAAATTTAAAATCTTAATTATGCTAAAAGGGTGAACTAACTTAGCAATTCAAATAATATAAGATAATTTCAATTGTAAAATGCTAAATTAAACACAATAATCAGTTTAACACAATTTAAACAACCTGTTGTAAATCAAACCGATTAGCATCACACTTCAGATTAGCCGATTAGAACTAACTTTGTCAATCAATTTAAACGTGATATCTATTAAATTTAAATATGCAAAATGGTTCAATTCGTGCAATACAATATATCAATTAATTTATCAACAAAATAGTCTAAGGTATAAAAACTCTCCTCGGCTAAACCCATATTTCCGATTGCAATTGATGTTAATAGATCAAAATGATGAATACTTTGATGTGCAAATAAAATAAAAACAAGTCAATGGAAGCAAACCTGAGCTCTGATATCAAATGATAACCTTTTGGATCTTTAAAACAAGGTTATGCAAGAAAACACCACAATGAGGTGTTCTCTGCTCAATCCGAGAGCACCTCTAATTAAGCAATCCAAAATTGTTTAAAATTGAGTTCCAAGTGAATCAAAATTTAGATGGATTGTTAATTGATGAAAGATGAACAAACCTTGAAAATTTCACGTTAAAATAAAAATAAAAAATCAAACAAAGAGCTTATGCAGAAATACCTGTAACCGGCCCGAGAGCAACTTTAGCACTTTCGGGGGATGTAATTTTCCAAAGAAACTTACAACGGAACAAGGCTTGGTTGGCTCAAATTTTATCCCCTATCTAAGGTCTTAAAAAGGAAAAGAGGATTTAAGGATTAAGAGTTACCAAGTAACCACAGGTTGGCAACAATTGGAGGCACAATCTCCACTCAAATTGATGAACAATCTGAGCACTCACCTTTGAAAATGATGATGAATGATGAATCAATGATAGGGAAATAGGTCTACTTCTTCTCATAAGTCAAAAGCAATCAGAATACAATATCAAATAGCCATGCTTAAATGCGATCCTAAGGTGGTTTAGGTAATTTGACATAAAAAGTTGATCTCAGTCGTGCATGCGTAGACTCCTCTATCTTCAATCAATAGTGGAGATGCTTTCCTCATCAACAAGATCAATATTCCTTCCATGATTTTAGGATTCAGCTGAAAACTCATTCAAATTCATCTTATGAACGTTGAAGTGGCTGAAGATGAACCTTCCATTTCTTAAGTAGTGTGGGCCTTCAATTGATGTGGATTCTCTTTTGAGTTTGTTGAGTGGAGTGGACTTCAATCTTGAATGGATCGGACTTGCATTCTTCTCCATGCGCGTGGCTTGCTTCATGTTGGGTCGCTCCTCTTGGTTGCTTTTCATGTGGCCCTTTGTGTGTCAAAACCTTAACCACCATTAACCTAACATTCATCTAACCTAACCACACAGTCTAATACATAAGTTTATAATAAATAACAAGGAAGACTAATGTTTGCCAAATCAAAATGCACGAATAGAAAATTACACAAAGTTGTTATCAGAAAAACAAATTTCTGTTTGACTTTGAGTTGACCCCCTTTGACTTTGAGTTGAATATTCACTTGTATTCCATGATAACATGTAAGTTGGTTTCTCCATGTCTTGAGGGTTTGGTTTCCATTCCAAACAATCCATTAGGCCTTTACCTGCGAAAACAGAGCAATAGTCAGTGAATAGATTAGATAAGATTTGAGTTTTGCCTTGCAAATATATTATTGGCCTCCTAAGTGTATCACCTTTGATGTTTTGCTTTAATCTATTGGCATACAACACATAACTCGACATGCTTTTCTACATCTTCCTTCATGTTAGGCCACCAAAAATGTTGTTTCAAATCTCTGTACATTTTGGTACTTCCGAGATGCACTGAGAAAGTAGAAGAGTGCGCTTCTGATAATGTCTCTCTTTGTAATTTCTTGTCCCTTGGAACATACCATCTGCTTCTAAATTTCAATATACCATCATCAGAACAATTAAAATCGAAAGAATTACCAGATACCTTGTTCAATTTGTAGCTTTTACATTTCAGATCCTCTTGCTGTGCTTCTTTAATTTTGTCTAAGATAGTTGGCTTTAACGATATCGCAGAAAGCATAGCCGTCAGCTCTGAAACTATCTCCACCTTAAATTTTTGAATCTCAAATTTTAATGTTATAGACATTGCTAAAACCTCAGATTGTATTGGTGTTGCCTTTCTGCTGAAAGCATCAGCGACAACGTTTGCTTTCCTTGGGTGGTATTTGATTTCAAAATCATAATCTTTAACAAATTTCAACCACTGCCTCTACCTCATATTTAACTCTTTCTGCGTAAATATATACTTCAGACTCTTATGATCTGAAAATACTTCACACTGTTGTCCATACAAATAATGTCACCATATTTTCAAAGAGAAGACAACTGCTACTAACTCGAGATCATGTGTGGGGTAGTTTTGTTCATAAGTCTTCAGTTGCCTTGATGCGTATGCCACAACTTTTCTATCTTGCATTAAAATACCACCCAATCCAATCTTGGAAGCATCACAATAATTGCTGAATATGCCATTTTCAACTGGCATTGTCAAAATAGGAGATATTGTCAACTTCTATTTAAGCTTCTGAAAACTGTTCTCACAATCAGCTGACCACCAAAACTTCACATTTTTCCTTGTCAAACGAGATAGGGACATGACTATCTTTGAAAATCCTTCGATGAATCTCTATTAATATCCAACTAACCCAAGAAAAGTGCGTATCTCACCCACATTTCTCGGTTGTAGCCAATCATTTACAGCTTAAATCTTGGTTGGATTGACAGAAATGCCTTCCTCAGAGATGACATGACCAAGGAAATAAATTTTGTCAAGCCAAAACTCGCACTTCACAGACTTTGCATACAGTTGATATAGCTTTAGAGTCATCAGAACAATCTTCAAGTGTTCGATATGTTCTTCTTTAGTCCGCGAGTAAACCAAAATATCATCGATGAAGACAATCACAAACTTATCTAGATATTCTTGAAATACTCGGTTTATTAAATCCATAAAGGCTATCAGAGCATTCGTTAACCTAAAAGACATTACTAAGAACTTATAATGTCCATATCTGGTCTTGAATGCCGTCTTAGGAATGTCTTCTACATTAACTTCCAACTTGTAATAAGCCGAGCGTAGATCAATTTTTGAAAATACCCGTGCACCTTGAAGTTGATCGAACAAACCATCAATCCGTGGCAGAGGGTACTTGTTCTTTATCGTCAATTTGTTCAATTTCTCTATAATCGATGCACATTCTTAAGGATCCATCCTTCTTCTTGACAAATAGAATGGGTGCACCACATGGAGTGTTAGGCTACGGGTCTGCAAATGGGGAGGAAATATGCAGGCAGAAGACTGAAGACAAGCAAAACGATCGGTGCTCGAAGAACACCCCAAAGCAGATGAAAAACAGGGTAGAACAAAGGAGAGAAAATAGAAAATAAAACATGCTTTAAACGAAATGTGTAACGCCCCGAGTTCTCTGAACCCAGTTCGTTACACATAATCCGAACATACTGAGAAACTTTGGACCAAACTTAAAACTTCGCTCGAAAGTCAAAATTTGACATTTTCTAAAATCTCAAAACATTTAAAATCTTGCAGCGGAAATTCTTTTGAGCAAAACAGAATCAAGCAAAGCTATAAAACAATGTTTGAATAATCGGTTAAAATATTAAGAAATAATTCAGCCAGAAGAGATCAAGACTTAAGCGTGAAAATTTGAAAATCGTAATAGTCAAACACATCTGCTGCTAAACAAAGTCAACGAAAAGGGGCGGGAATAGAATTTGAAAGCTTCCACTGATCACAAAATGACAAAACTTATTATACACTTCTACCGATGACGTAAGGCGGATGATTCACTCATCTAACTCACACCGGTCACAAAACAACAAAACTTATTTTACACATCTACCGATGACGTAAGCCGGATGATTCATTCATCTAACTCACACCGATCACAAAACGACAAAACTTATTTTACACATCTACCGATGACGTAAGCCGGATGATTCATTCATCCAACTCACACCGATCACAAAACGACAAAACTTATTTTACACATCTACCGATGACGTAAGCCGGATGATTCATTCATCCAACTCACACCGATCACAAAACGACAAAACTTATTTTACACATCTACCGATGACGTAAGCCGGATGATTCATTCATCCAACTCACACCGATCACAAAACGACAAAACTTATTTTACACATCTACCGATGACGTAAGCCGGATGATTCATTCATCCAACTCACACCGATCACAAAACGACAAAACTTATTTTACACATCTACCGATGACGTAAGCCGGATGATTCATTCATCTAACTCACACCGATCACAAAACGACAAAACTTATTTTACACATCTACCGATGACGTAAGCCGGATGATTCATTCATCCAACTCACACCGATCACAAAACGACAAAACTTATTTTACACATCTACCGATGACGTAAGCCGGATGATTCATTCATCCAACTCACACCGATCACAAAACGACAAAACTTATTTTACACATCTACCGATGACGTAAGCCGGATGATTCATTCATCTAACTCACACCGATCACAAAACGACAAAACTTATTTTACACATCTACCGATGACGTAAGCCGGATGATTCATTCATCCAACTCACACCGATCACAAAACGACAAAACTTATTTTACACATCTACCGATGACGTAAGCCGGATGATTCATTCATCCAACTCACACCGATCACAAAACGACAAAACTTATTTTACACATCTACCGATGACGTAAGCCGGATGATTCATTCATCCAACTCACACCGATCACAAAACGACAAAACTTATTTTACACATCTACCGATGACGTAAGCCGGATGATTCATTCATCTAACTCACACCGATCACAAAACGACAAAACTTATTTTACACATCTACCGATGACGTAAGCCGGATGATTCATTCATCTAACTCACACCGATCACAAAACGACAAAACTTATTTTACACATCTACCGATGACGTAAGCCGGATGATTCATTCATCCAACTCACACCGATCACAAAACGACAAAACTTATTTTACACATCTACCGATGACGTAAGCCGGATGATTCATTCATCCAACTCACACCGATCACAAAACGACAAAACTTATTTTACACATCTACCGATGACGTAAGCCGGATGATTCATTCATCCAACTCACACCGATCACAAAACGACAAAACTTATTTTACACATCTACCGATGACGTAAGCCGGATGATTCATTCATCCAACTCACACCGATCACAAAACGACAAAACTTATTTTACACATCTACCGATGACGTAAGCCGGATGATTCATTCATCCAACTCACACCGATCACAAAACAACAAAACTTATTTTACACATCTACCGATGACGTAAGCCGGATGATTCATTCATCTAACTCACACCGATCACAAAACGACAAAACTTATTTTACACATCTACCGATGACGTAAGCCGGATGATTCATTCATCCAACTCACACCGATCACAAAACGACAAAACTTATTTGCCTTTACTCACTAAACAAAAACTCATCGCCCGATCACTAAACGACAAATTTACTGCCTACATCTTCCGATGGCTTTTACTGAAGACATCATCCGATGGCCTCTACTGAAGACATCTTCCGATGACGTCAGTCGGATGATTCAATCCTCCAATATTTGTCGGCGGACAAAACACCCAACTTCTACCGATAGACCAAAAAGAGACTCTAACAAGGAGAAACCCGACTGCTAAATGATTTTGTACATTTTGCTGAAATCATTATGATCAACACAAATCCACAATTCTTAAAAATTCAGAATAGCAAGCTACAATCGAAATCAAATCATATTTCTAAATCCAGAAAAGAAGATCACAGAAGCGTTAACAGAAGTATCAAACTTCTACTATCATTAAAATTCTCAGAACATTTCATCAGAATACCTAACCACTGAAAACTCTCATTCAGACAAAAGTTAAACCGCTTCATTAGAGCACCTAACCGTAGCATAGAAGTGCTCCTCCAACTTCACCTATTCCTCAATAAACTCAGGGAATTCACCTGTTGAAAGCTCAACACCTACATCACAAAACTCATCTATTAGCCTAATGCTAAGTAAGTAAAGCAGTAATGAATGAAATGCTGAACATAAATTCCTAAACATGCAAATTTCTACTTTCTCATCTCAGTTGCGTATGCATTCAATTATGATCTGATCCCCCTGTGAAATTGGGAGTTGGATGCTATATCCCTGTGATCACTTCTCCCAAGTCATCCGTCCTATCTCTCGATTAAGGGGCAGACAGTTCCCTTAACAAACTGTTCAGATCCCCCTGTGAAATTGGGGTTTGGATCACTTTCCCCAAAGTCATACATCCTCTCTCTTGATTAAGGGGCAGATTAGTTCCCTTAACAACTGTTACAGTCTGTTCATTCCTTGCCATGTCATTTCATGTAAATTCATTTTCGTATATTTTTAAAATATGATGCATGACATACAAACACAATCAATCATACACAATCCTACTGTTTTGTGATGTAGGCCCGAAGGCACAAACATACTTTACTTTCCCGACTCCCTGGAAAAGCTCGGTTTCAACTACTTTGGAAGTCTTGCTCACCTAGAGTCATAAACAGAATACCAATTAGATCTTCACTGACCTCATCCTATACTATTCAGAAACCCTAGGAGCTAGTATGGGACTCTATCCTATGTGCATTCGCGATTCATACGAGACCCGACTCAACTCCTACGCCTTGCATTTCCCAGGAACATGCATCTACAATACTCCTCTATCGTCTATAATCATAATACAGTAAGATACCTTCGTAAAACTCACCTAAGTCGAAGGGAAAATCGGAGAAGAGTCTCCTAGCGCACTCTGCTGAGCTGAGGAGCTGAGAGTCAAAAATGATTTGGGAAAACAGTGGCAACTACAGTGCATTAAACCCAAAACCTCTTTCCTTAAATACGTTACTTACTTTTAAATTTTTAATTACCCTTATGCCCTTACCTAATCATCCACTAACCCTACTTTTATTATTGTCATTTAAAGTGTACCATTAATTAAAAGAATAGAGGATTAGTTCGATAGAACCGGGTGTTACAATCTACCCTCCTTAAAAGAATTTTGTCCTCAAAATTCAATACCTGAGTAACTCTGGATATTGGTCAATCATGTCTTGCTAGCGCTCCCAAGTTGTCTCCTCTATGTTCTGGTTATGCCATAAGACTTTCACCAGTGAAACTTCTTTGTTGCGCAACATCTTCACAGCATAGTCTAGAATCCTTATTGGTTTCTCCTCATAAGTAAGGGTGGGATGAACTTCGACATTCTGCTGTTCCACAATTTGGTATAGATCCCTTATGCACTTCTTCAACATAGATACATGGAACACATTATGGATTCCTTCCATAGAGGTGGGTAGCTGTAACTCGTAAGCTGCCTTCCCAATCGTTTTTAAGATTGAAAAGGGTCCAATAAATCTGGGGTTCAACTTGCCTCTCTTACCAAATCTCACAACTCCTTTGAATGGTGATATCTTAAGAAAAAATTCATCACCTACTTCAAACTCTAATTCTCTGCGTCTTCTGTCGGCATAGCTTTTCTGTCGGCTTTGAGTTGTTAAGATCCTCTGGCGGATGAGGGCAACCTTCTCAACAGTTTGTTGCACAATATCAGGACCAAGCAACTGTGCTTCACCAACTTCATCCCAGTACAAAGGAAATCTGCATTTACGTCCATAATGCCTCATACGGTGCCATACCTATAGTTGCCTGAAAACTATTGTTATAGGAAAACTCCACCAATGATAAGTATTTACTTCATGATCCTTGAAAATATAAAACGCACGCACGAAGCATATCTTCCAATGTCTGAATAGTCTTTTCAGATTGTCCATCTGTCTGAGGGTGAAAGGCTGTGCTAAAGTTGAGCTGCGTACCTATAGCCTTGTGCAGACTCTTCCAAAACTTGGACATAAATCTAGAATCTCGGTCTGAAATTATGGTATTTGGAACTCCATGTAACCTAACAATCTCTTGCACATACAATTCAGCAAGCTGATCCATCGAGTGTGTCATCTTTATGGGCAGGAAATGAGCAGATTTGGTTAGACGATCCACGATCACCCAAATTACATCATGTCCTCTCATTGTCCTAGGCAATCCTACCACAAAATCCATCGTTATTTGTTCCTATTTCCATTCAGGGACTGGTAAGCGTTGCAATGTTCCCAAGGGTCTCTGATGCTCAGCTTTAATCTGCTGACAACACAAACATGATCCTACATACTCTGCCACACTCCTTTTCATACTTGGCCACCAATAATGCTGTTTAAGATCCTTGTACATCTTTGTACTCCCAGGGTGAACAGAGAATCTGGAAGAATGTGTTTCGGAAAGAATTTCATCTCGAAGTTCTTTAATGGCAGGGACAAACCATCTATTTCTAAACTTAAGGATTCCATCAGCAGAATAGTTAAAATCTGATTTGTCCGTAGAATCCATGCTTAACTTGTACTTGTTGCAATCTACATCATTTATCTGGCTTCCTTTATTCTTTCAAGAATGGTAGGTCTTAAGAATATTGCAGTAAGCATGGCTGACACACTATGCACTGCTTCTAGATTAAACCTTTGGAATTCAGACTCTAAGGCTAATGGTACGTCAAGAATCAGGGCTGAGGCTGAAGTTGTTACTTTACTCAAAGCATCTGCCACAATATTTGCTTTGCCAGGATGGTATTTAATCTCAAAATCATAATCCTTTACAAATTCCAACCATCGACGTTGCCTCATGTTTAATTGCTTCTGTGTGAAGATATATTTCAGACTTTTATGGTCCGAGAATATTTCACAAGTTTGTCCATACAAGTAATGCCTCCAAATCTTAAGTGCAAATACCACTGCAGCTAATTCTAAGTCATGTGTAGGATAATTCTTCTCATGTGTTTTCAACTGTCTAGAAGCATAAGTTATTACCTTACCATCTTGCATCAACATACATCCAAGACCAATTTTGGAAGCATCACAATAAATGTTGAATTTACCATTTTTAACAGGAAGACTTAATATTGGGGCATTGGTTAGTTTTTGTTTCAAAGTCTGGAAACTGGATTCACATTCCTCAGTCCATGCATACTTAATGTTTTTTATAGTTAACCGAGTGAGGGGTGTAGCAATCTTCGAGAATCCTTCAATAAATTTCCTGTAGTATCCTGCTAACCCAAGGAAACTCCGAATATCTGTAGCATTCTTTGGTTGGGGCCACTCCTTAACTGTTTCAACCTTGGCTGGATCGACAGATATCCCATCTCCAGAGACCATATGACCAAGAAAGTGAACTCTGTCCAACCAAAACTCACACTTGGAAAACTTAGCATAAAGTTTCTGCTGTCTAAGTACTCCTAACACCAAACTCAAATGCCTTGCATGCTCATCCTTAGTACGTGAATAGATTAAAATGTCATCTATAAACACAATGACAAACTTGTCCAAATACTCATGAAACACCCTATTCATAAGATCCATGAAGGCTACTGGTGCATTTGTCAATCCAAAGAACATAACCAAAAACTCATAATGTCCGTACCTTGTGCGAAAGGTAGTCTTTGGGATATCTTCAGATTTAACTTTCAATTGATAGTAACCTGACCTTAGATCAATTTTAGAGAAGACTCTTGCACCATTAAGTTGGTCGAATAAATCGTCAATCCTTGGCAATGGATACTTGTTCTTGACAGTTAGCTTATTTAGTTCACGATAATCAATGCACATCCGCATCGATCCATCCTTCTTTTTGACAAAAAAGACAGGTGCACCCCACGGTGAAAAGCTAGGACGTATGAACCCTTTCTCCAACAGATCCTCTAACTGTTTCTTTAATTCTTTTAGTTCTGATGGTGCTAATCTATATGGATTTTTAGACACAGACTCAGCGCTAGGGTAAACATCTACAACAAATTAAATTCCTCTATCTGGTGGTAAACCAGGAAGGTCATCTAAGAATACTTCAGGAAAGTCTTGGACAACCAAGACATTTTGTGGATCTGCCTCCCCTACAAGTTGTGTGTCTAAAACTGCTAGCTAAGAAGCACTATTATTCTCCACATGGGGAAGGTCTAGTGTTAATAGAAGTCATCACAGACATTTCCTTATTCTTCTTCGAAGCTTGAAAGGTATGTTTCAAACTACCAGGGGGTTGGAAGCTAACTATTCCAGTCCTACAATCAATTGTGGCGTGGTGCTTAAACAACCAGTCCATCCCTAGGATTACAGCAAATCTCATTATATCCATAATAATGAGATCAACAGGTAAATTCTTGTTTCCCACTATTACCACACTATTAAGTATCACTCGGCTAGAGTGCATGCATTCACCAGAGGGTAACGTGACATTAAACATATGTTCAAATGGCGTAGGTTGTACATCTAGTTTAACAGCAAATGCAGATGCTATAAATGAATGTGTTGCACCAGAATCTATTAAAGTAAAAGCAGGTATAGAGTTGATCAATATAGTACCTGATATAACAGCGGGCTGTTCCTCACCCGACTCCATCATGGAGAATATCCTCGGTTTAATCATAGCAGGGCCATTCTTAGGAGCTGGGCAGTCTCTGCTAATATGGCCGACCTTGTTACAATTGTAGCATCTGGTGGTTCTAGGCTTCGGGCATTCTTTGATCGTGTGTCCAACCTCCTCATAGTTGAAACACTTCTCCAAAGCCCAATCTGCACTCGCTCGGGTGGTACTTCAAACACTTAGAACACAGGGGGAATTTCCTTAGATTCTGTATCTTCCCTCCTATTCCTTGGCTACTCTGGCCTTTACTAGGCCTCTTCATTCCTCTTACTTGGTGTGGCTGGACCAACTTTTGTGGGACCTCTTTTGGTCCAGCACACTTCTTTTCAGCTTCTTCCACTTCCAGAGCAGTAGACACAACTTCACTGAATGTCAAGCCTCTAATACCACAAAATTTAACTCATCGGTAAATTTTCGGCTTCAGCCCATGCACAAATTTGAACACCTTATCCTCGTCCCTGTGAGCAAAATGTCCAGCAAACCTGGACAGGGACTCGAATTGCCTACTGTACTCGGCCACAGACCCTGTCTGCTTCAAGTTCAGAAATTCCAACTTCTTTGCAGTTTGGACAGTGCTGCTAAAATACTTCTCATAGAAAATGTCCCTGAATTGTGACCAAGTCATCACCAAAACATCAGTGGTGGTCTCTGTTGTTTCCCACCAGAGTTGAGCATCACCAGCCAAATAAAACGTTGCCAACGTGACCTTGTCTCCTTCTCCAATGTTGGCACACCTAAACATACTCTCAAATTTTCTAAGCCACCCTTCAGCAATAACCGGATCAGATGACTGTCCATCAAACGTGGGTGGTCATAGACTCCTGAATCTATCTCCAGAATGTTCATTGCTAGAACGTCGAGTTTGCACTTCCTTGTACCTCTCGGTTCAATAGCACTCCTAACTGATCAAACTGCTGACGCACTAGGTCTGTTTGCTGACGCACAAAATCTGTCAGCTGCCTGATCACGCTAGGATCTTCTTCAGTTCTCAAGTAGGGCATCTCTCTTGGTGCTCTTGGCCTTCCCGGTCGTCTAGACATCTTACTAGATTTTCTGCATAGGGTTAACTACTCTCATAAACATCTAATAACTAAGGCTAACATAAACACTTACAGTTGTTGGAGTGCTCCCATGCGACGATCGGCACTGATGAGTAATCTTTTGAACGATTTAACTGAATGACTCTGCTACCACACTGTAACGCCCCGAGTTCTCTGAACCCAGTTCGTTACACATAATCCGAACATACTGAGAAACTTTGGACCAAATTTAAAACTTCGCTCGAAAGTCAAAATTTGACATTTACTAAAATCTCAAAACATTTAAAATCTTGCAGCGGAAATTCTTTTGAGCAAAACAGAATTAAGCAGAGCTATAAAATAATGTTTGAATAATCGATTAAAATATTAAGAAATAATTCAGTCCGAAGAGATCAAGACTTAACCGTGAAAATTTGAAAATCGTAATAGTCAAACACATCTGCCGCTAAACAAAGTCAACGAAAAGGGGCGGGAACAAAAACTGAAGGCTTCCACCGATCACAAAACGACAAAACTTATTATACAGTTCTACCAATGACGTAAGCCGGATGATTCACTCATCTAACTCACACCGGTCACAAAACGACAAAACTTATTTTACACATCTACCGATGACGTAAGCCGGATGATTCATTCATCTAACTCACACCGATCACAAAATGACAAAAATTATTTTACACATCTACCGATGACGTAAGCCGGATGATTCATTCATCCAACTCACACCGATCACAAAACGACAAAAGCCTTTACTCACTAAACAAAAACTCATCGCCCGATCACTAAACGACAAATTTACTGCCTACATCTTCCGATGGCTTTTACTGAAGACATCATCTGATGGCCTCTACTGAATACATCTTCCGATGACGTCAGTCAGATGATTCAATCCTCCAACATCTTCCGGCGGACAAAACACCCAACTTCTACCAATAGACCAAAAAGAGACTCTAACAAGGAGTAAACCTGACTGCTAAACGATTTTGTACATTTTGCTGAAATCATTATGATCAACAAAAATCCACAATTCTTAAAAATTCAGAATAGCAAGCTACAATCAAAATAAAATCATATTTCTAAATTCAGAAAAGAATATCACAGAAGCGTTAAAAGAAGTATCAAACTTCTACTATCATTAAAATTCTCAGAACATTTCATCAGAATACCTAACCACTGAAAACTATCATTCAGACAAAACTTAAACCGCCTCATCAGAGCACCTAACCGTAGCATAGAAGTGCTCCTCCAACTTCACCTATTCCTCAGTAAACTCAGGGAATTCATCTATTCAAAGCTCAGCACCTACATCACAAAACTCATCTATTAGCCTAATGCTAAGTAAGTAAAACAGTAATGAATGAAATGATGAACATAAATTCCTAAACATGCAAATTTCTACTTTCTCATCTCAGTTGTGTATGCATTCGTTTCTGATCTGATCCCTCTGTGAAATTGGGAGTTGGATCACTTCTCCCAAAGTCATACGTCCTCTCTCTCGATTAAGGAGCGGACTAGTTTCCTTAACAAATTGTTCAGATCCCCCTGTGAAATTGGGGTTTGGATCACTTCCCCCAAAGTCATACATCCTCTCTCTTGATTAAGGGGCGGATTATCTCCCTTAACAACTGTTACAGTCTGTTCATTCATTGCCATGCCATTTCATGTAAATTCATTTTCGTATATTTTCAAAATATGATGCATGACATACAAACACAATCAAGCGTACACAATCCTACTTTTTTGTGATGTAGGCCCGAAGGCACAAGTATACTTTACTTACCTGACTCCCTGGAAAAGCTCGGTTTCAACTACTTTGGAAGTCTTGCTCACCTAGAGTCATAAACAAAATACCAATTAGATCTTCACTGACCTCATCCTATACCATTTAGAAACTCTAGGAGCTAGTTTGGGACTCTGTCCTATGTGCATTCCCGATTCATACGAGACCCGACTCAACTCCTACGCCCTGCATTTCCCAGGAACATGCATCTACGATACTCCTCTATTGTCTATAATCATAATGCAGTAAGATACCTTAGTAAAACTCACCTAAGTCGAAGGGCAAATCGAAGAAGAGTCTCCTAGCGCACTCTGCTGAGCTGAGGAGCTGAGAGTCGAAAATGATTTGGGAAAATAGTGGCGGCTACAGTGCATTAATCTCAAAACCTCTTTCCTTAAATACGTTATCCACTTTTAAATTTTCAATTACCCTTATGCCCTTGTCTAATCATCCACTAACCCTAATTTTATTATTGCCATTTAAAGTGTACCATTAATTAAAAGAATAGAGGATTAGTTCGATAGAACCGGGTGTTACAAAATGGGTGTGCGAGACTCTTGGCTAGAGAGGACCGAGAATTACCTGCGAGAACGCCAGAGATTGGAAGGGACCTTGCTGGTTCTTCGGGCAAAGGTTATCACCAAAGACAGAAGCTCTGCTTCTTGAAGAAGAGCTCCAGCAGAAGGATGAAATGGCCTTGCCATTCGTTGCTTCTCCCTCAGAAGCAGCCAACAGTGAATGGAGAGGGAACTCATGGCTGGCCCAGAATCTACAAAGCTTCGAGTGAGAAACTCATCCTTGCCAGAGACGGTTTCACAGCACTAGGAACAAGATTTCATCCAGCTTCGCCTCAATTCTCCCCTTAATCGATGAAGAGGATGTATGACTTTGAGAAATTGATCTGCTTCCCAATGGAATATAGGATCAGATCAGCTGTTAAGGGAACTAATCCGCCCCTTAATCGATGAAGAGGATGTATGACTTTGGGAAAATTGATCCAACTCCCAATGGAACCGAGGGATCAGATCAGAGAAAGAATGTGAATGCAACTGAGATGTGAAAGTAGAAACTGCATGACTAGGATTTATGTTTCATCTTATCATTTCATTATTGCTCTACTTACTTAGCATTAGGCTAATAGATGAGTTTTGTGATGTAAGTGCTGAGGTCACAACAGGTGAATTCTCTGAGTGTATTGAAGAATAGGTGAAGTTGATGGAGCACATCTATGCCACGGTTTGGTGCTCTGATGATGCAGTTTAACTATTGTCAGTATGTGAAGTCTTAATGGTCAAGTGATTTGTTGAAGTGTGCTGAGGATTTTGATGACAACAGTAGTTTAAGGTTTATAATGTTTTGAGGTTTTTTCCTGATTATGAAAGATGATTTGGTTTAGTTATAGTTTGCTATTTTGGATTTTCTTGGAAAGTTTAGTGAAAAATCGTTCAGTTTAACTAAGCTGTGAATTTTAATGATTGTGATAGTTTTTAGTATTTCTGATACAATTTTGAGATTTCTCGGATAATGATATGTTGTTGGTTTTAATTGTGATTCTTAGTGAATTTCAAAAGTTTCATAGGGTCAGGTTGTTTTGAATGATTACAGTAAATTACAAGTTCTTCTAGCAGTCGGAGTTGTTCTTTGTTTAGAGTGTTTTTGTCTATCGATAGATGTTGTCTATCGGTGAATGTTGAATGTTTTTGTCTATCGGTAGATGTTGTCTATCGGTGGATGTTGAATGTTTTTGTATATCGGTGGATGTTGTCTATCGGTGGATGTTGAGTGTACTGTTCACCGGTAGATGTTGGGTGATAGAGTCGAGTGTTACTATTGAGTGGTAGATGTGAGTAGTCGACGTGTCGTCGGCAGATGTGAGCGGTGGTTGTGAGCGGTAGATGTGAGAAGTCGACGTGTCGTTCAGCTGACGTGAGCGTTGGATGTTGGTAACAGAAGATGTCTTTTGTTTTTGCTTCTCCCACTGACACTGTTTAGCGGTGGATGTCTTCTATTTTCGTTTCTACCGCCGAGACTATTCTGTCTCTATTTCTACCGCTGGAACTATTCAGCGGTAGATGTGTTCTTTTTTCCCTTTGTCTTCTTTCAACCAACTGTCTCTAATATTTTAATCATTTAATAAAATGTTGTTTTATACAAATGGTTTTCCACTGCAAGTTTTAACGTTTAAAGGGTCAAATTTTGATCGTTGAATGAAATTTTAAAATTTTCTCAAAATGTCATAGTTCAGTTCAGCATTTTACGTAGCGAACTAGGTTTAGAAAACTCAGGGCGTTACAGCCTCACTGCCAGCTAAAGAATGAGTGACGAGAGGGAGAGGAGAGCTACTCCGAGCATCCAAAACTCGGGAAGCAATTCGGTGAAGCCCTCAGGCGACGAGCGCCGACTATGCACCAGAGAACCTCTTGGGTTTCTCTCAGCAGAAGCAGAAAAACTCTCTCTTTGTTTTCAATATATTTGATTGTCAAAATTTCATACAAGAGCTACAGGGACAGCTTAAATAAGTTGAGGATCGATCGGAGAAGAAGGGAAAAACCATGAGGAATTCTTCTGGAAAATAGCCATTGTGCTAAAATCCGAGTGTTGGAGGTAGCCGATGGATGCTGAACCGACTGGAGAAATGGCGTTGGAAGAGAACTGGTTCGGTTCAAGGTTGTTGATGGTTCTTTAAATGGGTGTGTAACGTGGCAGCTTCTAGTTCCTCTTTCAAACCATCTTTTGTTCCTTGCCTTGGTTCGGTTCAATCCTAACATTCCTAAAGACTATTACAAATATAAATTCTAAAAGAATCAAGGCTAAAATATGCCAATTAATAAGTTTTAAGCAAAACTAAAGTTTCCTAAAATATACAAATTAAATACAAGGCCCGGTTACATAATTTGAAATAAAGGAAAACTAATTCCTTCTTCATTGATTTTTTTCCAAGCCTTGAGAAACCATTTACCTACAAAATTTCACAAGTTCATTAGATAGATAAAATAAACACATACCTTGACTTGTGCTTGATGGATCGGGTTGTGGGCATATCATGGAAAGAAACTAGGGCGTATATGTAACGACCCCATTTCCCAGCAAGATATTGTCCGCTCTGGGGATTGGGTCGCAGCCCAATATCCTCCCCTCACGGCTTTGTTTGGCGAGAACTTCCCGGAAGGTCACCCAACCTGGAATTGCTCTCGCCGAAGCACTTTTAACTTCGGAGTTCTTATGGGATCCGTTGTCAATTGTGCTCCAAAACGCGTCTTGCAATATTGGGAGGGTCTCTTTACATATGTTTCATTTCCACATACTTCCCCAAGCGATGTGGGATTGTGACGACCCCATTTTTACGATCCGTCACCTTCCGGTTCACCCGCGCGGACGTACCGTCATCTAGGTTCCGGTTCGTGCAGCCATCGTACCCATACGTGCACATTCGGGTCATCACAATCACCCCCCTGAGGGGCCCAACATCCTCATTGGCCACATTTCTGGTTGGGTACAGCTTCTGATACCATTTGTAACGACCCCATTTCCCAGCAAGATATTGTCCGCTCTGTATCCTCCCCTCACGGCTTTGTTTGGTGAGAACTTCCCGGAAGGTCACCCAACCTGGAATTGCTCTTGCCGAAGCACTTTTAACTTCGGAGTTCTTAGGGAATCCGTTGTCAACTGTGCTCCAAAACGCGTCTTGCTATGGTGGGAGGGTCTCTTTACATATGTTTCATTTCCACATACTTCCCCAAGCGATGTGGGATTGTGACGACCCCCTTTTTACGACTTGTCACCTTCCGATTTGCCCGCGCGGACGTACCGCCATCCGGGTTCCGGTTTGTGCAGCCATCGTACCCATACATGCACATTCGGGTCATCACAATCAGGGGTGATTGTGATGACCCGGATGTGTAAGTATGTGTACGATGGTTGCACGAACCGGAACCCGGATGGCGGTACGTCCGCCCTGGCAAACCGGAAGGTGACAGGTCGTTAAAAGGGGGTCGTCACAATCCCACATCGCTTGGGGAAGTATGTGGAAATGAGACATATGTAAAGAGACCCTCCAACATAGCAAGACGCGTTTTGGAGCACAATTGACAACGGATACCATAAGAACTCCGAAGTTAAAAAGTGCTTCGGCGAGAGCAATTCCAGGTTGGGTGACCTTCCGGGAAGTTCTCACCAAACAAAGCCATGAGGGGAGGATATTGGGCTGTGGCCCAATCCCCAGCGCGGACAATATCTTGCTGGGAAATGGGGTCGTTACAAATGGTATCAGAGCCTATACCCAATCGGAAATGTGGCCAACGAGGATTGTGATCACAATATCTTGTTGGGCCCCCGAGGGGGAGTGATTGTGATGACCCGGATGTGCAAGTATGTGTACGATGGCTGCATGAACCGGAACCCGGATGGCGATACGTCCGCACGGGCGAACCGGAAGGTGACGGGTGGTAAAAAGGGGGTCGTCACAATCCCACATCGCTTGGGGAAGTATGTGGAAATGAAACATATGTAAAGAGACCCTCCCAAGATAGCAAGACGCGTTTTGGAGCACAATTGACAATGGATCCCATAGGAACTCTGAAGTTAAAAGTGCTTCGGCAAGAGCAATTCCAGGTTGGGTGACCTTCCGGGAAGTTCTCGCAAACAAATCCGTGAGGGGAGGATATTGGGCTGCGGCCCAATCCCCAGAGCGGACAATATCTTGCTGGGAAAATGGGTCGTTACAGTATAAAACTCTTGTCTACTAATTCTTTTAATTGCGTTTTCAACTCTTTCAATTATGTCAGCGCCATTCGATAGGGACTCTTAGATATAGGTGGAGCACCTGGATAAATATTAATCACAAACTCGATGTCCCTATCTGGAGGTAATTCCGACAAATCATCCAAAAAGATTTCTGGAAAATTTTGAACAATCGGAATATCCTAAAGTTTTACTTCACTTTGCCTCTGTGTATCAATCACACTGGCTAAAAAACCCTTGCACTCATTTCTCAACAATTGTTGGGCCTTTATAGAAGATACATTGAGAATCTTACTTATATTTTTTACTGCCTAAAAAGAATACTTTTCTCTATTTGGGGACTGAAAAAAAATTATTCCAGACCTACAGTCAATTGTATCAAAATGTCAAAATAACCAATCCATCTTCAGAATAACATCATATCCTTTCATGGCCATTACTATAAGATCAACATATAACTTATTATTCCCTACGGAAATCATACAATCTTTCACCACATAGTTCGAGTGCAAGCATTCTCCAGATGGTAACATCACGTCATAAGAGTGCTCAGCCACTCTCGGCACACAATTTACTTTAACTACAAACACAGATGACATAAAAGAATGCGTAGCACCAGAGTCAATCAAGGTATAAGTAGCTACATCCCAAATAAAGATTGTAATTGAAATCACAGCTGGTTGCTCAACATCATCAAGTTCTATAAGGCTGAAGACTCTTGGTTCAACTCTGACTTGATTTTATCCAACATTAGGCAGTCCTTGATGAGATGGCCCCTTTCATTAAATCAGTAACATCAGTCCGAGCCAGCTTTGCATTCGCCAAAGTGATTTTTCTCCCATTTTAGGCACTATGGAACTTGTGAAAACCCTTGAGTACGCTTCTCCCTTCCTTGATCAATCTTTTCGTTACTAGGTCTTTTCACGCCTCTTTGCTGTGGTTGCCACCATTAATTTTGTTGTTTTTGCTTAACTTCTCTGAATAATCTTCTTGAAGGCTCTCTTTGCTTTTGAAATTTTAACTCTACCTCCTCCACTTCTAAAGCTTTAGCCACCACCCTCGAATAAGGCACATCACGGATTCCCAATATTTTGACTCCTCTGTAAATTTTAATTTTCAAGCTTTGCACAAACTGATGCACTTTATGCTCGTTGCTACTCACTAGGTGACCCAAAAAACGAGACAAAAATTCAAACTTCTGAACATATTCTGACACCGATCCATATTGACGAAGTTGAATAAACTCCACCAGTTTATTCGCTCAAATGGTGTAGTTGAAGTATTTGTAGTAGAACACATCCTTGAACTGCTCTCATGTCATTTCCTTCACATTGCACGTACTTTTTATTGTATCCCACAAATACCGTGCATCTTTTGCCAACATGAACACCGCATAGGAAATCTTGTCTCTTTCTTCGATTTTGGCATACTCAAATATGTCCTCCAGTGTTCGGATCCATTCCTCAGCAAAAGTCGGATACGTAGACTGCCCATCAAAATTTGAAGGGCAAAGCCGCCTGAACCTTTCTCAGCTTAGGTCACTGGATGTATTGGAGCTCGAATTTCCTTGCTTTTCCCTGACCATAAATCTTTCTAATTGTTGGGATTAACAATCAACTAGGTTCGACAGTCGCCTAATCACATCATCTCTTTCATCCACTGCTCTTCTTTGTTCTCTTTCCATGATATTATTCCTGTACAAATTATAAACATAAATAAAATACCTAATAATGTAACTTAACTTAAATACTTACAGTTGATGAAACATTTCCATGTGGAGGCTTGTGTTGTTAGGCAGTCTACAGGAACAAATTTAACCTGGTGGCTCTATACCATAGTTTGTCAAGACCCGAAAATCGTTAAACCTCTTATTCGTAGAAGTTTGTAAAATCTTTTGACATATATGCACTTCACTTTATTGACTCGAAACGTATAAACTTTATTCGTAAAACTTTGTAGGAACTTTGTTATAATTCTTTTTTTTTTGAGTAAATAGTGAATCGCCGAATGATCGTTTCATGGGGGCCGATCGATCGGCACCCTCTCGGGTGTCTTTTCCTTTCACTTCAACTTTTCTACATTCCTTCAATAAAAAATCCATACATCCTTTTGACAATTCATCCATAAAAATCTTCACAATACATACTCAAAATATCGTTTTAATAAACTTATAAAATGAAATCATTTTTACAATGCGTAGTGGAAGATTTAAAATAGAAATAGACCATTTTCTATTTACATTGAAAACATTACTAACATCTACCAAATTCATTTAAACAAAACATTTTAAATCCATACAAAATCCGTACCAAAACACTTAAGAGCGGCCCACGGGTCAAAAGTCGCTCTAACAGCCACAAACATCCACCATGAACATACTCCTTCAATTGCATCCTTTATCCTAGTCGAGGCTTGAAATCCTCACCTATAAGTTCTTCATCTGCATCATAAAGTTCAAACTAATGAGTCTAATGCTTAGTAAGTGATGGATAGCAAGTGATGCATAATAAAATGGGCTCATGCACATGCTATTCGTAAAACCATGTAGTCTCTTTTTTTTTTTTTTCTTTTTTTCACTGGACATTAGTTATTGGGGGACATACTAGGGGAGAGTAGGTACACAATCTGGTCCTGGGCATGGACACGTATTCTGGTCCTAGGCATGGACAACCTAACTCGAGCTCCACCCTACAAATAACCATTTACGTACATTTCATATTCGTTTCATTCATTCTGTTTTTCTTACATAAAACGTATGCATAAAATCGTTTTCTATGATTTCATAAAACGTGATGCATGGTTCATGAATAAAGCATATAAACATATCCTCAACCATCATATTAAAATCTCCAAACAAGATCATCAGTCAAACACATGACTTAATATCAACAAATCACTAATCCTAAAACATAATCTACCCATAACCACATAATCATATAAACTATCAAAGTAATCCATCAAATTCCTATCACCTTATGATGTAGGCCGATAGACCAAACACATGCAACATCACTTACTTAGGCAAATTGACCTCTTTCCTTTTGAGTTGCAAACCTAAAACATATACATTAAACTATCAATATCATCACAATGCATTTCAAACCCGTAATTGACCTATAATTGTCCAAACTTCAAAATTCCATAACTTATGCTATATTTATCCAAATGCATTAGATTCAAAGTCTATGGATCACTTCAAGAGTCCACTTTAACATACCAAAACCATTTACCAATTGAAGACCATTAGGCTAGGTAGAAAATAACATAACTAAAGCTTACCTTGTTTTTCATAATTTTGAACATAATTGCCACAATTGTTCAAACCTCAATCAATTACCAATTTCTTTTATTTCTCATCTCAAGAATGGTCTTACAATATGGTTTAACATCATATAAAAGGAAAGTTTGAATAAACTTCCAAAAATTCATGCATCACCCTCCTTATTTAGGAAATCATCAAACAATCACAACAAAACATAACTTCGATTACATTAAAACTCTAAAATTGTTAAACCAATTAAGGACGACTCATCTTTCCTTTAAAAATCTTGAGAAAGGAGTAGGGTTTTCATGGGAAATTTTCAGAAAGGGAGAGGACAGTGTTTTGTGGCTTCTGATTTTTTTTTTTTTAAAGAGAGAACTTACACCATAAGATAAGTTTTCAAAGGTAATCATACAAGAAGATGAGGTGTCTTCTTTTCATGTAGCCACCAATACACACATCTTCTCTCTCTTAATTTACCTATGGGATAACCTTCAATCTAAACCCACCCCCACCCCCCACGTCAAAAGCCAACAGCCTTTTTTTTTTCTTTTAAAATCTTTGACTTTTCAAATCTTTAATTGTTGACCTTTCAATCTTTAAAATTTTCATCTTATCCCTTCCATTCACCTTTTGTAACTTAACCAGTTCAACGTAAAAATCAACATTTTTTACTTTTCAAACTTTACACTTATTTCTCTTCTTTACTTCTTTTCTTTTTCTTTTCTCACGAGAAGGCCATATGTCTTTTCATTCTTAGATAATGTCTTTCATTATATCAATTAACAATTTGACTGTAACGCCCCGAGTTTCCACGACCTAGTTCACTACAGGGACTACTCTGAGCTAAGCGACTCCCTAGACTACTATCTCACCCACTTAAATTGTTTCCTCCAATTCAATACATTTTCTTAGTCCGATTTGTTAGGCACCACGGTGTTCTCCCCCGAAAATTAGGGCAGAGTAACGCCTAAAATGGCGCCTCCCAAAAATGCTACGTACCTGCATAACATAAATCCAGAATATTCCTAACCATCTAACCAACCAACGAAATCTCCAGACAATCATCGTACCAGCAATAAAATGCTATTGACCAAAATGAAGAAAATCCACAGTATAGGGTGACACATCACCCTGAATTATGACTATATACAACAAAATACCCAATGTTCCAAAACAATCAAAAGAAATACTACTCCCTATCAACATCATGCCACGGCTCCATGGGTCGGGTTGCCCTAACACTGCTATCAGCTGGGGCCTTGGTCGCACGTCACCAACTGTCAGCTAACCCTGGTCAGGCTCTCGGTACTCACCCTCTTGCTCAGCAGTACCTACACCACAGAACACACTATAAGCTTAAATCTCATAAAGTAAAGTGCTGGAAAATAAGAATGAAGTATAAAAACTGGTTACGCAATCCTAACACAAGCAGGTCACTACACACGTCGTCATCATCTCACGTTTGTAACGGTCCTCGAGGCGTCACGTATCGTCGTCGCCCAGTTTTAACCTCGACCACATGGCGTTACGAATCGCCGTCCCACGTGGCCAGGTGGCACCGCTCCTCAACTTTATAACGGTCCCCGGGGCATCATATATCGCCGTCCCCTGATTTTAACCTCGACCACGTGGCGTTACGAATCGCCGTCCCACGTGGCCAGGTGGCTGTTAGTGGTATTACACAATTACACGCAAGTGCACGTGTCGCTAACGAAGTAATAATTAAGTAAAGTATCGATCCCACGAGGATATTTTTAATTATAATTAAATTGCTATAAATTTCTATAAAATATAGATGGAAATATTGAGATTAAATAAATAATAAGGAATGAATAACTAAAATTACTCGAAATTAGATAAGTCTAAAAATAGAAATGCTTTAAAAAGGTAATTATGAGAAAAGCCTCTGTTAGGGTTGATTTCCTCTTTACATGCAATTTACTCTGATGCTACACGATGCTAGAGCATTGATCTTGAACGGCAAGAATAAAAATATTTATAGGTTTCTTTCGAATTGCCTATGTAATTCAATTTCAAAATTTCTCTCGACTTCGAAAGAAGGTAACTAACATTGAATTTCTATAAACCCTATTCTTAATGCCAATTGAATTAACGTCAACTACTTTGTAACGTATTAATCTAATTAATCAATAGTGCATCTTAACATTTATATTTACCTGTCGATATAATATAAACATCAAACTATCTGTCGATATGAATTGAATTAGACAAAGAATATCACGAAAGATTGTTCCAAGCAAAAATGCATTAGAAATGCTGCAGTATTAGTCACAGAACAGCAAATATTCATATATTTCTAGGGTTCCATCGAATTGCCTAGATAAAGTCATTTCAGAATTTTCTTTTCGTTTTTTAAAAAGACAAAAACTTAATCTGAATTTTCTTGTAAACACATTCTTAATGCCAAATAAATTAAAGTTAGCTACTTTGCAACAATTTTAATTTATTTAATTACTCATGCATCTTAAATTCCAATTTACCTGTCGATATAATAGGAACATGTAAATTTAAATCTGCCAATTGACACGATTTAATTTATGCAATAAAAACCATGAGCAATTGTTTAGTGAAAAATACTGAGCATTCATAGATCAGAATAAAAAACATGTAAAGAGTACTTTCTCTCCTAACCAAGAATAAGTTCTACTACCCTAAAATCATAATAAAATAAAACTAAAAATAAAATAAAAAGAAGAAGATAAGAAGAAGAAGATTAGTCTCTGGTTTCAGACGCAGATCCTCTCCCCTCCTTGTAGCAGTGTAAAAGATATATATAAATACCCTCTCTCCTAGAGGGGATTAAGTCCCTCTTTTCTTGCTCTCTCTCCTATCCCTGGAATCGTGCAATTTTTAAATTGTCATTCCAGCTTCTGCCACTAATCCCGACGTCCATGGATTCTGTTTTTCCCAACCGAGTCCACAGCTTGTTCACTTCTTTCAGTCGTCCACGGGTTTTTGTCTTTTTGTGCTTTTTGTCTTTTAGCGCTCATTCGTCCATTTTTCCATTCGTCCACACTTTCCAATTGTCCACGTTTCTTATTCATATTTTTCTTTTCAGCCAAATCCACGCTTCTTTTACTCGGTCATTGTCCATTTGCATTTGTCGTTTAGCGTAATCTCAGTTGTCCACATTGCTCAGTCGTCCATTTTCATTTGTTGTCCACGTCCACTCTCTGTTGTCGTCCATGTCCACGGTTTCTTTGTCTTTTAGTGCTGTCCATCATCCATGCTTTGCAACCAAATAATACCCATTTCTTTTTCTCCATATTCAAAGCAAAAAATTTCTCGATTTTTCTTGATTTGATTCCTCTCTCTCCATAATCTACAGCTTTTGAATTTGATTTTCTCTCTAATAAAATTACATTCAAATACAAAAATATAAAATTCAAATTAAAGAGAAAAATCTACTTTTAATAGATAATTTGCATGAGATATATTAAATTAAATCTAAGCACAGATTCTGCAGCATCTTATAGTAATTGAAGTAAATTTCATCAATTTCTTCTTACATTCACTCAAGTCATATAAGTTTTATCAATTAAATATAGTATAAAATAACTCTAATTTAAGAGTTATCTCGACCACGTGGCATTACGAATCGCCGTCCACTGGTTTTAACCTTGACTACGTGGCGTTACGAATCGCCGTCCCACGTGGCCAGGTGGCACCGTTCCTCATCTCCTTTACTCTCCTATGCTTAAAACATACTGCATGCTAACCGTAATGTACTCACAACGACTGCACCCACACATCACATACATACCTACGACCCACAACGTGTACAAAACTCACAACATGTATACAACTGTGGTGTAGGCCCTTCTGAGTGACTCTCAAGCATTTACAACCACACTACTACTTACCTGGCGTCCTAACTCGCTCGGATTTGGCACGTAACGTCACCTACGGCTTCACCTAGCATAATTAAAAATTCTCGTTAATACTTAGGCTTAAACTCGCCAATTCAACCTGAAACTAATGTTTCTAACTTAACCCGACTCATACCCAACTAAACAGGTCACTAATTTGGTTTTGTTAAAAACCAGCCCGAAACTTCGAATGCGCCTAACTTTTTCTACGCTTATCGAAATGACTCGATTTTGGCAGCCACGTACTCCTCTAACAACCTAGTTTAACATACCATGAGAGAATTTAAAATGAATAATCATAGCAAGGTCAAAACTCAAAAAAACAGAACCGGTTTTTAGGAATTCCAATTTTCCATTTTTTGTTTTTCAACAAACTCATTCAATCCATCACCAATTCATCACATTCTAACCTATTAAGCATAATTTAAACAAATCCGAGGTTTCCAATTTCAGAACCCGAACCATAGCCCCCACCCCCTCCCTTTCCTCTCGGCTTCACTCCTGAAACAGGGGTATTTCAACCCACTGAGGATCGCTCATCGCACACCCCTAATTTCCCCCTTATTTTCTTCTCCAAAACAACAAGAAAACTCGGCCAACATGCTCCATCAATCAGACCACACCTCGGCCGTGCATAAGAGAGGAAACAAGGAGAAGAACTCACCTCTTTTCGTCTGATGCATGCAAGAAATTGAAGGGGAAGAGTGGGGTTTCAGTTCGCTGGAGTTCGCTCGTCAGAATGGTGGCCAAGACGTTGGGGTTGTTGAAGGAAAACGCCGGCCTCTCTCTCGCCGGGGCTCGGGTTGCAAACAAACTGAATGGCTTCTTCGCGAAGCCATTCAGTTTAAAATGTATTATTATTATTTTTTATTATTTATTTATTTATTAACAAATTTACTACATTGCCCTTGCCTGTTTGAACTTCTGTATTTCCGTTAAGTTTGCGCCCTCTCGACCTAATCTTTTGGAAAATCCTCTTCCAAATAAATTCCTAAGCTTTATTAGGCTAATTAGCCTGTTAAAATCTTTCACGGAACTCTAACAGGACTTTAAATTTATTCGGTAAATTTTCTAGGTTATTACATTCACTATTAAAACCAGATGCATATATACGAATCTATACGATTAAAATTTTCGGGTGTTACAATAATCCATACTGCCAAACCTTGGTACCTATAGTTACTCATGTCAATTTACTTTTAAGACGTTTAGAATAATTATTGGAACCGACATTCTAGATAGAAACAAACTTGGGAGCCCATGACTCTCAAACAGAGCCATTGGGGTGCCCAAACTACACTTAATGCCACGACTTTAGAACATTGAGCGATGCGGTACCAATAAATCTAGGCACACGAACACATGTCCATGCATCATGACCTTTGATGCCTTGCACAATATATGTCAAACTTTTGTGTATTATAGAATAACGACATATTTTCATGGCTTAGTGTTCTATAACACCTCGAAATCATTTACTGTAACGACCCATTTTCCCAGCAAGATATTGTCCGCTCTAAGGATTGGGCCGCAACCCAATATCCTCCCTTCACGGCTTTGTTTGGCGAGGACTTCTCAGTCGCTCACCTAACCTGGTACTACTCTTGCCGAATCACTTTTAACTTCGGAGTTCTTATGGGATCCGTTGCCAATAGTGCTCCAAAACGTATCTTACTATCTTGGGAGGGTCTCTTTACATATGTTTAATTTTCACAAACTTCTCCAAGCGATGCGGGATTGTGACGATCCCCTTTTTACGACCCGTCACCTTCCGGTTCGCCTGCACAGAGGTACCTCCATCCGGGTTCCTGTTCGTGCAGCCATCGTACAATCTTAACCTGGTCATCACACACCCCCATCGGGGCCAATCGTTGGCCACATTTTCGTTGGGTACATCCTATCATTTGAACGACCATTTTCAGCAACATATTGTCTGCCATGGGGCTTGTACGCCAACGTTCTCGTGGACTACTCCACAACTCCTTGACTCTATCTCATCCCGTACTCACGGGTAGCATCTTCCTGCACCTCTTAATCACCATTCTGTAATCCATTCGCTAACTCCATTCCCGCAACAAATTAAACCCCTTCCAGCTCTCTCTGCAACCTGGGCTAGACCACTATTTCCCGTAAACCGTTAAGACCATTCGCGGAGCACGTCACCTCCGGCCCGAGTCCAACCCGGGATTCGTGGAGCACGTCACCTCCGGCCCGAGTCCAACCCGGGATTCGTGGAGCACGTCACCTCCGGCCCGAGTCCAACCCGGGATTCGCGGAGCACGTCACCTCCGGCCCGAGTCCAACCCGGGATTCGCGGAGCACGTCACCTCCGGCCCGAGTCCAACCCGGGATTCGTGGAGCACGTCACCTCCGGCCCGAGTCCAACCCGGGATTCGTGGAGCACGTCACCTCCGGCCCGAGTCCAACCCGGGATTCGCGGAGCACGTCACCTCCGGCCCGAGTCCAACCCGGGATTCGCGGAGCACGTCACCTCCGGCCCGAGTCCAACCCGGGATTCGCGGAGCACGTCACCTCCGGCCCGAGTCCAACCCGGGATTCACGAAGCACGTCACCTCCGGCCCGAGTCCAACCCGGGATTCGTGGAGCACGTCACCTCCGGCCCGAGTCCAACCCGGGATTCACGAAGCACGTCACCTCCGGCCCGAGTCCAACCCGGGATTCGCGGAGCACGTCACCTCCGGCCCGAGTCCAACCCGGGATTCACGAAGCACGTCACCTCCGGCCCGAGTCCAACCCGGGATTCACGAAGCACGTCACCTCCGGCCCGAGTCCAACCCGGGATTCACGAAGCACGTCACCTCCGGCCCGAGTCCAACCCGGGATTCGTGGAGCACGTCACCTCCGGCCCGAGTCCAACCCGGGATTCGCGGAGCACGTCACCTCCGGCCCGAGTCCAACCCGGGATTCGCGGAGCACGTCACCTCCGGCCCGAGTCCAACCCGGGATTCGCAGAGGCACGTCACTTCCAGCCCGAGTCCAACCCGGGATTCGTGGAGCACGTCACCTCCGGCCCGAGTCCAACCGGGATTCGTGGAGCACGTCACCTCCGGCCCGAGTCCAACCCGGGATTCGTGGAGCACGTCACCTCCGGCCCGAGTCCAACCCGGGATTCGTGGAGCACGTCACCTCCGGCCCGAGTCCAACCCGGGATTCGTGGAGCACGTCACCTCCGGCCCGAGTCCAACCCGGGATTCACGAAGCACGTCACCTCCGGCCCGAGTCCAACCCGGGATTCACGAAGCACGTCACCTCCGGCCCGAGTCCAACCCGGGATTCGTGGAGCACGTCACCTCCGGCCCGAGTCCAACCCGGGATTCACGAAGCACGTCACCTCCGGCCCGAGTCCAACCCGGGATTCGCGGAGCACGTCACCTCCGGCCCGAGTCCAACCCGGGATTCGCGGAGCACGTCACCTCCGGCCCGAGTCCAACCCGGGATTCGTGGAGCACGTCACCTCCGGCCCGAGTCCAACCCGGGATTCACGAAGCACGTCACCTCCGGCCCGAGTCCAACCCGGGATTCGTGGAGCACGTCACCTCCGGCCCGAGTCCAACCCGGGATTCGCAGAGGCACGTCACTTCCAGCCCGAGTCCAACCCGGGATTCGCGGAGCACGTCACCTCCGGCCCGAGTCCAACCCGGGATTCGCGGAGCACGTCACCTCCGGCCCGAGTCCAACCCGGGATTCGCGGAGCACGTCACCTCCGGCCCGAGTCCAACCCGGGATTCGCAGAGGCACGTCACTTCCAGCCCGAGTCCAACCCGGGATTCGCGGAGCACGTCACCTCCGGCCCAAGTCCAACCCGGGATTCACGGAGCACGTCACCTCCGGCCCGAGTCCAACCCGGGATTCGCAGAGCACGTCACCTCCGGCCTGAGTCCAACCCGGGATTCGCAGAGGCACGTCACTTCCAGCCCGAGTCCAACCCGGGATTCGCGGAGCACGTCACCTCCAGCCCGAGTCCAACCCGGGATTCACGGAGCACGTCACCTCCGGCCCGAGTCCAACCCGGGATTCGCGGGGCACGTCACCTCCCGCCCGAGTCCAACCCGGGATTCGTGGAGCACGTCACCTCTGGCCCGAGTCCAACCCGGGATTCGTGGAGCACGTCACCTCCGGCCCGAGTCCAACCCGGGATTTGCGGAGCCACGTCACCTCCAGCCCGAGTCCAACCCGGGATTCACGAAGCACGTCACCTCCGGCCCGAGTCCAACCCGGGATTCGCGGAGCACGTCACCTCCGGCCCGAGTCCAACCCGGGATTCGTGGAGCACGTCACCTCCGGCCCGAGTCCAACCGGGATTCGTGGAGCACGTCACCTCCGGCCCGAGTCCAACCCGGGATTAGCGGAGCACGTCACCTCCGGCCCGAGTCCAACCCGGGATTCGTGGAGCACGTCACCTCCGGCCCGAGTCCAACCCGGGATTCGTGGAGCACGTCACCTCCGGCCCGAGTCCAACCCGGGATTCGTGGAGCACGTCACCTCCGGCCCGAGTCCAACCCGGGATTCGTGGAGCACGTCACCTCCGGCCCGAGTCCAACCCGGGATTCGTGGAGCACGTCACCTCCGGCCCGAGTCCAACCCGGGATTCGTGGAGCACGTCACCTCCGGCCCGAGTCCAACCCGGGATTCGTGGAGCACGTCACCTCCGGCCCGAGTCCAACCCGGGATTCGTGGAGCACGTCACCTCCGGCCCGAGTCCAACCCGGGATTCGTGGAGCACGTCACCTCCGGCCCGAGTCCAACCCGGGATTCGTGGAGCACGTCACCTCCGGCCCGAGTCCAACCCGGGATTCGTGGAGCACGTCACCTCCGGCCCGAGTCCAACCCGGGATTCGTGGAGCACGTCACCTCCGGCCCGAGTCCAACCCGGGATTCGTGGAGCACGTCACCTCCGGCCCGAGTCCAACCCGGGATTCGTGGAGCACGTCACCTCCGGCCCGAGTCCAACCCGGGATTCGTGGAGCACGTCACCTCCGGCCCGAGTCCAACCCGGGATTCGTGGAGCACGTCACCTCCGGCCCGAGTCCAACCCGGGATTCGTGGAGCACGTCACCTCCGGCCCGAGTCCAACCCGGGATTCGTGGAGCACGTCACCTCCGGCCCGAGTCCAACCCGGGATTCGTGGAGCACGTCACCTCCGGCCCGAGTCCAACCCGGGATTCGTGGAGCACGTCACCTCCGGCCCGAGTCCAACCCGGGATTCGTGGAGCACGTCACCTCCGGCCCGAGTCCAACCCGGGATTCGTGGAGCACGTCACCTCCGGCCCGAGTCCAACCCGGGATTCGTGGAGCACGTCACCTCCGGCCCGAGTCCAACCCGGGATTCGTGGAGCACGTCACCTCCGGCCCGAGTCCAACCCGGGATTCGTGGAGCACGTCACCTCCGGCCCGAGTCCAACCCGGGATTCGTGGAGCACGTCACCTCCGGCCCGAGTCCAACCCGGGATTCGTGGAGCACGTCACCTCCGGCCCGAGTCCAACCCGGGATTCGTGGAGCACGTCACCTCCGGCCCGAGTCCAACCCGGGATTCGTGGAGCACGTCACCTCCGGCCCGAGTCCAACCCGGGATTCGTGGAGCACGTCACCTCCGGCCCGAGTCCAACCCGGGATTCGTGGAGCACGTCACCTCCGGCCCGAGTCCAACCCGGGATTCGTGGAGCACGTCACCTCCGGCCCGAGTCCAACCCGGGATTCGTGGAGCACGTCACCTCCGGCCCGAGTCCAACCCGGGATTCGTGGAGCACGTCACCTCCGGCCCGAGTCCAACCCGGGATTCGTGGAGCACGTCACCTCCGGCCCGAGTCCAACCCGGGATTCGTGGAGCACGTCACCTCCGGCCCGAGTCCAACCCGGGATTCGTGGAGCACGTCACCTCCGGCCCGAGTCCAACCCGGGATTCGTGGAGCACGTCACCTCCGGCCCGAGTCCAACCCGGGATTCGTGGAGCACGTCACCTCCGGCCCGAGTCCAACCCGGGATTCGTGGAGCACGTCACCTCCGGCCCGAGTCCAACCCGGGATTCGTGGAGCACGTCACCTCCGGCCCGAGTCCAACCCGGGATTCGTGGAGCACGTCACCTCCGGCCCGAGTCCAACCCGGGATTCGTGGAGCACGTCACCTCCGGCCCGAGTCCAACCCGGGATTCGTGGAGCACGTCACCTCCGGCCCGAGTCCAACCCGGGATTCGTGGAGCACGTCACCTCCGGCCCGAGTCCAACCCGGGATTCGTGGAGCACGTCACCTCCGGCCCGAGTCCAACCCGGGATTCGTGGAGCACGTCACCTCCGGCCCGAGTCCAACCCGGGATTCGTGGAGCACGTCACCTCCGGCCCGAGTCCAACCCGGGATTCGTGGAGCACGTCACCTCCGGCCCGAGTCCAACCCGGGATTCGTGGAGCACGTCACCTCCGGCCCGAGTCCAACCCGGGATTCGTGGAGCACGTCACCTCCGGCCCGAGTCCAACCCGGGATTCGTGGAGCACGTCACCTCCGGCCCGAGTCCAACCCGGGATTCGTGGAGCACGTCACCTCCGGCCCGAGTCCAACCCGGGATTCGTGGAGCACGTCACCTCCGGCCCGAGTCCAACCCGGGATTCGTGGAGCACGTCACCTCCGGCCCGAGTCCAACCCGGGATTCGTGGAGCACGTCACCTCCGGCCCGAGTCCAACCCGGGATTCGTGGAGCACGTCACCTCCGGCCCGAGTCCAACCCGGGATTCGTGGAGCACGTCACCTCCGGCCCGAGTCCAACCCGGGATTCGTGGAGCACGTCACCTCCGGCCCGAGTCCAACCCGGGATTCGTGGAGCACGTCACCTCCGGCCCGAGTCCAACCCGGGATTCGTGGAGCACGTCACCTCCGGCCCGAGTCCAACCCGGGATTCGTGGAGCACGTCACCTCCGGCCCGAGTCCAACCCGGGATTCGTGGAGCACGTCACCTCCGGCCCGAGTCCAACCCGGGATTCGTGGAGCACGTCACCTCCGGCCCGAGTCCAACCCGGGATTCGTGGAGCACGTCACCTCCGGCCCGAGTCCAACCCGGGATTCGTGGAGCACGTCACCTCCGGCCCGAGTCCAACCCGGGATTCGTGGAGCACGTCACCTCCGGCCCGAGTCCAACCTGAGGTACTCAACCACTCCACCATTGCGCCCCAGCAGACTCACAATACCTCGCAGGAAGGAATCAACTATCACCCCTAACCTGGGCCATCACGGACACCCGCACAAGAGCACACTAGGATGGACTCAACCACTCAACCCTGGGCCCAAGCAGACATCACAATAGCTCGCCAGGAGGAAATTAACTATCACTCTCACCTGGGCCATCACGGATACCCACACTACTACTTACCTGGCGTCCTGGCTCGCTTAGGATGCTCGGTTCCCTGTCCACCTACGGCTCGACCTACGACAAATATTCAAACTTCATTAAAATCAAGCTTACATTCATCAATTTACTCTCAAACTACTATTTTTAGCATAACCCAACTAAAGCCTAACTAAATGGACCACTAATTTGGATTCGGTAAAAACGACCCAAAACTTCAGACGTGCGTAACTTTTGCGTCGGTTATCGGAATCGAACGATTCCAGCGGCCACGTACTCCTCTAATAGCCTAGTTTAACCTGTAAAAAGGAAATTTAAAACAAACGGCCGCAGCTAGGTCAAAAATGGCAAAACCCGATTCTGCCCTTACCCAGAATTTCCCCCATCTTAGTTTTTCATCAATTTCCACTCATTTCCTCACCAATCAACAACCCTCATACCTAATTAACATAATCTAACAAAACCCTACGGCTTTAAACCAGAAAATCGAAGCAACCAATTTGGAGCCCCTCGATTTTTTGCCCAGACTGAGCTCCTCACGGCTCAACGGCCATCGCCGGTTCAAGGGTCGGCAAACCCAAGCTGAGGACACCCAAATCGGCTGGTGATCGGAGCTCTAGCAACTCGGCGACCCACAGCACAGACAAAACCAAAACAGAGTGAACCGAGCCTTACCGGTCAGTTTGCGTGCAGAGACGGGCCGAAAATGCTAGCCCTGATTTTGTCCCCGTCGTCTGACCAGAAAGACGTCGAAATCTCCGGCGGTTTTGATCGGCGAGCGTCGCTCTCTTTCCCCCTCTTCCCTGTTCTGCTCTCGGCCACGAAGAACACTGAATGGCTTCGATAGCCATTCAGTTTTTTAAAAGAAAACATAAAATGTTTTCATTTAAAACAAAATAATAATAATAATAAAAATAAAATGACATTTATTGTTTTGCCCTCCCATAAAATTGGCCCCTCCGAAACTCCGTTAAATCCCGTTATTCGACCATTAAATTTCTATAAATTGACTCTCACCTCACCTCACCTCGGTCTAACTGCTCCACCAAAACTCCCGAGAAATAAATTAATTAACCTAATAGCTAACCTAACTTAAATTAATTAAATTAACCCGAAAAAATCTAGGGTATTACAGGGCCGTAACCTAATATCCTCCTATCACGGTTTTGTTTGGTGAGGACTTCCTAGTCGATCACCCAACCTGGTACTGCTTTCGCCGAAGCACTTTTAACTTCGAAGTTCTTATGAGATCTGTTGCCAATAGTGCTCCAAAATGCGTTTTACTATCTTGGGAGGGTCTCTTTACATATGTTTCATTTCCACATACTTCCCCAAGCGATGCGGGATTGTGACGACCTTCTTTTTACGACCCGTCACCTTCCGGTTCGCCCGCGCGGATGTACCGCTATCTGGGTTCCGATTCGTGCAGTCATCGTACACATACTTACACATCTGGGTCATCACATTTACAGTTTAATCAGTGCCCAAGTGCCTTAAGCGATACAAATTTGATTTGTTGAAAGAATCTGATCTTTCCAATTTTTTTCAACACAGCCTGGTGCTAAACCCAATTTAGTCATAATTTAATTTGATATTCTTTTTTTAACTGAAAAATCCAACTTTTTTTTATATATTCGGAAAATTCTACAAAATTGCGAGATACAAGTTTGAAAAAAGTTAGTCTAACCTTGGAAGTCCCTTGATTTCCTCGAGAAGATCAACACCCCAAAAATGTTGATTTAACATTGATTCAATAAATTTTCAAATTTAAATTGGATCCATGAATTAAATTCTGATTTTTTAACAAATAAATCAGAAAGTTTATTGAAATTTGACTTACCACAAAAATCCTTGATGATTTACAATGCTAGACACGTGATTTAGGTTGATCTGCAACTTTGTCCTATTCCCCCACTCTCGAATTTCTACAAATCAATCTGATTTGTCCAAATTATATTTTTGAATTTAAAACTAATTTATGACTAAAATGTTGGAAGATCAACTTACTCTCATTATCGGTTGGAATCGATAGCCTGCGGCTACAAAACATAAAAGAAATTGGGGAAATTTTATGTCATTTTTACTTGTGGTCCAATATGGAAGAATGAAAAATGAGGATTTGTTGTGTCGGTTATAGCTAGAGAGATAAGGCATTTTGAATTTGATTATTCGATTTTGTGCACTGAATATGTCTTATTTAATGGATTTTGCAACGTTAAGGTTTAATTTGCTCACCTTCGAAAGTTTAAGTAGTTAATTTCATAAAAACTAAGCTGTAAAATTTACGATAATTTATTCAAAGTGTGACTCAACCCAATACATTTACTATTTAAAGCTGGAAGGGCATAAACCACTTTTTAACTCATATTCTTAGGTCACTAGTGCCAAAGACTAGTGACTAAAACTTGATCTAATTACGATGGAACAACAACAATACTCAAGATCATCTTGTAGTGATCCAGGCCGAATATATGTACTCGGATCCTTAATAAACAATGACCCAAATGAAGATAAGCTTACAGGAGAAGCGTCTTCAACTAGAAACGCACTTTAGAGAAAAACATGGTAGTGTTGTTGCAAAAAGGGGGAGCAGGAATTGTGCCTAAATAGTGTGCTCTGTGAACAGAGAACTAAAACAGAGAAGAGGCGCTATGACCGGAGTGTGTTGCCGCTGTGAGTGATGGAGGGTTTTCCACGACGCCAAGATTCGTGGAAGAGAGATAGGTTTGTCTCTTCCAACTGGTATCAGAGCAGAAAACGAGAAGGAGAAGTTTGTTGTCGTGTTCTCTTCTTCGCGAAGAAAAGAAATTTCCACGCTGCTCGCCACCGTTCTGCCATCAAAGAGAAGCCGACCACCATCTCACGGAAGGCCGACACCACATAAACCGCCGTCCGACGAGAGAAGAGGAAGACCTAGCGAAGGGTCACCATCTGGCGACAGAGAAAAATCAGAACGCCGATGCTCCTCTGGAGTTACCATTGCCAGTCTGCTAAGTTTTGTCGCCCCTGTGAAACCCTGTCAGAATACCGATTTTGCGCGGCAGTTTCTCAGTCGTCATCGCCTCTATTTAGCTGCTGCCAATTTCTGACGCACTGACTCTATTCCATAGCCCGAACTGCCGAACGACAGCTCTGCGTTCTATTCCAAACAACATCATTAACTCTGATCAGAGCATCAAGGAAGAATTGGTCGTAGATTCTTTGATCAAATATGTCTTGTTCCGTGATTCTCCGATCAAAGAAAATTTTTTATCACAGATTATGCGTATTGAAAATTTTTTGGGGTGCAGTAGCTGTGAATTTTAAGAATTTATTTGGATTTTTTTTTTTTAAATTCTAGGGAGGTGTTCGTCGGTTCAGAATATTTTTGGAAATTGAAAATTCTGAAATTATTTGGGAGATTTATTTTGATAGATTGTGGGAGCTGATTTTTGAGTCATAGAAAGTAATTCGAGTCGGATGGCCACATTAAATGGTTCCAACTATCATGTGTGGAAAAGGAAGGTGGATGATCTTCTCTATGTGAAAGACTATTATTTACCCGTGTTTGCTGGTGCGAGCCGGTGGCTAAATCTGACGTCGAATAAGAATTGTGTCATCGTTAAGTATGTGGTTACATTCGACAGTAGGTAGATAATAACATCCTCAACCATGTCAGTGAGGAAAAGAACGCTCAGAGCTTGTAAAAAAAGCCTAAAGAGCTATATGCTCGGAAGACCCGCAACAACAAGTTGTTTTCTATTAAGCAACTTCTAGGGTTGAAGTACCATAATGAAAAAGCTATGATCAATCACTTGAATACATTTCAATGAATTATCAATCAGTTGGCTGGAATGAAAATCAAGTTTGATGAAGAAGTTCAGGGGTTGATGTTTCTTGGAACTTTATCGGACTCGTGGGAGACATTCAGAATGTCGTTGTCCAACTCAGCCTCGGATGGTGTTTTGGCTATGGATGTAGTCAAGAGTAGTGTTCTGAATGAGGAAATGATAAGAAAGTTGACGGGTTCTTCTTCACAGTCAGACGTTCTTGTCACCAAAAATAAGGTGAGGAGTCAAAGCAAAGGTCCGGGCAATAGAAACCGAAG
Source organism: Begonia masoniana (assembly GCA_022432975.1). Taxonomy (NCBI): domain Eukaryota; kingdom Viridiplantae; phylum Streptophyta; class Magnoliopsida; order Cucurbitales; family Begoniaceae; genus Begonia; species Begonia masoniana. The sequence continues at coordinate 15,498,505 of CM039513.1, forward strand.
TCAAAGCAAGTCGGGAAAATACGCGAACTTTGAGTGTCATCATTGTGGCAAGAAGAGACACATCAAGAGATTTTGTACAAAATTTCTTCGAGAAAATCTAAATGCCAAAGGAAAAGAAAAAAAAACCGAAGTGGGTGATACATACGAGAATGAAGTCATGGCCACCGAGAAGTTTTTTATTGTGTATGACAGAGACGTCATCAATCTCGCTTGCCAAGATACGAATTGGGTGATTGATAGTGGCGCTTCGATACATGCTACTTTGCGGAAGGATTTCTTCACATCCTACACCTTCGGTGATTTTGAAAGTGTAAGGGTGAGAAATGATGGCGTTACAAAAGCCATTGATATGGGATACATGCGTTTGGAGACTGACAATGGCAACACCTTGGTTTTGAGAGGTGTTAAGCACATCCCCGACATCCGCATGAATTTGATCTCGACCGGTAAGTTTGACGACGAAGGATTTTGCAACACCTTTTGTGATGGAAAATGGAGGCTCACCAAAGGCTCTTTGATTGTGACAATGAGAGAATAATGCTCCTCATTGTATGTGATGCACGCAAATATCACGGATTCTACAGTCCATGCAGTGGACGATGAAGACGCTGTAGAACTTTGGCACAATCGGCTTAGCCATATGAGTGAGAAGGGATTGATGATTCTAGCCAAGGAGAATCTACTCTCAGGTATGAGAAACGAATCTCTACAGAGATGTACTCATTTTTTGGCAGGTAAGCAGACTCGAGTAGCCTTCAAAAGCGTTACCCACTCGCTAAAACCGGGTATATTTGACATGGTGAATTCAGATGTGTGCGGTCCGATGAAGACAAGAACACTTGGTGGTGCGTTGTACTTTGCAACTTTCATTGACGATCATTCAAGGAGGATTTGAGTGTATAAGTTGAAGTCAAAAAATCAAGTGCTAGACGTCTTCAAGCAATTTCATGCTCGTGTGGAAAAAGAAACAAGTGTGAAGCTTAAATGCATCCAGACTGATAATGGGGGTGAGTACTGCAGTCCTTTTGATGAGTATTGCAGAGAATAGAGTATTCGGCATCAGAAGACACCTCTCAAAACCCCTTAGTTGAATGGATTAGCTAAGAGAATGAACAATACATTTGTTGAGAGAGTGAGATGTTTGCTCTAGCAGTCACAGTTGCCGAGATCATTTTGGGGTGAAGCCGTGAGTACAGTGGTTCATGTGATGACCCGAATGTGAACGTATGTGTACGACTGCGGGGCAAACCTCGGGTTGCGGGGCAAACCTCGGGACTTAAGCCGAGTGTAGGCGAATCCCGGACTCGAGTATAGGCGAATCCCGGGTCGTAAAGAGGGGGTTGTCACAATCCCACATTGCTTGGGGAAGTACATGGAAATGAAACATATGTAAGAGATCCCTCCCAAAATAGCAAGACGCGTTTTGGAGCACGATTGGCAACGGATCCCATAAGAACTCCGAAGTTAAAAGTGCTTCGGCGAGAGCAATTCCAGGTTGGGTGACCTTCCGGGAAGTTCTCGCCAAACAAAGCCGTGAGGGGAGGATATTGGGCTGCGGCCCAATCCCCAGAGCGGACAATATCTTGCTGGGATATGGGGTCGTTACAAATGGTATCAGAGCCTGTACCCAACCGGAAATGTGGCCAACGAGGACGTTGGGCTCCCGAGGGGGGGTGATTGTGATGACCCGAATGTGAACGTATGTGTACGACTGCGGGGCAAACCTCGGGTTGCGGGGCAAACCTCGGGACTTAAGCCGAGTGTAGGCGAATCCCGGACTCGAGTATAGGCGAATCCCGGGTCGTAAAGAGGGGGTTGTCACAATCCCACATCGCTTGGGGAAGTACATGGAAATGAAACATATGTAAGAGATCCCTCCCAAAATAGCAAGACGCGTTTTGGAGCACGATTAGCAACGGATCCCATAAGAACTCCGAAGTTAAAAGTGCTTCGGCGAGAGCAATTCCAGGTTGGGTGACCTTCCGGGAAGTTCTCGCCAAACAAAGCCGTGAGGGGAGGATATTGGACTGCGGCCCAATCCCCAGAGCGGACAATATCTTGCTGGGATATAGGGTCGTTACAGTTCATGTTTTGAATTTCACAGCGAGTGTTCCGCTTGGTTTTGAAGTTCCAGACAGGATGAGATAACAAAAAAAGTTTCTTATAATCATCTACGCATCTTTGGTGCAAGGCCTTTGTTCACATTTCGAAAGACGAGCGGTCGAAGCTCGATGTGAAGACGAGGTCGTGTGTGTTCATCGGTTATGGTCTTGATGTGCTTGCCTATAGATTCTACGATCCGGTGCAGAAAAAGCTTGTCAGAAGCAGAGATGCCGTGTTTGTGGAAGACCAAGGATCAAAGACACCGATAAGACGGAAATAGTAGATAGGTACAGTGATGATTTGATCGATTTGGATCAAATTTCTACACCTACAGAGCATTCTGATCAAGGGGGAGTGGAACCGAAGCATGATACCGGTCCTGCAAATTTCGAAGTTCCCACTGCTGATAATGTTAATCCGACTGAGCAAGTTAAAGAAAAGGTTCAAGAGTTTCCAAACAAACCCCCTTTGAGAAGATCCACTAGAGAGCGACGTCTTTAGACAAAATGCACTTCAAATGAGTATGTGATGCTCACAGATACCTGAGAGCCAGACACTTACCAAGAGGCGATTTCTGTTGATTAGAAGAAAGAATGGTTGAAAACCATGGAAGATGAGATGCAATCTCTTCACGAAAACCACACTTATGACTTGGTGAAGTTACCACAAGGTAAGAGAGCTCTCAAGAACAGATGAGTTTACAAATTGAAGACCGAAAATGAAAGCTCACAGCCAAGATACAAGGCACTGTTGGTTGTGAAGGGGTACGGTCAGAAGAAGAGAATTGACTTTGAAAAAATTTTCTTATTGATGGTGAAGATGTCCTCGATTCGAGTTGCTCTTGGTTTGGCGGCACGCTTGAACTTTGAGATCGAGCAACTTGATGTAAAAACTGCGTTCCTTCATGGTGACTTAGAGGAAGAGATTTACATATAGCAGCCCGAGGGATTCAAAGTTAAAGGAAAAGAACAACTTGTGTGCAAGTTGAAGAAGAGCTTGTATGGCCTCAAACAAGCTCCACGGCAATGGTACAAGAAGTTTGACTCTTTCATGGTGAGTCACGGGTACAGCTGAACATCGTCAGACCATTGTGTATTCATTAAGAGGTATTTTGATAATAACTTCATTATTCTCCTCTTGTATGTTGATGAATGTTGATCATAGGCCATGATACTAGCAAGATTGCTAAATTGAAGGGAAAGTTGAGCAAGTCTTTTTCGATGAAAGACTTGAGTGTGGCGAAGAAAATACTCGGTATGAAGATCTCTCGTGATAGAAAGAATGAGAAACTGTGGTTGTCTTAGGAAGACTACATCGAAAAGGTACTTAAAAGGTTCAACATAATCAAGGCCAAAGTTGTGTGTTCTCCCTTTGCAGGTCATTTCAAGCTCAATTCGGAGCAATGTCCTACAAGTGAGAAAGACAAGACAGACATGAGTCGAGTTCCTTATGCGTCCGCAGTTGGCAGTTTGATGTACGCCATGGTTTGTACTCGACCCGATATTGCTCATTCTGTTAGAGTAGTCAGCTGATTCCTCTCCTATCTTGGCAAAGAACAATGGGAAGCAGTGAAGTGGATACTCAGATATCTCTGAGGTACTTCTAGGTTGTGTTTGTGTTTCGGTGGCAGTGATCCTATGTTAGTTGGATATACCGATTCAGATATGGCTAGTGACGTTGATTCTAGGAAGTCCGTTTCAGGATTCTTGATGACTTTTCCCGGGGGAGCTGTGTTTTGGTAATCAAAGTTACAAGAGTATGTTGCTCTATCCATTATAGAAGCCGAATACATTGCAAATACTGAGGGTTGCTAGGAAGCTTTGAGGATGAGGAGATTCCTTGAAGAATTGAGTTTGCGCCAAGAGAAGTATGTTATGTTCAGCGATAGTCAGAGCGTTATCAACCTCTTCAAGAATTTGTCATTTCATTCGAGGTCCAAGCATATTGATGTGAGGTACCATTGGGTTCGAGACTTGCTTGAGACGAAAAAATTGCACTTGGCGAAAGTGCACACGAGTGAGAACGGTTCAGATATACTGACGAAGGCTTTTCCAAATGAGAAGCTCGAGGCTTGTCGGCGAAGAGCTAGTTTGTTAAAGCCCACACATGACCCAAAGGGAGAGTTTTGTAAGGATCCGGGTCGAATGTGTGGACTCGGATCCTTAATAAACAATGGCCCAAATGAAGAGAAGCTTACAGGAGAAGCTTCTTCAACTAGAAACGCACTGTCTGAGTGGTGTTGTCAACATAGAACAAAAACAGAGAAGAGGCGCTGTGACCGGAGTGCGTTGCCGCAGCAAGTGCCGAAGAGTTTCCCACGATGTCGAGATTCGTGGAAGAGAGACAAGTTTGTCTCTTCTGACACATCTTTTATACATGACAACTGAAATTTTTATAAATAATAGTAGACAAACACTAAAATTATTTATCATCTTCGAGATTAAGACCTTCTACCTTTCATATCATTGAGTATAAGATATTTAAAATCATATTACTAAGTGTTAAGGATTAATTCAAAAGCATCTTATGAATCATTTATTTATTTATGTTATATTATATAACAAGTGTCAATTGAGGACAACCATTATTTTTCCAACTTCCTCTTTTGATTATCATGTTTCTAGAAATCAAATTTAATATTGTATATAATTATTTTAAACAATACTTCATATTACTAAACCATTGAAATCGATTACCATGTCCTTTTTTTATCAAATAAAATAATCATAATTCATTATTCTAATTACACAACCTAACCTGGTTTTTATTTGGACATGCGTACCACATTGCTTAAAAATCATAAGCACGCTCAATTTATTTAAGAATACTCAAATAATACAAAGCTATGATTTTATGGCATAGATGTTTGCATGTTATTTATCATTTACTATCAAATTTATTGATAAATTATATTAAATTATAAATTGTGATGTTCCAATTACATTATTATCCAATAACTTATTCACTTAAGAATACATACCTAACTTTAACTTTAACATGATTGCTTTTAACACGGTTGATCTCAGATAAATCTTTACCTTAGTATTACATCTGAAAACACTCGTCATTTATCTCCAGATCAAACGAAAAGTGTGATCTACGTGACTCTTTTCTTCGACTCACTCGCAAAAAAAAAATAATTAATATTTATTCACATCATAATGATGTGATGTTCGTCTTAATATTGAATTCTCATGTATACATGAGTAACATATCAATAAACAAAACATGTAAACATTTTTGTAAAATATTCACATGTTTTGTTTATTACGTGACTGTGACAGAGATATGACAGCTTTTAAGAAACTATAAACGTGTATGCTGTGTCTAGAAAGTAAAAATTAAAAGAAAAAGCGAGTGATAATGAAAGTTTTGTTTAATCAATGTGATGAAACATTACGTGTATAGGTTTTCTTTCTTTTTTTAAACTAAAAACGTGTAAACTTTATTGAAATATGGTCAGACTGTAAGCCCCTATTTCTGAAAATCAAAGTTGGAGGCCATGTCCTATGTTCCCTTCGACTTTTTCTCTTCACACAAAATATGTGCATATATATAGCTGATTCTTGTAGAAAACCTACCCATTACCAACTATCTTAAAAATTAAGTTGTTGGGTCGAAATTAATTTAATTTATACTTAATAAAAATGCATTTTAAATTATAGATACTTATAGACAGTATATCTACTTACCATATAAGTTTTAGAAGACAAAATTGTTAGTATGATAGAGAAATTAGAGCAACACTTCATCTTGCCCTAAGAGATTAATTCAAAATTAGCGAGCAAATTATGTAATTGTTCTTGAAAATCTTAAAAAGGGATTCGTTCAAAGTATAATTATTTACTCTCATCCCTCATTTTTGTATCAGGTGTAATAGAGCCATTGGATTACTTAAAAGTATATTTTAAAAAGTAAACGTACCGAATGAGAAGTAGTGTCGTTAAATCACGAATGACGTACAAAAAGTAATAAAATTTAAGTTTTAATCAGAAGGGAATGTGAGATCTGGTTGAGAAAAGAAAATGAAGCACGTGTAGCAAGGTTGAATCTTATGAGTGCATTCATGGGTTTCGACGTTCTTTATCTGAGAAAAACTTATATTTCTGCATGACATGACCATATTTCGTTGAAATCATGTTACTTTGAGTTTTCTTAACGTTTTTTTTTCTGTTTCTTTTTTTCTTTTTTGTATTGCCATGTGTTGATCTCCAAATCATACCATTTGTTCTGCTCAACGTTCAATATCTGTCACAGTGTGCTGTGCGCGCTGAAATGGTTGAGATAGAGGAAGAACGAGAGAGAGAGAGAGTTTTCTCAAAAGTTGGAATTCATGCACGTATGTTTTGTAAGTTTCAGTTGTAGTATATACTGCTTTCGAGTTAGCACATTGCGTTCATAATCTAATACTTATTTATGCTCTCATAGTAAATAGGACTATAAATATGAAATTCAAACTATTGAGTTGAGTTCTTTTTTATGATTAGGAATCAACGTCATTGCTAAATGTAAAAAAAAAAAAAAAAAAAAAAAGGACAGAAAAGTTATGAATTGTGTGGCTCACATAAAAAAATAGGGAAAAAAAAAAGCCATCAGCCTCTCTCCACAATTCGTGCCGTATCTTCTTTTATTTTTTGCATGAACTCTCTTGAAAGCAAAAATAAGTGACATGAGAAAGAATGAGTGATATAAAAATGTCGGACATACATGCTCATGTGCAAAGTGACTTCTAAGAGTGATAATTCTTTTATTAAACATTTTATAGAATATTATTTTTATAAAATATTGTAATCCTGCTATTTACAAACATATCTTTTTGAACTAAGTCCTCGTGTTTTCTACAAATTAGGTTTTTTATATATAATTTTTTGTGTTTATATTCATTTATCATTTCATTTTTTTTGTCCATTATATTTTAACCCTAGGCAGAATGATTCCTTGTAACTTTGAATACGTATCTGTTATTATTTTTCGTATCACCATTATTTTTTCTAAAAAGTGATATCAAAACCTTGTTACTTTAATTGATAGTGAAAATAAAAAATTCAAATAAAATAATTTTTCGTTGTAGAAATTAAAAAAGAAGGTGACATCATAAAAAGGTGGTTGTGTTATGACTATAGATGATAAACTAAGGATTATATAACTGTCGAGATGAATGGATCTCTAATGCTTGGATAAAAAATTATTCTTCTTGCATCATTTACATAAACACATTGGCCTTCCTCGACCATCATAAAGCCATTAGTGATAATGGGTCAATGGAATCTCTATATCAGTATCTAGACGATCACATGAAACCATATCCAATGCATCCCACCAAAAGAATATTGGGAGGTTAGGTTTTTGGTCATTGATCAAACCATATCCAAGATTGGGTGATTTTTGTCTCTTTGCAACACCATTTTGTCGCGGAGAACCTATAATTTGTAATTGCTTTAGATTCCTTTTTTATCATAGTGCCTTATAAATTTCTATGATAGATACTCCCATCCACGTTGTTCTAAGAGCTTTTATTATTCTCTCATTTTCATTTTGTACCACGATTATAAAACGTTTGAAGCAATATAATGCTTCTGACCTATGGGAAATCAAATAGATAGTACTATAAAATTTAAAGTCATCATGTCGTATGAGGAGTTTTGCCCTGCCCTCGCACTTGTAGGACCACAAATGACTTAATAAGTTGTAAGGTTGAAGATGTCCTAGTTGAGTTTCCAAAATTTTTCTTGTTGACTTTTCTAGTATACAGTATTCGAATGTTGCACAACGAGAGGGTCTAAAAGACTTTCTCTAACTAGTCTTTTCATTCTATCTTGCGCAATATGACCCATCGAGTAAGTCAAACATTAATAGCAAAAAAAGAAGAAAAGAAACATGATTATTATTATTATTTGAAAGTGATGTTTTAGAAATAATCTCACTTCTATAATACTTTGTTCTTAAATAAATCTCAAATCTATTTTAGTCAAAGATAAACCTAAACCTGAACTCAAGCAAAGAAACAACTGAAATGAGATTCTGTCTAATATCATGAGTAAACAACACATCATCAAGCCATAAATATGACCATCACATAAGTCAAGGTTATAGGTTCTGATGCCTAGCATCTGTACACTATTTCCATTCCCCACAAAAATTTATTTTCTTGCTATTGAGATTTGAAGATACTCCATGTAACAAACTTGTTATTTAAGCACATCTTGGGTTGCGCATCTAGCAGAGGAATGAGATATCCTAACATTGATAGAAATATAGGTAAAGAGTAAATCTGAGTTAGGAATTACATCTTTTGGCCCCATTACAATCAAGAGCAAAACGACCTTCCTTTCTATAGATGAAACAAACAATGAACTTGGTTTCCTTATCTCCTGACTTGTCCCTAAGGAGCATAGGGGTCTTTGTTTGTGCAAATCAATCATTCATCTTTCCAGGCAATCATTCGTGAATTTCTTGTATTTAGGCTTGAACACATTTGTGTGAACTTTGTTCTTAAAATTGGTAACCCCAACATTAAATCCTTCTTTCCAATATTGTAAAACAATATCAATACCAAGGAAATCTACAATCCAACCAATTCTAGGAAACCAAGAAATCTAATTATTTGATGGTACATACCTTGTTTTCAAAGTACCAACTACCTTCTTTGTCATTTTATTCTTGTAGTTCAACATGAAAAGATTAGAATGCATCAAGGTTCCCAAGCAACTTGTCTGTCTCATCCATAGCCATTAAAAACATGTTGGCCAAGCAATCTTCACCGAAGGTATTTGAATAAGCTTTGACCTTGTTTAAACAATAGACATAAACATTACGCTTCTCTTGAAATTTTTCTTCTCAGCTAATCATAGTTAGATGTCTTTCAAATCTCAAGAGAAAAGATTCATCCTGAGCATAGGCTGCCTCCTCATAGTTAATTTTTCCTTCATCAAAAATTGCTACCAAGAAAGCATTGTCACTCTCAAAATGGTCCTCTTCGGCCACTAGTGTTTTTGAGCAATTTGCTCCCACCGATTTTGACCTCATTTCAAGTAATGGACCTTTCTGAGCATAAATGATCTCTTCCTCCATTGCTCCCCATTGGTTGCTGCCAAGAGGGTGTCTTTAAATTCAACTTCTTGATGAGCCCCTTCGAATTGCTCTAAAATAGCAAAGTTTTTGTTGAAGCCAATTGAAATATGCAACTCTCCAAAACTAGTGTTGTTCTCTTCAACAATTTTGGACCCTTTCAAAAATAATGGCTCTTCATGGGGAAAGATGGATCTCCTCTTTTATTTCTCCATCTTCATACAAGAATTTTTCAACAAACTCAACTTGAGCTTGATCTTGCAAAGATGGAAGCTTGATTTGAATAAGTGAGTTTAACAAATATCGAGAATTATGCACTTGTTTGTGTTCACTTGGCACAAATCTCTTTCTCATTAGATTCATCATCATCACCCAAGTACTAATTTCATCCTCACCATTTCTTTTTCTTTTTGCCAAAAACAGTATACCACCAATATCTACCATAATCGGTGAACTCCTTGGAGGATAGTTTAATTTTTCCCTTATCTGAATAATCACCACATGCAAAATATGTCACAACCATTTCCAACCAAGCAAAATATTCATCACTACCATTAAAGCCTTTAAATGGAGGAATGTATACCTTATCATGTTGCTTCCTTGACTATAACACTTGTTGTTGAAAAATATAAAACATATTTCCTAAGCTCATCAATGTATCCTTGCACACTAGAATCTTTTTCCTTCAAAAGTTGTAGTGAGTGCACTTGACTTTTGTGTCTCGGTTTCGGGCATCATTGGCTACTCTTCTTGCCATCATCATGGAGGTTAAATAACATTAAAGCAATGAAGATAAAAGTAGAGCAAGACTTTGACACCAAATGATGTGCCACAAAACGGAGAAAGGAAGGTGTTGCTCAAAAATGCTCTTAGTTTTCAAAAACAATTTTGGCTGAGAATAGAGTGACCTTCCAATATGCACAACTCTGTCAATATAGCTCCATTGAGGCTGCTATTTGGAAAGTCTCAAGCCCTAGATGTGGTGAAGATGTCCTCCAAAAATTAGAGGAAGAAACATAGGGGGTGAAACGCTATTGTCGCAGACGTACACGTTGGTCAAGAAAATGTTACGGCTATACTTTCTTGGTTGTTTGGCTCTCTTTGACAATGAGCTCTCCAACTTACTTCAATGAGAGTTTTCTACACCCTTGCTGAAGATTCCACCTCTAAAGGAAGAGTATGGAGAAGGGATGTAGCACAATGGAGTCTACTCACACTCACAAAGATGGAATCCAAGAAAACAACACACACACACACTCAATCATGACTCACCAAGGGAGGCACGACTGTAATATCCGGCTCGTACGGATTTTTGGATTTAATATATTATATTAATATTCTAATAAAACGTGGCATTTTTGGTAAATATGTCAAATCAGGTCCGTCTCACGAAAAGAAAGCGTCATTTAGATCCTAACGACTAATTGGAATTTTAGGAAATTTACGGGATTTTTCGGAATAGTAACGCTATATTCTAAGTAATTACCTCTATCGTAATTTAATTGACGTTTTAGTAAAAATAGTAAATGAAGTCCAAATTGAGAACGGACAGTTTTAATAAAGCCCTGGCAACGAATAGGAGTAATCGGCAAAATATGGAGTTTTCAATAATCCGAATCGTTGGCCGATTAACGAAACGAAGGACGAAACAAATAGAATTAAGTGTTAAGGGCAAAATGGTAATTTGCCAAACCAAATTTATAAAAAATAACACAAATCCTCTTTCTTCTTCATTTCTCTTCCTGCGTTATTTCCAGAGGCGATTTCTTCCTCTCTGCCCGCGAGAGTTCTTCAACGCCGACCTTCGTTTCTTCTCTCGTTCATCTTCCGTTCTTCGTTATTTTTCCTCCTCCCGCTACCCTAGGTATGAATCTACGTTCTTAGAGCGTTTATTTCGAGTTTTACGGGGTTTGAACAATTTGGGTTTCGATTAGGTTTTCGTAAAAAACGCGAGTTAGGGTTTAAAATCGATAGGTTTGCTAAGTTTATGAATGTATTGAACGTATGGAACGTTATTTGACGAGTTTAAACCGATTTGTGGAAAAAATGAAAATTTGGGGATTTTCGGGTTTTTAGAGAAAAACTCGTAAATTGTGAATTGTGGTGCCGAGCGTAAATTGCTCGAGTAAATAGCTCAATGAATTGGATTAGAGCTTTAGGAGGTTTCCTTAGTTAAGGTTTTGTTGAATTCGGACGATTAGAAGTTTAAGCACGTGATATTGATGATCGTTGTGTTTTGTCTCAGACAAACAATGCTCGTGGACGGAGCTTGAGCTGCAACGGACGCGAGGTAAGTTCTCGTGATCTTCTATGGCCGATTAGCCTACACCGTACTTCGATGTAGCGTCGAGGATCTTAATGGATTGTTTGTTTTAATTGCTTTGGTCGGGTAGTTAGGTTTTAAATTGTTATAGGTTATTTTGTTTCGGTCTGGATGGTATACATGTTGCTTGTTTATTGTATTGTATAGTTATATCATGTTCATATCTGTTCATGCATCACGTGTTTTAAAAGTTCACGAAAATGAATTTCTGCACGATGTTTTAAAGTAAATGCAAAGAAAGAATGACCCTACGGTATACAGTTTAAATGACCCTTCGGTATATAGTTTAAATAGCCCTTCGGTATACAGTTTCTAGCATAGCAAAGCAAAGCAAAGTAAAGCAAAGCAAAGTAAAGCAAAGCAAAGTAAAGAAAACAATGCATGATTTACAGATTCATATGCACAGCACGCATCTGCATTTACTAGAGCTTACTGAGATTTTTATCTCATAGATGTCTGTATGGTGTAGGTGTTTACGAGGAAACAGGTGAGAACGAGCTTCCTCCTCTTGAGGCATGAGGCAGTTGACGAAAGATGGATTGCGGTGGTGTGTTGCACAGTCGATGCTCACCTGACCCGTGGGGACGTATGTGTAGGTTTTGGGGATTTTTGGGATGTTATTGATGACTTTGTCTTGATAGAATATAGGATGTTTGGTCCTGATAGGTTTACATTTGATGTTTGAAGGTTTTTGGTAAACTGTTTATAGAAAATGTTTTGGTTTAAAATAGTTATCTGAACATTATAAAAATGTTTTGAAATGTTTTAGGATTGGTACGGATATACTCGATTTTTAGAGCTATCCACGCAGTTGGACTTCGCAAAGTCTGCTGTAAGCTAATTGAGTTTAGAATACGTTTAATTGGATGGATGAGTTATAAGTTTATTGTAATTTTAGGTGTAAAACCATAGAAGTTCTGCTCTCTGGAAATCGGATTCCAGAGAGCTAATTGAAGTGTTTGATGCATAGAGTGTTGAAGGGTTTGAAGGAAATGGAAGCAGGTGTGAGGAAATGGATCGCTGCTTGCTGTGGAGTAATGCAGCGATCGATCTCAGCTGCAGAGCAGAGATCAATCGCTGTTGCTATCAAGCAATGCAGCGATCGATCTCTGCTGTGCAGCAGAGATCGATCGCTGTTGCTTAAGGTAATGCAGCGATCGATCTCTGCTCTGCAGCAGAGATCGATCGCTGCAACGGCTCAGCGATGCAGCGCACAGTCGCTGCATGTAGCAGCGACTGGTCGCTGCCTTATTTGTTTTCTGGGCGGACCGTTTTGCCCTCACCTTTTTCTGATTTGTTTTAAGTTATTCCTATTAAATAGTTTAAATGTTATTTAGTTATTAAGTGTTCGTTTTAAATGATTTCAAGGTTAGATTTCAATTCCGATTTCGATCCTGATTTCGATTTCGGTTTAGGTCCCGCTTAGAGTTTATTTAAAATGTAAAATAAAATGAAAAATTTATACGGGTAAGTGGGTACAGTATTAGGGGTGTTACAGCGACCACTTGAGCTTTGAGAGCTCAAGATTTCAAAAATTTATTTTATTCTATTTATCATTTTCTACCTATTAAAAGCCTTAGGGAGGGTACAAATAATACCTATAAGATAAATAGGGTTTTCACCCAAAAAGAGAACATTAAATGACATGCAAGCAAAAAGAAATGAAAGTACTTTGCTAAGCCATAAAGCCCAGACCTAGAACTACCTATTTTGGGAAATTTGACTTATCAATCCAAAAATTTGTACTTTATCGAATATAATAATAAAAACCTTAGCCATAAGACTCTAAATACATTTGCGGCATTTGAAATATAGTTGCGTAAAATAGAATGTGTTTCCAAGAGTGATACATGATTGTTTGATAAATTGTTTTGGGAATCTGTGCTAGGTGCTTCATTGTCCGAATTTCCGTGGTTCTCTTGGTGCATCTTGTGCTATTATCTTTCTTCAAATTGTCAAGGAGAGAGTGGCCTAAGTTGAACTCTTGAATGATGTTGCCACTTGGTAACAGATTCGATGCGTATTCCATGCCAATGCTTTGTTAATCCGATTGTTTTGACTTCTCTTTGTTAATTGAATTAGAATTCTTCTCCAAGCTAGCTAAAAAAGAGAGTCCTAAAAATGAATAAAGAGTTTAAAATAATTCTTGGCTCAGGATCTTGGAAGGGGACCTCGTGGAACATCAAAATATGATTTCATAAATTTGTGAAATTGGCATATCATTGGCCATGTGCTTGGTGAACAAAGTATAATCTATTTTACCAATTTCAAACTCTCGTTCTAAAAATAATTTACTCAACATATCATAGAAAGCTCTAGGGACTTGCTTAAATCTATAAAGCACCTTGTTGAGCTTATAAACATAGTCTTCATTATCATGTGCTTCCAATTCAAAAGATTGCTCAAAATAAACTTCTTCCATAATGTATCAATTGAAAAAAAAAATACTGTTAGCATCCATTTGATACAATTTAAAGTTTTTACAACATACGAAGGCAAGTAACATTGGACAGACTCTAAATGTGTTACTAGTGCAAAAGTTTTCTTAAAATCAATTCATTCATCTTGAATATACCCCTTGCAATCAATTTAGCCCTGTTTCTCACAAGTGACCATTCTCATCCAATTTATTCTTGAACACCTATTTGGTTCCATTTATTGAATGTTTCTTTGGCTTGAGACTAGTTCCCAAACTTTGTTTATCTACTCACCATTTTCATCTCCTCTCTACTTATCATTTGATTCTTTGTACTTTAAAGATGGATTTGACTCATCAAAAGTAATATGCGTAGATTTCACTACAACTTCAGTTCTTTTATTAAGGCCTCTTTTAGGCATTGCTAGTTGAGGAGTATCCTAAGAATACTCCGTTTGGGAGTCAAATTTACCCAAATTGTCTTTTGTGTCAAGAATAAAATATCGACACCCAAAGGACCTAAGACAGCTAATATTGGAAGTTCGACCAATCCATAGCTCATACAGAGTATTTCTATGATAGATCTAATGGATACCTGGTTTAGAATACAATATTTCATGGCAATGGCTTCCGTCTAAAAATATTTTGGAAGATAGTTCTCGTTAAGAATAGTCCAACTAATTCTTGGTGGGATCTATTTTTCCTCTAAACAACTCTCTTTTTATTGAGGGGTCTTTGGTAAAGAAAAGTTTTGTTCAACGTCATATTTTTGGCAAAGAAATTCAAAGCTATCATTCTTAAATTCTTCACCATGATATCTTTGAATCGCATCAATTGAGAGATTCTTCTAATTTTGCACTTTCTTTAAAAAAGATTTAGAATGTGTCATTTTTATTTTGCACTTTCTTTAAAAAAGATTAGAATGTGTCATTTTTTGTCCTTAAGAAAAAACTTATATGAACCTAGAGAATTCATCTACTATCACGTAGGCGTAGAGTTTCCCACCTAAGCTATAAATCTTAGATGACCTAAAGAGATTGAAGGGAGACACAATGTTCTAGTTTGCTTTCCCTTTTGACAACGGTCGTAAACTTTATCCTTTCTAAAAGGGATCTTGGGAAATCCCCTAACTAGATTGTTTCTATATGCTTAATTAAGGTATCCATTCTTACTTATTCTAATCTTCTACGACAATATCAGCCATCAATAAAAGAGTTTTCGGCAAAACATTTTTCATCAAAATGAAATACGTTATTCAAATCGGTAGTATAAACATTTTCATTTCTATCTCCAATAAATAAAATATTTACATTTAAACTATCTTCAATCATGTAAATTTAAGATAAAAAATTGACTTTAAATCCTATGTCACACAGTTGACTAATATTCAACAAATTATACTTCAAAACATCAACAAATAAAACATTTTGAATAATGACCTTTGAGACATACCTATATTACCAATACCTATAATCGTGCCCTTTTGATTGCCTAAAAAAGTAACATTCCTTTTTTTGTGATAGAGGTAAACTTCAAGCAATCTTTTGTCATACGTCTTGAGCACCTGCTATCTATATACCACTAATCCTTCAAGGGAGATTCTCCAACGTATAAGAAAAGAGTAGGTATCTAGGTACCCCAAATTTTTTTGGGGGATTGAGTGTTAGTTTTGGTTTCTTTTAGAACCTAACTTCTCAAATATTTTCTTGCCATTAGTTTTCATTAGATGTATAAAAAATTTGTGACCTATTTTATTTCATGCATGACAAGTAGATTGTCCAACAAAGAAATTTTTTTTTAGTCTTCTTCATTTGAAATGTTTGATATTCTAATCCAACTTTATGGAAAGTAAATATTTGTTCTCATAATACATCTTAAAATTTTTTATACCGTTAGTAAATTATATTATACAAATCATCATTCTTATTTTTCAAATCAACTACTTCTTTTTCAAATGATGAAGAAATATTAGCATGTTGTTTTACCAATTCAAAATTGTCCTTGTTCAACAATTTATATTTATATTTAAGTAAATTGAATTGTTCATGCTATTCCTGTAACACCCGGCATTTTTTCCATGTAAATATTCTCGGAATTCATTTAGCGGGATAAATGATTACAATAATACAATGAATGTTTTAATGAGTTTATCAGAGTGTTTAATGGAAAAACCGAATTGTATAACTAATTAACAAATTAATTGGAAACCAATGGAAGGGCAAATTAAGAAAACAATTAAGGTTGGTGGGAGGGAACTAATGTAACGCCTCGAGTCCTCTGAACCCAGTTTGTTACACATAATCCGAACATAACTGAGAAACTTTGGACCAAATTTAAAACTTCGCTCGAAAGTCAAAATTTGACATTTTTCTAAAGTCTCAAAACATTTAAAATCTTGCAGCGAAAATTATTTTGAGCAAAACAGAATTAAGCAGAGCTACGAAACAATGTTTGAATAATCGGTTAAAATATTAAGAAATAATTCGGCCAGAAGAGATCAAGACTTAAGCGTGAAAACTTAAAAATCGTAAGAGTCAAACACATCTGCCGATAAGCAAAGTCAACGAAAAAGGGGCGGAAACAGAAACTGAAGGCTTCCACCGATCACAAAATGACAAAACTTATTATACACTTCTACCGATGACGTAAGCCGGATGAATCACTCATCTAACTCACACCGATCACAAAACGACAAACTTACTGCCTACATCTTCCGATGGCTTTTACTGAAGACATCATCTGATGGCCTCTATTGAAGACATTCTTCCGATGACGTCAGTCGGATGATTTAATCCTCCAACATCTGTCGGCGGACAAAACACTCAACTTCTACCGATAGACCAAAAAAAGATACTCTAATAAGGAGCAAACCCGACTGCTAAACGATTTTTGTACATTTTGCTGAAATCATTCTGACCAACACAAATCCACAATTCTTAAAAATTCAGAATAGCAAGCTACAATTGAAATCAAATCATATTTCTAAATCAAGAAAGGAAGTTCACAGAAGCGTTAAAAGCAGTATCAAACTTTTAAATCAAGCGTTTAGCAGTCGGGTTTGCTCCTTATTAGAGTCTCTTTTTTTGGTCTATCGGTAGAAGTTGAGTGTTTTGTCCGCCGACAGATGTTGGAGGATTGAATCATCCGACTGACGTCATCGGAAGAATGTCTTCAGTAGAGGCCATCGGATGATGTCTTCAGTAAAAGCCATCGGAAGATGTAGGCAGTAAGTTTGTCGTTTTGTGATCGGTGTGAGTTAGATGAGTGATTCATCCGGCTTACGTCATCGGTAGAAGTGTATAATAAGTTTTTTCGTTTTGTGATCGGTGTGAGTTAGATGAGTGATTCATCCGGCTTACATCATCGGTAGCAACGTATAATAAGTTTGTCGTTTTGTGATCGGTGTGAGTTAGATGAGTAAATCATCTAGCTTACATCATCGGTAGAAGTGTATAATAAGTTTTGTCATTTTGTGATCGGTGGAAGCCTTCAGTTTCTGTTTCCGCCCCTTTTTCGTTGACTTTGCTTATCGGCAGATGTGTTTGACTCTTACGATTTTCAAGTTTTCACGCTTAAGTCTTGATCTCTTCTGGCCGAATTATTTCTTAATATTTTAACCGATTATTCAAACATTGTTTCGTAGCTCTGCTTAATTTTGTTTTGCTCAAAAGAATTTCCGCTGCAAGATTTTAAATGTTTTGAAACTTTAGAAAAATGTCAAATTTTGACTTTCGAGCGAAGTTTTAAATTTGGTCTAAAGTTTCTCAGTTATGTTCGGATTATGTGTAACGAACTGGGTTCAGAAGACTCGAGACGTTACACACTTATACCCCTCTGCCAGTGAAACGTAATGTAATGTTCTGTCACTGTATCCTGAAAATTCATGCATAGCATATGCATCACTGCATTTATATGTTCTTACTGAGTTTTAGACTCATAGGTGAACTCCCTGATGTAGGTACTGAACCCGTGAATGAGGACTTTATGCCTCAAGATGATGATTTGATGTAGTTGGCGGATCGAGCTCATGGGGTTTGGTTGTTGCAGTCAGACAAGAGTTAACTCTGTGAGAATGTATTTTCTGAAGTTATGTCAAGTTCTGTAACATCTGTTGAAGTTTTTAAAAACATTTGAAGTGTAGGTTCAGCTCTGTACAACTTTTGTGTTCTTTTTAAAACGACGTATGAAATCTGTATTGATGTCCAAAACCTCAATATTTGACAGATGTATCTATATATTTTGAAATATTTTGGAACTGCATTGAGTTTCCTCTGATTAGTTCATGCATGGGTGGTCTCTGGTTTTAGAGCTATCCATGCAGATTGATTTCCTTAAACAAATGTCATGTTTTCTGTTATGTCCGAAAATCATGTTTTGAATCGGTTTTTGAGAATTTGAAACTTTTATGCCTTCTGTTTTATGTTTCCTGCTTATACGTCTTCTTGTCAAAAGTTGTCAAATTCTGCCTTTAAAACTACATCTTCCGATTACATCCACCGCTGCTTTAAAAATCACATCCACCGCTACCTTCAAAATCACTTCCACCGGTGAACAGTCCATTTCTGTCTGTAGTTCACATCCACCGGTGAATAGTTCATTTCTGTCTGTAATTCACATCCACTGGTGAACAGTGCATTTCTGCCTGTAGTTCACTTCCACCGGTGAACAGTGCATTTCTGCCTGCATTCACCGCTGCCTTTAAAATTACATCTTCCGCCTGACGTCATCCACATCTTCCGCCTGACGTCATCTACCTACTTCTTCCGCCCAATTTATTTACGTCTTCTGCTTGACGTCATCCACATCTTTCGCCTGACGTCATCTGCCCATATCCTCCGCCCAGTTTATTTACATCTTCCGCCTGACGTCATCTGCCTAATTCTTCCGCCCCGTTTTATTTACTTCTTTTGCCCTACATCACCCAACCCCGTCATTCACTATAGCCTTTCTTCCGGCATGACTTCCAGTTTTGTTTTCCATATTATTAGGTTTCCCACTGCATGTCAAGTCGTCCATTTATGTCTCTCCGTTTGCAATTCTCTCTGTCTCCCTGCACTCGTCCAGCGAAGGTTTACGTCCAAATCCTTAAGTGTTCCAGTTTTCCTACTTTCCCTTCTGTCATTCGTCCCGTAGTCTGATTTTAATCCTTCTCCCGTTTCGCTTTTAATTCCAGAGAACGTTCTCTCTCTCTGTAAAGTTTTAAGGGTTTGTTTTTAGAAGTTTAGCCTGTTTATTCAAAAAAATAAAAATAATCTCCGTTTGAATGTCCCGGAGTGATGGCTCCTCGGGCCCCGATCGGGTCGGGGGCTGTCACAATTCCTCATAGACATTAATAATTCACCTTCATCGTAATGCTAATCTAAATTAGTAAAAGAACCATTTAGACATTTACCTCATTTTCCATAGCCATGATGCACATGTTTGCTATTTTTTCGTGTCGATATGTCTTCATTGCTATCATCCCAAATAGCTTTCATAGCTTTCTTGAAGGCTTTCGGTGCCTTTTTAGCTTGAGAGAAATTGGCTTGTAATGATCCAACTTGCAGCATTTGAAGCAATTAGGTTCCTTCTCTTTTTTAGGTCGTTCCCCTGTTGTAACCTTCTTTTATTGTCATCATTATGTTTGAAGGAACTTGTTGAATATCTCTGTAATTAAAGCAATCTCCTCATCATCTTTTTCATTTTTGAATTCAACTTGTTAGTTTGATAATGCTTTAAGAACTGTCTTTCTCTTGGACAATTCTTTATCCTTTAGCTCTTCCTTTTTGTTTGCCTCTACCCTAATTCCGTGAGGCATTAGAGATCCAATGAGTTTATTCATCCTCAACACCTTAAGGTCTCATACTTTTTGTTTGCCTCTACCCTAATTCTGTGAGGCATTAGAGATCCAATGAGTTCATTCATCCTCAACACCTCAAGGTCTCATACTTTTTGTTTTATTATCGTCACTTTAGGTTGCCACGATCTTAGTAGATACTTAAAAACTTTTCGAACGAACTCTTCATTGGGGTAAGTCCTATAAAAAGATTTTAAATCATTAGTAATATTAGTAAAATTTGTAAACATTTGACTAATGGTCACATGTTTTTCCATCGAAAACAACGAATATTCATGTACAAGTAAACTTCAAAACATAATTCATATTGTCGTCACATTTATTTGTTCCCTCATGTGTGACTTCAAGTAACCTCTATAATTCACATGTGTTATCACATCCATGCAAAATTCATCTCTATTTAAAGTATCATACAAAATGTTCATGGCTTTAGCCTTTAAACATAATATATGTTTATCATTTTCATCATACTTAATTGAAAATTTAGGAACATTTATATCATTTTCAAGTTTAACAAAGCCATAAGGTTTGTTTTCTAATATTGCCATAAATTGTAACCAAACTATTGTACATATATCCCCATTCTAGATTTTCAATAACATAATCTCTACCATCAAATAAAGGTGGTATAGAAATAGATTGTCTCTTACATGTGATTTATTTATATTAGAAGCCATATAAATATTTTAAAGAAAGTTTTATAGAAAATTTTAATCACAACAAAAACGTATGACTCGTACTAATACCAATTGTAGAATCGATTTAACCTAAGAGGTGGCTGAATTAAGTTTAATAACCTTTTCATGTGATTAAGAATCTATTTAGTTTGCTACATCAAATTATCTATTTTCTCTCTTTTAATTAGATAAATCAATTCAAATATGAGAGCACAAACATTAAAGTAAAGATAGAAGGAAAAGAAATTGCAAATAATATGTTCACCAAGTTTGGCCAAACTGCCTAGTTTAGTTCATACAGTTTTCCCCCACCACAACCTACTGTATAGAGATAGCTTTATTGTAACGCCCCGAAAATCCACCCGGATTCCCAGTTCGCTACAGGGACTACTTTGAGCTAAACGACTCACTAATTACCCTTAATCCTAACCATTAAGCACCACGGCGTCCTCCCCGAAAATTTCGGCAGAGTAACGCCTGAAAATGGCGCCCCCAAAATGCTAAGTACCTGCAAACGAATAAATCTCAACCAATCCAGAATACTCCTACTCAACTATCCAGCATACAAAATCACCAAATAGCAGTAAAGAGGGAAACTAAAAATACTAACATCCCTAAGTGAAGAAAGTCCACAGTATAGGGCGACATATCACCCTTAACTATGACTGTATACAACAAATACAACTATCTTCATAAAAGGCAAAAAGTCCTACTCCCTATCAACACCATGCTACGGCTCCTCCTGGGTCGGGTTGCTCTAACACTGTCATCAACTGGGGCCCTGGTCGCACGCCACCAACTGCCACCTACTCCTAGTCAGACTCTCAGTACACACGCACCAGCTCAGCAGTACCTACACCACAGAACACACCGTAAGCTCAAAGCTTAGCAAGTAAGTGCTGAAAGATAAACGTGAAGCATGAAAACTGGTTATGCAAGCCTAGCACATGCAGGTCTCTACACACGTTGTCATCATCTCACCGCATCGCATCACACCGAGGTTTGGAATCTAACCGCACCGGGCAGTCAGTCCGTACACCACACTGTTTACCGGCACGTCACCACTGTCCCGGTTCCTCTAGGAACGGGGTCCATAAGTCACACCTAAAATCCTCCCCCCCCCCCCCCATTCCGACTCGAAATGCAACCGCCTGAGACAGTCGGTCGATGCACCTGCGCTGTCAACGGCAAGTCGCCACCGCTCCAGCTCGTCCCGGAAATGGGGCCCACAGTCACATTCTAGCCACTGTCCCGACTCGAGGTGCAACCGCCCAAGACAGTCGGTCGATACACCGCACTGTCTTTGGCACGTCGCCACAATCCCAGCTCGTCCCGGAAACGGGGCCCACAGTCATACCCCAGCCCCTGTCTCGACTCGAAGTGCAACCGCCCGAGACAGTCGGTTGATACACCGCGCTGCCATCGACACATCGCCACCGTCCCAGCTCGTCCCGGAAACGGGGCCCACAGTCACACCCAGCCCCTGTCTCGACTCGAAGTGCAACCGCCCGAGACAGTCGGTTGATACACAGCGCTGCCATCGGCACGTCGCCACCGTCCCAGCTCGTCCCGGAAACGGGGCCCACAGTCACACCCCAGCCCCTGTCTCGACTCGAAGTGCAACCGCCCGAGACAGTCGGTTGATACACCGCGCTGCCATCGGCACGTCGCCACCGTCCCAGCTCGTCCCGGAAACGGGGCCCACAGTCACACCCCAGCCCCTGTCTCGACTCGAAGTGCAACCGCCCGAGACAGTCGGTTGATACACCGCGCTGCCATCGGCACGTCGCCACCGTCCCAGCTCGTCCCGGAAACGGGGCCCACAGTCACACCCCAGCCCCTGTCTCGACTCGAAGTGCAACCGCCCGAGACAGTCGGTTGATACACCGCGCTGCCATCGGCACGTCGCCACCGTCCCAGCTCGTCCCGGAAACGGGGCCCACAGTCACACCCCAGCCCCTGTCTCGACTCGAAGTGCAACCGCCCGAGACAGTCGGTTGATACACCGCGCTGCCATCGGCACGTCGCCACCGTCCCAGCTCGTCCCGGAAACGGGGCCCACAGTCACACCCCAGCCCCTGTCTCGACTCGAAGTGCAACCGCCCGAGACAGTCGGTTGATACACCGCGCTGCCATCGGCACGTCGCCACCGTCCCAGCTCGTCCCGGAAACGGGGCCCACAGTCACACCCCAGCCCCTGTCTCGACTCGAAGTGCAACCGCCCGAGACAGTCGGTTGATACACCGCGCTGCCATCGGCACGTCGCCACCGTCCCAGCTCGTCCCGGAAACGGGGCCCACAGTCACACCCCAGCCCCTGTCTCGACTCGAAGTGCAACCGCCCGAGACAGTCGGTTGATACACCGCGCTGCCATCGGCACGTCGCCACCGTCCCAGCTCGTCCCAGAAACGGGGCCCACAGTCACACCCCAGCCCCTGTCTCGACTCGAAGTGCAACCGCCCGAGACAGTCGGTTGATACACCGCGCTGCCATCGGCACGTCGCCACCGTCCCAGCTCGTCCCGGAAACGGGGCCCACAGTCACACCCCAGCCCCTGTCTCGACTGTCCCCACAACCCGCCACATATGCAAAACTCACAACATACAACGAACAATGACTACACATACACATACGTAAATATGGCCACAACACACACAAGACTCACAACCTACACAGGACTCACAACCTACCCACAACTAGCCCACAACCTACACAGGACTCACAACCTACCCACAACTAGCCCACAACCTACACAGGACTCACAACCTACCCACAACTAGCCCACAACCTACACAGGACTCACAACCTACCCACAACTAGCCCACAACCTACACAGGACTCACAACCTACCCACAACTAGCCCACAACCTACACAGGACTCACAACCTACCCACAACTAGCCCACAACCTACACAGGACTCACAACCTACCCACAACTAGCCCACAACCTACACAGGACTCACAACCTACACAGGACTCACAACCTATGCAAAGCTGGCCCACAACCTGCACATGACTCACAACCTACACAGGACTCACAACCTACACAGGACTCACAACCTACACAGGACTCACAACCTACACAGGACTCACAACCTACACACTATGACCAACTATCGACGGCTTCTCGTCCACATCCGTACCCACAACCCGCCACATATGCAAAACTCACAACATACAACGAACAATGACTACACATACACATACGTAAATATGGCCACAACACACACAAGACTCACAACCTACACAGGACTCACAACCTACCCACAACTAGCCCACAACCTACACACAACTAGCCCACAACCTACACAGGACTCACAACCTATGCAAAGCTGGCCCACAACCTGCACATGACTCACAACCTACACAGGACTCACAACCTACCCACAACTAGCCCACAACCTACACAGGACTCACAACCTACACAGGACTCACAACCTACCCACAACTAGCCCACAACCTACACAGGACTCACAACCTACCCACAACTAGCCCACAACCTACACAGGACTCACAACCTACCCACAACTAGCCCACAACCTACACAGGACTCACAACCTACACAGGACTCACAACCTACACAGGACTCACAACCTACACAGGACTCACAACCTACACAGGACTCACAACCTACACAGGACTCACAACCTACACAGGACTCACAACCTACACAGGACTCACAACCTACACAGGACTCACAACCTACACAGGACTCACAACCTACACAGGACTCACAACCTACACAGGACTCACAACCTACACAGGACTCACAACCTACACAGGACTCACAACCTACACAGGACTCACAACCTACACAGGACTCACAACCTACACAGGACTCACAACCTACACAGGACTCACAACCTACACAGGACTCACAACCTATGCAAAGCTGGCCCACAACCTGCACATGACTCACAACCTACACAGGACTCACAACCTACACAGGACTCACAACCTACACAGGACTCACAACCTACACAGGACTCACAACCTATGCAAAGCTGGCCCACAACCTGCACATGACTCACAACCTACCCACAACTAGCCCACAACCTACACAGGACTCACAACCTACCCACAACTAGCCCACAACCTACACAGGACTCACAACCTACACAGGACTCACAACCTACACAGGACTCACAACCTACACAGGACTCACAACCTACACAGGACTCACAACCTACACAGGACTCACAACCTACCCACAACTAGCCCACAACCTACACAGGACTCACAACCTACACAGGACTCACAACCTACACAGGACTCACAACCTATGCAAAGCTGGCCCACAACCTGCACATGACTCACAACCTACACAGGACTCACAACCTACCCACAACTAGCCCACAACCTACACAGGACTCACAACCTATGCAAAGCTGGCCCACAACCTGCACATGACTCACAACCTATGCAAAGCTGGCCCACAACCTGCACATGACTCACAACCTATGCAAAGCTGGCCCACAACCTGCACATGACTCACAACCTATGCAAAGCTGGCCCACAACCTGCACATGACTCACAACCTACCCACAACTAGCCCACAACCTACACAGGACTCACAACCTACCCACAACTAGCCCACAACCTACACAGGACTCACAACCTACCCACAACTAGCCCACAACCTACACAGGACTCACAACCTACCCACAACTAGCCCACAACCTACACAGGACTCACAACCTACCCACAACTAGCCCACAACCTACACAGGACTCACAACCTACCCACAACTAGCCCACAACCTACACAGGACTCACAACCTACCCACAACTAGCCCACAACCTACACAGGACTCACAACCTACCCACAACTAGCCCACAACCTACACAGGACTCACAACCTACCCACAACTAGCCCACAACCTACACAGGACTCACAACCTACCCACAACTAGCCCACAACCTACACAGGACTCACAACCTACCCACAACTAGCCCACAACCTACACAGGACTCACAACCTACCCACAACTAGCCCACAACCTACACAGGACTCACAACCTACCCACAACTAGCCCACAACCTACACAGGACTCACAACCTATGCAAAGCTGGCCCACAACCTGCACATGACTCACAACCTACCCACAACTAGCCCACAACCTACACAGGACTCACAACCTACCCACAACTAGCCCACAACCTACACAGGACTCACAACCTACCCACAACTAGCCCACAACCTACACAGGACTCACAACCTACCCACAACTAGCCCACAACCTACACAGGACTCACAACCTACCCACAACTAGCCCACAACCTACACAGGACTCACAACCTACCCACAACTAGCCCACAACCTACACAGGACTCACAACCTACCCACAACTAGCCCACAACCTACACAGGACTCGCAAGCTGGCCCACAACTGCCAAGACTCACAACATACACTAACGACGAACATCCCATCCACATCACTCACGCACGTACCTACGAACCCCAACCTACATTCCATGACCAACTAACGCGACTTCACCTCACATTCACATCACACACATACCTACGACTCACAACCTACATACCATGACAAACTAACGATGACTTCACCTCCACATCACATCACAAACATACCTACGACTCACAGCCTGCATACCATGACCAACGAACGAGACTTCACCTCCAACATCACATCACACACGTACCTATGGCCACCACGCACCGTCACATACAGACCACTCACGACATCCACCACAATTCACAACAAGCAAACAACTGTGGTGTAGGCCCTTCTAGGCGACTCTCACTCATTTACACCCACACTACTACTTACCTGGCGTCCTAGCTCGCTCCGGTTTGGCACGTAGCGTCACCTACGGCTTCACCTAGTATAATTAGAAGTTTTCGTTAATACTTAGGCTTAAACTCACCAATTCAACATGAAACTAATGTTTTCTAAACTTAACCCGACTCATACCCAACTAACAAGTCATAATTAAGTTTGGTTAAAAACCAGCCCGAAACTTCAAATGCGCGTAACTTTTTCTACGCTTATGAAACGACTCGATATGGCGGCAGTACTCCTTAACAACCTAGTAAACATACTATGAGAGAATTTAAAACGAATAATCATAGCAAGGTCAAAACTCACGAAAACAGAACCGGTTTTTAGGAAATTCAATTTTCCATTTTTGGTTTTTCAACAAACTCTTTAAACTCTAATCTCACCAATTCATCACATTCTAACCTATTAAGCATAAATTAAACAAATCCAAGGTTTCCAATTTCAGAACCCGAACCACAGCCCCCACCCCCCTCCCTTTCCTCACGATTTCACCCCTGAAATAGGGGTATTTCAGCCACTGAGGATCGCCCATCGCACACCCCAATTTCCCCCTTATTTTCGTCGCCAAAACAACAAGAAAACTCGGCCAACATGCTCCATCAATAAGACCACACCTAGGCCGCGCATAAGAGAGGAAACAGGGAGAAGAACTAACCTCTTTCCATTCGATGCGTGCACGAAATTGAAGGGGAAGAGCGGGGTTTCAATTCGCCGGAGGTCGCTCGTCGGAATGGTGACCGGGATGTCGGGGTTGTCGGAGGAGAATGCCGGCCTCTCTCTCTCGCCGGGGCTCAGGCTGCAAACAAACTGAATGGCTTCTTCGCGAAGCCATACAGTTTAAAATGTATTTTTATTTATTTTTTTATTTACTTATTTATTTATTCATTAACTAATTTACTACATTGCCCTCGCGTGTTTGAACTTCCGTGTTTCCGTTAAGTTCGCGCCCTCTAAACCTAATCTTTTGGAAAATTCTCTCCCAAATAAATTCCTAAGCTTTATCAGGCAAAATAGCCTGTTAAAATCTTTCACGGAACCTTAACAGGACTTTAAATTTATTCGGTAAATTTTCTGGGTTATTACATTTATTATCATCAGTATTAGTTGGTTCTGACTTTCAGAGGTCTACTAGCTATCAATAGAAAAGAGAAAGAGAAAGTAATTGATCAAGCTTGTACATTCAGGGGTTCAAGGGCTTGTGATCAAACTCACCTAGGCATCAATCATCCAGATTTATCAGTAGTGATTAATTACTTTGACCTTTTTCTTGAGGGTTATCATTGAGTTATATATCGATCTACAACTCGGCACAAATCTAATTTCTTTCGCTCTATACAGGATAGCTCAAGTTGAGTTGAGTGAACTTCGTTCATAACTTAATGATTTACTTCACAATGATCTTATTCGTAATAGCACATCTTCATAGGATGCACTACTTTTATTCGTGAAGAAGTATGATGGTTTGCTTCGACTATGTATTGATTAGAGAAAGTTTAATAAGGTAATGATTAAGGATAAATATTTGTTGCCAAAGATTAATGACTTGTTTGATTAGTTGGAATGATCGAATAATTTTTCTAAAATTAACTTGAGGTCAAGTTATCACCAATTGAAAATTTGTGAAGAAGATATCATTAAAACAACCTTCTAAACTCGATATGGCAAATTTGAGTTTATGGTTTTCACGTTTGCTGTTGTGAAAAATATTTCACAAGTGTACGAGTCGCAACAAGTAATAAAGTGGTAAATAGAGTGTCGAACCCATGAGGACTTTTTAATTAATGATAAAAAAAAATTAATTCCAGTTTATAATGAATACGAAACTTTGATAATTTTGTATTTAAAATAACACAGCAAAGTAATTTAATTAAATAGCAGAAGTTAAACGAGTTTTAGAATGTAATGAGAAAGCTCTAGGGATTCTGATTTCACCTAAATTAATCATATTTAATATTTCTAATTCAATTCATTAATTTCTATTTTTATGTGTTGATGGCAATTTCACAGATATATTTATCAATCTCTCTCGAGTAATGACAAACTTATTCAATTGACGGATTATTACCTCTCAATTTTTAACCCTAAGAATTAATTGAATACACTAAGAACAAGAAATTAAAATATCACATAAACGTATTAGCTATCTCTAGCCTAACATCATTTTCATGGTAAATTATTCATTGCACGATTATTTATTACCTCTCGGTCTCCAAACAATCCTACGAACATACTATTGTTGATCAGACAATCGCAAGCATTATGAATATAATAAATTACTCAACACAATATTGAAACAAAAAATTAATAATTTGAATTAAATAAAATACTAAATATTCATAACTCGGCTACATCGTAGCCTTAGAAAAAGAAGTTTAGTTCATGTTAAAGTAACGGGAATAAATAAAATAAATAGAGATATTCATAATTGAAAAGAAAGGGAGAAAGAAAAACTAGAGTTGTTGATCCGAATTCTCCTTTCCCGAGGCTCCAGCTCTGCTGCCGTCTCCGTCTCGTTGTTCTCTCTTTTCTGCCTCTCCCTTTTCAAATAACCTAATTTGTGGTCTTTTATTTGGTGTGTCTGATCAACGATTGAGATCAACGATTTAATCGTTTAAATCGCTGCTCAGTAGCTGATCGATCGGTTACTCTTCTACTCTAGAACCAACGAGTTTGAAGTATAAGTCGATTGATCGCCCAGAATTGGCGATCGATCGGCGCTCATTGGGCTTGTTTGCCGATCTATCGGCACCTTCGCTAGATTCATCTTCAATTTGTCCTCTTTAGCCGATCAATCGCCCATTTTTGTCGACCGATCGACATTGTCCTCGTTTCTTCAATCTTCATTTTAGCCGATCGATCGCCCCCAGAATTGGCGATTGATTGGCATCTCCTCTATCTTCTTCTCCGGAACTCGTTACTTTTAATGTTTTAGCCAACTGATCAGCCCAATTTGGCGATCAGTCGGCGCCAGTTCGGGTTTGCCTTCATTTTTTTTTTTTTTTTTTTTTTTTTTTTTTTTTTTTTTTTTTTTTTTTTTTTTTTTTTTTTTTTTTTTTTTTTTTTTTTTTTTTTTTTTTTTTTTTTTTTTTTTTTTTTTTTTTTTTTTTTTTTTTTTTTTTTTTTTTTTTTTTTTTTTTTTTTTTTTTTTTTTTTTTTTTTTTTTTTTTTTTTTTTTTTTTTTTTTTTTTTTTTTTTTTTTTTTTTTTTTTTTTTTTTTTTTTTTTTTTTTTTTTTTTTTTTTTTTTTTTTTTTTTTTTTTTTTTTTTTTTTTTTTTTTTTTTTTTTTTTTTTTTTTTTTTTTTTTTTTTTTTTTTTTTTTTTTTTTTTTTTTTTTTTTTTTTTTTTTTTTTTTTTTTTTTTTTTTTTTTTTTTTTTTTTTTTTTTTTTTTTTTTTTTTTTTTTTTTTTTTTTTTTTTTTTTTTTTTTTTTTTTTTTTTTTTTTTTTTTTTTTTTTTTTTTTTTTTTTTTTTTTTTTTTTTTTTTTTTTTTAATGCTTGAGAAAAACTTATCAAATAGAGCTTAAAGAGTCCGAATAAGTGTGTAAAATACACACTTATCACACGTCTAAACTTGACTGAAAGCTTGTCCTCAAGCTAACAGAATTAAGCACAGATAACACAGAGTTAAATTTTCAATCTCATTTAAAATACAACAACAAAATAATGGCAAAACAATCCTAATCAAGGTTGTTGTAATTCGTCTCAGCTTGAAAAATTCATACTAAAACTACTAAGATTAACACTTAGCAAACAATAAACTCATACTAGCATATTGACAGTCGCTTACTTAGAAATTCTCGTGTGTGTGTGTGAATGTTCATTCTTATTTTCCTCTAATTGTTGAGTTAATTAATGTAGCTACGAGAAAGTACTGCATTCACCTCACTTAGGATTACTCCATTTACACTAATCATTCAACGGCATTGCCCACCATCAACTAATAGCAAATATCAATTAAACCAAACAAGAGTCGACAGGTCTTTAAAAGCTTGTAATGCAAGGTTGGGCTAAAAGGTAGAAATTTTATAGATTCAAACGATTACTCAGAGCACAACCTATCCTTCCTTATTTCATGCACTCAAGATTTTCTTCTAATCACTCACTCACTCATTGAACTGACTCAAATTTCCTTTTGATCTCTCACCCCTCAAACTTATCTCGTTCAATTTTTCCTAAACTAACTCATTTGTCATTATTATAAAATGAAATAAATACAAACATAAACAAACATATAATAAAAATATAATGATGGGTTTTTTTTTCACATATCTTTTCTTTCATTTTCTCTTTTTTTAACAAATAATGAAACTAAAATAAAATAAAACTAATGCAGTAAAAAGAAACAAATGACAAAGAAGTTTATATTAAATCTTATCACTACCTTCTCCTCCAAATATATCAATGCCCCTGTGTTCATTAGATAAGTTAAGAAAATATATAAATAGCTAGGCTGATATAGGTACAATTGAATAGTGAATAATAGGCTCAAAAGGGTGACTAAGGGTGTCATTAAATGACACAGTAAGGTAGATCAAGAAAGCTCAAACGATCCAATGATGGCCTAAGTCATTATCTTAGTTTTGTAAAATCTCAATTCGTATTCGTGGATGTTAGACAAAACCAATAAAGATTTTTACCTTACTATCACTCGTTAAATTTTTCTGGAGCTACACTCCCTCACCGTGTTTATGCTCGTTCACTCCCTTACTGTGTTTGAATTTCGACATAGAGACTACATGAGTATAACTCCAACAGATAAAGTTAAACAAGAATGAAACGTGCTCAGGGTTTTAAGTTTAACTTCGTAAGCTAAAGTCAATGCTAACTTCTACAAGTCATCTTCTACTTAGTTTTTCTAGGAGCTAAAGCATAAATTTATTCAATAAGACACTTCAACCAAGATTTTAGATTGCAACATCACAAAATATAACAAAGACATGAAGCAAGCTAAAATTACCCAACCAAACTTAACATATGCATTGTCCTCAATGAAACTAAAATTAATGGCAAGTGAAAGGAAGTGTACCTCATGATGAGCCAGGCACATCGTCATCCTCATTCTCTTGTTGAGGGTCATACTGCTGAAGTAAATGCTCTGGATAATTGGGAAAATGTGAACTCGATTGTGTCAAGTAGCCATGGTGAGCATTGAAGGCGTCTATGTATTGTGGCATGAATTGTGAATGCTCAAGTTAGCGAGAATGGAGATCCACCAAATGCTGCTCCATACATGATTGTCGGGTATTGAAAGTTTCAAACATTTGCCCTTGTTGGATAGCAAGATTCTCCACCATTTGCCCCACATCATCAATTGTATAAGAATGTGGAGGCATGGCAGAAGACGAGGATGCGCCTAGAGCGTGTGGTGTAGCGGAATGACCTTTATAATGCTGTCTAATGCAAGCATCGATGCATTCTTGTCGTGCGTCTGCTATGGCACTTTGTGCACTTGTCATGCAACGGAAACCATCGTGCCGTAAATGGGGCATAGGCATTGGTTGAGGAGGGATTTCTGCATTGCCATCCATCTCATATAATCTCAGTCCATTATATCAAGAGCTGTCATATGGCTAATTTGCTATTTTTGAAATATTTATAGGCCCATCCACCATTTGCTGGATCCATGGCTCGTCAGTTGAGCTCATAGGGACGTTTGCTGCAGCACATAGATGGGTGATAAGGACCGGGTGGATATGGCCAGCTATGGAACCTTTACAATATGCGAGGATGTTTTGGTGGATTATCTGACCGACATTTATAGATCTCCCTGTTAGAATGCAATAATGCAAAGTCGTCCGCTCTTTGGTAAATTCAGATTTTTGGGATGTTGGCATCAAATTTCTCCTTATGAATCTGCACCACGCTTGAGCGTAGCGATTTAGGAAGCTGGATTGACAGCGGAATAGACCCACTTTGAACCTCAATGGCCCATCTCGCATAAAATTATCTTGTAATCAGGTCCTGCATTCATCATAGTTTTATAATCATCGGCCGTTGAATTATCCAGACCAAGCTAGGCATTAATAGCTTCAGCTGAGAAATGGATGAACTTGTTTCGTACTTTGACAAGCCCATCGTGATTTGTCGTCTTAAGATTTGCATAGAATTCGCGAATGACATTCACGTTCGCATCACCACTTAAAACTGCAATTGACTCCCACCTTCGTTGCTGAAGCAAGGCTAAAATGTTGCCAATAGTCTTTGCTGGGTTGAAATTGGATTTCGCAAATGAATGCTTTATCCTTGGTCATGAAATCCTTAAAATAGTTCGCCACCATAGGGGTCGATGAAAGAGTGGTTGATTCGACTAAATAGGACTAAGCTGGTAGTGGTTTTCAATCGTTTAGGTGGCATCTTTAAATTCCACACATGCTTTTCAAACATGTTACTGAACACAAGAAACAAACACACCCTTTCTACAAAATATAAAGATAAATTCCCACACTTTAATTTCAAATTCTCTTTCAGTCAATTTGTCAAACACTTGGTGGCACTCTTTAGAAAATTAGACTCAAATGTAATCTATAACCTTAACAGCCTCACAATTAAAAATCAAAGTTCAATTTAAACATCACTAATCCAACACAGCAGAAATTGGCAAATCTAACCTGGAAAGTTGAATTTGTCTGATGGTAATCGGAGCTGCTGGAAATCTCGACGAAGATGGGTTGTTGGTGCTGAGGATTCAGAGCGTGTGTGACGGTGCGACAATGGTGATCTCGCGCTTGCTGGAAATCGAGCTGGAGGGATTGCTGCCGTGGAGGAGCTGCTGTTCTTCGTGAGGCGATCGATCAGGAGGTTTCGTTCTTCCTTTTCCTTCTTCGTGAGGCAATCGATCGAGAGGTTTCGTTTTTATCCCAGCAGCTTCACGGTCGGCGCCATTCTTTTATTTTTCTCATTTTTTTTTTTTTGCTTATTTATTTTTTAAATCTAAAACTTAAAACATGAAACACATTAACCATCAAAACTACTCGTAATAAGATAAAATGACTAACTAGAAATTTAAATGAAATATTAATATAAAAAAAGCTCAATATTAAAAATAAATGATAAATGAGTTATCTTCCATCAATTGCTTGTTTTAACGTCATCAGCTTGACGTCTCACGAACTTTATGCATCAGGTGTAAAATGTCAATAATGCCACCAAAATACAGTTTCACTCTTTGACTGTTTACTTTAAATGTGTCATTGTCTGCTCCACGTAGCTCGACGGCACCATGAGGAAAGACTTTAATCATCGTGAACAAACTTGAACATCTTGACTTGAGCTTCCCGGGAAATAAACGAATGCGAGAATTAAATAATAAGACTTGTTATCCCGGCACAAATTCTTTGGCACAATGTGTTTATCATGCCATGCTTTCGTCTTTTCTTTATATATTCTAGCATTTTCATAGGCTTCTTTTCTAAATTCATCAAGCTCGTTTAATTGTAGAAACATTGCTTCGCCTGCTGCTTGTAGCTCCATGTTTAATTTCTTTATAGCCCACAAAGCACGATGCTCTAATTCCACTAGAAGATAACAGGCTTTACCAAAAATCAATTGGTACAGTGACATATTCAACGGTGTTTTGAATGCCGTTTGATATGCCTATAGAGAATCATCTAGCTTACGTGACCAATCTTTGCGTAACGAGCTTACCATGTTTTCAAGAATTAGCTTGATCTCTCTATTTGAAACCTCGGCTTGCCCATTCGATTGTGGATGATGCCCGAGAGCCTTGTGATGCTTCACACCATA
Organism: Begonia masoniana; assembly: GCA_022432975.1. Taxonomy (NCBI): domain Eukaryota; kingdom Viridiplantae; phylum Streptophyta; class Magnoliopsida; order Cucurbitales; family Begoniaceae; genus Begonia; species Begonia masoniana. The sequence continues at coordinate 15,532,473 of CM039513.1, forward strand.
TTTCAACAATAAAGTTTCAAATTTTTTATTACAAAAATATGTACCTTCATCGCTGATGATAGCCCTTGGAATGCCGAATCGAGTGAAAATATTTTTGCAAAAAAAATTAAACACCACCCTGCTGTCATTAGTCAGTGTAGTGGCTGCCTCTACCTATTTTGACACATAATCGATGGCTAGAAGAATATATTTGTTGTTGAAGAAAGTAGGAAATTGACCCATGAAATCGATTCCTCAAAAATCAAATAATTCTACTTCAATAATATTGGTCAGCAACATCTCATGGCGGCGTGAAATATTGCCAGTGCGTTGGCAACGATCACAAGAAATGGCAAACAAGTTATCATCTTTAAAAAGAGTAGTCCTGTAAAAGCCACATTGTAACACATTTTTTGTTGTTCGCTTCCCACCAAAGTGACCCCCACACTCTAGTGAATAACAATGTCTCAATATATTTTCTATCTCCTCTTCCGAAACACACCGCCTTATGATTTAGTCAGCACAATGCTTGTAAAGAAAGGGCTCCTCCCAATAATAGTGTTTAGCATCGGCAAAGAATTTCTTTCTTTGGAAAGAAGAGAACTCGGTAGGAATAGTTTTACTTGCAATGAAATTGACGATATCCGCATACCATGGTGCATTATCGATGCAAAAAAAATTGCTCATCTGGAAAAGTATCGACAATTAGTATTACATCATTTTTCACTTGTTCTTGAGGTTTGAGTCTCGACAAATGATCTGCCACTAAATTCTCAGTGCCCTTCTTATCTTTTATTTCAAGGTCAAATTCTTGAAGTAGTAAGACCCAACGAATGAGGCATGGTTTCGCATCCTTTTTAACCATAAAGTATTTAATAGCTGAATGATCGTTGATGACTATTACCTTATTGCCAATAAGATATGGCCAAAATTTGTCGAAGGTGAAAACCACTGCAAGTTATTCCTTTTCCGTTGTGGCATAATTCAACTGGGCTTCGTTGAGGACTCGACTAGTATAATAAATAGTGCAGAATATCTTACCTTTGCGCTGCCCCAAAATTGCTCCAATTGTAAAGTCATTTGCATCGATCATAATTTCGAAAGGTAAATCCCAATCCGGTGCTACAACAATGGGCCCGGAAGTAAGCTTCTCTTTCAACAAATTTAATGCAGTTAAACACTGCTTATCAAAATTGAACTTCACACCCTTTTCTAGCAAATTACACAACGACTTGGTGATTTTACTAAAATCTTTGATGAATTGGCGATAAAACCTTGCGTGTCCCAAGAAACTGAGCACGCCTTTTACCGAGACAGGTGGTGGTAGCTTCTCAATCATTTCAATCTTGGCACGATCCACTTCTACACTTTTGGAAGATATCCAGTGGCCTAATACAATTCCTTCACGTACCATAAATGACATTTCTCCCAGTTCAATACCAAATTTGTTTCTTCACAGAGCTGCAACACCATATCCAAATTCTCTAGACATCGATCAAAAGACGACCCAAAAATAGAAAAATCTTCCATAAATATCTCAATAATGCACTCGACCATGTCAGAAAATATAGTCATCATACATCATTGAAAGGTGGCAGGGGCGTTACCAAAGACCAAATGGCATTCGCCAGAATGCGAATGTACCGTAGGAGCAGGTGAATGTGGTCTTCTCTTGATTTTTGGGAGCTATAGCTATTTGATTGTACCCAAAGTATCCATCAAGAAAGCAATAAAATTCTTACCCTGAGAGCCTATCAAGCATTTGATCAATAAATGGGAGCGGAAAGTGGTCTTTCCTTGTAGCATTGTTTAGCTTCCTATAATCCATACAAATGCGCCAACCGGTGATAGTGTGAGTTAGAATGAGCACATTATTATCGTTTTGCACTACTGTCATTCTTCCTTTTTAAGTACAACTTGGACGAGGCTTGTCATGTCCCAAATAGGATTGCAACAGAACGAAGGACGACCGACCCAAAAATCGAGTCAACCGTCCGAATCTAAATTTTATTCACTTAAAAGAACACGCAGCAAAAAGTTTATATTTTGGACTCTGACTTTATATTATTGGGCTAACCCATGAGTTATCGAAAATTGGGTATACCACCCCAGCATCCAACCACTTTAAAATTTCTTTGTGCACTACTTCTTTCATGGTAGGATTAAGGCGTTGTTGGTCTTCCACCGAAGGCTTGTACTCTTCTTCCATAAGGATTCTATGCATGCCAACCGAAGAACTTATACCCTTTATATCTGCTAAAGTCCATCCAATTGCTGATTTGAATTTTTGAAGAACTCGGAGTAACTTATCTTCTTCTTCAATTGATAGGGCAGCGAAGATAATTACCGGTAAAGAAGATGAAGCTTCTAAATGAACATATTTTAAATGTGAGGGCAGTGTCTTCAACTCGAGCATTGGCAGTTGCTCAATAGATGGCAACGTGCGTGGCAGACCTTCACCCAAAGTTTCATAGTATTTTGTTCTATTCGGCTCATAAGAATCCATCCATATCGTATAACTATGTACTTTATTATCCCCTTCCAAAGAATAATCTTGACCAACCATACATACTTCTAAAGGGTCTTCTGGTTTAAACGATACTTCATCTGTCGTTGAATCAATTACTTCAACACGAAAGACATCATCATTCTTCCCTGGATACTTCATGGCCTTAAACACATTAAAGGTGATTTCTTCATCCTGAACTCTCAAGCTCAACTCATCTTTTTGCACATCAATAAGAGCCTGACCCGTAGCAAGAAAATATCTGCCCAAAATAATCGGCACATCCCTATGTTCTTCCATATCAAGCACAATAAAATCAGCAGGGAATATAAATTTATCTACCTTCACAAGCACATCATCAATGATTCCCCGCGGGTGTTTAATCAATCGATCTGTCATTAGTAATGTCACCCTCGTCGGCTTCGCTTCACCTAGACCAAGTATCCTAAATATAAATAGAGGCATCATATTAATGTTCGCTCCCAAATCACAAAGTACCCTTTCAAACACAGAATTCTCAATCTCGCATGGCACCGTAAAGCTTCTCGGATCTTTTAGCTTCATCTGAATGATGGTGCTGCACTCTTCAGTAAGTTCAATAGTACCATGCTCCTCGATCTTCCACTTGTGAGAGATAATATCTTTCATAAACTTAGCATAGCTCGACATTTGTTCTAAATCATCGGTGAATGGAATATTAATGTAGAGCCTTTTGAAGACATTAAGGAACTTAGAAAATTGTTTATCAAGCTTCACATTCTTCAATCTTTGTGGAAATGACACGTTACATTGCTTGCACTAAAAAAGGATTAGATGGTAGAGATTTTTTAGATTCATCTTCAGTTGTACCATCATTAGCAACTTTAGGGACACCTGACTCTTTTTGCACCAGTTCAATTACAGTTTCCCGTCGAGTCGTAATTCCATTACATTGGTCTTTTGGATTTACTTCGATGTTGCTAGGTAGTGAACCTTGAGGCCTCCAATTAATGACACTAGTAAATTGACCAAGTTGATTCGCGAGACTTCAAATTTGGGCCGATTGATTCTGCATCGTTGTACGAGTTTCGGTCATAAATTGCATAACGGCTGCCTCGAGATCATTTTTCTTCTCAACTTGTTGAGATGGACCCGATTTCGATGCTTGAGGTATTTATATAGTATTTTGGGAATTCCGCCATTAGAAATTCGGATGTTGTCGCCACCCTGGATTATAAGCGTTGGAGTTGAGATTACCTTGCCGATTAAAATTCCCCATGTGGATAGCTTGTTCTGTAGATTCATTCAACAAAGGATTGCCCATTTGGCATTCTTCACTCGGGTGCAGTCCCTGACACCATTGACAATTATATATCGGTGTTTTCCCCACGCTAGCCGCCATATAGGATTCCTATAGTTATTTAGTCAATTAGGCAACTTGTAATGTTAAGGCTTTCATAGCCTAAATCTCTGGGTTACCAGTTGTACGCTTCAGAATGAAACGCTCCACAGGACATTGGTCATTGTTAAGTGTCAATTCCTCTAATAAATTATACACAGCTTCTTCAATTTTTCTCATTAAAGCACCACTTGCAGCTGCATTCACCAGAGTTTTAGTAGATGATGAAAGTCCTACATAAAAGGTTTAGATGTAGGACTTGCACCTTCTTCAGTTTTTCTCATTAAAGCATCACTTGCAGCTGGATTCAACAGAGTTTTAGTAGATGATGAATTTAGATGTAGGACTTGCACCTTCTTCAGTTTTTCTCATTAAAGCACCACTTGCAGCTGCATTCACCAGAGTTTTAGTAGATGATGAAAGTCCTACATAAAAGGTTTAGATGTAGGACTTGCACCTTCTTCAGTTTTTCTCATTAAAGCACCACTTGCAGCTGCATTCACCAGAGTTTTAGTAGATGATGAAAGTCCTACATAAAAGGTTTAGATGTAGGACTTGCACCTTCTTCAGTTTTTCTCATTAAAGCACCACTTGCAGCTGCATTCACCAGAGTTTTAGTAGATGATGAAAGTCCTACATAAAAGGTTTAGATGTAGGACTTGCACCTTCTTCAGTTTTTCTCATTAAAGCATCACTTGCAGCTGGATTCAACAGAGTTTTAGTAGATGATGAAAGTCGTACATAAAAGGTTTAGATGTAGGACTTGCACCTTCTTCAGTTTTTCTCATTAAAGCATCACTTGCAGCTGGATTCAACAGAGTTTTAGTAGATGATGAAAGTCGTACATAAAAAGTATGGCTATGCATCTACTTCAGTAAGCCATGATTAGGACATTTTCTCAACATATTCTTGAATCGCGCCCATGCCTCATATAAAGTTTTCCCATCGAATTGACTAAAATTGATTATATAATTTCAGAGTCTAGCAATCTTCTCAAAAGGAAAGAACTTGGAGAAGAACTTCTGACATAATCCTTCCAAGTAGTAATTGAGTTAGCCGGTAGAGAGTTAAGTCAATTCTTTGTGCGATCCCATAATGAAAATGGAAACAACCGCAGTCCTACCACATTATCCTCCACGTTGTGGAACCTGAAAGTATCACAGACTTCTAAAAATTTTGCAATATGATCTTTGGGATCCTCAGAAGGTAGTCCACTGAACTGAGACTGTTGAATCATATGCAAAGTATCTGGCTTAATTTCAAAATTAGCAGCAATAACCGGCTTCCGAATAGCTGAATGAATCCCGGATACAGTAGGTATAACACAGTCCAGCAATGATTGGTTCTCAGCATTGTCTTCCCCATTATCTCCCATGATGGTATGCACTAGTTGAATAACTTATCTTCTCTCTCTACAATTTTGTCGACACGTACGCTCGATATCAAGATTAAGCGGGAGAAGATTAGCATCTCTTTCTTTACGCATACACCTGAAACTAACAGAGAAGCAAAACAATAATAAAATAAATAGAATTCAAAATAAAACTAAAAATAATTAATTCGATATCAATAATAAAGTCCCCGGCAATGGCGTCAAAAACTTGTTGTGAAAAATATTTTGCAAATGTACGAGTCGCAACAAGTAATAAAGTGGTAAATAGAGTGTCGAACCCACGAGAACTTTTTAATTAATGATCAAACCAAATTAATTCCAGTTTATAATGAATACAAGACTTTGATAATTTTGAATTTAAAATAACACAGCAAAGTAATTTAATTAAATAGCAAAAATTAAACGAGTTTTAGAATGTAATGAGAAAGTTATAGGGTTTTCGATTTCACCTAAATTAATCATATTTAGAATTCATAATCCAATTAATTAATTTTTATTTTTATGTGTTGATGGAAATTTCACAGATATATTTATCAATCTCTCTCGAGTAATGACAAACTTATTCAATTAACGAATTATCACATCTCGGTCTCTAACCTCAAGAATTAATTAAAAATACTAAGAACGAGAAATTAAAATACCACATAAACACATTAGTTATCTCTAGCCTAACATTCTTTTCATGGTAAATTTTTCATTACACGATTATTTATCACCTCTCAGTATTAAAATAATCCTACGAACATACTATTGTTGATCAGGCATCACAAACATTAAGAACAGAATAAATTACTCAACACAATATTAAAACAGAAAATTAATAATTTGAATTAAAGATAATACTAAATATTCATAATCCGGCTACATCGTAGCCCTATAAAAAGAAGTTTAGTTCATGCTAAAGTAACGGGAATAAATAAAATAAATAGAGATGTTCATAATTGAAAAGAGAAGGAGAAAGAAAAACTAGGGTTGTTGATCCGAATTCTCCTTTCCCGATGCTCAGCTCTGTTGTTGTCTCTGTCTCGCTGTTCTCTCTCTTTTCTACCTCTCCCTTTTCAAATAACCTAATTCGTGGTCTTTTATTTGGTGTGTCTGATCAACGATTGAGATCGACTCTTTAATCGTTTAAATCGCTGCTCAGTAGTCAATTGATCGACTACTCTTCTGCTCCAGAACCAACGAGTTTGAACTATAAGTCGATCGATCACCTAGAATTGGCGACCGATCGGCACTCATTCTGCTTGTTCGCCGATCGGTTGGCACCTTCTCTAGATTCATCTTTAATTCGTCCTCTTCAGCCAATCGATCGTCCATTTTTGTCGACCGATCGACAGTGTCTTCGTTTCTTCAATCTTCTTTTTAGCTAATCAATTGCCCCAGAATTGGTGATCGATCAGCATCTCCTTTGTCTTCTTTTCCAGAACTCGTTACTTTTAATGTTTTAGCCGACTGATCGACCAAATTTGGCGATCAGTCGGCACCAATTCGGGTTTGCCTTCGTTTTTTTTTTTGCCTTGTAATGCAACCGAATCCTCGAGTTCTTTTTCTTGAAACTTCAACCTTTTACAATTCATTTTGTAACGCCCCGAACCCGCCCCGGGTCGGTGCGTCACCTATCAAACCCAACCCGTTTGTAAAACGTCGTTTAAAATAATTTTCGTAAAATATTCGGCTCGGTTTTGTTAAAATTCCCGGCTCCATGTTCGGGTTTTTCGAACCCTAAATTTTTCTTGGAACACGTGTCTAAAATACGTTAAAATACGTTGGAAAAATGTCGGGTTAAAACGATATGAAAATTGGGAGAAAAATGAAATTTAAAAAAAAATTTGCAAGGAGGGGCGCTGGGCGTCGGGCGCGCCCAGGCCGCGCGCGCTACGCGCGCGGCACTCGCCGCACGCGCGAGCGCGTGCGCGCGCTGGGGCGCACCAACGCGCCCCATCTTCACCTTCCACGACCGATCGTGGCTAAATGCCCGATCGGTCGGGCCTTCTCGGGTTTTCTTCACCCAGAAACTTCCCGACCGCGACCGGTCGTGCCCCGGGCCCGATCGATCGGGCCGGCTCGGGTTTTTCATCACCAAAAACACCCTAAAATGCCCTTTTTACCCTTTTTCCACCTCCCTACACATTTTAACACTTTTCTACATCCCGAACATCTCCAAAAATCCTGAAAATTTAACCATACCTTCCCGACGCATAAATCTTCCAACCCCATAGTTAATTTTGAAAACCGACTTAAGACGGAGAAATACAAAAATCACGAACATAACCCGACGTTAGTTACTTTAAAATCAAAACGGGCAATATAACGCCTAAAACTTTAAATACCCAAAACCTGAAATAAATCCCGGAAAACACGCCGCTTCCATCACGAACAACTATACTCACTATCCATCTTCAAATCAACTCGTAAACCCAGTAACATACATACGAAAATATTTACGAACACAATTTACCACAACTTACTAAAATTTCCTAACTCCCACAAAACAACATTTCCACACACTAACTATCCACACCAAAATACTTAAAATTTAAACTATCCATGTCAAACATTCACCTGCCACTACCCGAGACATCCCGTGGTCAAAACGCCCCGACAATAGCCTGCACCGGCGGACTCCGTACTCCTCCGACTGCAGCCTAATCCTCGGTAGTCTCGTCTACCTCACCTGTAAACAAATCGTCACCTACACCACAGAACACACCAAAAAGGTAAGCCTAACGCTTAGCAAGTAGGGAAATAATGCACAACCACACACTAAATGCTCGACTCAACCCTAACATGCAGTTTCTACTCACTCTGTTGCTTTCTTTTCATTTCGGTTGCATTTATCTTTCACTTCCAGGTGAATCAAGTAGGCACACGCCCCCACACAGTCCAGGACGGCCACGCCTTGACCCACAGAGCTAGACCGGAGGCACACGTCCCAACACAGTCCAAGACGGCCAACCGAATCTCCTCCAATCGATCGTAGAATCCTCATCGCGCACTTCAAGCACGAGGGCACTTCAAGCACGAACCTCATTGTGCACTTCAAGCACGGGTGCACTTCAAGCACCAACCCCATTGTGCACTTCAAGCACGAACAGGTTGAGGTCGAGAAATTCATACTCACGACTCATTACGTACATTAGAATCCCCCAATCGATCGTAGAATCCCCGTCGTGCACTTCAAGCACGAGTGCACTTCAAGCACAAACCCTATTGTGCACTTCAAGCACGAATAGGTCGAGGAATTCATACTCACGACCACGTTGCAAATCTTTTCTTATCTTTCATTTCATTCATACCGCTCAAGGATGCAAAACACGTAATTTCGTAGTTTAGAAAACCATGATGCGTGACACACGATGCATGACATAAAGCAAAACATAGCAACAATCAAACAATCCCTACCGTTCTATGGTGTAGGCCCGAAGGCAACAAACACGCACTCCACTACTTACCTGGTTGCTGCTCGGTACTTCCTCGTTCACACCGTCCAACAAAATCAAATGTTCGATCACCTAACAAATAACGACAATTCACTTAGTAACAACCTAAATAAATTGTAAGGATTTTCTAACTAAACTAATCACACATTTCAACCTAAACTCACAACTTAACTCCAAACCCGATTTTACACCAAATTTGACCGTCCAACTTCAAACGGTCGTAACTCTCTCGTTTTTCAACGGATTTTGACGTGCCACCCCATTTCGGAAACCTCTACACGTCTACTATCCATTGAAACACCCAAAATAACCAAACAAACACATTAGCTAACTCAAAAATCCAGCCAACAGAATCGGGTATATAGGTGTTCTTCAACCATTTTTGTGGAACACTTCACCAATCTTCAATCTAACCCTCAAATCTACTTAAACTAAGTCATCCAACAACCAAAACATCAAAATAGGGAAGAAATCTAACATTTCAACTCAAATTTCGGAGGGCACACTTAGGGTTTTCCAAACCCTAAGCAACTTCACTCAAAACCCACCAAAAACCCTTAAAAACTAACCCTAACCAACATTAAACTAAAACCCACTAAATTTTACCTTAAAATCACCTTGAAATCTCTTGATGAAAAGGAGAAGATGGAGCTTCAATGGCTGCCAAGAAAATCGTGGAGAGCAAGGGAGGAAGATGACCAACTTTAACAACTTTACCCTTTTTAACTAAAAGTTATCTCCCTTTTTGTTTTTACCACCTAAATCTCTAAAATTTCACTTTAAACCCTCCCTTTTCACCATTGTCTTCCAACGTGTTATGCCATACTTCACTCCACTTTTCATTCATTTTATTTATTATTTTCATACCATTAATGCTTAAAACAATCCTATTGGTTGTTTGACTTTTCAAACCCTTTGGTTTGAATTGTCAAACCACTTTATTTTCTCTTCTCATCCTATCCCTTCTAAACCCCTTACAAAGCACTCTCATACCTCACTAACTTAGGTCTAAACACGTAGTCAAAATTTTCCGGGTGTTACACATTTCATCTGCACACTTGCACTAAAAATATCAAATTCTTTCAAATACTTAAGAAAAACTAATCAAATCAAGTTTAAAGAGTCCGAATAAGTGTGTAAAATACACACTTATCAGTTGCATTGACCAATTCCTTTGTTGTTTTCATGTATTTAATGAATCAAGTCTTCAGACCTTATTTAAACTAATTTAATATAACACCCAAAAATTTATCGTACACTTTAATTTTCAGCACTTAATAAATTATGTTACTTTTATTGGATTTTTAGGAATGAATAGTAGAGAATCTAATTATTTTATAATTAGGATTATTAATGAAGATTTAAAGGAAGAGAAGAAATGAGGTTGTAGGATTGAAAAGTCAAAGGAGAATGGTGGAGAATTGGTGGCGTTTGGCGTGGAAGACAAACCAAAGGAAGAGATAACCAATCAGTTAGCAACCTAACCAAATTGGTTAGGATATTTTAGCCCTTAGTTAGAAAAGTAAAGAGCAGAAATTGCTTTTAATCTAAGGGTGACACCTCCTCTAATTTAACCCTTATTTCATTTCTCTCTTTTATTAAAGTGAAACCTTCATTGGGAAGCCCTAATAACCCCACGATAAAACCTCTGTTGTTGAAGACTTCCTCCCATGAAAAGCTCCTTTTTTTCTTTAAAGATTCAAGGTAAGAGTTGGTTTTTCTTTATTGGGTTATCAATATTTTTGGTTTACAAGTAATAGAAGTGAAGTTGTTGTGTTATTGAATGGATTGAAGGTGATGGGTTTATGTACACAAAATTTCTAAAGTTTGCTCAACTCTTCACCTTATTTCATGCTAAATCTTGTTGTATTATCATGCTGGTGATCATAGATGGAAGGGATTTTAGATTCATACATGTTTGGGGTGTGATTGGTATTATGCAAAAAAATAAAAATAAAAAAATATTGGAATTTATGGACATGTTTTGGTTTTGCTGTCCTTGACCTAAGCTGATGGTTTTTATTTGATAATTGGATTGAACATGTTAAAATAGACTCTTTAAGTGATCCATAGGCTTTGGAATTAATGAATTTGGATAAGTATAGCATAAGTTATGAATTTTTTAAGTTAGTTCATTTTTGGGTGTAATCCGAGTTTTACTCTTGGAATGAGTATAGTTGGATGTTAAGTTGGATTTGGATACTTGAGCTAATTTTAGGTATATATGTTCTTTCTCCCGGGGAATGCATTGTGATGTTAATAATTGAATCCAATTGCCATAGGTTTGCAACTCAAGAAGGGAAGTGAGTAAATTGCTCCAAATATTGCTCAGGACTCGAGGTAAGTGTATGTTGCATGTTTTTGGCCGATTGGCCTACACCATAAAGTGTTATAAGTTGATGCCTAGAATGATATAAATTGGTGATTATATGAATTGTTGGTTGTCTGGTTGGGTAGATTAGGTTTAGATTGATTGTTATTGTTGATAGCTTTCATTTATTGATTGATGGATTTGTTTAATTATTTATGGATATGCATTCACCATGATTCATGCATCACGTTCTATGACAAGCATAGAAAATGATTTTCTTTATGCATATGTTTCCATGTAAGAAAGATTTAAAGAACAAAGCAAAAGTAAAGTACGTAAATAGTTATTTGTGGATAAAGAGATTGAGTTTGGTCGTCCCGCTAGGTGGACCCCAAGGTGTACCATTCCATTTTCCCCTAGAACGAGTTGGTCGTCTCGTTAGGTGAATAATTAGTTGGGCCTTCTCCTTCTAGAGTTATGACCACAATAACTCAGAGTCAGAGAAAGAAAAGAAAGGAAAGACAGAAACTACATGATTTATGAACGGGCATGCATATCCATGAGCATACATTTTATTTTATATCACTTGTTGAGCATTAGACTCATTAGTTGAACTTTGTGGTGTATGTGTGTAACACCCGGTTCTATCGAAGCAACTCTCTTTTATTGTAAATGGTATACACTTTATTAGGCAATAATTAAAGTAGGGTTATTGAGTGACTAGACAAAGGTATAAGAGTAAATTGGAAATTTCAAAAGTGGATAACGTATTTAAGGAAGAGGGTTGGATTTGATGCACTTTAGCCACCACTATCTTGCTTACCATTCCTCTTTCAGCCTTCAGCTCTGCAGCAGAACTTTCTAGGCGATTCCCTTGCCCGATTCTCCTTCAACCTAGGTAAGTTTTCCTCATTTCTCTTACGATATAGCGGTTAGGTATCTGAGGGAGTACAATGTGAGGATTTTGAGGATGCTGCGAATGAGGGTAGGTTCGGGTTTTGGTGATTAATGGGAATGCTCGGGTAGTAGAATTTCTAACTGGATTCCTCGAGTTTTTGTTTGATTCTTGGTGAAGTTTAGTGAAGGTTTGATTGATGTTCTGTTATGAACTTAGGTGGGCAGATTTTTCAAGTAACTAGCAACCAGACAATTTTCAGGAGCTAGGTAAGTGAAGTATGCTTGTGCCTTCGGGCCTACATCACAAAACATTAGGATTTTGTTTGCTTGAATGTGTCTTTATGTCATACATCATATTTTAAAAGTATACGAAAATGAATTTGAATGCATGTTGGCATGGTAAGGAATGAACATAATGAAACAGCTATGTGAATCAGATTTACTGTTAAGGAAAATAATCCGCCCCTTATGAGACAGTGGATAGTTAGACTTTGGGAAACTTGATCCGCTTCCCATCGAATAGGGGGATCAGAAACAGCTATGTGAATCAGATTTACTGTTAAGGGAAGTAATCCACCCCTTAATGAGTCAGTGGATATTTATACTTTGGGAGAAATGATCCAACTCCCAATTTCACAGGAGGATCAGATCAGAAACGATGCATATGCAACTGAGATGAGAAAGTAGAAACTGCATATTTAGGAATTTATGTTGCAACATTACATTACATTATTGCTTTACTTACTTGACATTAGGCTAATAGATGAGTCTTGTGATGTAGGTGAAGAAGTGACAGCAGGTGTGTTTACTGAGTTTGCTGAGAACTAGACTGGTTGGAGGAGTGCATCTATGCAGCAATCTGGCAGCTGATGGGGCGGTTTAACTGATGTCAGTTGGTGTGAAGGTTTAATTGACAATGTTTCAATTTAAGTATGTTGGATTTTTATGACAGTAGTAGTTTTAATGTTTCTGAACTCGTCTTGAGATTTTCTTCCAGACAATTATACTCTGTTGGCGCTAATAGTGGTTTACTAAATGTTGGAGTAGTGTCCGAATTTAAGTGGTTTTGAATGAATTTTAGTAAATTGCTCAAGTTCTTCTGGTAGACGGAGTTTTCTTTGTTAGAGTGAAATCGTTGTTGTCCTGTTGTCTATCGGACGATGTCTTCAGTAAAGCCATCGGATGATGTGTAACGACCCGGGAGGGATCGTCACATAATCCATATCTTTCTTAATCATTTAATTTTTATTACTCACACTCAATCATTTTTGGCAATATATTTTTTTTTTTTTGAACGTCTCTTAAACTGGGTCTGCCAGCAAAGAAATAAACTTACATCACCCGGTGGTCATGTGTGCTTCACGTGACCGATTTAAAACATTTCCTGACATTAATCAATAAGAAAATACTCACATCATCCGGTCACTAGACGACAATTTAACATCTACATCATCCGGTGAAGAATTACACTTCATCCACCGAACACTAGACGACAAAATAACATTTACATCATCCGGTGAAGAATTACACTTCATCCACCGAACACTAGACGACAAAATAATATTTACATCATCCGGTGAAGGAATACGCTCCATCCACCGAACGCTAGATGACAAAATACCATTTACATCATCCGGCGAAGGAATACGCTTCATCCACCGAACGCTAGACGACAAAATACCATTTACATCATCGGTGAAGGAATACGCTTCATCCACCGAACGCTAGACGACAAAATACCATTTACATCATCGGTGAAGGAATACGCTTCATCCACCGAACGCTAGACGACAAAATACCATTTACATCATCCGGTGAAGGAATACGCTTCATCCACCGAACGCTAGACGACAAAATACCATTTACATCATCTGGTGAAGGAATACGCTCCATCCACCGAACGCTAGACGACAAAATACCGTTCACATCATCCGGCGAAGGAATACGCTCCATCCACCGAACGCTAGACGACAAAATACCATTTACATCATCCGGTGAAGAATTACACTTCATCCACCGAACGCTAGACGACAAAATACCGTTCACATCATCCGGTCACTAGACGACAAAATACCATTTACATCATCCGGCGAAGGAATACGCTTCATCCACCGAACGCTAGACGACAAAATACCATTTACATCATCCGGCGAAGGAATACGCTCCATCCACCGAACGCTAGACGACAAAATACCATTTACATCATCCGGTGAAGAATTACACTTCATCCACCGAACGCTAGACGACAAAATACCGTTCACATCATCCGGTCACTAGACGACAAAATACCATTTACATCATCGGTGAAGGAATACGCTTCATCCACCGAACGCTAGACGACAAAATACCATTTACATCATCCGGTGAAGAATTACACTTCATCCACCGAACACTAGACGACAAAATACCATTACATCATCCGGTGAAGAATTACACTTCATCCACCGAACACTAGACGACAAAATACCATTTACATCATCGGTGAAGGAATACGCTTCATCCACCGAACGCTAGACGACAAAATACCATTTACATCATCGGTGAAGGAATACGCTTCATCCACCGAACGCTAGACGACAAAATACCGTTCACATCATCCGGCGAAGGAATACGCTTCATCCACCGAACGCTAGACGACAAAATACCATTACATCATCCGGTGAAGAATTACACTTCATCCACCGAACGCTAGACGACAAAATACCATTTACATCATCCGGTGAAGAATTACACTTCATCCACCGAACACTAGACGACAAAATACCATTTACATCATCCGGTGAAGAATTACACTTCATCCACCGAACGCTAGACGACAAAATACCATTTACATCATCGGTGAAGGAATACGCTTCATCCACCGAACACTAGACGACAAAATACCATTTACATCATCCGGTGAAGAATTACACTTCATCCACCGAACGCTAGACGACAAAATACCATTTACATCATCCGGTGAAGAATTACACTTCATCCACCGAACGCTAGACGACAAAATACCATTTACATCATCGGTGAAGGAATACGCTCCATCCACCGAACGCTAGACGACAAAATACCATTTCACTCTTGACATCCGCCGATGACGTCAGCCGGATGATTGCCTCATCCAGCCTCCATCATACAGCAGTAAAACACTATAATCATCAACCAACTTCATCCAACAGAAAATACCACAACTCACTCAATTCTTAACCTGGTAACTATAAACCTTAATGAGTAAGAATCATAGACTCATCCGGAATTCATATAGCAGGAGACTTAAACAAACAGACCATTCGATGATCCTTAAAATTATCCCCAGATTCAGAGAACAATAGACAACTTCAAAGATTCGATGATATAAGGTAGACTCATGCTACTCAACCTATTATATATTCACTGTCTTAACTAAAATCATAAAACGTTAACCCGGGGTCTCATTTGCCAGCCAGCCACAGAATTGCACCCTGTACACCTTCCAGCAACCAAGCTTAGACATCCTCATTAACCTTGAGTTCCACACCTGAAAACTCGTCACCTACATCATAAGGTTTAAACTATAAGCCTAATGCTTAGTGAGGAATGCAACACTAACATAGATGCATGAATGTATAATTTGGGAAAATCACATGCTCATAAGTCTTTTCTTGTTCATATCTTTACTCGTAATCATCATTCATAGTTATGGATCATATTCATCGTCCATAGTCATGGATCATATTCATCGTGCATAATCATTGATCATATTCATCATTCATAGTCATGGATCATATTCATCGTGCATAATCATTGATCATATTTAGGTTGTTTGGATTAAGAGAGGATTTGTGCCGGTAAAGGGGGTTCGACAGTGAGTTTGATCTTGTTCCCTACTGCGGGTCATATTCATATGTCCCTCTTTGGACTGTGACATACGCCGAACCGCCCTCAACCCTCACTTAGTCCACGTTGCATAAATCTTATATATATACATATATACATACATATCTTGTTCATAGAAAACATGCATTAAAAAATTTTCTTATGCTTGAGAAACATTCATGATGCATGAGCATGAGAACTTTTAACCCATCAGACTATGACAAGGATCATACCAGAGCAGACAACTTCACATTCACTAGAAGGTCATCAAATAGTATAACTCACAACATTCATCAATCCTTCAAGTGCAGACAAGCTCATTATTATAAGGTAAACATTAGACATCTAAAACAACCTAGTACTCCCACGATGTAGGGCTCTATTAGCTGGAAATCTTAATACATTCACTTACCTAGTCTTCTTAGCACTTGAGCTCCTTTCTCTTCAAACTTCTTCACCTAAAACATTTACATTGCAGTAGTTAAAACAAAATCCTAATAGTTCTAATCTCAAGTTATCCTAAGATTTAATAGCTAAAGTCATTCCCACTCTCAGATTTCAAATGTTCTTATTATTAGTCGGCCATTGGAAGATCCAAAACTCCAATGCCGAGTAGAAAACAGGGCTAACAAACTAACAGATAGCTACGTTGTCTATTGCTTACCTCGGGCACAGAGTAGTCGAGTAGTGGCAGAGAAAACCGATTGTCGAAGAGAGTATGCTGAAAGCAGAGAGCAAGAGCTCGGGGAAGAAGAAATCGCCGAAAAGGAAGGTGTCGGCTACAATGGTTTAAGTGAGGTTTAAAACATTTCCTTTTTCTTTATATAGTGGTCATCTCCCTCCATTATTACAACTTTGCCATCCAACCTAGTTTAAATCCACATGAAATTAATTATTCTTGGTATAAAACTCTAAACCGTGAAGATTGAATGTTCATGACCGTTAATACAGTTAGGGAGTCACCTGGTTGAAGTTGTCGAGTGTTACATCCACCCCTCCTTAAACAAAATTTTCGTCCCCGAAAATTGATCAACCAAATAATTCTGGATACTTGTCTAACATGTCCTGTCGTCGCTCCCAAGTGGCTTCTTCAATGCCATGATTCTTCCATAAAACTTTGACCAATGAAATCTCTTTATTCCTCAGAGTCTTAACTGCGGATTCCAATATCTGCACTGGCTTCTCTTCATACGTTAATGATGGTTCAATCTCAATATCCACTGGCTTAACAACTTGCGTCAGATCTCGTATGTATTTCCTTAACATTGACACGTGAAAGACATTATGAACTTTATCCAATGATGGAGGCAATTGCAGTCTGTAAGCTGTACTACCGATCCTAGCCAAAACAGGGAATGGTCCAATGAATCGTGGAGTAAGTTTTCCCTTTTTGCCAAATCTTAAAACCCCTTTGAACGGTGAAACCTTCAAGAATACCTCATCTCCAACCGAAAATTCAAGATCTCTTCTCCTCTGGTCTGCATAACTCTTCTGTCGGCTCTGTGCAGTCATTATCCTCTTTCTAATAGTAGAGATCTTATCTGACATCTACTGCAGAAGGTCGGGTCCAAGAAGTTTTGCTTCACCAACATCATCCCAATACAAAGGTGATCTACATTTCCTGTCATACAGTGCTTCATAAGGCGCCATGCCAATGGTGGACTGGTAGCTGTTGTTGTAGGAGAACTCAACCAGAGGTAAGTATCGACTCCAGGATGACTGGAAATCTAGTACACACGCCCTCAGCATGTCTTCAAGTATCTGAATAATCCTCTCCGATTGACCATCTGTCTGCGGGTGAAAGGCAATGCTGCATGATAACCTTGTGCCAAGTGTGCTTTGTAGACCTTTCCAAAATCGTGAGGTGAACCTGGAGTCACGATCAGAGACAATAGATGCAGGGATTCCATGCAACCTAATAACTTCTTGTACATAAAGATCAGCAAGCTGGTCCATCGAGTAAGCTGTCCTTACTGGTAAGAAATGGGCTGATTTCGTCAATCTATCAATCACAACCCAAATACTATCATGTCCCTTAGTTGTCTTAGGTAATCCTACAACGAAATCCATAGCTATGTGTTCCCACTTCCACTCGGGAATAGGTAAAGGCTGAAGAGTACCTCCTGGACGTTGGTGCTCGGCTTTAACCTGTTGACAAACCAAACATGACTCTACATACTTAGCAACATCTCTCTTTAAGTTTGGCCACCAATAGAGTAACTTCAGGTCTCGATACATCTTGGTGCTGCTAGGATGTACAGAACAGGGAGACGAATGCGCCTCAGCCAAGATTAACTTACGTAATCGTTCATCATTAGGGACATACCATCTATTTCTAAACCTCAGAATCTCATCCTTGGAAAGACTAAACTCGGAGGTGGTATCCTTCACCTTGTTCATCACACTGTTATTCTCCTCTGAGTCCTTCTGTTGTGCTTCTTTGATTTTTTCCAGAACCGTTGGTTGAATGGTTAGATTTGCGAGCAAAGCTGACAACTCTGGAACTATCTCCAACTCCAATTTCTGAATCTCTATCCTCAAAGGTATAGACATGGTTGATACAACGGGTTGCATTGTTGTTGACATCCTGCTCAATGCGTCAGCTACAGAGTTAGCCTTGCCCGGGTGATACTTGATCTCAAAGTCGTAATCCTTAACAAATTCCAACCAACGCCTCTGTCTCATGTTCAATTCCTTTTGTGTAAAGAGGTACTTCAGACTTTTATGGTCAGAAAACACCTCACACTGCTGTCCATATAAATAGTGTCTCCATATCTTCAAAGCAAAAACAACAGCGGCTAATTCTAAATCATGGGTGAGATAGTTCTGTTCATAACTCTTTAACTGCCTAGAGGCATACGCTACAACTTTGCCTTCTTGTATCAAAACACAGCCCAAACCAACTTTTGATGTATCACAAAATACGCTAAGCTTTCCTTCTTCGATTGGAAGGGTCAATACCGGGGCTGTTGTTAACTTCATCTTCAATGCCTGGAAGCTATCCTCACAAGCTTCAGTCCAAGAATACTTATTGTCCTTCTTTGTCAAATTCGTCAGGGGCTTAGCTATCATAGAAAATCTTTTGATGAACTTTCTGTAATAGCCTGCCAATCCAAGGAAACTGCGGACTTTACTGGCATTCTTTGGTTGTGGCCAATCCTTTACTGCCTGAATTTTGGTCGGGTCCACTGATATGTCATTAGCAGAAACTACATGACCAAGAAAATTAACCTTGTCCAACCAAAATTCACACTTGGACAATTTGGCATAGAGCTGGTGCTCCTTTAATGTCGTCAAAACTACTCTTAAATGCTCTGCATGGTCAGCTTCAGTCCGTGAGTATATCAGAATATCATCTATGAACACAATTACAGATTTGTCCAAATACTCATGAAACACTTGATTCATTAAGTCCATAAAGGCTGCAGGTGCATTGGTCAGTCCAAATGACATGACCAAGAATTCGTAGTGTCCATAACGGGTTCTGAAGGCTGTCTTTGGTATATCTCCTTCCTTAACTTTCAGTTGGTAATAACCCGAACGTAAATCTATTTTTGAAAACACCTTTGCTCCTTGCAATTAGTCAAACAAATCATCAATCTGAGTTAAGGGGTACTTATTCTTGATTGTCAACTTATTTAGCTCCCTATAGTCTATGCACATTCTAAGGGAACCATCTTTCTTCTTGACAAATAAGACAGGTGCACCCCAAGGGGAACTGCTAGGGCATATAAATCATTTGTCTACTAATTCCTGTAGTTGGACTTTTAACTCGTTTAGCTCAATAGGTGCCATCCGATAAGGATTCTTAGATACGAGTAAGGCCTCAGGGTACGTATCTATGACAAACTCAATTTCTCTATCAGGTGGTAATCCTGGCAAATCATCCAAGAATGCCTTAGGGAACTCTCGGACTATGGGGATATCTTGTAACTCTATCTTATTCTTTACCCGAACATCCATTATGCTAGCTAAGTAACTCTCACAACCATTTTTCAGTAACCGGTAAATTTCTAGTGAGGATATAATCGTTATTTTGCTTATCTTAGGAATAGCTTGGAAGGAATAATGATCACCATTTGAGGGTCGAAAATCAACCATTCCAGATCTACAACTTATTGTGGCATAATGCCTAAATAACCAATCAATTCCTAATATCACCTCATACCCTTTCATGTCAATTACAATCAGTTCTACATATAGTTTCTTACTTCCTAAGGACACAACATCACCTTTAACAATCTGTTCTGAATGTAGGGACTTCTCTGATGGTAACATAACATTATATGGCCTTTCGGCTGGTAAAAGTTCTAAGTTGTGATTGCATACAAACAAGGTTGATATAAACGAGTGCGTGGCTCCCGTATCTATAAGTGTGTAAGCAGCAAAACCACAGATCATAATGGTACCTGTTATGACTGTATGCTGCACGGCTTCCTCATCCTCCATCATTGCATAGACTCTAGGTGCTACCCTTGCATGGTTCGGATCTGTCGGCATGGGGCAGTCTCTGCTATATGTCCAACCTTATCACATCTGAAACAGCGGCCAGAACGCAACTTGCATTCGCTGGGGTGGTTCTTCTGACAGGTGGGGCATAAGGGTGTAACGACCCGAGAAGGATCGCCACGAAATCATAATCTTTTATTAATCGTTTACTTAACTTTTACTATTATTTCATCTTTCCTATTTCTCGGCAAGCATTTACATTCGCATATCCTCCTTTTTTTTTTTACTAAACTGAAAACAGAGACACAGAACCATCAAGGAAGACGAACCCTCTCGTGACTCGACTTTCTACACCTCGTCGACTCAAACCTTCACAGAGTCGGGCGACTAAGCTCAGTCAATTAATCTGTAACTTAATCGGACAAGGAAGAGATACCCCAGACCACTTGACGTTATACAATTCGGATTTGCATGGGTTTGCATGTATCAACCCTCAGAAATTACATCGTCCGGTCATCACGTGCGATGCGCGTGACTCGCTTAACATCGTCTAATAGAAGATATCTTCCGGTGAGCACGTGGGTTTCACGTGTCTAATTAAAACATCGCCCAGTGGTGGACATCCACCGGCGAACACGAGCCAAACATGGGACTTATTAAAATCACGCCCGGTCACTAAATGACAAAATAGCATTTACATCATCCGGTGAAGGAATACACTTAATCCACCGGTCACTAAACGACAAAATAGCATTTACATCATCCGGTGAAGGAATACACTTAATCCACCGGTCACTAAACGACAAAATAGCATTTACATCATCCGGTGAAGGAATACACTTAATCCACCGGTCACTAAACGACAAAATAGCATTTACATCATCCGGTGAAGGAATACACTTAATCCACCGGTCACTAAACGACAAAATAGCATTTACATCATCCGGTGAAGGAATACACTTAATCCACCGGTCACTAAACGACAAAATAGCATTTACATCATCCGGTGAAGGAATACACTTAATCCACCGGTCACTAAACGACAAAATAGCATTTACATCATCGGTGAAGGAATACACTTAATCCACCGGTCACTAAATGACAAAATAGCATTTACATCATCCGGTGAAGGAATACACTTAATCCACCGGTCACTAAACGACAAAATAGCATTTACATCATCCGGTGAAGGAATACACTTAATCCACCGGTCACTAAACGACAAAATAGCATTTACATCATCGGTGAAGGAATACACTTAATCCACCGGTCACTAAACGACAAAATAGCATTTACATCATCCGGTGAAGGAATACACTTAATCCACCGGTCACTAAACGACAAAATAGCATTTACATCATCCGGTGAAGGAATACACTTAATCCACCGGTCACTAAATGACAAAATAGCATTTACATCATCCGGTGAAGGAATACACTTAATCCACCGGTCACTAAACGACAAAATAGCATTTACATCATCGGTGAAGGAATACACTTAATCCACCGGTCACTAAACGACAAAATAGCATTTACATCATCCGGTGAAGGAATACACTTAATCCACCGGTCACTAAACGACAAAATAGCATTTACATCATCGGTGAAGGAATACACTTAATCCACCGGTCACTAAATGACAAAATAGCATTTACATCATCGGTGAAGGAATACACTTAATCCACCGGTCACTAAACGACAAAATAGCATTTACATCATCGGTGAAGGAATACACTTAATCCACCGGTCACTAAACGACAAAATAGCATTTACATCATCGGTGAAGGAATACACTTAATCCACCGGTCACTAAATGACAAAATAGCATTTACATCATCGGTGAAGGAATACACTTAATCCACCGGTCACTAAACGACAAAATAGCATTTACATCATCGGTGAAGGAATACACTTAATCCACCGGTCACTAAACGACAAAATAGCATTTACATCATCGGTGAAGGAATACACTTAATCCACCGGTCACTAAATGACAAAATAGCATTTACATCATCCGGTGAAGGAATACACTTAATCCACCGGTCACTAAATGACAAAATAGCATTTACATCATCGGTGAAGGAATACACTTAATCCACCGGTCACTAAACGACAAAATAGCATTTACATCATCCGGTGAAGGAATACACTTAATCCACCGGTCACTAAACGACAAAATAGCATTTACATCATCGGTGAAGGAATACACTTAATCCACCGGTCACTAAACGACAAAATAGCATTTACATCATCCGGTGAAGGAATACACTTAATCCACCGGTCACTAAACGACAAAATAGCATTTACATCATCCGGTGAAGGAATACACTTAATCCACCGGTCACTAAATGACAAAATAGCATTTACATCATCCGGTGAAGGAATACACTTAATCCACCGGTCACTAAACGACAAAATAGCATTTACATCATCCGGTGAAGGAATACACTTAATCCACCGGTCACTAAACGACAAAATAGCATTTACATCATCCGGTGAAGGAATACACTTAATCCACCGGTCACTAAATGACAAAATAGCATTTACATCATCCGGTGAAGGAATACACTTAATCCACCGGTCACTAAATGACAAAATAGCATTTACATCATCCGGTGAAGGAATACACTTAATCCACCGGTCACTAAACGACAAAATAGCATTTACATCATCCGGTGAAGGAATACACTTAATCCACCGGTCACTAAACGACAAAATAGCATTTACATCATCCGGTGAAGGAATACACTTAATCCACCGGTCACTAAATGACAAAATAGCATTTACATCATCCGGTGAAGGAATACACTTAATCCACCGGTCACTAAATGACAAAATAGCATTTACATCATCCGGTGAAGGAATACACTTAATCCACCGGTCACTAAACGACAAAATAGCATTTACATCATCCGGTGAAGGAATACACTTAATCCACCGGTCACTAAATGACAAAATAGCATTTACATCATCCGGTGAAGGAATACACTTAATCCACCGGTCACTAAATGACAAAATAGCATTTACATCATCCGGTGAAGGAATACACTTAATCCACCGGTCACTAAATGACAAAATAGCATTTACATCATCCGGTGAAGGAATACACTTAATCCACCGGTCACTAAACGACAAAATAGCATTTACATCATCCGGTGAAGGAATACACTTAATCCACCGGTCACTAAATGACAAAATAGCATTTACATCATCCGGTGAAGGAATACACTTAATCCACCGGTCACTAAATGACAAAATAGCATTTACATCATCCGGTGAAGGAATACACTTAATCCACCGGTCACTAAACGACAAAATAGCATTTACATCATCCGGTGAAGGAATACACTTAATCCACCGGTCACTAAACGACAAAATAGCATTTACATCATCCGGTGAAGGAATACACTTAATCCACCGGTCACTAAATGACAAAATAGCATTTACATCATCCGGTGAAGGAATACACTTAATCCACCGGTCACTAAACGACAAAATAGCATTTACATCATCCGGTGAAGGAATACACTTAATCCACCGGTCACTAAATGACAAAATAGCATTTACATCATCCGGTGAAGGAATACACTTAATCCACCGGTCACTAAATGACAAAATAGCATTTACATCATCCGGTGAAGGAATACACTTAATCCACCGGTCACTAAACGACAAAATAGCATTTACATCATCCGGTGAAGGAATACACTTAATCCACCGGTCACTAAATGACAAAATAGCATTTACATCATCCGGTGAAGGAATACACTTAATCCACCGGTCACTAAACGACAAAATAGCATTTACATCATCCGGTGAAGGAATACACTTAATCCACCGGTCACTAAATGACAAAATAGCATTTACATCATCCGGTGAAGGAATACACTTAATCCACCGGTCACTAAACGACAAAATAGCATTTACATCATCCGGTGAAGGAATACACTTAATCCACCGGTCACTAAACGACAAAATAGCATTTACATCATCCGGTGAAGGAATACACTTAATCCACCGGTCACTAAATGACAAAATAGCATTTACATCATCCGGTGAAGGAATACACTTAATCCACCGGTCACTAAATGACAAAATAGCATTTACATCATCCGGTGAAGGAATACACTTAATCCACCGGTCACTAAACGACAAAATAGCATTTACATCATCCGGTGAAGGAATACACTTAATCCACCGGTCACTAAACGACAAAATAGCATTTACATCATCCGGTGAAGGAATACACTTAATCCACCGGTCACTAAACGACAAAATAGCATTTACATCATCCGGTGAAGGAATACACTTAATCCACCGGTCACTAAATGACAAAATAGCATTTACATCATCCGGTGAAGGAATACACTTAATCCACCGGTCACTAAACGACAAAATAGCATTTACATCATCCGGTGAAGGAATACACTTAATCCACCGGTCACTAAACGACAAAATAGCATTTACATCATCCGGTGAAGGAATACACTTAATCCACCGGTCACTAAACGACAAAATAGCATTTACATCATCCGGTGAAGGAATACACTTAATCCACCGGTCACTAAACGACTACATTATCTATTTCATACCTCGCGTGCGGATTTGCAGAGATATGCAGGCTTGAAACTGGTCGTCGAAGGGAGATTGCTAGCAAGCAGGGTGCGAGCTCGGGGAAAGAGAAATCGCCGAGAGTAGAAGGTGTCGGCTACAGTGCGGTTTAATGAGGTTTAAGGTTTCCAATTTCTTTAAATACCGGTCCCAAACTTCAATTATTACCATAATGCCACTCAACCTAGTTTAAAACCCACATGTAATTAATTAAACTTGTCATAAAATTCCAAGCCGCGAAGAGTAAATATTCATTACCGTTAATACAGTTAGGAAAATTACCTAGTCGTGTCTCGGGTGTTACAAAGGGTGCCAGAGGCCTCTTCCCTTTTCCTTGGTCATCATTCTGGTTGAAGGGTCTCTTTATACCTTGTTGTTGTTGTTGTGGTCCCCTGTTCTGTTGCGGCTGCCATTCTTTGTTCTGACGTGGTGACGGCTGAGCTTCCTTCGTGAATTTTCTTGGCTGCTCACGCTGTGCATATGCTGTCATTTCCGCCTCTTCCAGCTCCAAGGCCTTAGCCGTCACTTCACGATAAGGTACATTGTGTATCCAGCAGTCTTTACTTTCATGTACAAACTCAGCTTCAGTCCTTGAACAAATTGGTAAATCCTGTCCTCATCATCCTCAATCATTCGGGGAGCAAATCGTGATAAAGCATCAAATTTGCATATGTAATCCGTCACAGAGCCAGTTTGTCGTAGATTCATGAACTCCTTCTTCTTGTTGGCCCGAACAGTCCTATTGAAGTACTTGTCAAAGAAAGCAGTATTAAACATTTCCCAAGTCATAGCTCCGGCATTAGCGGTGTTCTGGATTGAATCCCACTAATGCCTTGCACTCAATTCCAAATGAAAGACAGCATACGTGACCTTATCTCCTTCATCAACCTTTGCGTACTTAAACCTGTCTTCTATCTTTCGAACCCACTCCTCAGCATAAATAGGATCTGAAACATGTCCGTTAAACACCGGGGGTCAAAGCTGGTGGAAACGCTCACCCCCATGATCATGAGTTGCATTAGTACTGGAGTTGTCTTGTTCCTCTCTAGTAGTCATCAGTTGTTCAATCTGGCGAGATTGGCGTATGACAAACTCTGTCAACTGAGCACTGGCATTGCTATCCTCATTGGTCTCTCTCTACTGACCTCTAACCATTTTGGGATTCCTAGACAATTAATTATAAATGCATCTTAACTTAGTGACATTTACTAAAATCATAAATACTTACAGTTGCTGGAGTGTACTCAGGTGGCAATCTGTGCTGGGAGGCAGTCTGCAGAATCGATTTTAGAACCTGGTTTTGTTTTGATACCATAATTGTAACGACCCGGGAGGGATTGTCACATAATCCATATCTTTCTTAATCATTTAATTCTTATTACTCACACTCAATCATTTTTGGCAATATATTTTTTTTTTTTTAACGTCTCTTAAACTGGGTCTGCCAGCAAAGAAATAAACTTACATCACCCGGTGGTTATGTGTGCTTCACGTGACCGATTTAAAACATTTCCTGACATTAATCAATAAGAAAGTACTCACATCATCTGGTCACTAGACGACAATTTAACATCTACATCATCCGGTGAAGAATTACACTTCATCCACCGAACACTAGACGACAAAATAACATTTACACCATCCGGTGAAGGAATACGCTCCATCCACCGAACGCTAGATGACAAAATACCATTTACATCATCCGGAAAAGGAATACGCTTCATCCACCGAACGCTAGACGACAAAATACCATTTACATCATCGGTGAAGGAATACGCTTCATCCACCGAACGCTAGACGACAAAATACCATTTACATCATCCGGTGAAGGAATACGCTTCATCCACCGAACGTTAGACGACAAAATACCATTTACATCATCCGGTGAAGGAATACGCTTCATCCACCGAACGTTAGACGACAAAATACCATTTACATCATCCGGTGAAGAATTACACTTCATCCACCGAACACTAGACGACAAAATACCATTTACATCATCCGGTGAAGGAATACGCTCCATCCACCGAACGTTAGACGACAAAATACCATTTACATCATCCGGTGAAGGAATACGCTCCATCCACCGAACGTTAGACGACAAAATACCATTTACATCATCCGGTGAAGAATTACACTTCATCCACCGAACACTAGACGACAAAATACCATTTACATCATCCGGTGAAGAATTACACTTCATCCACCGAACGTTAGACGACAAAATACCATTTACATCATCCGGTGAAGAATTACACTTCATCCACCGAACGTTAGACGACAAAATACCATTTACATCATCCGGTGAAGGAATACGCTTCATCCACCGAACACTAGACGACAAAATACCATTTACATCATCCGGTGAAGAATTACACTTCATCCACCGAACACTAGACGACAAAATACCATTTACATCATCCGGTGAAGAATTACACTTCATCCACCGAACGTTAGACGACAAAATACCATTTACATCATCCGGTGAAGAATTACACTTCATCCACCGAACGTTAGACGACAAAATACCATTTACATCATCCGGTGAAGAATTACACTTCATCCACCGAACACTAGACGACAAAATACCATTTACATCATCCGGTGAAGAATTACACTTCATCCACCGAACGTTAGACGACAAAATACCATTTACATCATCCGGTGAAGAATTACACTTCATCCACCGAACGCTAGACGACAAAATACCATTTACATCATCCGGTGAAGAATTACACTTCATCCACCGAACACTAGACGACAAAATACCATTTACATCATCCGGTGAAGAATTACACTTCATCCACCGAACACTAGACGACAAAATACCATTTACATCATCCGGTGAAGAATTACACTTCATCCACCGAACACTAGACGACAAAATACCATTTACATCATCCGGTGAAGAATTACACTTCATCCACCGAACACTAGACGACAAAATACCATTTACATCATCCGGTGAAGAATTACACTTCATCCACCGAACGTTAGACGACAAAATACCATTTACATCATCCGGTGAAGAATTACACTTCATCCACCGAACGTTAGACGACAAAATACCATTTACATCATCCGGTGAAGGAATACGCTTCATCCACCGAACACTAGACGACAAAATACCATTTACATCATCCGGTGAAGAATTACACTTCATCCACCGAACGTTAGACGACAAAATACCATTTACATCATCCGGTGAAGAATTACACTTCATCCACCGAACGCTAGACGACAAAATACCATTTACATCATCCGGTGAAGGAATACGCTTCATCCACCGAACGTTAGACGACAAAATACCATTTACATCATCCGGTGAAGAATTACACTTCATCCACCGAACGTTAGACGACAAAATACCATTTACATCATCCGGTGAAGAATTACACTTCATCCACCGAACACTAGACGACAAAATACCATTTACATCATCCGGTGAAGGAATACGCTTCATCCACCGAACGTTAGACGACAAAATACCATTTACATCATCCGGTGAAGGAATACGCTTCATCCACCGAACGTTAGACGACAAAATACCATTTACATCATCCGGTGAAGGAATACGCTTCATCCACCGAACACTAGACGACAAAATACCATTTACATCATCCGGTGAAGAATTACACTTCATCCACCGAACACTAGACGACAAAATACCATTTACATCATCCGGTGAAGAATTACACTTCATCCACCGAACACTAGACGACAAAATACCATTTACATCATCCGGTGAAGAATTACACTTCATCCACCGAACGTTAGACGACAAAATACCATTTACATCATCCGGTGAAGGAATACGCTTCATCCACCGAACGTTAGACGACAAAATACCATTTACATCATCCGGTGAAGAATTACACTTCATCCACCGAACGTTAGACGACAAAATACCATTTACCTTGAGTTCTTCACCTGAAAGCAGAGAGCAAGAACTCAGGGAAGAAGAAATCGCCGAAAAGGAAGGTGTCGGCTACAGTGGTTTAAGTGAGATTTAAAACATTTCCTTTTTCTTTATATAAGGGTCATCTCCCTCCATTATTACAACTTTGCCACCCAACCTAGTTTAAATCCACATGAAATTAATTATTCTTGGTATAAAACTCTAAACCGTGAAGATTGAATGTTCATGACCGTTAATACAGTTAGGGAGTCACCTGGTTGAAGTTGTCGGGTGTTACATGATGTCTTCAGTATAGTTAGCAGATGATATCTTCAGTAAAGCCATCGGATGATGTCTTCAGTATTGTCTAACGGATGATGTCTTCAGTAAAGCCATCGGATGATGTCTTCAGTAAAGTCATCGGATGATGTCTTCAGTATTGTCTAACGGATGATGTCTTCAGTAAAGCCATCGGATGATGTCTTTAGTATAGTTATCGGATGATGTCTTCCGTAAATCCATCGGATGATGTCTTCAGTAAAGACATCGGATGATGTCTTCAGTAAAGCCATCGGATGATGTCTTCAGTAAAGCCATCGGATGATGTCTTCAGTAAAGCCATCGGATGATGTCTTCAGTAAAGCCATCGGATGATGTCTTCAGTAAAGCCATCGGATGATGTCTTCAGTAAAGCCATCGGATGATGTCTTCAGTAAAGCCATCGGATGATGTCTTCAGTAAAGCCATCGGATGATGTCTTCAGTAAAGCCATCGGATGATGTCTTCAGTAAAGCCATCGGATGATGTCTTCAGTAAAGCCATCGGATGATGTCTTCAGTAAAGCCATCGGATGATGTCTTCAGTAAAGCCATCGGATGATGTCTTCAGTAAAGCCATCGGATGATGTCTTCAGTAAAGCCATCGGATGATGTCTTCAGTAAAGCCATCGGATGATGTCTTCAGTAAAGCCATCGGATGATGTCTTCAGTAAAGCCATCGGATGATGTCTTCAGTAAAGCCATCGGATGATGTCTTCAGTAAAGCCATCGGATGATGTCTTCAGTAAAGCCATCGGATGATGTCTTCAGTAAAGCCATCGGATGATGTCTTCAGTAAAGCCATCGGATGATGTCTTCAGTAAAGCCATCGGATGATGTCTTCAGTAAAGCCATCGGATGATGTCTTCAGTAAAGCCATCGGATGATGTCTTCAGTAAAGCCATCGGATGATGTCTTCAGTAAAGCCATCGGATGATGTCTTCAGTAAAGCCATCGGATGATGTCTTCAGTAAAGCCATCGGATGATGTCTTCAGTAAAGCCATCGGATGATGTCTTCAGTAAAGCCATCGGATGATGTCTTCAGTAAAGCCATCGGATGATGTCTTCAGTAAAGCCATCGGATGATGTCTTCAGTAAAGCCATCGGATGATGTCTTCAGTAAAGCCATCGGATGATGTCTTCAGTAAAGCCATCGGATGATGTCTTCAGTAAAGCCATCGGATGATGTCTTCAGTAAAGCCATCGGATGATGTCTTCAGTAAAGCCATCGGATGATGTCTTCAGTAAAGCCATCGGATGATGTCTTCAGTAAAGCCATCGGATGATGTCTTCAGTAAAGCCATCGGATGATGTCTTCAGTAAAGCCATCGGATGATGTCTTCAGTAAAGCCATCGGATGATGTCTTCAGTAAAGCCATCGGATGATGTCTTCAGTAAAGCCATCGGATGATGTCTTCAGTAAAGCCATCGGATGATGTCTTCAGTAAAGCCATCGGATGATGTCTTCAGTAAAGCCATCGGATGATGTCTTCAGTAAAGCCATCGGATGATGTCTTCAGTAAAGCCATCGGATGATGTCTTCAGTAAAGCCATCGGATGATGTCTTCAGTAAAGCCATCGGATGATGTCTTCAGTAAAGCCATCGGATGATGTCTTCAGTAAAGCCATCGGATGATGTCTTCAGTAAAGCCATCGGATGATGTCTTCAGTAAAGCCATCGGATGATGTCTTCAGTAAAGCCATCGGATGATGTCTTCAGTAAAGCCATCGGATGATGTCTTCAGTAAAGCCATCGGATGATGTCTTCAGTAAAGCCATCGGATGATGTCTTCAGTAAAGCCATCGGATGATGTCTTCAGTAAAGCCATCGGATGATGTCTTCAGTAAAGCCATCGGATGATGTCTTCAGTAAAGCCATCGGATGATGTCTTCAGTAAAGCCATCGGATGATGTCTTCAGTAAAGCCATCGGATGATGTCTTCAGTAAAGCCATCGGATGATGTCTTCAGTAAAAGCTACCGGATGATGTAGTAGAAGTTTTATCATTTAGTGATCGGTGGATGTCGAGTAATAAACTTACTGGATGATGTAGTAGAAACCTCTGTCGTTTTATGACCGGGTGGATGTAGTGTATAAACTAATCGGAAGACTGTAGTAGAAAGTCTTGTCGTTTAGTGACCGGTGGATGTCGTGTAGTAGACTTACCGGAAGATGAAGTGGAGGTTTTTGTCGTTTTTGTCACCGGAAGGAGCCTTCTGTATCTTTTTCAGCCCTCTGCGTTTGATTTGGTTCAGCGACAGATGCGTTTGACTTTTGCAACTTTTAAAGTATTCCGCGATTTAAACCTTTATTTCTTTTGACCGATTACTCCTTAACATCTCAACCGATTATTCAAGCATTGTTCTATAGTTTTGTTTAACTCTATTTTCCTCAAATGATTTTCGCTGCAATTCTTTAAATGTTTTGAGGTTTTAGAAAATGTCAAATTTTGATTTTCGAGCGAAGTTTTAAATTTGGTCCGAAATTTTCTTAGTTACGTTCTGGTTTATGAGTAACAAACCTAGTTCAGAAAACTCAGGGCGTTACAGTATGGTATCAGAGACATTCAGTTAAACCGTTCAAAAGATTACTCATCAGTGTCAATCTTTGCATGGAAGTACTTCAACAACTGTAAGTGTTTATGTTAACCTTAGTTGATAGATATTT
Organism: Begonia masoniana; assembly: GCA_022432975.1. Lineage (NCBI taxonomy): Eukaryota > Viridiplantae > Streptophyta > Magnoliopsida > Cucurbitales > Begoniaceae > Begonia > Begonia masoniana. Next base: position 15,564,165 of record CM039513.1, read on the forward strand.
AAGAGTGTAATTAACCCTGTGCAGGAATTTTGTATAATGGCCAGACGCCCTGGGAGACCTAGAGTGCCAAGAGAAATGCCAAATGTGAGAAGTGAAGAGGAGCCTAGTGTGATTAGGCAGCTGACAGATTTAGTGTGTCAGCAAACTGATTTAGTGCGCCAACAGTCTGACCAACTAGGAGTACTGTTGAACTGAGAGGTGCAAGGAAGTGCCAACTCGAGTTCTAGCAATGAACATTCTAGAGATAGATTCCGGAGACTAAGACCACCCACGTTTGATGGACAAGTCATCTGATCCAGTTATTGCTGAAGGGTGGCTTAGGAAGATTGAAAGTATGTTTAGGTGCGCCAACATTGGAGAAGGAGACAAGGTCACGTTGGCAACATTTCACTTGGCTGGTGAAGCTCAACTCTGGTGGGAAACAATAGAGACCACCACTGATGTCTTGGCGATGCCTTGGTCGCAATTCAAAGACATTTTCTACGAGAAGTATTTCAACAGTACTGTCCAAACTGCAAAGAAGTTGGAATTTCTAAACTTGAAGCAGACAGGGTTTGTGGCCGAGTACAGTAGGCAGTTCGAGTCCCTGTCCAGGTTTGCTGGACATTTTGCTCTCAGGGACGAGGATAAGGTATTCAAATTTGTACATGGGCTGAAGCCAGAAATTTACCGAGGAGTTAAATTTTGTGGTATTAAAGGCTTGTCATTCAGTGAAGTTGTGTCTACTGCTCTGGAAGTGGAAGAAGCTAAAAGGAAGTGTGCTGGACCAAAAGAGGTCCCACAAAAGTCGGTCCAGCCATACCATCAAAGGGGAACGAAGAGGCCAAGTGAAGGCCAGAGTAGTCAAGGAACAGGAGGGAAGGTACAGAATGTTAAGAAATTTCCCCAGTGTCCTAAGTGTTTAAAGAACCACCCGGGCGAATGCAGACTGGGATTTGGGAAGTGTTTCAACTGTGAGGAGGTTGGACACACGATCAAAGAGTGCCCGAAGCCTAGAATCACCCGATGCTACAATTGTAAAAAGATCGGCCATATTAGCAGAGACTGCCCAATCCCTAAGGGTTGCCCTGCTATGATTAAACCGAGGATATTCTCCATGATGGAGTCAGGGGATGAAGACCAGCCTGCTGTGGTGTCAGGTACTATATTGATCAACTCTATACCTGCTTTTACTTTAATAGACTCTGGTGCAACGCATTCGTTTATAGCATCTGCATTTGCTGTTAAGTTAGATGTACAGTTCACCTCTTCCATGCATGTGTTTAATGTTGCATTACCCTCTGGTGAACGCATGCACTCTAACCAAGTGATGCTTGACAGCGATGTGTTAGTAGGGAATGTAAGTCTACCTGTTGATCTTATTATTATGGATATAATGGGATTTGATGTAATCCTAGGAATGGACTGGTTGTTTAAACACCACGCCACGATTGATTGTAGGACTGGAATAGTTAGCTTCCACCCCCTGGTAGTTTCAGCATACCTTTCAAGCTTCCAGGAAGAGTAAGGAAATGTCTGTGATGACTTCTATTAACACTAGACCTTCCCAATGTGGAGAGTATTTGTGCTTCTTAGCAAGTGTTTTAGACACACAACTTATATAAAAAGCAAATCCTCAAAATGTTTTAATTGTCCAAAAATTTCCTGAAGTATTTCTAGATGACCTTCCTTGTTTACCACCAGATAAGGAAATTGAATTTATTGTAGATGTTTACCCCGGCACCGAACCTGTGTCTAAAAATCCATATAGATTAGCACCAAGTGAACTTAAGAAATTAAAGAAGCAATTGGAGGATATGTTGGAGAAAGGGTTCATACGCCCTAGCTTTTCACCGTGGGGTGCACCTGTTCTTTTTGTCAAAAAGAAAGATGGATCAATGCGTATGTACATTGATTATAAAGAATTGAATAAGTTAACTGTCAAGAACAAGTATCCATTACCAAGGATTGATGATTTATTCGACCAACTTAATGGTGCTAGAATTTTCTCTAAGATTGACCTTAGGTCCAGTTATTACCAGTTGAAGGTTAAATCTGAAGATATTTCAAATACTGCTTTTCACACAAGGTATAGACATTATGAGTTTTTGGTCATGTCCTTTGGATTGACAAATGCACCAGCAGCCTTTATGGATCTCATGAATAGAGTGTTTCATGAGTATTTGGATAAGTTTGTCATAGTATTCATAGATGACATTTTAGTCTATTCACGTACTAAGGATGAGCATGCTAGGCACCTGACCTTGGTGTTGGAAGTATTAAAACAGCACCAACTATACGCCAAGTTTTCTAAGTGTGAATTTTGATTGGACCAAGTTCACTTTTTAGGACATGTTATCTCTTGGGATGGTATATCTGTCGATCCAGCTAAGGTTCAAGCAGCTAAGGAATGACCCCAACCGAGGAATGCTACAGATATCAGGAGTTTTCTTGGACTAGCAGGATATTATGGGAAGTTCATTGAAGGATTTTCGAAGATTGCTACACCCCTTACTAAGTTAACAAGGAAAAATGTAAAGTATATATGGACTGACGAATGTGACCATAGTTTTCAGACCCTAAAACAGAAACTGACCAATGCTCCAATTTTAACCCTTCCAGTTGAAGATGGTAAATTTAGCATTTACTGTGATGCATCCAAGATTGGACTTGGCTGTGTCTTGATGCAAGAGGGAAAGGTAATAGCTTATGCCTCTAGGCAGTTAAAAACACATGAGAAGAATTACTCTACACATGACTTAGAATTAGCTGCAGTGGTATTTGCACTTAAGATTTGGAGGCATTACTTGTATGGACAATCTTGCGAGATATTTTCAGATCATAAGAGCCTGAAGTATATTTTCACATAGAAAGAAATAAACATGAGGCAACGTCGATGGTTGGAATTTGTAAAGGACTATGATTTCGAGATTAAATATCATCCCGGCAAAGCATATGTTGTGGCAGATACTTTGAGTAGAGTAACAACACCAACCCCAACTATGATTTTCAATATACCATTAGCCTTAGAGTCAGAATTTCAAAGGTTTAACCTAGAAGCAGTATCCAGTGTATCAGCTATACTTTCAGCCTTAACCTTAAAGCCTACCATTCTAGAGAAAATAAAGGAAGCTCAGACGAATGATGATGAGTGTAACAAGTACAAGTTAAGCATGGATTCTACGGACAAGTCAGATTTTAACTATTCTGCCGATGGAATCCTTAAGTTTAGAAATAGATGATTTGTTCCTGCCATTAATGAACTTCGAGATGAGATTCTTTCTGAAGCACACTCTTCCAGGTTCTCTGTTCACCCTGGGAGTACAAAGATGTACAAGGATCTCAGACAACATTATTGGTGGCCAAGTATGAAAAGAAGTGTGGCTGAATATGTGAAATCGTGTCTAGTTTGTCAACAGGTCAAAGCTGAGCACCAGAGACCTGCAGGAATGTTACAACCCTTACCAGTTCCTGAATGGAAATTGGAACAAATAACAATGGACTTTGTTGTGGGATTGCCTAAAACAGCAAAGGGACACGATGCAATTTGGGTGATAGTTGACCGTCTAACCAAATCAGCTCATTTCCTACCGATAAAGGTGACTTACTCGATGGATCAGCTTCCTGAGTTGTATGTGCATGAAGTTGTTAGACTGCATGGAGTTCCAAGCACTATAGTTTCAGACCGAGACTCTAGATTCACTTCTAAGTTTTGGAAAAGTTTGCACAAGGCTATGGGAACACAACTTAGTTTTAGCACAGCTTTTCACCCTCAGGCAGATGGACAATCCGAAAGAACCATCCAAACATTAGAAGATATGCTCCGTGCCTACATATTGGATTTTCAAGGATCTTGGAGTAAATATTTATCATTGGTGGAGTTTTTCTATAATAACAGTTTCCAGGAAACAATAGGAATGGCACCGTATGAAGCATTGTATGGACGAAAATGCAGATCACCTTTGTACTGGGATGAAGTTGGTGAAGCACAGTTGCTTGGTTCTGACATTGTGCAACAAACTGTTGAGAAGGTTGCCCTCATCTGACAGAGAATTTTGGCAGCTCAGAGCCAACAGAAAAGTTATGCAGATTGCAGGCGTAGAGAATTGGAATTTGTGATAGGTGATGAAGTTTTTCTCAAGGTATCACCATTCAAAGGAGTTGTGAGATTTGGGAAGAGAGGAAAGTTGAACCCCACCAGGTTTATTGGACCATTCTCAATCTTGAAAAGGATTGAGAAGACAGCCTATCAGTTGCAGCTACCAACCTCTATGAAAGGAATCCATAATGTGTTCCATGTTTCCATGTTAAAGAAGTGCATAAGAGATCCATCTCAGATTGTGGAACAGCAGAGTATTGAAATTCATCCTACCCTTACCTATGAGGAGAAACCAGTAAGAATCTTGGACTATGCAGTGAAGGTGTTGCGCAACAAAGAGGTTCCTTTAGTGAAAGTATTATGGCACAACCAGAATATAGAGGAAACAACTTGGGAGCGCCAGCAAGACATGATGGACCAACATCGGAATTATTCAGGTAACGAATTTTGAGGACAAAATTCTTTTGAGGAGGGTAGATTGTAACACCCGGTTCTATCGAAGCAGCTCTCTTTTATTGTAAATGGTATACACTTTATTAGGAAATAATTAAAGTAGGGTTATTGAGTGACTAGACAAGGGTATAAGAGTAAATTGGAAATTTCAAAAGTGGATAACGTATTTAAGGAAGAGGGTTGAGTTTAATGCACTGTAGCCGCCACTATCTTGCTTACCATTCCTCTTTCAGCCTTCAGCTCTGCAGCAGAACTCTCTAGGTGATTCCCTCGCCCGATTCTCCTTCAACCTAGGTAAGTTTTCCTCATTTCTCTTACGATATAGCAGTTAGGTACCTGAGGGAGTACAATGTGAAGATTTTGAGGATGCTACGAATGAGGGTAGGTTCGGGTTTTGGTGATTAATGGGAATGCTCGGGTAGTAGAATTTCTAACTGGATTCCTCGAGTTTTTGTTTGATTATTGGTGAAGTTTAGTGAAAGGTTTGATTGATATTCTGTTATGAACTTAGGTGAGCAGATTTTCGAAGTAACTAGCAACCAGACAATTTCCAGGAGCCAGGTAAGTGAAGTATGCTTGTGCCTTCAGGCCTACATCACAAAACATTAGGATTTTGTTTGCTTGAATGTGTCTGTATATCATGCATCATATTTTAAAAGTATACAAAAATGAATTTGAATGCATGTTGGCATGGTAAGGAATCAACATAATGAAACAGCTATGTGAATCAGATTTAATGTTAAGGAAATTACTGTTAAGGAAATAATCCGCCCCTTAATGAGACAGTGGATAGTTAGACTTTGGGAAACTTGAGCCGCTTCCCATCGAACAGGGAGATCAGAAACAGCTATGTGAATCAGATTTACTGTTAAGGGAAGTAATGTAGCAACCCTTACCCGTATCCTAAATTTCCCGTATTATTATTATTATTTATTTATTTATTTTTATCCTTACATATATTTATAAACTTTAATGACGTTGTGCAGAATTAAAGCTGTTTATAAATATATGTAAGGATAAAAAAATAATAATAATAATAAGGGAAAATTAAGATACGGGTAAGGGTTGCTACAATTATGGTATCAGAGCCCCCAGGTTTTAAAATCGATTCTGTAGACTGCTCGACTGCACAGCCACTACGCAGACATCCTTCCTCAACTGTAAGTATGTTTACTGCTTTGTTTGATTTTGTTTCTTAGGATTATTTGTTTTAATTCTTATAGGAGATAGAAAATGGTTCGAGGACGTGATGCGAGGGACGACGCCCTGGATAGGCTTACAGATTTATTAGACCGTCAGTCTCAGCACATGGACAGGCAAGCACAACAAATCGAGAACTTAGTTAACTGGGAGAACCAAAGGGCCCAAGATTTGACAGTGCCTAATAATCAAGGTATGCAGAAGCTCCAAAGCCTACGGCCTCTAGTATTTGACGGCCGCTCATCGAATCCGACAGTTGCAGAAGAGTGGATCCGCACTATGGAGGATATGCTAGGGTATGCGGAAGTGGAGAATGGGAAGAAGGTTGCTTTTGTCGCCTTTCATTTGGCATTGGATGCCCGTTTTTGGTGGGATTCGATTAAAGCTACTATGGACGTGATGATTATGACGTGGGATCGGTTTAAGGACATATTTTTTATAAGTATTTCAGCCGCACAGTAAGGGTGGCTAAGAGGAACGAGTTTACGCTGCTGAAACAGACCGGGTCAGTTGCAGAGTATATAAGGAAGTTCGAGGCTTTGTCACGATTTGCACCACGTCTGGTCAGCGACAATGAAGAAAAGGTGCACCAGTTTATGGAGGGACTTAATCCAGAGATTCGGATGCACGTTATTGTATCAGGGATTATAGATGTGCCTTATTCTGACATCGCAGCTAGAGCTCTGGACTTCGAGGCTGCTAAGGCGACTTGTGTTAGGCTGAAGGAGCCAGCTAAGAGCTTCTTTCGTGAGATCCAACCTCAGTCGTGGGACCAAGACTAGGCAACCAAGTGAGAAACAACAGCCACAACGACAGAGGAGCAATAAAAGACCCTACGATGGTAGGAACGACCAAGGAAAAGGAAAGCAAGTTCAAGGGGCTACTCAAAAGCCTTTATGTCCGCAGTGCCAGAAGCAGCACTACAGTGATTGTCTGACGCGTGCCAATAGGTGTTACCGGTGTGGGGAAGCTGGCCACTATATTCTGAATTGTCCGTTGTTGAACCGAAATCAACCAGGCAGAGATCAACAGGACAGGGATCAAAGAAAAGTTGTGCCGAGAGTATTTACATTCATCGAGCCTGGCGACGCCGACGATGGGGCCCAGCCTTCTACAATTGCAGGTATTGTTTTAATTACCTGTATGACAATATGTTTATGTTAAATAGATAACAATAATAATGATGATAATGATAGGCTTGAAAATAGAACAGTAAGAAAATAGGAGGTGGGTAAGAAGGATTATTAGGTGAACCTTAAAGATAAAACAGTAGGCTACATATAGGACAATAAAGACTATGTAGAAATGTAGTTCTACATTAGTGGGATTGGTTTGACTTAATCAACGGAGGTTGCACACTAAAGGTTTAGGAAAAATTAGAGGAATACACCCTACGAGATATGGTTTTTAAGTAGGTAGGGATTATGTCTAATTGACAACCCCCCCCCCCCCCCCCCCTCTTGGAGTATTAGAATACGATTAATCAAGAAAGATGAAAGTTTAGATATAAACCTATAGAGGGATGCCCTGGATTGTTGTAATACTTGGAGTGTATTTAAATAGATGAAGGAATACCGTAGAAATTGTATATTGGGAATTCGTGTGAAGTTGAGAGTGTCTAGACGAAGATAGAATACAAGAGCTAAATTTAGGATAATTGTCGAGTAGAATAGTTAGAACCTGACGAGGAGGAGTGAAAGGTGGTAAGATTAGTTAGTAGATTCGATGTAATCCTTGTGTGAATTTAGGAAAGAAGTAAAAGGGATTGTTGGGATTAAATGAGATGTTAAGATTGGAAGTATAGGTTGGCGTGTAAAGATCTGCAAATTGTGAAATTTGTGATTTATAGAATAAAGAGGGTAAGAATTTTCATAAAAAAACTATCTAAGTAAGCTTAGAAGTGAGGCGAAGTTAGCGAATTTCTTAGAGATCGACTCGTGTTTGGCAAGTCGAGACAAAATAGTGCATAAATGGCTTAGGTTAGAATGACTAGTTTAGAGCGCATCAACGAGGAAATTTAGAGACTTGACCGTGCTCAGAGCAAATAGAGATTTCTGTTAGACAAACCAACATAATTTAGATAGTATGAAGAATTCAGTTAAAGAAATAACGAGGAAAGTTCGTCAACGTAGTTAAAATGACGTATGACGTTCGTAAGATGTTATTTATGAAAGAGATAGGATCCTAAGTAAGTACCGACTGTACCTCATAGTTTGATTCACATAGACTAAGTAGTGTTATAGTCGTATAGTTGCAGGGTATAACAATGAAGACTTAATTAGGAAACCCGCACCGAAATAGTCTCCAAAGGTCAGTGGGTTACCCAAGAAGATAGGTGACCAGGAAATCCTATGGATGAAACAGTTACAAGGAATCATTACCCGAGCGAATATAGAAATTTGGGTCAACATGAGTTTCGACTACAGACGAAGCCAACGAAGTTATGGAGAAGTTTGGGCAAATTGATTGGAGATTTAAGAACTTAACTAAGCTCAGTACTTTAGTAAGAAAGTGGATGATCAGATTGAAGGTAGAGAATACAAGTTTAAGACCGATATTGGAGGGTACAGTGGAGAGTTTTGGTTAAGAACCACGAAGAATGACCGTAAGTACAGATGATAATCGAAGCGTAAGGCCGCGTGATATGAAACATTAATATCAAGGACTATAAGTTAGGGCAAATTTTGAGGACAAAATTTTAAATAAGGTGGATGGAATGTAATACCCGGCTTTTTGGGATATTAATTACTTTAATATAAATGACATTTTTGTAAATATATCAAATCAAACTCGTTTTACGAACGGAAAGTTTCGTTGGGATCCTAATTATTAATATGGATTTTAGGTCAATTATGGAAATTTTAGGAGTCGTGACGCTAAATTATGGGAATTACGTATCTCGTAATATAAAAGACGTTTTAGTAAAAATAGTAAACGTGGTCCGATTTGTGAACGGACAGTTTTAATAAATCCCAAATAATAAGTTGGACTTATTGGTGAAATAAGGGAATTTGGAGAAGCCAAATCGTTAGCCAATTAATGAAACGAAGGACGAAACAAATAGAAAAATCAAAGAAGGGCAAAATGGTCATTTTCAAATCAATTATATTAATATAGCATAAACACTCTTCTCCCTCATTTCTCTCTGCCCGCGAGAACCAGAGGCGAATTCCTCCCTCTCCCGCTGCGATTCTCCTCTGCCGACGCCCGTTTCTATTCCAATCGATCTCCGTTCTTCACGTTTTCTCCTCCGATCAACGTTCTAGATAAGATTCTACTAGCTTTCGGACGTTAGTTTTCAGTTTTAACAAAGTTATACGTTTAGGTTTTACGATTAGGGTTTTGTTAAAATTGTGATTTAGGGTTCGAGATTGATAGGTTTATCGAGTTTATGGATATAAAGGACGTATTGAACGTTATTGGACGAAGTTAAACTAATTTGTGAGAAATGTTAAATTTAATGAATTTCGGATTTTTGGAAAAGCTCGTTATGGGATGTTTCGTAGAATCGAGCGCGAATTGGTTGTTAAAATGCCTCGATTAATTAAGTTATAGCTTTAGAAGAATTTCCTTAGTTAAGGATTTCATTAATTTGGACATTAACGGTTCAAACGCATTTTAATGATAATTGTTGTGAATTGCCTTAGGTGCACTACGCGCATGGACGGAGCTAGCATTCAACGGACGTCAGGTAAGTCTCCGCAACTTATTTGACCGATTGGCCTACATCATACGATCTTCTGTTGTTTGAGGAAATTGGAGAATATAGATTGTGTTGGGTGAATAGGTTGGGTAGTTAGTTTTAGTTAAGTATTATTTGTTTATGTTCATTGTTTGTATGTTTTAATTATGTTTATAGCATTGCACATGTTCACGCATCATGTTTTCTGAAAAGCACGAAAAATGAATTTCTATGCATGTTTTCATGAAAAGGAAAAAGACAATGAAAAGATATGAATGCATGTAATCTGGTCAAGGAGGTGGCGGTGGTTCAGACATGGCTGCTTGGGGAGTATGTTTTCCCCCCGGTTAGATACGAGGGGCTATCCAACCGTGGGATGTGCCGCTCCTATCTAGCGAGAGTGAGGCCACGATGACGTATCTGTAATGAAATGAATAGCAAAAAGGTAGCACGCATGTTTTATGAACCGCATGCATAGCATTCACTTGCATTCACGTAGACTTACTGAGCCTTAAGCTCACGACTTATATCTATGGTGTAGGTGACCTCTACACAGGTGAGGATGAGATCCCTCCACCCGAGGCATGATCGGTTGAAGAAAGATGGCCCGTGGGAGTGTGATGGGCAGTCAGTGCGCATTTTGATCCCGTTGGGATGTAGGTATATGTTTTGGGGACACGATATTAATTGTATAGCTGAACATATTAGGATGTCTGGATCTGGTAGTGGATAGGTTTATGTTTGATGTTTTAAACGTGTTGGAAACCTGTTTTATAAACTGTTTTGGTGATCTTTAAAATAGGTGGAAATGCTCGGTTTTTAAACAGATCCACGAAGTTTGTTTTCACGAAAGTTTAGCATGTTTTAAACACGTTTTAAAATATGTTTTGGGTCGTTTAATCGGTGGTTGATAACATGAGAAAAGAGTTAAGTTTTGTTGAAGAGTTTAGAGCGTATATGGATGAGAAGAAACGTGAATGGCATGAGAAAAGAATGAAGGTAAGGTAGGAAGTTTGCTCTCTGGAATCGGATTCCAGAGAGTAATCTGGATCGCCCAAGTGGGCGATCGATCGCCCATAATGTGGGGCGATCGATCGCCCAGTTGAATAACAAGCCTTTAATTATCGATTTATAGAGAATTCATGTGCTTGGGAGTCCCTGATGATTAATGATTAAATAAACCAAGATTTTACCATGACTGCAATTTTAGAGAGACGCGAAAGCGAAAGCCTATGGGGTCGTTTCTGTAACTGGATAACCAGCACTGAAAACCGTCTTTACATTGGATGGTTTGGGGCGATCGATCGCCCTTAATGGTTGGTTTGGGCGATCGATCGCCATGGTGAGGGGCGATCGATCGCCCCTCCTGTTATTGACCTCGGCGATCGATCTCCTGAAATAGGAGATCGATCGCCCCTTCAATTTGTGAGGGACAAAGTCTCTTTTGTCCCTCGGCCGATGGTTGTTTTAATTAAAGTTTCATTTAATTGTTAAATTTTTTATTAATTTGAAATATGTTTAGTTCTAAACGGTTTTAAGAATATAGACTTTAACGTTTTTAATTCCGATTCTGATTTCGGTTTAAACAGTTTTAATTCCGCACAACGTCATTAAAGTTTATAAATATATGTAAGGATAAAAAAATAATAATAATAATACGGGAAAATTAGGATACGGGTAAGGGTCGCTACAAGTAATCCGCCCCTTAATGAGTCAGTGGATATTTATACTTTGGGAGAAGTGATCCAACTCCCAATTTCACAGGGGGATCAGATCAAAAACGATGCATATGCAACTGAGATGAGAAAGTAAAAACTGCATATTTAGGAATTTATGTTTCAGCATTACATTACATTATTGCTTTACTTACTTGGCATTAGGCTAATAGATGAATTTTGTGATGTAGGTGAAGAAGTGACAGCAGGTGTGTTTACTGAGTTTGCTGAGAACTAGACTGGTTGGAGGAGTGCATCTATGCAGCAATCTGGCAGCTGATGGGGTGGTTTAACTGATGTCAGTTGGTGTAAAAGTTTCATTGACAATGTTTCAATTTAAGTATGTTGGATTTTCATGACAGTAGTAGTTTTAATGTTTCTGAACTCGTCTTGAGATTTTCTTCCAGACAATTATACGCTGTTGGTGTTATAGTGGTTTTACTAATGTTGGAGTAGTGTCCGAATTTAAGTAGTTTGAATGAATTTTAGTAAATTGCTCAAGTTCTTCTGGTAGTCGGAGTTTTCTTTGTTAGAGTGAAATCGTTGTATTCTTGTTGTCTATCGGATGATGTCTTCAGTAAAGCCATCGGATGATGTCTTCAGTATAGTTATCGGATGATGTCTTCAGTAAGCCATCGGATGATGTCTTCAGTATAGTTATCGGATGATGTCTTCAGTAAGCCATCGGATGATGTCTTCAGTATAGTTATCGGATGATGTCTTCAGTATAGTTATCGGATGATGTCTTCAGTATAGTTATCGGATGATGTCTTCAGTAAGCCATCGGATGATGTCTTCAGTATAGTTATCGGATGATGTCTTCAGTAAGCCATCGGATGATGTCTTCAGTATAGTTATCGGATGATGTCTTCAGTATAGTTATCGGATGATGTCTTCAGTAAGCCATCGGATGATGTCTTCAGTAAGCCATCGGATGATGTCTTCAGTATAGTTATCGGATGATGTCTTCAGTAAGCCATCGGATGATGTCTTCAGTAAGCCATCGGATGATGTCTTCAGTATAGTTATCGGATGATGTCTTCAGTATAGTTATCGGATGATGTCTTCAGTAAGCCATCGGATGATGTCTTCAGTAAGCCATCGGATGATGTCTTCAGTAAGCCATCGGATGATGTCTTCAGTATAGTTATCGGATGATGTCTTCAGTATAGTTATCGGATGATGTCTTCAGTAAGCCATCGGATGATGTCTTCAGTATAGTTATCGGATGATGTCTTCAGTATAGTTATCGGATGATGTCTTCAGTATAGTTATCGGATGATGTCTTCAGTAAGCCATCGGATGATGTCTTCAGTAAGCCATCGGATGATGTCTTCAGTAAGCCATCGGATGATGTCTTCAGTATAGTTATCGGATGATGTCTTCAGTAAGCCATCGGATGATGTCTTCAGTAAGCCATCGGATGATGTCTTCAGTAAGCCATCGGATGATGTCTTCAGTATAGTTATCGGATGATGTCTTCAGTAAGCCATCGGATGATGTCTTCAGTAAGCCATCGGATGATGTCTTCAGTAAGCCATCGGATGATGTCTTCAGTAAGCCATCGGATGATGTCTTCAGTAAGCCATCGGATGATGTCTTCAGTAAGCCATCGGATGATGTCTTCAGTATAGTTATCGGATGATGTCTTCAGTATAGTTATCGGATGATGTCTTCAGTAAGCCATCGGATGATGTCTTCAGTAAGCCATCGGATGATGTCTTCAGTAGAAGCTACCGGATGATGTAGTAGAAGTTTTGTCGTTTAGTGACCGGTGGATGTCGAGTAATAAACTTACCGGATGATGTAGTAGAAACCTTTGTCGTTTTATGACCGGTGGATGTAGTGTATTAAACTAATCGGAAGACTGTAGTAAAAGTCTTGTCGTTTAGTGACCGGTGGATGTCGTGTATTAGACTTACCGGAAGATGAAGTGGAAGTTTTGTCACCGGAAGTGTAACGACCCGAGGAGGATCGTCACGTGTCATGACTTTCCTTTAAACTTATCCGTACTTTTATACCTCTGTAATCGTAGTATATTTTTTTTTTCTCAGACTTATATCATATCTCATCTTAACTTAAATTCGCTGAATAACCGCGTTTAGCTTTCACTCCTGCCGATCGCTAAACGACAAACATCTAGTTGTTCTACCGGTCAGCACGTGCATCTCTCATGACTCATTAAACATCTATCGGCGGGCACACATATTTGCATCTGCCGACAGTCACGTGCATCATGCGTGACCAATTAAATCATCACTCAATTACAACGACAAAAGACTGACTTATCTACCGATGACAAGGCACTCCATCTGCCGATGGCAATACACAACATCTGCCGATGGCATTTATACTACATCTTCCGATAGATTAACTCACATCATCTGCCGATGACGTGGCACTCCATCTGCCGATGGCATTTATACTACATCTTCCGATAGATTAACTCACATCATCTGCCGATGTCGTGGCACTACATCTTCTGGTAAGGCGGAATAACATTTCCATCTTCCGGTATCTTGACCTACTACACATGCCGATCTCTAGGCATATCGTCTGCCGATGACGTCAGCCGGAAGACAAATACTTTTCCTCTTCCGATGACGTCCTCCGGAAGACAGACTTACCCGACTCCCATCACAATCCTCCTGTCGATTTCTACACTTCAAAATAACACATCTCCTGCCGATAGACAAGTACTTTCATCTACCGACTACTAAACATTAACCTATCATCTTCTTCTTCCGGTAGACAAGCAAACTTCATCTACCGATTTCTAAACTCCATAATAACACTCACACCTTCCGATAGACAAATACATTTCGTCTACCGGCAGCACAAACATCATAACTTCAAACTTAATACCGGGACACCAACAGAATAAACCACAGATTCATTAAAACTCATACAGCGGAAGACTTAGTTAAAATCACTCATTCTATATTCTTATAATATACTCATAATCAGTATTCAAGCTAGACAAGTTCAAGCTCCATAATCATAAGTAACATCATCCTACTTAAACTTTTATGTTCATAGTTATCATTAAACCTTAAGAGTAAAACCAGAGGGTCATAATCGCCATCCAGCCACAGATTTCACACTGATCACCTCCAGCAACCGAGCTTAGACATTTTCATCAACTTTGAATTCCTCACCTGATATTTCTTCACCTACATCATAAGGTGTAACTGTAAGCCTAAGGCTTAGTAAGGAATGCAAACTATTATGAGTTCATGAATGCATAACTTGGAGAAAAACATGCTCATAAGTCTTTTCTTTTCATGTACTTATCTTAATCATCATTCATAATCGTATCTCGTATTCATTGTTCATAATCATCATTCGTAGACATGCTCATATTCATCATTCCTTTCATCATTCATATTCTTCATTACATTATGTGGTTTAAGGGAGGATTTGTGCCGGTAAAGGGGGTTCGACAGTGAGTTTGATCATGGTCCCTACTGCGGGTCGTATTCATATGTCCTACTGCGGACTGTGACGTACGCCGAACCACCCCCAACCCTCACTTAACCACGTTGCATAAGTTTTATCTTCTTACCTTATTCATGAGAAAACATATTTCAAAACATTTTCATATGCTTGAGAAGTAAAACATGATGCATAACATAAATGCACTTAATCATCGAACTAAGACAGGGGAGTACATGAGAATAACAGAACCATATCCATCGACATTTCATCAAACATATAGCAGACAATGTTCACTAAATCTAACTTGATCCTCTGATGTAGGGCCCTATTGGCCGGAAACTTAATACATTCACTTACCTGGATCCTTAGCAACTTGAATCACTTTCTCTTCAACTTCTTTACCTAAAACATTTCACATTACAGTAGTTAAAATAAAGTCCTAAAAGTTCTAATCGAAAGTCATCCTAGAATCTACAGCTAAGGTTCTCTGTGCAGTCTGAAATCCAAAACCGAAACAGCTAGATATAGCTATCGATTAAACGGGGTCGGTTATATAAAAGGTCCAGAATCGATTTAAGGGTGGACATTACCAAATGAAGATAAAGACGATAACCAACTGACTCAGCCATTGAAGAGCCCGAAAGTACAAGTTCAACTGAAAACAGAGTTCTAAATGACTACCCGGCATCTACATTGTCAAAATCTTACCTAGAATGCGGGTTATCGGAGTGGAGGTTGAAAAACCAGTTGCTGGGGAGGAAAAAGGCTCCAGAGAAGAAGGGAGTCGCCGAGAGGAAATGTCGGCTGCAGTGAGGTTAAATGAGATTTAAGGTTTCCATTTTCTATTTATACCTAATCCTTCAATCTTTATTACAAAATTGCCACTCAACCTAGTTTTACTCAACTTGTAATGAATTTGCCTCAACAGTTAAATTTAATCATAAAGGTTAAATAAAGGGTAACAATGAGAATGGTCAGAAAAATTCACCTGGCCGAAATGTCGGGTGTTACATCCACCCCTCCTTAACAAAATTTTCGTCCTCGAAAATTGGTCAAGCAAAGAGTTTTGGATACTTGTCCAACATATCCTGCTGTAGTTCCCATGTAGCTTCTTCAATACCATGATTCTTCCACAAGACCTTAACCAACAAGATTTCCTTATTCCTTAGAGTCCTTCACTGCAGAGTCCAAAATTTGTACTGGTTTCTCTTCATACACCAAATTAGGTTCAATTTCGATTTCTGTTGGTTCAACAACCTGAGTCGGATCACGTATGCATTTCCTTAGCATAGACACATGAAAGACATTGTGAACCTTTTCCAAAGATGGAGGCAAAAGTAATCTATAGTCTGTGCTACCAATCTTAGCTAAGACAGGAATGGTCCAATGAACCGTGGGTTAAGCTTTCCTTCTTACCAAATCTTAAGACTCCTCTAAATGGTGAAATCTTCAGGAAAACTTCATCGCCAACAGAAAATTCAAGATCTCTTCTTCTTTGGTCCGCATAACTCTTCTGCCGGCTTTGTGCAGTTAACATCCTTTTCCTAATGACTGTAATCTTGTCTGACATCTGTTGTAAATCTCTGGGCCCAATAAAAAAAAAAAAAAAAAAAAAAAAAAAAAAAAAAAAAAAAAAAAAAAAAAAAAAAAAAAAAAAAAAAAAAAAAAAAAAAAAAAAAAAAAAAAAAAAAAAAAAAAAAAAAAAAAAAAAAAAAAAAAAAAAAAAAAAAAAAAAAAAAAAAAAAAAAAAAAAAAAAAAAAAAAAAAAAAAAAAAAAAAAAAAAAAAAAAAAAAAAAAAAAAAAAAAAAAAAAAAAAAAAAAAAAAAAAAAAAAAAAAAAAAAAAAAAAAAAAAAAAAAAAAAAAAAAAAAAAAAAAAAAAAAAAAAAAAAAAAAAAAAAAAAAAAAAAAAAAAAAAAAAAAAAAAAAAAAAAAAAAAAAAAAAAAAAAAAAAAAAAAAAAAAAAAAAAAAAAAAAAAAAAAAAAAAAAAAAAAAAAAAAAAAAAAAAAAAAAAAAAAAAAAAAAAAAAAAAAAAAAAAAAAAAAAAAAAAAAAAAAAAAAAAAAAAAAAAAAAAAAAAAAAAAAAAAAAAAAAAAAAAAAAAAAAAAAAAAAAAAAAAAAAAAAAAAAAAAAAAAAAAAAAAAAAAAAAAAAAAAAAAAAAAAAAAAAAAAAAAAAAAAAAAAAAAAAAAAAAAAAAAAAAAAAAAAAAAAAAAAAAAAAAAAAAAAAAAAAAAAAAAAAAAAAAAAAAAAAAAAAAAAAAAAAAAAAAAAAAAAAAAAAAAAAAAAAAAAAAAAAAAAAAAAAAAAAACCCAAAGAATGGAGGCAAAAGTAATCTATAGGCTGTGCTACCAATCTTAGCTAAGACAGGGAATGGTCCAATGAACCGTGGGTTAAGCTTTCCCTTCTTACCAAATCTTAAGACTCCTCTAAAGCCGCATAACTTGCTGAGGCTTTGTGCAGTTAAACATCCTTTTCCTAATGACTTGTAATCTTGTCTGACATCTGTTGTAAAATCTCTGGGCCCAATAACTTCGCTTCACCAACCTCATCCCAGGTACAAAGGTGACCTACATTTCCTGCCATACAAGCTTCATAGGGTGCCATACCAATGGTGGACTGGTAACTATTGTTGTAAGAAAACTCAATCAGAGGTAGGTGTCTACTCCATGTAGTCTGAAAGTCAAGCACACATGCTCTCAACATATCCTCGCGTATCTGAATGGTCCTCTCGGATTGTCCATCTGTCTGCGGGTGAAAAGCGGTGCTGAAGGATAACTTTGTGCCTAAGGTACCTTGTAAACTTTTCCAGAATCGGGAAGGTGAATCTAGGGTCACGATCAGAGACTATAGATACGGGAATCCCATGCAATCTGATAATTTCTTGAACGTAAAGATTAGCAAGTTGGTCCATCGTGTAGGTTGTCTTTACAGGTAAGAAATGAGCTGACTTTGTCATCCTATCAATCACAACCCAAATACTGTCATGTCCTTTAGTTGTCTTAGGTAATCCTACAACAAAATCCATGGCAATGTTTTCCCACTTCCATTCGGGAATAGGTAGAGGTTGAAGGGTACCTCCTGGTCGTTGGTGCTCGGCTTTAACTTGCTGGCATACCAAGCATGATTCTACGTACTTGGCGATATCCCTCTTCATATTAGGCCACCAATAAAGTAACTTCAAGTCTCGATACATCTTGGTGCTACCGGGATGTATAGAAAAGGAAGACGAGTGAGCCTCGGCCAAAATCAACTTACGTAATTCTTCATCACAAGGGACATACCATCGATTCCTAAATCTCAGGATTCCATCATTGGAAAGACTAAACTCGGAGGTGGCGTCCTTCAACTTATTCATCATACTGTTATTCTCCTCGGAATCCTTCTGTTGTGACTCTTTGATCTTTTCCAAAACCGTTGGTTGAATGGTCAAATCGGTAAGTAAGGCTGACAACTCTGGAACTAGTTCCAATTCAAACTTCTGAACTTCAGTCCTCAAGGGTGCAGACAAAACTGACACTGCGGGTTGCATTGTTTTTTGACATTCTGCTCAAAGCATCGGCTACAGCATTAGCCTTACCCGGGTGGTACTTGATTTCAAAGTCATAGTCCTTAACAAATTCTAACCAACGTCTTTGTCTCATGTTTTAATTCCTTTTGGGTGAAAAGATACTTAAACTCTTGTGGTCAGAAAACACATCGCCTGCTGTCCATACAAATAGTGCCTCCAAATTTTTAAAGCAAAAACAACTGCAGCTAGCTCTAAATCATGAGTGGGGTAATTCTGTTCATAACTTTTAGCTGCCTAGAGGCATACGCCACAAACTTTACCTTCTTGCATCAAAACACATCCCAAACCAATCTTGATGCGTCACAATAAACACTAAATTTTCCTTCTTCAGTTGGGAGAGTTAATAGCGGGGCTGTCGTTAACTTCTGTTTCAATGATTGGAAGCTATCTTCACAAGCTTCGGTCCAAAAGTACTTGAGGTCCTTCTTGGTTAAATTGGTCAAAGGTTTAGCTATCATAGAGAATCCTTTAATGAACTTTCTATAGTAGCCAGCCAGACCAAGGAAACTTCGAACTTCACTGACATTCTTTGGCTGTGGCCAATCCTTAATGGCCTGAACCTTAGTTAGATCTACTGATATGCCCTCAGCAGAAATGACATGACCTAAAAAGTTGACCTTATCCAGCCAAAATTCACATTTGGACAATTTGGCATAAAGCTGCTGCTGTTTTAAGGTTGATAATACTATTCGCAAATGTTCTGCATGGTCGGTTTCAGTCTGTGAGTATATTAAAATGTCATCTATAAACCAATTACAAACTTATCCAGGTACTCACGAAACACTCGGTTCATCAAGTCCATGAAAGCTGCAGGCGCGTTAGTCAGTCCAAATGACATTACAAGAAATTCATAGTGTCCGTAGCGGGTTCTGAAGGCTGTCTTTGGTATATCTCCTTCCTTAACTTTCAGTTGGTAATAACCCGAACGTAAGTCAATCTTTGAGAATACCTTAGCTCCTTGTAGTTGGTCAAACAGGTCATCAATCCGGGGTAAAGGATATTTATTCTTGACTGTCAACTTATTCAGTTCTCT
This sequence comes from Begonia masoniana, assembly GCA_022432975.1. Lineage (NCBI taxonomy): Eukaryota > Viridiplantae > Streptophyta > Magnoliopsida > Cucurbitales > Begoniaceae > Begonia > Begonia masoniana. The sequence continues at coordinate 15,583,334 of CM039513.1, forward strand.
GTAGTCTATACACATTCTAAGAGAACCATCTTTCTTCTTAACGAAAAGGACAGGTGCGCCCAGGGAGAACTACTAGAACGTATAATCCCTTGTCAACTAATTCCTGTAGTTGGACCTTTAATTCTTTCAACTCAACAGGTGCCATTCGATAAGGGTTCTTAGACACAGGTAATGCCTCGGGGTATGTATCAATCACAAATTCTATCTCTCTATCGGGTGGTAGTTCCCGGTAAGTCGTCCAAGAATGCTTCAGGAAACTCTCGTACGGTAGGAATACCTTGTAATTCCACTTTATTCTTTACTCGGACATCCATTATGTTAGCTAGGTAACTCAAGCAACCACTCTTCAGTAACCGTTGAGTCACTAGTGAGGATATGATTGGTATCTTACTCATCTTTGGAATAGCTTGGAAGGTATACCGATCTCCATTTGGGGGTCGGAAATCAACTAGGCCAGACCTATAACTAATCGTGGCATAATGCCTAAATAACCAATCCATTCCTAAAATAATCTCATATCCTTTCATGTCAATCATAATCAGTTCTACATATAGCTCCTTATCTCCTAAGGACAAAACATCACCCTTCAACATTTGCTCAGAATGTAAAGACTTCCCTGATGGTAACATAACTCTATACGGTTTATCAACTGGCGAAAGTTCTAACTTATGTTTACACACAAACAGGGTTGCTATGAATGAGTGTGTGGCTCCCGTATCAATAAGTGTATAAGCAGAAAAACCACAAACCATAATGGTACCTGATATGACCGTGTGTGGTTCAACATCTTCATCCTCCATCATAGCATAGACTCTTGGTGCAACTCTAATTCGATTCGGGTCTGATGGCATCGGGCAGTCTCTGGCTATGTGTCCAAACCTTGTCGCATCTATAGCAACGGCCAGAGTGCAGCTTGCACTCCCCATGGTGATTCTTCTGACAGTTGGAACATAGGGGAGCCGAAGGTCGCTTTCCTCTTCCTTGGTCATCACTGGATTGAAGGATCTCTTAACACCTTGCTGTTGTTGTTGCTGGTTTCTGTTCTGCTGGGGTTGCCATCCTTGTTCTGCCGTGGTGGTGGTTGAGTCTCCTTAGTGAACTTCCTTGGCTGTTCACGCTGTGCATAAGCTGTCATCTCAGCCTCCTCCAATTCCAGGGCCTTAGCCGTCACTTCGCCATAAGGTATATTGTGTATCCCAGAAGTCTTTACCTTCACATACAAACTCGGCTTCAGTCCTTGAACAAATTGGTAATCTTGTCTTCATCATTCTCAACCAGTCGGGGAGCAAACCGTGACAAGGCACTCCATCTGCCGATGGCATTTATACTACATCTTCCGATAGATTAACTCACATCATCTGCCGATGGCATTTATACTACATCTTCCGATAGATTAACTCACATCATCTGCCGATGACGTGGCACTCCATCTGCCGATGACGTGGCACTACATCTTCCGATAGATTAACTCACATCATCTGCCGATGACGTGGCACTACATCTTCCGATAGATTAACTCACATCATCTGCCGATGACGTGGCACTCCATCTGCCGATGGCATTTATACTACATCTTCCGATAGATTAACTCACATCATCTGCCGATGACGTGGCACTACATCTTCCGATAGATTAACTCACATCATCTGCCGATGACGTGGCACTCCATCTGCCGATGACGTGGCACTACATCTTCCGATAGATTAACTCACATCATCTGCCGATGACGTGGCACTCCATCTGCCGATGGCATTTATACTACATCTTCCGATAGATTAACTCACATCATCTGCCGATGACGTGGCACTACATCTTCCGATAGATTAACTCACATCATCTGCCGATGACGTGGCACTACATCTTCCGATAGATTAACTCACATCATCTGCCGATGACGTGGCACTACATCTTCCGATAGATTAACTCACATCATCTGCCGATGACGTGGCACTACATCTTCCGATAGATTAACTCACATCATCTGCCGATGACGTGGCACTACATCTTCCGATAGATTAACTCACATCATCTGCCGATGACGTGGCACTCCATCTGCCGATGGCATTTATACTACATCTTCCGATAGATTAACTCACATCATCTGCCGATGACGTGGCACTACATCTTCCGATAGATTAACTCACATCATCTGCCGATGACGTGGCACTCCATCTGCCGATGACGTGGCACTACATCTTCCGATAGATTAACTCACATCATCTGCCGATGGCATTTATACTACATCTTCCGATAGATTAACTCACATCATCTGCCGATGGCATTTATACTACATCTTCCGATAGATTAACTCACATCATCTGCCGATGACGTGGCACTCCATCTGCCGATGGCATTTATACTACATCTTCCGATAGATTAACTCACATCATCTGCCGATGACGTGGCACTACATCTTCCGATAGATTAACTCACATCATCTGCCGATGACGTGGCACTACATCTTCCGATAGATTAACTCACATCATCTGCCGATGACGTGGCACTACATCTTCCGATAGATTAACTCACATCATCTGCCGATGACGTGGCACTACATCTTCCGATAGATTAACTCACATCATCTGCCGATGACGTGGCACTCCATCTGCCGATGACGTGGCACTCCATCTGCCGATGGCATTTATACTACATCTTCCGATAGATTAACTCACATCATCTGCCGATGACGTGGCACTCCATCTGCCGATGGCATTTATACTACATCTTCCGATAGATTAACTCACATCATCTGCCGATGACGTGGCACTACATCTTCTGGTAGATTAACTCACATCATCTGCCGATGACGTGGCACTCCATCTGCCGATGACGTGGCACTCCATCTGCCGATGACGTCAGCCGGAAGACAAATACTTTTCCTCTTCCGATGACGTCCTCCGGAAGACAGACTTACCCGACTCCCATCACAATCCTCCTGTCGATTTCTACACTTCAAAATAACACATCTCCTGCCGATAGACAAGTACTTTCATCTACCGACTACTAAACATTAACCTATCATCTTCTTCTTCCGTAGACAAGCAAACTTCATCTACCGATTTCTAAACTCCATAATAACACTCACACCTTCCGATAGACAAATACATTTCGTCTACCGGCAGCACAAACATCATAACTTCAAACTTAATACCGGGACACCAACAGAATAAACCACAGATTCATTAAAACTCATACAGCGGAAGACTTAGTTAAAATCACTCATTCTATATTCTTATAATATACTCATAATCAGTATTCAAGCTAGACAAGTTCAAGCTCCATAATCATAAGTAACATCATCCTACTTAAACTTTTATGTTCATAGTTATCATTAAAACCTTAAGAGTAAAACCAGAGGGTCATAATCGCCATCCAGCCACAGATTTCACACTGATCACCTCCAGCAACCGAGCTTAGACATTTCATCAACTTTGAATTCCTCACCTGATATTTCTTCACCTACATCATAAGGTGTAACTGTAAGCCTAAGGCTTAGTAAGGAATGCAAACTATTATGAGTTCATGAATGCATAACTTGGAGAAAAACATGCTCATAAGTCTTTTCTTTTCATGTACTTATCTTAATCATCATTCGTAAATCGTAATCTCATTCATTGTTCATAATCATCAGTCGTAGACATGCTCATATTCATCATTCCTTTCATCATTCATATCTTCATTACATTATGTTGTTTAAGGGAGGATTTGTGCCGGTAAAGGGGGTTCGACAGTGAGTTTGATCATGGTCCCTACTGCGGGTCGTATTCATATGTCCTACTGCGGACTTGTGACGTAGGGCCGACCACCCAACCCACCCACACCCCCAAGACACACCACACCCCCCCCCAAACAACCACCACCCCCAACCCTCCTTAACCCTTTGCATCCATAACTTTTAAATATATCTTCTTAAACCTTATCATGAGAAAACATATTTCAAACATTTTCATATGCTTGAGAATAAAACATGATGCATAACATAAATGCACTTAATCATCGAACTAAGACAAAAGGGAGTACATGAGAATCACAAACCATTCCATCGACTTTTCAACACAAAATATACAGACATGTTCACATAAATCAACTTGATCCGGGATACGGCGAAATGATTTAGGGCCTATTGGCCGGAAACTTAATACATTCACTTACCTGGATCCTTAGCAACTTGATACTGTTTCTCTTCACTTCTTTACCTAAACCATTTCACCTTACAGTAGTTTAACTAAGGTCCTAAAAGTTCTAATCGAAGTGTCTCCTAGAATCTAACAGCTAAGGTTCTCTGTGCAGTCTGAAATCCAAAACCGAAACAGCTAGATATAGCTATCGATTAAACGGGGTCGGTTATATAAAGGTCCAGAATCGATTTAAAGGTGGCATTACCAAATGAAGATAAAGAACGATAACCAACTGACTCAGCCATTGAAGAGCCCGAAAGTACAAGTTCACTGAAAACAGAGTTCTAAATGACTACCCGCATCTACATTGTCAAAATCTTACCTAGAATGCGGGTTATCGGAGTGGAGGTTGAAAAACCAGTTGCTGGGGAGGAAAAAGGCTCCAGAGAAGAAGGGAGTCGCCGAGAGGAAATGTCGGCTGCAGTGAGGTTTAAATGAGATTTAAGGTTTCCATTTTCTATTTATACCTAATCCTTCAATCTTTATTACAAAATTGCCACTCAACCTAGTTTTACTCAACTTGTAATGAATTTGCCTCAACGTTAAATTTAATCATAAAGGTTAAATAAAGGGTAACAATGAGAATGGTCAGAAAAATTCACCTGGCCGAAATGTCGGGTGTTACAGGAAGGAGCCTTCTGTTATTTGTTTCAGCCTCTTCCGTTGACTTGGTTCAGCGGCAGATGCGTTTGACTTTTGCAACTTTTAAAGTATTCCGCGATTTAAACCTTTATTTCTTTTGACCAATTACTCCTTAACATCTCAACCGATTATTCAAGCATTGTTCTATAGTTTTTTTTAACTCTATTTTCCTCAAATGATTTTCCAAAACGCTGCAATTCGTTAGGTTTGAGGTTTTAGAAAATGTCAAATTTTGACTTTCGAGCGAAGTTTTAAATTTGGTCAGAAATTTTCTTAGTTACGTTCGGGTTTATGAGTAACAAACCAAGTTCAGAAAACTCGGGGCGTTACAATGTGAAAATATTTCAGGTGATGACTTCGAGCCTCGAGAGGATTGATGAGATAGTTGACAGAGGATGTCTATAACGTGAGCTTGTTGCTGTGAAGCGATTTTTGACCTGTGGGCTACTCCGTACGTATTTTGGGTACATATATGTAAATATTTTAAGTATTTTGTCAAAAGAATTTGGTAGTTGAAATGTTTATTTTCAAAATAACTTTTAGCTTGAATACATTTAGAAGAATGGGTTTAACTTTATTTTAAAGGCTCCCACTATGCTTTATGAAAATGATCATTTTCCATCGTTTTATTTGTCTCTTAAAAAGATACTATTATTCATGCGTGGGATGATTTATATGGAGGAATTGTAAATTGGATTGTTAGGTTAAAGAAAAAGGAGGAAAAATGACTAAGCGTTAAACAAGGAAGGAAGAAAACAGAGGGGCATCGATCAATCGCCTACAATCTCGCGATCGATCGGCCAAGGCAAATGCCGAACGATTGTCACCCGAGAGGGTGCCGATCAATCGGCCATGTGCACTGTCACAACATGTTTTTAAAAAAAAAAAAAAAAAAAAAAAAAAAAAAAAAAAAAAAAAAAAAAAAAAAAAAAAAAAAAAAAAAAAAAAAAAAAAAAAAAAAAAAAAAAAAAAAAAAAAAAAAAAAAAAAAAAAAAAAAAAAAAAAAAAAAAAAAAAAAAAAAAAAAAAAAAAAAAAAAAAAAAAAAAAAAAAAAAAAAAAAAAAAAAAAAAAAAAAAAAAAAAAAAAAAAAAAAAAAAAAAAAAAAAAAAAAAAAAAAAAAAAAAAAAAAAAAAAAAAAAAAAAAAAAAAAAAAAAAAAAAAAAAAAAAAAAAAAAAAAAAAAAAAAAAAAAAAAAAAAAAAAAAAAAAAAAAAAAAAAAAAAAAAAAAAAAAAAAAAAAAAAAAAAAAAAAAAAAAAAAAAAAAAAAAAAAAAAAAAAAAAAAAAAAAAAAAAAAAAAAAAAAAAAAAAAAAAAAAAAAAAAAAAAAAAAAAAAAAAAAAAAAAAAAAAAAAAAAAAAAAAAAAAAAAAAAAAAAAAAAAAAAAAAAAAAAAAAAAAAAAAAAAAAAAAAAAAAAAAAAAAAAAAAAAAAAAAAAAAAAAAAAAAAAAAAAAAAAAAAAAAAAAAAAAAAAAAAAAAAAAAAAAAAAAAAAAAAAAAAAAAAAAAAAAAAAAAAAAAAAAAAAAAAAAAAAAAAAAAAAAAAAAAAAAAAAAAAAAAAAAAAAAAAAAAAAAAAAAAAAAAAAAAAAAAAAAAAAAAAAAAAAAAAAAAAAAAAAAAAAAAAAAAAAAAAAAAAAAAAAAAAAAAAAAAAAAAAAAAAAAAAAAAAAAAAAAAAAAAAAAAAAAAAAAAAAAAAAAAAAAAAAAAAAAAAAAAAAAAAAAAAAAAAAAAAAAAAAAAAAAAAAAAAAAAAAAAAAAAAAAAAAAAAAAAAAAAAAAAAAAAAAAAAAAAAAAAAAAAAAAAAAAAAAAAAAAAAAAAAAAAAAAAAAAAAAAAAAAAAAAAAAAAAAAAAAAAAAAAAAAAAAAAAAAAAAAAAAAAAAAAAAAAAAAAAAAAAAAAAAAAAAAAAAAAAAAAAAAAAAAAAAAAAAAAAAAAAAAAAAAAAAAAAAAAAAAAAAAAAAAAAAAAAAAAAAAAAAAAAAAAAAAAAAAAAAAAAAAAAAAAAAAAAAAAAAAAAAAAAAAAAAAAAAAAAAAAAAAAAAAAAAAAAAAAAAAAAAAAAAAAAAAAAAAAAAAAAAAAAAAAAAAAAAAAAAAAAAAAAAAAAAAAAAAAAAAAAAAAAAAAAAAAAAAAAAAAAAAAAAAAAAAAAAAAAAAAAAATTTCTAAGCGATTGTTTTTTTTTTTTTTTTTTTTTTTTTTTTTTTTTTTTTTTTTTTTTTTTTTTTTTTTTTTTTTTTTTTTTTTTTTTTTTTTTTTTTTTTTTTTTTTTTTTTTTTTTTTTTTTTTTTTTTTTTTTTTTTTTTTTTTTTTTTTTTTTTTTTTTTTTTTTTTTTTTTTTTTTTTTTTTTTTTTTTTTTTTTTTTTTTTTTTTTTTTTTTTTTTTTTTTTTTTTTTTTTTTTTTTTTTTTTTTTTTTTTTTTTTTTTTTTTTTTTTTTTTTTTTTTTTTTTTTTTTTTTTTTTTTTTTTTTTTTTTTTTTTTTTTTTTTTTTTTTTTTTTTTTTTTTTTTTTTTTTTTTTTTTTTTTTTTTTTTTTTTTTTTTTTTTTTTTTTTTTTTTTTTTTTTTTTTTTTTTTTTTTTTTTTTTTTTTTTTTTTTTTTTTTTTTTTTTTTTTTTTTTTTTTTTTTTTTTTTTTTTTTTTTTTTTTTTTTTTTTTTTTTTTTTTTTTTTTTTTTTTTTTTTTTTTTTTTTTTTTTTTTTTTTTTTTTTTTTTTTTTTTTTTTTTTTTTTTTTTTTTTTTTTTTTTTTTTTTTTTTTTTTTTTTTTTTTTTTTTTTTTTTTTTTTTTTTTTTTTTTTTTTTTTTTTTTTTTTTTTTTTTTTTTTTTTTTTTTTTTTTTTTTTTTTTTTTTTTTTTTTTTTTTTTTTTTTTTTTTTTTTTTTTTTTTTTTTTTTTTTTTTTTTTTTTTTTTTTTTTTTTTTTTTTTTTTTTTTTTTTTTTTTTTTTTTTTTTTTTTTTTTTTTTTTTTTTTTTTTTTTTTTTTTTTTTTTTTTTTTTTTTTTTTTTTTTTTTTTTTTTTTTTTTTTTTTTTTTTTTTTTTTTTTTTTTTTTTTTTTTTTTTTTTTTTTTTTTTTTTTTTTTTTTTTTTTTTTTTTTTTTTTTTTTTTTTTTTTTTTTTTTTTTTTTTTTTTTTTTTTTTTTTTTTTTTTTTTTTTTTTTTTTTTTTTTTTTTTTTTTTTTTTTTTTTTTTTTTTTTTTTTTTTTTTTTTTTTTTTTTTTTTTTTTTTTTTTTTTTTTTTTTTTTTTTTTTTTTTTTTTTTTTTTTTTTTTTTTTTTTTTTTTTTTTTTTTTTTTTTTTTTTTTTTTTTTTTTTTTTTTTTTTTTTTTTTTTTTTTTTTTTTTTTTTTTTTTTTTTTTTTTTTTTTTTTTTTTTTTTTTTTTTTTTTTTTTTTTTTTTTTTTTTTTTTTTTTTTTTTTTTTTTTTTTTTTTTTTTTTTTTTTTTTTTTTTTTTTTTTTTTTTTTTTTTTTTTTTTTTTTTTTTTTTTTTTTTTTTTTTTTTTTTTTTTTTTTTTTTTTTTTTTTTTTTTTTTTTTTTTTTTTTTTTTTTTTTTTTTTTTTTTTTTTTTTTTTTTTTTTTTTTTTTTTTTTTTTTTTTTTTTTTTTTTTTTTTTTTTTTTTTTTTTTTTTTTTTTTTTTTTTTTTTTTTTTTTTTTTTTTTTTTTTTTTTTTTTTTTTTTTTTTTTTTTTTTTTTTTTTTTTTTTTTTTTTTTTTTTTTTTTTTTTTTTTTTTTTTTTTTTTTTTTTTTTTTTTTTTTTTTTTTTTTTTTTTTTTTTTTTTTTTTTTTTTTTTTTTTTTTTTTTTTTTTTTTTTTTTTTTTTTTTTTTTTTTTTTTTTTTTTTTTTTTTTTTTTTTTTTTTTTTTTTTTTTTTTTTTTTTTTTTTTTTTTTTTTTTTTTTTTTTTTTTTTTTTTTTTTTTTTTTTTTTTTTTTTTTTTTTTTTTTTTTTTTTTTTTTTTTTTTTTTTTTTTTTTTTTTTTTTTTTTTTTTTTTTTTTTTTTTTTTTTTTTTTTTTTTTTTTTTTTTTTTTTTTTTTTTTTTTTTTTTTTTTTTTTTTTTTTTTTTTTTTTTTTTTTTTTTTTTTTTTTTTTTTTTTTTTTTTTTTTTTTTTTTTTTTTTTTTTTTTTTTTTTTTTTTTACATCAATGATCAGCTGGATTATTATAGTCTTTACACATTCACAATGAATTTTGTGACTAGATTGCCAAGAACTGTTCAAAAGCATGAAGTGGTATGAATTATCACGGATAGATTAATGAAGTTCAAACCCTTTATTCCGGTGAGAATGGACTATTCTCTGATGATGCTAAGTATGTTTATGTGGAAAATATCGTTCGAATTCACGGTGTTCTTTCGATTATAGTTTCAGACAAATGTTCGAGGTTTATGTCCAAGTTTGAAGAGCTTAGCAGAGAGCTTTGGGTATTGAGTTGAACTCGAGAGCTTAGCAGAGAGCTTTGGGTATTGAGTTGAACTCGAGAGCTTAGCAGAGAGCTTTGGGTATTGAGTTGAACTCGAGAGCTTAGCAGAGAGCTTTGGGTATTGAGTTGAACTCGAGAGCTTAGCAGAGAGCTTTGGGTATTGAGTTGAACTCGAGAGCTTAGCAGAGAGCTTTGGGTATTGAGTTGAACTCGAGAGCTTAGCAGAGAGCTTTGGGTATTGAGTTGAACTCGAGAGCTTAGCAGAGAGCTTTGGGTATTGAGTTGAACTCGAGAGCTTAGCAGAGAGCTTTGGGTATTGAGTTGAACTCGAGAGCTTAGCAGAGAGCTTTGGGTATTGAGTTGAACTCGAGAGCTTAGCAGAGAGCTTTGGGTATTGAGTTGAACTCGAGAGCTTAGCAGAGAGCTTTGGGTATTGAGTTGAACTCGAGAGCTTAGCAGAGAGCTTTGGGTATTGAGTTGAACTCGAGAGCTTAGCAGAGAGCTTTGGGTATTGAGTTGAACTCGAGAGCTTAGCAGAGAGCTTTGGGTATTGAGTTGAACTCGAGAGCTTAGCAGAGAGCTTTGGGTATTGAGTTGAACTCGAGAGCTTAGCAGAGAGCTTTGGGTATTGAGTTGAACTCGAGAGCTTAGCAGAGAGCTTTGGGTATTGAGTTGAACTCGAGAGCTTAGCAGAGAGCTTTGGGTATTGAGTTGAACTCGAGAGCTTAGCAGAGAGCTTTGGGTATTGAGTTGAACTCGAGAGCTTAGCAGAGAGCTTTGGGTATTGAGTTGAACTCGAGAGCTTAGCAGAGAGCTTTGGGTATTGAGTTGAACTCGAGAGCTTAGCAGAGAGCTTTGGGTATTGAGTTGAACTCGAGAGCTTAGCAGAGAGCTTTGGGTATTGAGTTGAACTCGAGAGCTTAGCAGAGAGCTTTGGGTATTGAGTTGAACTCGAGAGCTTAGCAGAGAGCTTTGGGTATTGAGTTGAACTCGAGAGCTTAGCAGAGAGCTTTGGGTATTGAGTTGAACTCGAGAGCTTAGCAGAGAGCTTTGGGTATTGAGTTGAACTCGAGAGCTTAGCAGAGAGCTTTGGGTATTGAGTTGAACTCGAGAGCTTAGCAGAGAGCTTTGGGTATTGAGTTGAACTCGAGAGCTTAGCAGAGAGCTTTGGGTATTGAGTTGAACTCGAGAGCTTAGCAGAGAGCTTTGGGTATTGAGTTGAACTCGAGAGCTTAGCAGAGAGCTTTGGGTATTGAGTTGAACTCGAGAGCTTAGCAGAGAGCTTTGGGTATTGAGTTGAACTCGAGAGCTTAGCAGAGAGCTTTGGGTATTGAGTTGAACTCGAGAGCTTAGCAGAGAGCTTTGGGTATTGAGTTGAACTCGAGAGCTTAGCAGAGAGCTTTGGGTATTGAGTTGAACTCGAGAGCTTAGCAGAGAGCTTTGGGTATTGAGTTGAACTCGAGAGCTTAGCAGAGAGCTTTGGGTATTGAGTTGAACTCGAGAGCTTAGCAGAGAGCTTTGGGTATTGAGTTGAACTCGAGAGCTTAGCAGAGAGCTTTGGGTATTGAGTTGAACTCGAGAGCTTAGCAGAGAGCTTTGGGTATTGAGTTGAACTCGAGAGCTTAGCAGAGAGCTTTGGGTATTGAGTTGAACTCGAGAGCTTAGCAGAGAGCTTTGGGTATTGAGTTGAACTCGAGAGCTTAGCAGAGAGCTTTGGGTATTGAGTTGAACTCGAGAGCTTAGCAGAGAGCTTTGGGTATTGAGTTGAACTCGAGAGCTTAGCAGAGAGCTTTGGGTATTGAGTTGAACTCGAGAGCTTAGCAGAGAGCTTTGGGTATTGAGTTGAACTCGAGAGCTTAGCAGAGAGCTTTGGGTATTGAGTTGAACTCGAGAGCTTAGCAGAGAGCTTTGGGTATTGAGTTGAACTCGAGAAGAATGCAAAACTATTATTTTAGTGAAGGTAATAAATTTTATCTTATTTTATATTTTTCAGTTATTACATGTTTGATGGCAACGACCCTCATTGTTGGCAGGTTGGACACAAAATGGAGAAGGGAAAAAAGGTTTCACCCTTTTTTAATAAAATAACCAACTTTTATTTATTCACTTAATATTTATATAAAATAATAATAATAATAATAATAATAATAATAATAATAATAATAATAATAATAATAATAATAATAATAATAATAATAATAATAATAATAATAATAATAATAATAATAATAATAATAATAATAATAATAATAATAATAATAATAATAATAATAATAATAATAATAATAATAATAATAATAATAATAATAATAATAATAATAATAATAATAATAATAATAATAATAATAATAATAATAATAATAATAATAATAATAATAATAATAATAATAATAATAATAATAATAATAATAATAATAATAATAATAATAATAATAATAATAATAATAATAATAATAATAATAATAATAATAATAATAATAATAATAATAATAATAATAATAATAATAATAATAATAATAATAATAATAATAATAATAATAATAATAATAATAATAATAATAATAATAATAATAATAATAATAATAATAATAATAATAATAATAATAATAATAATAATAATAATAATAATAATAATAATAATAATAATAATAATAATAATAATAATAATAATAATAATAATAATAATAATAATAATAATAATAATAATAATAATAATAATAATAATAATAATAATAATAATAATAATAATAATAATAATAATAATAATAATAATAATAATAATAATAATAATAATAATAATAATAATAATAATAATAATAATAATAATAATAATAATAATAATAATAATAATAATAATAATAATAATAATAATAATAATAATAATAATAATAATAATAATAATAATAATAATAATAATAATAATAATAATAATAATAATAATAATAATAATAATAATAATAATAATAATAATAATAATAATAATAATAATAATAATAATAATAATAATAATAATAATAATAATAATAATAATAATAATAATAATAATAATAATAATAATAATAATAATAATAATAATAATAATAATAATAATAATAATAATAATAATAATAATAATAATAATAATAATAATAATAATAATAATAATAATAATAATAATAAATTATACATTTATATATTAAATAGAATTTTTAAATCCCAATTAGTCGAAAGCCCAAACATTATCCAAACTTTACCTGGCAAATTTTTCAAATTACTCAACATTATTTTCTAGGATTTTTAACTAAGCAGTAACTTCCAAACTTTACTGATTTGATTAATTGACTAAAAAACTCTACGTGACCTAACATTAACTAATCACAATAATGAGTCAATACAAAATATATTGACCATGAATAATTTAAAAAATTTACTTATAAAATAATTAATTCTTGTGGTTGCCTTCTAAAACACTCTTTACCAACGAAACTCGGGACCAAATACAGGCTCTGATCTAAATGAGTAAAATAAAGTCGTAAAACTCTGCTTTTTCACTCGATCTCTTGTAATGACCGGTCATTTGACATGAATGCCCTTTATGGCATCAAATTACGCTAATCTCAAAATAGCTTTAACAAATGAAGTTGAGTTTGGGTTGTGTTTAGCTAAATCAATCACGGTCTTAGTGTCTTTCGCTCAAGACTACACAGTATGATCGAGCAGGCAAAGTTTGTCTTATTTGAAGTCATCCAATTAGACACATCAAATTTGTCGACCAAAATTTGGAGAAAGCCGCCATTTTCCATTTCTTGACCACTTACAATAGTACACGTTTGTTTCTCATCTCACTGTCAGCTCTGTTTTCAGTGCATTTACGTAGACAAATACAATACAATGTCTAGAAATTTGAAAAAAGCCATCGAGTAATTGATATCATAGCAATCAGTTCTATATTGCAGTTGATATGATAATCTTACAATCAAACCAAAAAACAAGAGAGACCCATAAATCACATTTCTGTGATGTTTATTATGTATTATTTATTACTTAATGCAAGCTTCACAGAGCACTTCTCTCTCCAACTGTCGCTTTCTCTCTCTAGCCCACTTGGGATTCAATATTGAAAAATGTCTGATGCAGAAGCCATGATTGGCTGGTTAAGAAAACTCAAAGGGTTGAAGAATCCATCAATGGCGTCAGTGAAAGAGCCTGAATGATTTCCATTTCCATAGACTGCTCCTCCGTTATGTTGATTTGTAAAAGAGATGATCTCATGTAAAGAGCTTAATCGATGGCTTAGCTCACCCATTTGAGCCCTGAGGATTGAGTTTTCTCCTTCGATGGCCAAGAAATTCTGGGTAACAATATTCATGGAGGAAATGATCTGGTGATTCTCCTTCGTCAGCTGAGCAACCTGAGCCGTCAGATCATCGAAATGCTTCTGTTTTCTCATCCTCGATCTTTTCGCAGACTCCCTGTTCGATAACATCCGCTTCCTCTTTCTTTGATCCTCCATAGCTTCTTCTGAACCAGAGGTCTGCATCAGTAACGAACCTGAAGATGTCCCAGACGAGGAAGCCATCGAAATAACACAGAGCAGAGTTCTCTCGCTAGAATTTGTTGAAGAGAGAAAAGAGCAGGACCCAGACAGTTAAAAATTTAAATTATTGCAGAATAATAGTGATTGATAATAGTTTATATGCTAATTACTACAGGATTAAGGAAAAATCATGAAACGTAGTAAAGCCAGTAGAGGAAAACGACGGAGAAAGATTGAACTAGATGGGTCCTGCGCCTGTATGAGGAATTAATCATGCACCAAGCAAGGATTTCACTGAGAACTGGAGACATGAATCTCAAACATCAAGAACAAACTATTGAGCATCCAGAAAATCTTCTCAAGACCCACTAACTTTCGAGAAAATTTCAAGTGCAATCAGCCCAGAAACTGAAATATCTGATGAATTACAGATTTGCAAAATCCAATAAAAGAAAACCCAGAAGATGAACCAGCTGAGAAGTTAATTTCAAGCAAAGAAAGTGGAAAACAAGTTGAAGATAGCTTCAGATCAAAGCAGAGTTTCTTCAGAATGAAGAATATGAAGGAAAGAAAGTAGAAGATGGAGCATCTGAAAGAAAGAAAAGAAAGGAGAAGGGGGTCGATGAATAAATTTGGGGAAGAATTTATAGACCAAATTGCACAAACTTTATGAATGAAAAAGAAAAACAGGAGAAAAAAATAATAATAAATCAGAAAAAAAAATAAAAAGGGAGGAATCTCTCACATAAAGTAGTTGAAAAAGCTGAAGAGAGAGAAAGAAGAGAGAGAAAGAGAGAAGTTTCAATGACCCATAGGCATAACTGTGAAGGTCCAGCTGGGAACCAACCAATATTTGATTACATCATGAAGGTACAAGTATCAGAATCCATAACAGCAACTGCAAGATGCTGTTTTTTTCTTTTTTAAATTAATAAAATAAATATAATTTAAGTATAAATTATTATGTTAATAAATATACGAATCAAACAATAAATTGGGAGAGCGACTTTTTCAAAGTGGTGTCCTCGTGCTATTGGACCATATGTTATGGGTTGATTCATAGAGATTTATTTCGAGTGGAATGTTTTTGTGAGTTACAATTAGTGGCTAAAATTTAGGCATTTATCACAATTGTACACCTCTTCAATGTTCCAGTATTCCTTGTCAATATATAAAGTTAATGACTTGTTCTTACATGCCTTTGTCTTTGAAATTGACTAGAATTGCCATCACATTTTTCTTTTGTTTGGAAAAAATTGTCTCTAAATTTGCTAAGCAATGTAAAAATATTTTCCTATTTTTGTGTAAATAAAATAAATTATTGCATTAAATATTAAGCTGAAACGTCAATGTTGTTCGAAATGTGCGTATATCTATAATAATAATAATAATAACAATAATAATAATAACAACCACAACCGCAACCGCAATGATTCCAAAAATAACAACATCCAGAGCAATAAATCTTTAGAATCAATATTCTCAATAAATAAAAATATATATAACAATCTTACCAAATTAATTAATGGCACAACTCCTTTATTTGAATTCAGAATAGGTCAAATTGTAAATCTGGTCAACATGAACAATTATAAAAACAAAAATCAAGAAATCGTAAAAAAAAAATCTTTTTTTTATTTTTTTTTCTCTCTCCACAAATGAGGTGCATGCCTTGATTTCTCTATCTTTTATCTTATCAAATCTTCTTTTAAAATCAACCTTATATATTTATTTTAAACACCAAAAACTAAATGTCATATGTTTTAAATGAAAAAATATCATGAAGGAGCTCACCTCTTTAACGAGGCATATCACATCAAAATTTCCCCTCTGCTTCATTTTAAGCGTTGAATCATTTTGATTTTTCACTTATAACTTTCAAAATTGTTGTTAGGTACTGATTGCGTCATCATGTCAAATTCATTCTTTTTTGCATGAATTTTATCAACAAACAACTATTGTGCAAAAACTTGATCTTGCACCCAATAGTATCAAATATATAAATCTTCAAATTCTTGCAAAGGTGAACTGGACTATGATTGTCAAACTAAACGATATTTTTTTTTTTTTTTTTTTTTTTGTGAAATCCCCAACTCCTATAAGAATCTTTCATCCACATAACCTTTTGCAAATGTAAATCACTACGAAACACTCCGATATTATGGTCTATGGAGCAATACATTTTTGTAATCTAGATTGCCAACATACAACTGCATCTACAAAAGTAATCATATAGACAAGTTGTTTTCCACACATCACCATCACCATCACCTCCCATATTAGCATTTGTATAACCATTCATCATAGGTTCAACATTACCATGGCACAAGCATGTCTCCATAATACATCTTAGATATCTAATAACCATTTAGTTGATTCATATTGTTCATTCATTAGTTCATAAAGAAATCACTTATCTACTCCAACAACACTAGCAATATCGGGTTGAATTCATGTCATAACGTACATCAAGCTATTTGTTGTTGATGTGTAAGACTGTTTACTCGTGAGTTTTTTCTCTTTGTCACTTATAAAACTTTGATTCGAATTCAAACTTAAAGAGATTCATAAATGGATAGAAAACTATTTTTGTTCTGCTCATGTTAAATTTTCTCGAGAACCTTTTCAATTTACTATCGTGAATAATTTTCATCCCTATTATTTTATCAAAAAAGACATATTGAGCAATTTCTTTAACATGTCAATCTTTTTGAATTTTTAACATATAATTAACATATCATTTACGTATAAAAGTATAATGATGAAATCATCACTAGATTCTATCTTTACTAATATGCACTTGTCATAATTATTTCTATTATATCTCTGACTTCTCATGTAATAATCAAAGTTTTTGTATATAAGCTTTTACTTACTCTATAGACGAGATGTAAATTGTCTTTGATTTTGAGCCCTTTTTGTTGTTGCATATAAAATTTCTCTTCCAAATTCTCATGAAGTAAAATTGTCTCAAGTAGTTGAATCTTGAGATTTAAACAAGCATCTAAATGCGAAATTGCGCTGAGAGTTGTCATCTACATAAGTAGAAAGTAAATTTTGTCAAAATCAATACATTTATTCTCACTAAACCCTTTCACATCCAATCTAGGTTTAGACCTCTGGTGCGAGCAATTGTAGTCAAGCTCCAACTAGTAGGCCTATTTATTTTCCAGATTTAGCTTGACCTATTTCATAGAAGGGTGTTTGTCTAGTTTTTTTTTTCAACACTCGCGTTGAAGAATCCTTATCAATCCGATTTATTAGTTGAAATCCATCAACTATAGAATCAGCTTAATCAACAATATCACTATGGTTTTCTTCATTGACTCCCCCATAATTTTCAATTACTGGACTTCTTTTCACTGAATTCAAACTACCAAGAAATTCTTAGGTTGATATAGGTTTCTTAGCTCATTAGTATCAACTGATCGATTTTCTAAAAAGATAACAACTCTACTTCTAACTATCTTTTTAGTAACTTTGGTCAATAATATGTACCCAAATTCAACGTTCAAATAACTGAAGAAAACACACTCTCTAGCTTTATCATGTACAATGGACTATTCATACTTCATAATGTGAATGCAAACTCTGTAGCCAATCATTCTCAAATGGTTATAAGAAACATATTTCCCAATCCAAACCCTTTTCGAAACATTGCGATATAAAAGAGTTGAAGAAGAAAGATTAATCGAGTCAACTGTAGTTATCAAAGTTGCACCCTAAAATGATTTAAGTAGCTTCACATCAGAGAGAGTACACTTGATTCTTTTATAATTGTTCTATAAATGTAATTGTCACTTCATTATTAGAAACAAACTTCTCAAGTTTAATATCATAACTCTTATAGTAATTCTCAAATGACCTTATGTATTACCACAATTATGAACTCCAATAAACTTAACTTTTCATTCAGCTTCTCTCTCAATCCTAACGTGAATTTTTCTGTTTTTGAAAATTTTTACTACTTTATCTTTTTTTTTTCAAATAAAATGCAAACATCTTCCACATTTGATCGTCAATAAAAATGACAAAATATTATGCACCACCAAGTATCTTTTATTGCATACTACAAACATCTATATGAACCAAACTAAAAAGATAATGCCTCCTAGAGAGACAGATACTCCAAAATGCAACTTTATGAATTTTTGTGCCACAAATAATGTACACAAGCCTTGAAACCCAATCAGCAAAAACCAGGTAAAAACTATTTATAGACAACTGTCTATAATCTCACTAATGTGAACGACTTCTTATGCCAAAGCTGAGTATCATCTATCTTTTGATGACATTTATCTATTTTTCACACAATTTATTCTGCATGTACTAAAGTGTATTGGTTTTCTTTCTTCTGGCTATAACTAAAAAAACTTTTGGGAACGTTCATTTGCCTTAAAAAAATTGACAAAGCTGTCATCATCTAGTTTACCAGTAAATATCAAATTCAGACAAATTTTTGAAATGTCTTTGATATCTCTTAATATTAACTTTCTTCTAAATTGGTTTCCAAATTAATACCCTAAATTCCTATAATCTTTGATACACCATCATTTCTCATGACATGATCAATCACTACCTGTGTAGGATTTGAAGTATTGACCATGTGACGTAATATAATAAGAAACACAAGAATCAATAATCCAAGTACATGGTTAAAGGTTTAGATTCACATAACTTTCATCATAAGTGGTAATCACATCACCATCAATAACAATTGCTTTGTATTACTATCATGTTCGTTATCTTCCTTTGAATTGTTCTTTCTTTCACAGTATGTAGTTCTTTTTCATGTCATCTCCTCACAATAACATTTTATTTTCTTTGTTTTGACTCAAATTTTCTCTGAATGTACTTCTTTTGTGATGGTCTTTCCTTTTGTGTCGGGGTTGTGGTATAACATGTGTGCTATTTAAAGACACCATGCCACTAGCCCCTATTGATGAATAATGTGGCATGTGCTGGTTCGATGAGAGCCTAGATAATGGCTTTTTGCATCTACCTTCTTTCCTATTTTAAAGACCCAACTCCACTAATTCTATTAGTCAAAAACACAAAATTATGCATCTATACCTTGGATATTTTTGTATAATCATTTTTACAAATATAAAGGCAATATATCCTTAAATCCAAACTATACCAATAGATTCATTTGAGAGAGGGACAAATGTAACGCCCGGGCTTTTCAAGTTCCCACTCTTTAGGGTATTTTTTGTAAAATAGCAAATTGAGATCATTTCACGAGCGGGAAGTTTCGTTGGAATCCTTGTAATTGACTATGAGGGTAAGGGAAATAAAGGAATTTTCGAAGGAATTCAAACCTATAACGCCTGAGTTGCCGATTTTCTGCTATATAGAATAATATTCGTAAAAATAGTTAGTTTAACTCGTTTGTCGAGCGGGTAAGTCTTTTTGGAACCCCAAGGATTTTTGAGAAATTTTAATGGATTAAGTATATTTTGGAAGAAACCAAATCATAAGATAAATTAGTGAAATTAAGTAAAGGTTATTGTAAAAAGAAATAAAGTAATTTTGTTTGTCAAAACTTATTAAAACCTAAAAATCTCTCTCTCTCTCCCTCACGTATTCCTTCTCTTCAGCGGCAAACCTCTTTAGGTTTTCTCTCCTCCTTTCCTTCAACGCTCTCCCTCACGGCAGCCACCATTTCCTCCATCAATGGTTTGTTCCTTCCTCCGTTTTCTTCAAGATTCAAACCCTAGGTAAGTTTTAGATGATCCATCTATTAAGTTTTGTTTGATGGGATTGTTATTGATTAGGGTTTCGTTTAGGATGGTTGAAATCTATAGGTTTTGTTGGAAAACATTTTGGTTATCAAAGTTATAGTTGTTTTTGATGTATTTAGGATGAGTTGTTGGTTGAGTTATTGAATCTTTGGTGGTTGGGAGGAGGAGGAGTAAATATTATTCATGTTGGGTTAGTTTTGTTTATGCACACCAAGTGTTCGATAAAATGCCCAAATGAGATTAGTTGGATTTTTAGGAAATTCCCTTAGTTAGGACTTTGCTAGTTTTGAGTTTAGATTACTTAGGATTGGTTTTTAACATCGGAATATGAAATGTCTTAGGTAAGAAGAGCTTAAAGGTGAGGTTCACGGTTTGCAAAGGACGCCAGTAAGTGAGTGTGTTAAGATTCCGGCCTTTATGGCCCTACATCTCAAGGATACTAAGGAGGTTTGTTTGGGTGGTTGTTTTACGATTATGACTTGTCATGTGCTATGTTATGTTGAATTTGAGTAGAGTGATGTTATGATATGCGATGTATTGTTCGTCCTTATAGTATGTCATTCCTATGTGTATCCATATCTATGCATTATGTGTATGTGTTATATGATCAAGATAAGAATATGAAATGTATATGTAAGTATGATTAAGTGTGGAACAGGTTGAATGAGCCATGGTTATGTTATTAAGATGATATGTACGGTTTGCGGATCCTCCCGGTGGTGGGGGCTGGACTGGCAGGAAGACTCGCGGATCCTCCAGCTAGTGGGGGCCGGGTTGATACTGTACGATCAGTTCGCGGATCCCGCTGTTTGTGTAGGCTGGGGTGATCGTTACAAACATTGTCCTTTGGGACCACGATTATGATGTTTTGCCCTATTCTCCCTGTGTCCTCCCTTAATTCATGCCAAGTAAAAGATGAGTAAGAGTATGATTACGAACACGAATATGATTTTGTGAAGTGTGCATTCATGAGCTTTTATGTGTTTGTTGCACTCCTTACTAAACATTAGGCTTATAGTTTGAACCTTATGATGTAGGTAACGAGTTTGAAGGTGAGGACCTCAAACCGAATGACGAAGTTTAAGTTGAGTTGCTGGATGGTGCTCATGGCGGGATTTGTGGCTAGGAGGCAATTTGACCCGAGGGTGATACTTCTAACAAGTTTGGTAAAAGTTTATGATAGAGATGTTATGTAGAAATGAACTTTCATAAGATCTCATATGTTGACAAGTATTAGGATGGTGAAGTCTTTTCTAGTTTAAAGGAGATTTTATAATTAAGGAATTTTCTGTCGTTTTGTCTTCCGCTATGATTTACTCGTCTTGTTTTCATATGATTTTCAATGATAGATAGTTTCAGGATTTAAAGCCTCTCGATTGAATGATTTAA
Organism: Begonia masoniana; assembly: GCA_022432975.1. Taxonomy (NCBI): domain Eukaryota; kingdom Viridiplantae; phylum Streptophyta; class Magnoliopsida; order Cucurbitales; family Begoniaceae; genus Begonia; species Begonia masoniana. The sequence goes on from CM039513.1 coordinate 15,604,217, forward strand.
GTTGAGTTTTGTTAGAGGGATTTAGAAGAAGTTTTGTTGGAATGATGTATAACTTTTAGAGAAGAAGAAAAATGAATTTTGTGTAGGAACCAGAGAGGTTGCCGATCGATCGGCAGAAATGGCGATCGATCGGCTGTATTTGTTAAAGGGGCGATCGATCGCTCAAGGGATGAGCGATCGATCGGTTATAATGTTTTGAAATGGGGCGATCGATCACTCAAATGATGAGCGATTGATCGGCATTGTGTTTTATCGGGCAGGCGATTGATCGGCTGTTTTGGCCGATCGATCGGCCCTTTTATTTTCCAAGCTGCCCCGCCTCTTTTTCCTTAATGTCCGAGCATGTCCTTCTTTCGAGTTTTCTCTTCAATATCATTTATTGTTTTAATTATTTTCAAGGATTTTAAATGAGTTTTATACATGGTTCTCAGTCGATTTAGCAAAGTTTCTTCCAAGTAGCTTTCCATTATGTTCAAAAATATATATATACGAGTCAAGAATAGAATTACGTCCATGATTATGTAAGTCACGGCTCGTTGGGTTTCGGGTCGTGACAACAAAGGTGGTTATCTTTCAAATGTCCTTGAATTCGATATAGGCTTCTAGATGCATCACGAATACCGATTTTGGTGTTGAATATTTATTTTTCCACTCCTTTTTTTCTTTGTTTCCATTGGTAGACCCTTGGACCGCCTAAATCTTGGATGCCTAGTTTAGCACCATAGCACCAATTGTTGGTGCCCGTGGTGCTAATATAATTTTTACAGTTACAAGGTTTACATCCCAAATGATTTAGGGAATAGTTTTATGCTATTGTCTCGCATTCATTGTAGTATTACTCGACATTCTAGCTATAGAAACATGGAAAAATGAAGTGTAGGCGTGTGTAAGGATAATGTATATGGTGATTGGAGAGAAGAAAAGATTATGTGTCGGTCTTGGTTGAAACGCCCTAAAAATCTATGAAGAAAGCAAGTTGGGGGCACCACATCCCTATTGTAACTCCCCCGAACCCACCCCGGTTTAATGCGTTACTTGGCTCTAACTCGGATCGCTAAAACACTCTATGTTATACCCATACCCTTAGACAATACTAGAAATACGTAAAAATTTAAAACTTTATTCTTTATTAAAAACTTCATCGTTTAAAAATAACTAGACTTCTTTCCAACGGAAAACTAATAAAATACGTTAAAAGAAAAATCGATTAAGTTCTTAAATCAATTGCTTAAAAATTTGAAAATCAGCAAAATTAGCTGAGAGTTTCGGTTGACATTTCCACACCAATTTCGACCGATTTTGCACTACTCAGTTGATATCACCAGGGGTCGATATCGCAAGGGACCGATATTGCCAAAGGTCAATATCGCCAAGGGACGACATCACCAGGGGTCAATATCATCAAGGGACGACATCACCAGGGGTCAATATCATCAAGGGACGACATCACCAGGGGTCAATATCATCAAGGGACGACATCACCAGGGGTCAATATCATCAAGGGACGACATCACCAGGGGTCAATATCATCAAGGGACGACATCACCAGGGGTCAATATCATCAAGGGACGACATCACCAGGGGTCAATATCATCAAGGGACGACATCACCAGGGGTCAATATCATCAAGGGACGACATCACCAGGGGTCAATATCATCAAGGGACGACATCACCAGGGGTCAATATCATCAAGGGACGACATCACCAGGGGTCAATATCATCAAGGGACGACATCACCAGGGGTCAATATCATCAAGGGACGACATCACCAGGGGTCAATATCATCAAGGGACGACATCACCAGGGGTCAATATCATCAAGGGACGACATCACCAGGGGTCAATATCATCAAGGGACGACATCACCAGGGGTCATCACCAGGGGTCAATATCATCAAGGGACGACATCACCAGGGGTCGATATCGCCAGGGGTCGACATCGCCAGGGGACGACATCGCCAGTGGTCAATAACGCCAAGAGACGACATCACTAGGAGTCGATATCACCAGAGGTCGACATCGCCAGGGGACGACATCTCCACACCAACTTCGACTGATTTCAGCACTAATCGGTCAATGTCACCACACCAACTTCGACCGATTTCGCACAAATTGGTCGATATCTCCACACCAACATCAACCGATTTTCCCTTTCTTCATCAACATTTTGCCTAAAAACCCTCAAAACTCATCTTCCAATATTTTAAATTTCTAGACATATTAAAACCCCTAAAACCTGACTTGCACACATAGACAGAAACGTAAAAGTTTGTAACGCCCCCGAACCCGTCCCGGCTCAGTGCGCTACTTTGCTAAGCTATCCCACATTTAAAACAACGTTTAAAATAATTTTCGATAAAATTTTGACTTAGTTTTCGGGTTTCTTGAACCCTCGAAAAATGTTAGAAAACGTGCATAAAATACGTTTAAGATACGTCAGAAAATGTCAGGTCAAAATATTTTGGAAATAGAAAAAAATAAAAAAAGTAGCTCAAGGGGTACCTGGGATGGTGAACCCTTGGTTATGTAGAACTGGGGGCCAAGGTTCTAATCCCAGGGAAGGCAAAAACCCCCATTTACCGGGTGGTGGAGGAAGATTGTGAGTACACGTGGGACGGCCTGAGGGAAACCACGTGGCAGTGTCAGATGGCTAGTGGGCCGGACTGCATGGCCTGTCGGGGGAGCCCGGTGGGTCGTTACAAAGTTTGTAAAAACTAAACATATATATAATACGTTCAAAATACACAACAAAAATAATTCAAGTTCCCTAACCTATTTACAAACAAACATCCCAATCAAAATACCAGTCTACCACACCTCCCAGCAATCTATGGTCAAGACGCCCCGACAAATTGCCCGCAACGGCATGTCACGTACGTCGCCGACTGCGTCCTAACCTTGGCCTCCCTCGACTAGCTCACCTGGTATCTCGTCGTCACCTACACCATAGAACACAAAAGGTAAGCCTAATGCTTAGCAAGTAGGGATTAATGAATGCAAACAAAAACACAATGCAGACTAATCTCCGAACACATGCAGTTTCTAACTCTCTGTTGTGATCATTTCATTTTCATTGCATTAATCTTTCCATAAGCTGTGTGGATCAAGTAGGCACACATCCTATAACTGTCTAGGACGGCTACACATGATCTACTCCCACATCGTTTGTAGAACCCTATAACTGTCTAGGAGTTCATACTCACGACACATTACGCATTTTAGCAATACATCTCTCGTAGAAGTCCTCTCAGGGTGATACACCCCAGCACTCATTCCCAACGAGGACAGCTCTACTCAAGACCAAATTTGCAGTTCTTTTTATCTTGTTACATTTCACGCTCACATTTCAAAACAATATTAAAACTCGTATTTTTCGTAGTTCAAAACCATGATGCATGTCAATAAAATGCTCAAACACAAAACAAAATAATCGAACAATCAAACAACTCTACCATTCCATGGTGTAGGCCCGAAGGCAAAACACACACTCCTCTACTTACCTGGATACTCCGTATGTGTTCGTAACAGCTCACTTGTTTGGTCCAACTGTTCACTCGTTAACTCTAAAAAAATATGGAAACATGGAGGAGGAGGAGAACTCCGGAAGGAAAAGTTTTAGAAATCGCGTGGCTAAGTTTCACAATGAAGCTTTATCCTTCTTTTTTTTTTTACTCAGTTTGACTTTAAAAGATAAGATCAAAACACCTACCCTAAAGGTGTGGCAACGTGTAGAGGAGGAAAACCAAAAGCCATCAATTTTTTTTCTAAAGTTTGATTTCTGGAAATTTCATACTCCTATTTCCAATTGTTCTTTGACTTTTCAACTCTCACTACATTTCACTTTTCTTCTCCTTACTTCTAACGTGAAAACCCTCTTCTCTTTAAATATTTTCTTCCCATGTCAAAAGTAAGTCCAAATTACCTCTTTCATCTTACTTTTCAACTCCTAATTCATCAAATTTCTAACCCACCCCAACTTTAACTATAAAGTTTTCTCTCCATTCTTCACACTTTAAATCGTATCCTTAGCATAACCCTAGAATGAACAGTAAACTCCCATAACGTGCCTTGAACTAGGGCTACGTACATTATAGGAAATTCCCGGGTGTTACAATCCACCCTCCTTAAAAAAATTTTGTCCTTAAAATTTCATACCTGAAGAGTTCAGGATAGCGCTCCATCATATCCTGTTGCCTTTCCCACGTCGCCTCCTCAATATTATGGTTACGCCATAACACTTTCACCAGTGGGATTTCTTTGTTGCGTAACGTATTCACTGCATAATCCAAAATCTCCACCGGTTTCTCCTCGTAAGATAGCGTAGGCTGCACCTCAATATCTTGCTGCACCACGACGTGTGATGAATCCCTTAGGTACTTCCTCAGCATAGAAACATAGAAGACATTGTGCACTCCCTCCATCGAAGTTGGCAACTCTAACTGATATGTCGTCTTTCCAACTCTCTTAGTGATCGAGAACGGCCCAACATACCTCGGGTTCAATTTACTTCTTTTCTCGAACCTCATTACACCCTTAAACGGTGAAATCTTCAAAAAGACTTCATCTCCCACCTCAAACTCAAACTCCCGCCTTCTTCAATCAGCATAGCTCTTCAGTCAACTCTGAGCTATCAAAATACGCTGCTAAATAAATTTGATCTTGTCGGTAGTCTGTTGTACGATCTCGGGTCCAATCAAACTGACTTCCCCGACTTCATCCCAGTAAAGCAGTGATCTGCATTTTCTCCATATAGAGCCTCGTACGGAGCCATACCAATCGTATCCTGATAGTTGTTGTTGTACGAGAACTCTATCAAAGGCAGATATCTGCTCCAGGAACCCTGAAACTCCTGTACACAACCTCGGAGCATATCCTCTAAAATTTGAATGGTCCATTCAGATTGTTAGTCCGTCTGAGGATGAAATGCAATACTGAAGTTCAACTGAGTCTCCATTACCTTATGCAGACTCTTCCAAAACTTGGATGTAAACCTCGGGTCCCTATCCGAAACAATAGAAGTCGGTACACCATGCAACCTCAAAATCTCCTGAATATACAGTTCAGCGAACTGATCTATGTTGTAAGTCATCATCACTGGTAGAAAATGAGCTGATTTGGTTAAACGATCCACAATCACCCATATACCATCAAATCCTTTCGTCATTCGGGGTAACCCTACAACGAAATCCATCAAAATTTGATCCCACTTACACTCTGGAACCTACAATGGCTGTAACTTCCCAACAGGTGTTTGGTGTTCTGCCTTTACCTGCTGACAGACCAAGCATGTCTCCACATACTCCGCTACAGGCTTTTTTATGCTAGGCCACCAATAATGTTGTTTGAGATCTCTGTACATTTTGGTACTGCCAGAATGAACTGCAAACCTCGAAGAATGCGCTTCTGCCAAAATCTCATTCTGAAGTTGCTCGTTGTTTGGAACATACCATCGATTCCGGAACTTCAAAATTCCATTTTCCAAATAACCAAATTCGGTCCTGTCATCTGATACCATACTCAGCTTGAACTTATTGCACTCAGAATCTTTTGCTGAGCTTCTCTAATCTTTTCAAGAATAGTGGGCTTCAGTGATAAAGCTGATGACACCGCCGTAACATTAGAAATCAGCTCCAAATCAAACCTTCGAATCTCAGTACTTAACGTCCTTAGCATCACGGCCTCTAAAGCTGAAACTGAAGTCGATACTCGGCTCATCGCATCTGCTAAAACATTGACCTTACCGGGGTGGTACTTGATCTTCAGATCGTAGTCCTTAACGAACTCTAACCATCGCCGCAGCCTCATATTCAACTCCTTTTGAGTGAAGATATACTTCAGACTTTTGTGATCTGAATATATCTCACACTACTGACCATACAGGTAATGCCTCCAGATTTTGAAAGCGAACACCACCACTGCTAACTCCAAGTCATGGGTTGAATAATTTTTCTCATAAGACTTTAATTGCTTGGAAGCATAGGAAATCACTTTATCTTTCTGCATCAACACACAACTCAACTCGATCCGAGAGGCATCGTAATAAATGCTGAACACCTCCCAGCAATCTATGGTCAAGACGCCCCGACAATTGCCCGCAACGGCATGTCACGTACGTCGCCGACTGCGTCCTAACCCTGGCCTCCCTCGACTAGCTCACCTGGTATCTCGTCGTCACCTACACCATAGAACACAAAAGGTAAGCCTAATGCTTAGCAAGTAGGGATTATGAATGCAAACAAAAACACAATGCAGACTAATCTCCGAACACATGCAGTTTCTAACTCTCTGTTGTGCTCATTTCATTTTCATTGCATTAATCTTTCCATAAGCTGTGTGGATCAAGTAGGCACACATCCTATAACTGTCTAGGACGGCTACACATGATCTACTCCCACATCGTTTGTAGAACCCTATAACTGTCTAGGAGTTCATACTCACGACACATTACGCATTTTAGCAATACATCTCTCGTAGAAGTCCTCTCAGGGTGATACACCCCAGCACTCATTCCCAACGAGGCAGCTCTACTCAAGACCAAATTTGCAGTTCTTTTTATCTTGTTACATTTCACGCTCACATTTCAAAACAATATTAAAACTCGTATTTTTCGTAGTTCAAAACCATGATGCATGTCAATAAAATGCTCAAACACAAAACAAAATAATCGAACAATCAAACAACTCTACCATTCCATGGTGTAGGCCCGAAGGCAAAACACACACTCCTCTACTTACCTGGATACTCCGTATGTGTTCGTAACAGCTCACTTGTTTGGTCCAACTGTTCACTCGTTAACCCTAAAAAATATGGAAACATGGAGGAGGAGGAGAACTCCGGAAGGAAAAGTTTTAGAAATCGCGTGGCTAAGTTTCACAATGAAGCTTTATCCTTCTTTTTTTTTTTTACTCAGTTTGACTTTAAAAGATAAGATCAAAACACCTACCCTAAAGGTGTGGCAACGTGTAGAGGAGGAAAACCAAAAGCCATCAATTTTTTTTCTAAAGTTTGATTTCTGGAAATTTCATACTCCTATTTCCAATTGTTCTTTGACTTTTCAACTCTCACTACATTTCACTTTTCTTCTCCTTACTTCTAACGTGAAAACCCTCTTCTCTTTAAATATTTTCTTCCCATGTCAAAAGTAAGTCCAAATTACCTCTTTCATCTTACTTTTCAACTCCTAATTCATCAAATTTCTAACCCACCCCAACTTTAACTATAAAGTTTTCTCTCCATTCTTCACACTTTAAATCGTATCCTTAGCATAACCCTAGAATGAACAGTAAACTCCCATAACGTGCCTTGAACTAGGGCTACGTACATTATAGGAAATTCCCGGGTGTTACAATCCACCCTCCTTAAAAAAAATTTTGTCCTTAAAATTTTCATACCTGAAGAGTTCAGGATAGCGCTCCATCATATCCTGTTGCCTTTCCCACGTCGCCTCCTCAATATTATGGTTACGCCATAACACTTTCACCAGTGGGATTTCTTTGTTGCGTAACGTATTCACTGCATAATCCAAAATCTCCACCGGTTTCTCCTCGTAAGATAGCGTAGGCTGCACCTCAATATCTTGCTGCACCACGACGTGTGATGAATCCCTTAGGTACTTCCTCAGCATAGAAACATAGAAGACATTGTGCACTCCCTCCATCGAAGTTGGCAACTCTAACTGATATGTCGTCTTTCCAACTCTCTTAGTGATCGAGAACGGCCCAACATACCTCGGGTTCAATTTACTTCTTTTCTCGAACCTCATTACACCCTTAAACGGTGAAATCTTCAAAAAGACTTCATCTCCCACCTCAAACTCAAACTCCCGCCTTCTTCAATCAGCATAGCTCTTCAGTCAACTCTGAGCTATCAAAATACGCTGCTAAATAAATTTGATCTTGTCGGTAGTCTGTTGTACGATCTCGGGTCCAATCAAACTGACTTCCCCGACTTCATCCCAGTAAAGCAGTGATCTGCATTTTCTCCATATAGAGCCTCGTACGGAGCCATACCAATCGTATCCTGATAGTTGTTGTTGTACGAGAACTCTATCAAAGGCAGATATCTGCTCCAGGAACCCTGAAACTCCTGTACACAACCTCGGAGCATATCCTCTAAAATTTGAATGGTCCATTCAGATTGTTAGTCCGTCTGAGGATGAAATGCAATACTGAAGTTCAACTGAGTCTCCATTACCTTATGCAGACTCTTCCAAACTTGGATGTAAACCTCGGGTCCCTATCCGAAACAATAGAAGTCGGTACACCATGCAACCTCAAAATCTCCTGAATATACAGTTCAGCGAACTGATCTATGTTGTAAGTCATCATCACTGGTAGAAAATGAGCTGATTTGGTTAAACGATCCACAATCACCCATATACCATCAAATCCTTTTCGTCATTCGGGGTAACCCTACAACGAAATCCATCAAAATTTGATCCCACTTACACTCTGGAACCTACAATGGCTGTAACTTCCCAACAGGTGTTTGGTGTTCTGCCTTTACCTGCTGACAGACCAAGCATGTCTCCACATACTCCGCTACAGGCTTTTTTATGCTAGGCCACCAATAATGTTGTTTGAGATCTCTGTACATTTTGGTACTGCCAGAATGAACTGCAAACCTCGAAGAATGCGCTTCTGCCAAAATCTCATTCTGAAGTTGCTCGTTGTTTGGAACATACCATCGATTCCGGAACTTCAAAATTCCATTTTCCAAATAACCAAATTCGGTCCTGTCATCTGATACCATACTCAGCTTGAACTTATTGCACTCAGAATCTTTTTGCTGAGCTTCTCTAATCTTTTCAAGAATAGTGGGCTTCAGTGATAAAGCTGATGACACCGCCGTAACATTAGAAATCAGCTCCAAATCAAACCTTCGAATCTCAGTACTTAACGTCCTTAGCATCACGGCCTCTAAAGCTGAAACTGAAGTCGATACTCGGCTCATCGCATCTGCTAAAACATTGACCTTACCGGGGTGGTACTTGATCTTCCAGATCGTAGTCCTTAACGAACTCTAACCATCGCCGCAGCCTCATATTCAACTCCTTTTGAGTGAAGATATACTTCAGACTTTTGTGATCTGAATATATCTCACACTACTGACCATACAGGTAATGCCTCCAGATTTTGAAAGCGAACACCACCACTGCTAACTCCAAGTCATGGGTTGAATAATTTTTCTCATAAGACTTTAATTGCTTGGAAGCATAGGAAATCACTTTATCTTTCTGCATCAACACACAACTCAACTCGATCCGAGAGGCATCGTAATAAATGCTGAATTTCTCCTCTATCACTGGCAATGTCAACACTGGAGTGGTAGTCAACTTCTACTTCAGCATTTGAAAACTAAGCTCACAATCTTCTGGCCATTCATACTTGACATCTTTCCTTGTCAGCCGAGTCAGGGGTGCTGCTATCTTAGAAAAACCTTCAATAAACTTCCTATAATAGCCAGCTAACCCCAGAAAGCTTCGAATTTCGCTGACATTGGTCGGCTAAGGCCATTCTCTAATCGATTGTATCTTGGCTGGATCCACCAATATTCCTCCACTAGAAATTACATGTCCAAGGAAATGCACCTTATCCAGCCAAAACTCGCACTTAGAGAATTTTGCATACAGCTGATGCCGCTTAAAAGTCTCAAAGATTATCTTTAAATGCTCCTTATGCTCGTCTTCTATACAAGAATATACTCGAATATCATCGATAAACACAATCACAAACTTATCGAGATACTCTTGGAATACCCGATTCATCAGGTCCATGAACGCAGCTGGAGCATTTGTTAATCCGAACGACATAACTAAAAATTCATAGTGTCTGTATCTTGTCTGGAAAGCTGTTTTCGGGATATCTTGTAATCTAATCTTCAACTGATAATGTAACACCCGACTTTAATTAAAAATTTAAAATAACAGATAAATCTATTAAGTATAATCGATGAATGAAATTTTAGTATAATGTAGGTTAGGTTGAAGAATGAGTAAGTAAGGGCATAAGGGTAATTGGCAAATTTGAAAGTGGATAGGGTATTTAAGGCAAAAAGTTTAGAGTAGCCGCCACCACTACTCATTTTCTTTCCCTTTCGGTCTTCAGCTCGAACGGCAGAAATCTCTAGGCGATTCTCCTGCCCGATTCTCCTTCAACCTAGGTAAGCCCTCCTTGTTTTCTTGCGATTTTAGTAGTTAGATAGCTGAGGGAGTACAATGTGAGGGGTTTCGAGGAATGTTGTGATTTAGAGTAGGTTCGGGCTGAGCGACTATTGAGAGTACCCAAGTTGTGGGTTTCAAATTTGGTTTCCTCAAACTCCTGTATTGATTCTGTGAAGTTTAGTGAAAGTTTGATATATGTACTATTATGATTTTAGGTGAGCGAGCTTTTGAAGTAGCATTTAGCCGAGCGATTTCCAGGGAGCCAGGTAAGTAGAGTTTGTTTGTGCCTTCGGGCCTACATCACAAACAGTAGGGTTTATGTATGTTTGTATGTTTATTTCCAGTTGTCATGAATCATGTTTTGAAAGATTACGAAAATGATTTTACATGAAACGCATGGTAAATGTGAGCAGGATGATCAGAACAACTGTTAAGGGGGATTAATCCGCCCCTTAACTGAGAACAGAGGATTGAGGTTTTGGGAAAAGTGATCCACTTCCCAATCCTACAGGGGGATCAGACCAGTTAACTGTTAAGGGAATTAATCCGCCCCTTAATTGAGATCAGAGGATGTATGCTTTGGGAGATGACTGATCCACTTTCCCATCGTACAGAGGGATCCACAGAGAACAAATTTGAATACAACTGAGATGAGAAAGTAGAGATTGCATGTTTAGGGAAATTTTTGTTTCATTAATTCATTTCATTCATTGCTCTACTTGCTTAGCATTAGGCTAATAGATGAGTTTGTGATGTAGGTGAAGAAGTTACTGAAGGTGTGTTTACCGACCAATAAGAGGACCAGGCTGGTTGGAGGAGCATTTTCAGGCATCGGTTTGGCCATCTGTTGAGGCGGTTTAATCCATGGCTGTAGGTGTTGAGTTGGGAGTAACTAGTTCAGTATAGATGCTTCTTTTTCTGAAAATTTTATGATAGTAGTGTTTTCAAAACTTTGAATACATTCTGAGAATCTTCGATATTAGTGTTCTGTTGGGTTTTGAAAATACTGTTTTCTACTGGATTTAAGTGATGCAATGATTTGATCTGTCTCTGATTGGTCTTAGTAAAATGCTTAAATCCTTTTGATAGTCAGAGCTTTCTTGGAATACAGCTGAATTGCTGTTCTGAGGTCTATCGGCAGATGTTGGATGAAGGAGTCATCCGGTTGATGTCATTGGTAGATGAAAGTGGTAAGTCTTGTCGTCTAGCGATCGACAGATGTTGGATGAAGGAGTCATCCGGCTGACGTCATCGGTAGATGAAAGTGGTAAGTCTTGTCGTCTAGCGATCGGCAGACGTTGGATGAAGGAGTCATCCGGCTGACGTCATCGGTAGATGAAAGTGGTAAGTTCTGTTGTCTAGCGATCGGCAGATGTTAGATGAAGGAGTCATCCGGCTGACGTCATCGGTAGATGTAAGTAGCAAGTTTTGTCGCCTAGTTATCGGTAGATGCAGTCTACCGAAAGTTGTCCTGTTTGTATATCTTCCGGCTGACGTCATCGGAAGATGTAGGTAGTGTTTGTCGTTTTGTGACCGGTTGATGTAACCGAAGTTTTGTCGTTTGTCATCGGTAGAGGCCTCCTATTTTCTATTTCTGCTTCTTGTGTTGACCTTGTCGTCAGCAGATGTGTTTGACTTCTACAATTTCATGGGTATTCCACATTTTTAAAGCTTTATATTTTTGGCCCATTATTCTTAACACTCCCAACAATTACTTTAAAATGTTTTCACAGATTATTTAACTTCATTGATGTTCGATTGATTTCCGCTGCAAGTTTTAAAATACATCGAGTTTTAGAAAAAGTCAAATTTTGACTGTCGAGTGAAAGATTTTTAAATTTAGTATCAAGTCGTCATGGTTCGGTTCAGTGTGTTGAGTAGCAAACCGGGTTTAGATAGCTCGGGGCGTTACAAGTTGGTATCAGAGCCATTTGGTTAAACCGTTCAAAGAGTTACTCAACAGAACCGATCGTTGCATGGAAGTACTCCAACAACTGTAAATGTTTATGTTAGTTTTAGTTATTAGATATTTATGAGAATAGTTAATCTTTTACAGGAATATAGTAAAATGTCCAGACGACCAGGGATACCAAGAGTACAGAGGGAGACGTCAAACCCGGAAAGTACTGAGAATTCTGGTGTGATCAGGCAGCTGACAGACTTGGTACGTCAGCAATCTGATATGATGCGCCAGCAGTCCGATCAGTTGGGACTGCTACTGAACCGAGAGGTACAAGGGAGTGCCAACTCGGGTTCCAATAATGAACAGGCAGGAGAGAGGTTTAGGAGGTTGCGACCACCCACTTTTGATGGAAAGTCAGCTAATCCAATTGTGGCCGAGGAATGGTTGAAAAAGATAGAAAGCATGTTTAGATGTGCAATTGTGGGAGATGGAGAAAAGGTCATTTTGGTAACCTTCCACTTTGCCGGTGATGTTCAACTCTGGTGGGAGACGATGGAGACCACCCATGATGTTCTTGCGATGACTTGGACGCAATTTAAGGAAATTTTCTATGAGAACTATTTTAACAGTACTGTACAGACCACAAAGAAGTTGGAGTTCATGAACTTGAAACAGACAGGGACCGTAGCTGAATACAGCAGACAATTTGAATCCTTATCAAGGTTTGCCGGACACCTCGCACGCATGGATGAGGATAAGGTGTTCCAATTTGTGCATGGGCTGAAACCTGAGATTTATAGAGGAGTCAAGTTCTCGGGTATAAAAGGATCGTCCTACAGTGAAGTAGTGTCCACAGCATTAGAAGTGGAAGAGGCTGAGATGAAGTGTGCTGGGTTTAGTGCGGCTCCACGAAAGTTCACCCAGATACTAGGAAGTTCCCTCAATGCCCAAAGTGTTCAAGATTTCACTCGGGAGAGTGTAGAATTAGCGCGGGGAAGTGTTTTAACTGTGAGGAGACCGGGCATCTGCTTAAGGATTGCCCAAAGCCCAGAGTCCTTCGCTGTTATAATTGTAATAAAGTTGGCCACATGAATAGGGATTGTCCAGCTCTGAAGAATGGCCCTGTGAATGTTAAGCCAAGAATATTCTCCATGGTAGAATCGGGTGATGAAGATCAGCCTGCTGTTGTGTCAGGTACCATACTAGTCAATTTTATGCCTGCTTTTACTTTAATAGATTCAGGTGCAACACATTCCTTCATAGCGTCTGCCTTTGCTGATAAATTAGACGTCGAGTCTTCACTTTCTGAGCATATGTTCAATGTTGCTTTACCTTCTGGCGAACACATGCGCTCTAGCCGTGTGCTGCTTAATAGTGTAGTGACAGTAGGAGATAAGAACCTACATGCTGATCTCATTATTTTAGAGATCATGGGATTTGATGTAATCTTAGGAATGGATTGGCTGTTTAAGCACTATGCCACAATAGGCTGTAGAACTGGAATAGTTAGTTTCCAACCCCTGGTGGTTCGAAATACACCTTTCAAGCCTCAAAGAGAGACAGAAGAATGTCTGTTTTATCCTCTGTCGGCGCTAAACCTTTCCCGTGTAGTGAGTATTCATGCTTTCTGGCCAGCATATTAGACACAAAGCTGGTAGGAGAACCGAGTCTCCAAAAGGTTCCAATAGCTCAAGATTTCCCTGATGTTTTCCTTGATGACCTGCCTGGTTTACCACCTGATAGAGAGATCGAATTTGTGGTGGATGTCTATCCTGGTGCTGAACCTATATCTAAGAATCCATACAGATTGGCACCAAAGGAACTCAAGGAATTAAAGAAACAGTTAGAGGAACTGTTGGAAAAAGGATTCATACGGCCAAGTTATTCACCGTGGGGTGCACCAGTTCTATTTGTTAAAAAGAAGGATGGATCAATGCGCATGTGCATTGACTATAGAGAATTGAATAAGTTAACAGTCAAAAATAAGTACCCATTGCCTAGGATCGATGATTTGTTTGACCAACTTCAAGGTGCACGAGTTTTCTCTAAGATTGACTTAAGATCAGGGTACTACCAATTGAAGGTTAAGTCTGAGGATATACCAAAGACTGCCTTTCGTACGAGATATGGACATTACGAATTTTTGGTTATGTCTTTTGGTTTGACAAATGCACCAGCAGCCTTCATGGATCTCATGAATAGGGTGTTTCATGAGTATTTGGACAAGTTTGTCATAGTATTCATAGACGACATTCTGATATATTCTAGAACTAAGAATGAGCATGCAGGGCATTTAAGCTTGGTATTAGGATTACTAAGGCAGCACCAACTTTATGCCAAGTTTTCTAAGTGTGAGTTCTGGTTGGACCAGGTTCACTTTTTAGGACATGTCATCTCTGGGGACGGCATATCTGTTGATCTGGCAAAAGTTCAAGCAGTTAAGGAGTGGCCCCAACCGAAGAGTGCTACTGATATTCGAAGTTTTCTTGGACTAGCAGGGTATTACAGAAAGTTCATTGAAGGATTTTCAAAGATTGCTACACCCCTTACTAAGTTAACCAGGAAAAATGTGAAGTATATATGGACCGATGAATGTGAACATAGTTTCATGACCTTGAAACAGAAACTAACCAATGCTCCAATTTTAACCCTTCCAGCTGTGGATGGTAAATTTAGTATTTACTGTGATGCTTCCAAGATTGGTCTTGGATGTGTGTTAATGCAAGATGGTAAGGTCATAGCTTATGCCTCTAGACAGTTGAAAACTCATGAGAAGAATTACCCTACCCATGATTTAGAATTAGCTGCTGTAGTATTTGCACTTAAGATTTGGAGGCACTACTTGTATGGACAGCCTTGTGAAATATTTTCGGATCATAAAAGTCTGAAGTATATTTTCACGCAGAAGGAATTAAATATGAGGCAACGTAGATGGTTGGAGTTTGTTAAAGACTACGATTTTGAGATTAAATACCACCCTGGTAAGGCCAATGTGGTGGCTGATGCATTAAGTAGAGTAATACCGTCAGCCTCACCTTTGACTCTGGATATGCCGGTGGCCTTAGAGTCTGAATTTCATAAGTTTAACCTAGAAACTGTGTCCAATGTAGCAGCTATGCTTTCTGCCATCTCTTTGAAACCTACTATTCTAGAAAGGATAAAAGAAACCCAGAACATTGATGAGGAGTGTATAAAGTTCAAGTCGAGCATGGAGTCTACCGACAATTTGGACTTCAATTATACCGATGATGGAATACTTAAGTTCAGGAATAGATATTTTGTGCCAGCCAATAAAGAGCTTCGCGATGAAATCCTTTCTGAAGCTCATTCTTCTAGATTCTTCGTTCATCCTGGTAGTACGAAGATGTACAGAGACCTTAAGCAGACTTATTGGTGGCCAGGTATGAAGCGGAGCGTTGCTGAACATGTAGGATTGTGTTTGATCTGCCAGCAGGTTAAGGCTGAACATCAGAGGCCTGCAGGAATGTTGCAGCCATTACCACTCCCTGAATGGAAATGGGAGCAGATAACCATGGACTTTGTTGTAGGATTACCCAGAACAGCAAAAGGACATGATGCAATCTGGACGATAATCGATCGATTAACCAAATCAGCCCATTTCTTACCCATCAAGGTGACTTACTCTATGGATCAGTTAGCTGAATTGTATGTGCAGGAGGTTGTGCGACTGCATGGAGTTCCAGCTACTATAGTTTCGGACCGAGACTCTAGATTCACATCCAAATTTTGGAAGAGTTTACATAAAGCCATGGGCACACAGCTAAACTTCAGTACAGCCTTTCACCCTCAAACAGATGGACAATCGGAAAGAACCATTCAAACATTAGAGGATATGCTTCGGGCATGTGTTTTGGATTTTCAAGGTTCTTGGTGCAAGTATCTGCCATTGGTGGAATTTTCTTATAATAACAGTTTTCAAGCAACAATAGGAATGACACCGTATGAAGCTTTGTATGGACGAAGATGTAGATCTCCTTTGTACTGGGACGAAGTTGGTGAAGCACAGTTGCTTGGTCCTGACATTGTGCAGCAGACTATTGAAAAGGTTGCTCTCATCCGTCAGAGGATCTTAACAGCTCAAAGCCGACAGAAGAGCTATGCTGACAGAAGACGCAGAGAATTAGAGTTTAAAGTAGGCGAAGAGGTTTTTCTTAAGGTATCACCATTCAAAGGAGTTGTGAGATTTGGAAAGAGAGGCAAACTGAATCCTAGATTTGTTGGTCCTTTCTCAATTCTGAAAAGGATTCGGAAGGCAGCCTATCAGTTACAGCTACTAGCTTCTATGGGAGGGATACATGACGTGTTCCATGTCTCGATGTTAAAGAAGTGTATGCGGGATCCAACTCAAGTTGTTGAACAGTAGAGCATTAAAATTCAACCTACACTTACCTATGAAGAAAAACCTGTGAAGATTCTAGATTTTGCAGTGAAGATGTTGCGCAACAAAGAAGTTCCATTGGTGAAAGACTTATGGCACAATCAGAATACAGAGGAGGTAACTTGGGAACGCCAGCAAGACATGATGAACCAACATCCAGAACTGTTCAGGTACTGAATTTTGAGGACAAAATTCTTTTAAGGAGGGTAGATTGTAACACCCGACTTTAATTAAAAATTTAAAATAACAGATAAATCTATTAAGTATAATCGATGAATGAAATTTTAGTATAATGTAGGTTAGGTTGAAGAATGAGTAAATAAGGGCATAAGGGTAATTGGCAAATTTGAAAGTGGATAGGGTATTTAAGGCAAAAAGTTTAGAGTAGCCGCCACCACTACTCATTTTCTTTCCCTTTCGGTCTTCAGCTCAAACGGCAGAAATCTCTAGGCGATTCTCCTGTTCGATTCTCCTTCAACCTAGGTAAGCCCTCCTTGTTTTCTTGCGATTTTAGTAGTTAGATAGCTGAGGGAGTACAATGTGAGGGGTTTCGAGGAATGTTGTGATTTAGAGTAGGTTCGGGCTGAGCGACTATTGAGAGTACCCGAGTTGTGGGGTTTCAAATTTGGTTTCCTCAAACTCCTGTATTGATTCTGTGAAGTTTAGTGAAAGTTTGATATATGTACTATTATGATTTTAGGTGAGCAAGCTTCTGAAGTAGCATTTAGCCGAGCGATTTCCAGGGAGCCAGGTAAGTAGAGTTTGTTTGTGCCTTCGGGCCTACATCACAAACAGTAGGGTTTATGTATGTTTGTATGTTTATTTCCAGTTGTCATGCATCATGTTTTGAAAGATTACGAAAATGATTTTACATGAAACGCATGGTAAATGTGAGCAGGATGATCAGAACAACTGTTAAGGGGGATTAATCCGCCCCTTAACTGAGAACAGAGGATTGAGGTTTTGGGAAAAGTGATCCACTTCCCAATCCTACAGGGGGATCAGACCAGTTAACTGTTAAGGGAATTAATCCGCCCCTTAATTGAGATCAGAGGATGTATGCTTTGGGAGATGACTGATCCACTTTCCCATCGTACAGAGGGATCCACAGAGAACAAATTTGAATACAACTGAGATGAGAAAGTAGAGATTGCATGTTTAGGGAAATTTTTGTTTCATTAATTCATTTCATTCATTGCTCTACTTGCTTAGCATTAGGCTAATAGATGAGTTTGTGATGTAGGTGAAGAAGTTACTGAAGGTGTGTTTACCGACCAATAAGAGGACCAGGCTGGTTGGAGGAGCATTTTCAGGCATCGGTTTGGCCATCTGTTGAGGCGGTTTAATCCATGGCTGTAGGTGTTGAGTTGGGAGTAACTAGTTCAGTATAGATGCTTCTTTTTCTGAAAATTTTATGATAGTAGTGTTTTCAAAACTTTGAATACATTCTGAGAATCTTCGATATTAGTGTTCTGTTGGGTTTTGAAAATACTGTTTTCTACTGGATTTAAGTGATGCAATGATTTGATCTGTCTCTGATTGGTCTTAGTAAAATGCTTAAATCCTTTTGATAGTCAGAGCTTTCTTGGAATACAGCAGAATTGCTGTTCTGAGGTCTATCGGCAGATGTTGGATGAAGGAGTCATCCGGCTGACGTCATCGGTAGATGAAAGTGGTAAGTCTTGTCGTCTAGCGATCGGCAGACGTTGGATGAAGGAGTCATCCGGCTGACGTCATCGGTAGATGAAAGTGGTAAGTTCTGTCGTCTAGCGATCGGCAGATGTTGGATGAAGGAGTCATCCGGCTGACGTCATCGGTAGATGTAAGTAGCAAGTTTTGTCGCCTAGTTATCGGTAGATGCAGTCTACCGAGAGTTGTCCTGTTTGTATATCTTCCGGCTGACGTCATCGGAAGATGTAGGTAGTGTTTGTCGTTTTGTGACCGGTTGATGTAACCGAAGTTTTGTCTTTTGTCATCGGTAGAGGCCTCCTATTTTCTATTTCTGCTTCTTGTGTTGACCTTGTCGTCGGCAGATGTGTTTGACTTCTACAATTTCATGGGTATTCCACACTTTTAAAGCTTTATATTTTTGGCCCATTATTCTTAACACTCCTAACAATTACTTTAAAATGTTTTCACAGATTATTTAACTTCATTGATGTTCGATTGATTTCCACTGCAAGTTTTAAAATACATCGAGTTTTAGAAAAAGTCAAATTTTGACTGTCGAGTGAAATATTTTTAAATTTAGTATCAAGTCGTCATGGTTCGGTTCAGTGTGTTGAGTAGCAAACCTGGTTTAGATAGCTCGGGGCGTTACAGATAATACCCTGATCTCAGATCTATCTTCGAGAAAATCCGGGCTCCTTGAAGTTGATCGAACAAGTCATCAAATATCGGCAAATGATACTTGTTCTTAATAGTCAACTTGTTTAACTCCCGGTAGTCAATATACATCTAGAGCGATCCATCCTTCTTCTTTACAAATAGAACTAAGGCTCCCCACAACGAAAAACTAAGGCGTATAAACCCCTATCCAACAGTTCTTCAAATTGCTTCTTCAGTTCCTTCAATTCAGGCGGAGCCAACCTGTAAAGATTCTTCGACACAAGTTTCGCTCCAGGGTAAGTGTCAATTACGAACTCGATTTCTTGCTCCGGAGGTAGATCAGACAAATCATCCAGGAACAGTTCAGGAAAATCACGAACAACTAAAATATCCTAAAGTTTAGCCTCTACTTGAAGTTGAGAATCAACTATAGTTGCAAGAAAACGAACAAACTCACCCATTAACGACTTCCGAGCCTCCATGGGTGTCATTACTGAGAGTTTCTTTACATTCTTCAAGGCTTGCAACGCATAATTCTCACCATTTGGGGGTTGAAAGTTCACAGTTCTGGCCCGACAATCAATGGTTGCATAATGGCGATAGAGCCAATCCATTCCGAGTATCACATCATACCCGGTTATCCCTATTATAATTAAATTAGCCGGCAATATCTTCATCCCGACTGATATCAAACTATTAAGCACCATCTGATCAGAATGAAGGCACTCACCAGACAGTAGCTTTACATCATACATACACCCAGCTGGCTTCACTTCCAAGTTTACTTTTACTACAAAGGATGATGTGATACCACATCGGAAACAGAGAGTTGACTGGGCTAGTATATATATTGGGTCCAAACCTCCACTCTTAAGCACGCTTTTGGGAGGAGTAAGGGACTCGATATCATATCATTTTGGTATTAGAGCGTAGCTAACATCCGTGGGAAGATTTTGGTATCTTTTTTTGATTTGTTGCATATCATTTAAGTACCTACACTTTGCCATAAGTTCATCTCATCGCAAATCTGGTTTTTCCAGATTTTCTGGTTTTCTTTTTTATAGTTTTTGTTTCTGTTTTGTGTTTATAACTTCGTTTCTTTTGCAGCAAATCACTCTATTATAACATGTTAACATTATCTAACATCTCATGAGAGTCGATTAAAGAGTTATTATCATTTTCCTTTTCATTTAAGTGCTGTTACATTCGGTTCTGTTTTCTTTTTCCGCAGCAGAATTCTGTTGTTAAGAAAACCAAAATCCATAGCATATTGGTTCTGTTTATCTATAGTTTTGTTGGTTTTTAATCTTGCTACATTTATATCATCTTATTTAGGTTATGTTTTTAAGGTTTAAAGGGTGGAAATATCTATTAAAGTGGCTGCATTGGTTTTTTTTTTAAACTTGGTTTTGATCAACAAACGAATCTGTTTTGTTTTATCGCTTAGTATTGTTTTCCCTTTTGTTTGTCAGTATTGAATCTTATTATATTTGTGTTATCCTATGTAGATTTTGTTTGGAAGATTTAAGGGTAAAAATCGTGCTGAAAGTTGCTGCTTTAAATTGTTATTAATAGGAGATTGCATGGTGTTTGATAGAATACGTAACCAAAAATAGCACGTTAAAAAAAAACCTTAATTTTTTCTAACTAGTTGCTGATCTTTTGACATTAATTTGTTATGATGATCTTTCCTAAGAATTATAGTATCAAATCGTGAATTAAATCAATTAGCTTGATCCTTATTCGGTAGTGAAAAATTGTTTAAAATAGGTGAAAAAAAAACAGTTTTGTTAAATTTGTTGTTTTAATTTATAAAGTGTTTGATAAAATGCCTAACTAAAATTTTGTAATTGTTTTGCGCTGAAATTGATTATAATCCTCACTAAAGTCTTCCTAAGATTTTAAGGACTAATTAAAACGCATATTTTAATTAAGTAACTAAGTAAAAAAAAAAAGGGAGATCATATTCTAAAAATTAACTTAAGTGTTAACCTATTCTCATCCCGAGATTAGAAACACACTTAACCTAATTAACATTTTCCTAAGAGTTAGGATATAATGCAAACAAGAAATGGAGCTTTTAAGGAACAAAATAGGGGCAATTAAACCTCAAACTCACATCCCATGGCTCTTACCCAACCGGAGGGTGAGTTGAATATGCAAGGACAAATTAATGGGATAAATGAAGCCCTTATTACTCTAAACCAACAAATTCAAAAAATGAATTTGAGATTCGATGAATTAATGAGGAACAACAATAGAATGGAATCCCCTCATGACTCCCTATGACGACGACGAGACCTTGAATCCCCTCGAACAAGAAGATACGAAGGATCTCCTCCAAGGAGAAAATATGAAGAATCTCCTCGAAGGAGAAGTTATAATGAATCTGTCACACCCCAAACACTGTACCCGATTTTCCCGTACTATATTTTTCTTTTTCTTTTATACTTGGCGTTTAAGTGGAAAACAATTTAATAAAACGTTTAAAACAATTACAAAACAATTATTTAAAATAATACGTATCCAAACACCTACGAAATACAACCTCACCATTTCACTAACACAATTCTATCTATACCACAATTTCTATCCACCTCACAAACATACGCTTCACAATACAACTTAACATCAAGCACCCGATACTCATACGTCTTCCGAAATACCACCACAAAACTGACTCGAAACACAACTATAACAAAGTACATTTTCACGAAAATAAACTGCGTGGTTCCGTTTGAAAGTTTAACATATCCTCATGTTTCAAAGAAAATACCAAGCAGTTCCATATCATTCAAATAACTAATTTAACAAAACGCCTTATAAAACAGTTAGCCAACACATCTGTACATCAATCTATCAGCTAACCAGAACCAAACATCATAATATGTTCAACTATACAGTTTCATCTAACTAACCCATCATTAACCCAAAACCTCTCAATACCTTTACTTACATCCCCACGAGTCAAAATGCGCACCGACTGCTCAACACACTTCCACGGGCCATCTTTCTTCAACTGATCATTCATCGGGTGGAGGGATCTCATAGTCACCTGTATCGGGATCACCTACACCATACAAACACCTATGAGATAAAAATCTCAGCAAGCTTTCGTAAATGCTAATGCATGATCATGTATGCTCAATGCTATGAAAACCGTCCATGTCAATGCGTATATCAGTACGTGTCAGTCTATGGTAATCGGAAACGCTCGACAGATGGATAGGGCACGTCCAGCGGTTAGACAGCCCACACCATCTGAAGGGAGGAAAACCCGCTCACCACGGAACGCCAGGTCTGAACCTCATCCCCGATAACCCCATGTCATGGTTGTTTACTGTGATACTTTACTTGCCTTTACAATGCATGTTCTTTTCATGAAATCCGTGCGTAAATTCATTTTCATGACATTTTTAAAACCATGATGCATGAACAGTTCAATATAAACATAAAGTAAACAATCACATGTGTACCATCAAGATGATAAACAAACAACATATAAAAACAACTAATCCTAACTACCCAAACCAAAACGATTTAAACAAACAAATCCTCAAGATTCCTCGAGACAACTTCGACGTACGGTGTAGGCCAATCGGCCAGAGAAGATCACGAGAACTTACCTCGGGTCCTTAGCGATTCAAACTTGAAATCCGCTCGCTTTATTCCTGTCAATCTTAAACAACCTAGCAAAATATTGAATTCAGCAATTTAACTCCAACAGGGTCAAATTCTCAGATTTCACTCATAAAATCGGATAAAATTCAAACGGTCGTAACTCTCTCAAATTTTATCCGTTTTCAATGATTCAACATGTTTTGGAAACCTCATTATGTCTATTTTAATATGGAATCAACCATTTATCCAAAAAAAATAGAATCGTGACAGAAAACCAAAAAACCGAGCAGACCGCTGAAAGTTTCCAGTTTTTGTACAATAACTTCAAAAATCCATAACTTAATCAATTCTTATCCGTTTTTAATAATTCAAAATGCTATAGACTCATAAAAGAGTCTACTTTAACATTCTTAGGTCAATTTAGTAATCAAAAACCCTCCACTGAATCAGAATTACTAAAACCGACACTACTAGTTGAAATGTGATCGAGAAATCTAAGAATAAATTATGAGTTCAAGTGCATAAATTCTAATAATTTTGGGTAAGATATACGGATTAAATGATATTTGTGTGAGACTCTAGTTGAGGGAAATTTCAAGGAGCTACATCGATGAGGTGTTGGATTATCAACAAAGATTTTATAAGTATTCAGTCTATTCAATAGAAATCAAGGGCTTAGAAAGTACTAAGGTACTTAATTAGAACAAATAGTACTCATGAAAATTTAGAGTAATATTTTATCAATGATGCGAAGTATGAGTTTGGAAATTGAGAGTTTGGATGAATTTTTGTTGAGAAAATATAGAGAGGAAATTCAGTTAGGCAGTTTCAGAAGCTATGGTTATGGTTAATTGAATAGAGTCAATGATTGGATTAGACTTGAAGACTTAAGAATTTGAAGAGATTTGGAGTAACAGTGTAACTTTATCTACAACAAGTTTGCAAACAAAAAGATTGTTGGACGAATCATCGCAAGAAAGCAAGTAGAATATTCAGAGCGGAGGATATTGGGCTACGGCCCAATCCCCAGAGCGGACAATATCTTGTTGGGAAAAAAGGGTCGTTACAAATGGTGTCAGAGCCTGTACCCAACCGGAAATGTGGCCAACGAGGACGCTGGGCCCCCGAGGGGGGTGATTGTGATGACCTGGATGTGTAAATATGTGTACGATGGCTGCACGAACCGGAACCCGGATGGCGGTACGTCCGCGCGGGCGAACCGGAAGGTGACAGGTCGTAAAAAGGGGGTCGTCACAATCCCACATCGCTTGGGGAAGTATGTGGAAATGAAACATATGTAAAGAGACCCTCCCAAGATAGCAAGACTCATTTTGGAGCACAATTGGCAACGGATCTCATAAGAACTCCGAAGTTAAAAGTGTTTCGGCGAGAGTAGTTCCAGGTTGGGTGACCTTCTGGGAAGTCCTCGCCAAACAAAGCCGTGAGGGGAGGATATTGGGCTACGGCCCAATCCCCAGAGCGGACAATATCTTGTTGGAAAAAAGGGTCGTTACAGAATCCCCGAGACTACGGAGGGATGAAGCATCTCCCCAAGGGAGAAGAAATGTGGAATCCCCTATACGAAGAAGGGATGAAGAAAGGAGGAAATACGAAAATTTCCCTCAACGGAGGAGGAACGACGAAACCCTATGAGAGAGAAGAAGAGACCAACCGAGGAGACGATACCGAACTCGTGAATCGTTGGATGATATTGATTGGGGTGATGAGGAAGATGATGACTATACCCCTACAAGGCGAAGAGATAATGACGAGCTAAAGAACGCCAAAATTACAATTCCCCCATTTAATGGAGCAAGCGATGGGAGCACATTCCTCGATTGGGCTGATAAAGTCGAAAGAGTATTCGATTACTACGACTATTCAGAAAGATCAAAAGTAAAGCTCGTATCGGCTGAATTGACGGGTTATGCTGCCCTTTGGTGGGCCAACCTAAAGAACCAAATAGCACAAACGAGAGACGAACCAATCGCAACCTAGCGGACTATGAAGGCACACATGGCAAGAAGATTTGTGTCAAGCCATTACCGTCAAGAAATTTTCCTACAAATGCAAAACCTCCGACAAAGAAGTCAAACCGTGGATGAATACCTCATGGAGTTTGAAACTCTAAAGATATGAGGAGGTATGGATGAACCCGAAGATCACATAATTGCCCGATTCATACGTGGACTTAACCGTGAAATTGGAGATCTAGTCGAAATACAAGCCTTAGATTCAATGGAAAGGGTTGCTTAAATGGCCACCACCATCGAGAGGCAACTAAAGAGGAAGAAGAAAGCAATCTTCACCCCAAAATTCACGCCAAAGGCCATTGAGAACAACAAATTCACACCTCGGACTTACGACAACAACAAATTTAACACTAAGGCCGAAGGCAAGAAACCTTTTGTTCAAAACTGGCCACCTAAGAACACCATTACCAAGCCATCCATGGACAACACCAACAAGTTAAAGGCTCGTGACATGAAGTGTTTCAAATGCCTTGGGACTGGCCATTTTATGGCACATTTCCCTAATGCATGAACTATGGTGATCCGAGATGGAGTCGCAGAAGAGTTGGAAAGTGAAAATTAAGGAGAAGGAATTAAAGAAAGGGATGTCGATGCAGTCGAAGTAGTAGAGAGTGATGAGGATATGATTCAAGCACCCGAAGGACCTCTACTAATAGTCATTCGACGAGTCCTAGTTTCAAAGAGCACAAAAGAAGAATGTCAACATGAAAATATATTTCATACCTGATGTATGATAAAGGACAAATTGTGTTCAGTCATTATCGATGGAGGAAGCTGCACAAATGTGGCTTCACAGGAATTAGTGGATAAGCTAGCGTTGGAGACTATTGACCATCCCCAACCCTATAAGTTGAGATGTCTTAGCGATAAAGACGACGTTAAGGTTACTAAACGAGTAACCATAAACTTTTCCATTGGGAAATACAAGGATTCCGTTACATGTGATGTAGTACCTATGAGTGCCAGCCACCTTTTTGTTGATTTAAATGGTGCTTAAGTCTAACTAAGTTTTTGATGATGTTGTAACGACCCCAGAGGGATCGTCACATAATCCGTATCTTTCTTAATCATTTAATTCTTATTACTCGCACTCTATTCATTTTTGGTGATATATTTTTTTTTGAAACATAACTTAGCTCAAGATGTCATGCAGGATTCACTAAGCATCGCTCAGCAAAGGTATACATTACGCATCTGCCGGCGGGCAGTGCAACGCGTATCGGCTGATGAAGAGAAACTTAAACCCTTAGACTGCATATACCGATAGAGAAATAAACCACATCTACCGGTCACTAAACCGGGTTTATATCATCTGGTGAACATGTGCTTCTCACATGAATAATTAAAACATGACCCGGTCACTAAACGACAAGATAACCCTCACATCATCCAGTAACTAGACGACAAAATTAAACTTACATCTTCCGATGACTTAAACACTCTACATCTACCGGTCACTGGGCGATGAAATAACACTTACATCATCCGGTAACTTAAATACACCTCATCTGCCGATCACTAGACGACAAAATTAAACTTTCATCTTCCGATAGCTTAAACACTCTACATCTACCAGTCACTGGGCGATGAAATAACACTTACATCATCCGGTAACTTAAATACACCTCATCTGCGATCACTAGACGACAAAATTAAACTTACATTTTCCGATGACTTAAACACTCTACATCTACCGATCACTGGACGATGAAATAACACTTACATCATCCGATAACTTAACCTTCACTGATTTCAAACTTCAATGGTATAACATTCATACTAATGAAAATCAGTAACTCATCCAGAATTCATATAGCGGAAGACTTAAGCAAACAGACCATCCAACTATCCTTAAAATTATTTCTAGATTCAGTGGTCAACAGACAACTTCAAAAGAGGACTCAATGTTAGAAAGAAATAGACTTGTCCTACTTAATCTATTATATTCATTATCATAACTAAAACCATAAAAACATTAACCAGGGGTCTCATTTGCCATGCAGCCACAGAAATTGCACCCTGATCACCTTCCAGCAACCAAGCTCAGAAATCATCATAGACTTTGGGATCCTCATCTGAAATCTCGTCACCTACATTATAAGGTTTAAACTATAAGCCTAATGCTCAGTAAAGAATGCAATACTAACAAGTATGCATGAATGCTCATTTGAGAAACAAATGCTCATGAATCTTTTCTTATTTGTAATTATACACAAAATCTCCATTCTTATTCATCATTCATATACAACAATCATATTCATCATTCGTATTCATCATTCATATTCATCATTCGTATTCATCATTCGTATTCATCAATCATATTCCTCATTCATGTTGTGTGAATTAAGAGAGGATTTGTGCCGGTAAAGGGGGTTGACAGTGAGAGTGTACATAATCCCTTGCGGGTCGTAATCATGGTCCTTCCTTTTGGACAGTGACATACGTCAAACCGCCCCCAACCCTCACTTAATTCACGTTGCATAAGATTTACTTCGTTATCTTATTTTATTCATGAGAAAACCCTGCTCTTAAAATATTTTCATATGCATAAAATAGTCATGATGCATGTACATGGGAATTCTTAAATCATCAAGCTACAGAACAGAGCACTTTCCAACATGGAACCTTACCATTGAACTAATCATCAACATAAATGCTAGTCAGTAACATAAGGAACTACTAATCATCGTATGAGTTTCTACCTAGCGTCCTTTGATGTAGGGTCCTAATGACCGAGAAACCTATACATTCACTTACCTGGTCTCCTTAGCAATTTGAGCTCTTTTCTCTTCAAACTTCTTCACCTAAAACATTTACATTGCAGTAGTTAAAACAAAATCCTATTAGTTCTAATCACAAGTCATCATAGGATCTAATAGCTATAGTCACTCTCGAATCCTTAGTATAGTTCTCTGTGCAGTTTGAAATCCAAAACCCAAAACAGACAGATTTGATTAGCGATAACTCAGGGTTGGTTGTTTAATGTCCAAAATCGATTCGGAATGACATTACCACTTTCAGATTTTAAAATACCCTTACTAATACTCGGCCATTGAAGAATCCAGAACTTCAACACATAGCTGAAAACAGAGCTTAACGACTAAAAGATAGCTACATTGCCAAACTCGTACCTCGAGCACAAAGTAGCCGAGAAGCAGCAAGGAGACAGATCGTCGAAGGAGGGATTTCCAGCTGACAGAGAGCGAGAGCTTGGGAGGGGAAATCGTCGAGAGTAAGAGATGACGGCTACAATGGTTTAAATGAGGTTTGAATCATTTCCTTTTTCTTTAAATACTGGTCTCAATCTTTCATTATTACAACTTTGCCACTCAACCTAGTTTAAATCCACATGTAATTAATTAAGCTTGGCATAAAACTCTAAACCGTGAAGATTGAATATTCATGACCGTTAATACAGTTAGGAAGTCACCTGGTTGAAGTTGTCGGGTGTTACATCCACCCCTCCTTAAACAAAATTTTCGTCCCCGAAAATTGATCAAGTGAAGAGTTCTGGATATTTGTCCATCATGTCCTGCTGTCTTTCCCATGTGGCTTCCTCGATACCATGATTCATCCATAAAACTTTCACCAGTGGAATCTCTTTATTCCTCAGAGTCTTAACTGCAAAATCCAATATCTGCACCGGCTTTTCTTCATACACCAGTGTCGGTTCTAACTCAATATCTGTTGGCTGAATAACTTGCGTCGGATCTCGTATGCATTCATTAACATTGACATGTGAAAGACATTGTAAACCCTTTCCAATGATGGAGGCAATTGCAACCTATAAGCTGTACAGCCAACCTTTTCTAAGACAGGGAATGGTCCAATAAATCGTGGGCTTAGCTTTCCTTTCTTACTAAATCTTAAGACTCCTTTAAATGGTGAAATCCTCAGGAAAACTTCATCATCAACAGAAAACTCAAGGTCTCTTCTCCTTTGGTCTGCATAACTCTTCTGTCGGCTCTGTGCTGTTATCATTCTTTTCCTAATAGTGGCAATCTTGTCTGACATCTGTTGCAAGATCTCAGGACCTAGGAGTTTTGCTTCACCGACCTCATCCCAGTACAAAGGTGACCTGCACTTTCTGCCATAAAGTGCTTTATAAGGTGCCATACCTATGGTAGACTGGTAACTATTGTTGTAAGAGAATTCAACCAAAGGCAGGTATCGACTCCACGATGTCTGGAACTCTAGCACACATGCCCTCAACAAATCCTCAAGTATTTGAATTGTCCGTTCAGATTGTCCATCGGTTTGTGGGTGGAAGGCAGTGCTGAAAGATAACTTTGATCCTAATGTGCCTTGCAAACTTTACCAAAATCTTGAGGTGAACCTAGGATCACGATCAGATACAATAGATAAAGGAATTCCATGCAATCTGATGATTTCTTGGACATACAGATCAGCAAGTTGGTCCATTGTGAAAGTCATTCTTACAGGTATAAAGTGTGCCGATTTTGTCATTCTATCAACCACGACCCAAATACTATCATGTCCTTTAGTTGTCTTTGGCAAACCTACAACAAAATCCATGGCAATGTTTTTCCACTTCCATTCAGGGATTGGTAGGGGTTGAAGAGTACCTCCTGGACGTTGGTGTTCTGCTTGAACCTGTTGGCATACCAAACATGACTCCACATACATAGCAACATCCCTCTTCATATTTGGCCACCAATAATGTAACCTTAAATCCCGATACATCTTGGTGCTACCAGGATGCACAGAAAAGGAAGAAGAATGAGCTTCAGCCAAGATCAACTCACGCAACTCCTTATCATTCGAAATGTACCATCGGTTCTTAAGTTTCAAAATACCATCATTAGAGAGACTGAACTCCGAGGAGGTGTCCTTTAACTTACTCGTCATGCCACTATTCTCCTTCAAATCCTTTTGTTGTGCCTCTTTAATCCTGTCCAAAATAGTTGATCAGATAGATAAATCAGCCAGTAAAGCTGACAGCTCGGGAACTATTTCCAATTCAAACTTCTGGACTTCCTTCCTCAAAGGTATAGACATGGTTGATATCGCGGGTTGCATTGTCGTTGACATTTTGCTTAAAGCATCGGCTACAGCATTAGCCTTACCTGGATGATACTTAATTCCAAAGTCATAATCTTTAACAAATTCTAACCAACGTCTCTGTCTCATGTTTAATTCTTTTGAGTAAAGAGGTACTTCAAGCTTTTATGATCAGAGAATACTTCACACTGGTGTCCATACAGATAATGTCTCCAAATCTTTAATGCAAAAACAACTGCGGCTAATTCCAAATCGTGAGTGGGGTAGTTCTGTTCATAATTCTTTAACTGCCTGGAAGCATAAGCCACGACCTTGCCGTCCTGCATCAAGACACACCCCAATCTAACTTTGGATGCATCACAATAAACACTAAACTTTCCTCCTTCAGTTGGGAGAGTCAAAAGTGGGGCTGTCGTTAACTTCAGTTTAAGTGTCTGGAAGCCATCTTCACAAGCTTCGGTCCAAGAGTACTTGGTGTCCTTCTTTGTCAAACTAGTTAAAGGCTTAGCTATCATAGAAAATCCTTTAATAAACTTCCTATAATAGCCTGTCAAACCAAGAAAACTATGGACTTCACTAACATTCCTCGGCTGTGGCCAGTCCTTAACAGCCTGAATCTTGGTTGGATCTACTGATATACCCTCAGCAGAAATGACATGGCCTAAAAAGTTAACCTTATCCAACCAAAATTCACACTTGGACAACTTGGCATAAAGTTGTTGCTGTTTCAGGGTTGTCAAAACCATTCTTAGGTGTTCTTCGTGGTCAGTTTCAGTCTGTGAGTATATGAGAATATCATCTATGAATACAATCACAAACTTGTCCAAGTAATCACGAAACACTCGATTCATCAAATCCATAAAAGCTGCAGGTGCATTGGTTAACCCAAACAACATCACAAGGAATTCATAATGTCCATAACGGGTCCTAAAAGCTGTCTTAGGTACATCTTCCTTCTTAACCTTCAGTTGGTAGTACCCCGAACGCAAGTTCAACATCGTCCAGTAGCTAAACGACAAAAGTTGAAGTCGTTCAAAGCCTAAGTCTTCCGCCAGCTAAACGACAAAAGTTGAAGTCGTTCAAAGCCTAAGTCTTCCTCCAGCTAAACGATAAAGGCGGAGTACTTCAAGGAACAACACCTTCCGCCAGCTTTTTTAAAGCTACGTCTTCCGATAGCGGTTCAGCGTGTTAAAGCTACGTCTTCTGATAGCGGTTCAGCGTGTTAAAGCTACGTCTTCCGATAGCGGTTCGTCTTCCGATAGCGGTTCAGCGTGTTAAAGCTACGTCTTCCGATAGCGGTTCAGCGTGTTAAAGCTACGTCTTCCGATAGCGGTTCAGCGTGTTAAAGCTACGTCTTCCGATAGCGGTTCAGCGTGTTAAAGCTACGTCTTCCGATAGCGGTTCAGCGTGTTAAAGCTACGTCTTCCGATAGCGGTTCAGCGTGTTAAAGCTACGTCTTCCGATAGCGGTTCAGCGTGTTAAAGCTACGTCTTCCGATAGCGGTTCAGCGTGTTAAAGCTACGTCTTCCGATAGCGGTTCAGCGTGTTAAAGCTACGTCTTCCGATAGCGGTTCAGCGTGTTAAAGCTACGTCTTCCGATAGCGGTTCAGCGTGTTAAAGCTACGTCTTCCGATAGCGGTTCAGCGTGTTAAAGCTACGTCTTCCGATAGCGGTTCAGCGTGTTAAAGCTACGTCTTCCGATAGCGGTTCAGCGTGTTAAAGCTACGTCTTCCGATAGCGGTTCAGCGTGTTAAAGCTACGTCTTCCGATAGCGGTTCAGCGTGTTAAAGCTACGTCTTCCGATAGCGGTTCAGCGTGTTAAAGCTACGTCTTCCGATAGCGGTTCAGCGTGTTAAAGCTACGTCTTCCGATAGCGGTTCAGCGTGTTAAAGCTACGTCTTCCGATAGCGGTTCAGCGTGTTAAAGCTACGTCTTCCGATAGCGGTTCAGCGTGTTAAAGCTACGTCTTCCGATAGCGGTTCAGCGTGTTAAAGCTACGTCTTCCGATAGCGGTTCAGCGTGTTAAAGCTACGTCTTCCGATAGCGGTTCAGCGTGTTAAAGCTACGTCTTCCGATAGCGGTTCAGCGTGTTAAAGCTACGTCTTCCGATAGCGGTTCAGCGTGTTAAAGCTACGTCTTCCGATAGCGGTTCAGCGTGTTAAAGCTACGTCTTCCGATAGCGGTTCAGCGTGTTAAAGCTACGTCTTCCGATAGCGGTTCAGCGTGTTAAAGCTACGTCTTCCGATAGCTTCACTACTACATCTTCCGATAACGGTTCGGTTTCTACGGTACAAGGTTTAAAGCTGAATCCCACCGACGCGGTTCATGCTCTTAAAACTACATCTACCTATGAACAGAGTCTTCCGCCAGATTTGAATATGCCGCGAAGCAACAGTGACCTTGCCAAGAGCTTTATGTTCTGACCATTAATGGCGAAGTACGATAGCAACTTCAGAATGTAACGGCTATCTACTTTGTACAGATGCTGCTCCAACGGTAACAAAGTTTCCACATTCGGATAAGGAGCATTCAATAACTAGAGCCGATTAGCAGACAGAGTATTTAAGCAAAGAAGATAGCTCGAAGAAATAACTTTTTGCAAAAATAATTCTTGAGCCCTAACGAGTGATATACTTCATACTCTGTATTTTTCTTCTACACCTCTTGATTTTAACTTGAGAATTAATCCTTGTGAGAGGGTAGTTTGTGCTTGAAATTTACAAACTCAAAAATCTGTATAAGGCAGTGGATTGTCACCCGTGAAGAACAATCCAGAATTGTAAAAGCCAGTAGATTGGAAAGAGAAGGTTAAGGATCTTCAAGGGGGAAACCTTGAAGCGTGGATGTAGGCAGTTTTTGGCCGAACCACGTAAAAACACTGGTGTCAATTTCTCTTACTCTCTCTTTTATATTTGCTGTTGTTGTGTTTGCTATTAGTTTAAGAAAATTAAAAAGGTCTAATTTACCCCTCTCTTAGACAATCTCGATCCTACAATTGGTATCAGAGCAAGGTTAATCATTGTCTAAGTTGCGTTTGAATATTCTGTGAGATATATTTACTATGGCATTCAACGTAAACACCTCACACACTGAGGGTCAGTCCATTTCTCGTCCACCACTGTTTGATGGCAGTGATTATGTTTATTGGAAGGCAATAATGAGAATATTCGTTCAAGCCATGGACTATGATATTTGGAGTATAATAGAGAATGGTCCTTTCATGGCCAAGAAAACTGTAGTTGGGAAAAGTATCCCTAAGGACTCTACTGAATTAACTTAGTCCGATAAGAGAAATCTGAGCCTTAATGCCAAAGCTATAAACACCCTATACTGTGCACTAAATCGTGATGAATTCAATAGAGTTCAAGGGTGTGAAAGTACTCAAGAGATATGGCACTTACTGAAAGTCACACACGAGGGTACAAACCAAGTAAAGGAGAGCAAAATGAGTATGTTAGTACACGAGTATGAATTATTTTCAATGGAAAATGATGAATCTATATCCTCTATGTTTACTCGTTTTACCAATATTACTAATGGCTTAAAAGTGCTTGGTAAGACTTATTTAGGAGAAGAACTTGTAAGAAAGATCCTTCGGTGTCTACCAACAGCTTGGCAACCGAAAGTGACAGCCATTCAAGAAGCTCGGGATCTGAAGGTTCTCAAGCTTGAAGAGCTCATTGGCTCTCTCATGACACACGAGATAACCATGAGAGCCAATGAGAAGGAAGATCTCAAGGAGAAAGAGATCAGCAAAGAAAAAGGACATTGCTCTCAAAGCCTCATCAAGCAAGCAAGAGGAATCAGAAGAAGAAGAAGATGATGAGGATATTGCACTCATCACTAGGAGGTTCAGCAAATTCCTCCAAAGGAAAAGGATGCAAGGAACGAGATTTTCAAAAGGTGAAAAGTCTCAAAGAGAAAAGGAATTCACCTGTTTCGAGTGTGGGAAGCCTGGCCATATGAAGGCAGACTGTCCACAAGCCAAGAAGAATCCCAAGAAGTTTAAGAAGAAGGCTATGAAGGTAACTTGGGATGACAGTGAAGGTGACACTTCCTCAGAAGAGGAAGAAATTGTCAACCTGTGCTTCATGGCACACGAGGATAAGGTTAGTTCCCCCTCTTCCAGTATTTTAAGTGATAGTGATAGTGATAATGAAGATGGTGAACTAATAGATGCATTTAATGATCTGGTAAAACAATTTAGCATGTTAAAGACCAAATACAATTCATTGAAAAAGGAAAATGCAAGTCTAATCGAGAAGCATGCAAATGAACATAATCAGCATGAAAAAGAAGTTTCTGAACTTAAAAAGAAAAATGAGATGTTGAATAATTTTGTTCAGAAATTCACTTATAGTAGTAAACAACTGAACATGCTGATTAGTGATCAAAGAATGACCTTTGATAGAGCAGGCATTGGATATAATGAGAGTAGTAAAAAGAAAGTATATAAAAATCACTTTGTTAAATTTACTGTTTGCCATGCTTGCAATGAGGTAGGACATAAATCTTATGTATATCCTTTTAAAACGGGAAAAAGAAAACTTGGTAGTAAATTACAATGGGTTCCTAAAGGAACCAGACCTAACACTAGGACCCAAAAGGTTTGGGTAACAAAGAAAACAACTTGATCTTTTGTTTTGCAGGTTGACTGTTCTCCTGAAAGAAATCAATGGTACCTCGACAGTGGATGCTCGAGGCATATGACAGGAGACTCAACCAAGTTTGCAGTTGTCAACTAGAAGAAATGAAGTGTTACTTTTGGTGGAAACAAAAAGGGCAAAATTGTTGGCATCGGCAATATAGGTAATAGCCTTAATCCTATTATTGAGAATGTGTTATTAGTTGATGGATTAAAGCATAATCTACTTAGTATTAGTTAGTTATGTGATAAAGGATATAAGGTGACTTTTAAGTCAAACTCTTGCATAATTAAGGATGCTTCAAATGGCAAAATTCTGTTTACTGGCTATAGGAAAAAAAATATTTATATCATTGACTTAGATAATATTGTGTGCAACTATGAAAAATGTTTTGCTGCTAATTATTCTAATGACTGCTGGACTTGGCATAGGAGATTAGGACACGTAGGGATGGATACCTTAGCTAAGATTACTAAAGAGAATTTAGTTAGAGGGATCCCTAAGATTTTCTTTGAGAATGATAAGGTCTTTGAAGCCTGCCAAATGGGTAAGCAGATCAAAAGTTCCTTTGCATCGAAGAATGTAATTTCTACTTCTAAGCCTCTCCAACTCTTTCACATGGACCTTTTCAGTCCTTCTAATATAGCCAGTTTAGGAGGCAAATTCTATGCTTTTGTCATTGTTGACAATTTTTCTAGATTTACTTGGGTTTATTTTCTGAAGTCAAAGGATGAAACCTTTGATATTTTCTCTAGCTTTAGGAAAAGAGTTCAAAATGAAAAGGAACTCACCATTGTTGCTATTCGTAGTGATCATGGTGGAGAATTTGAGAATGAAAAATTTGAGCTCTTGTGTCTCAAGTATGGAATTGAGAACAATTTTTCCTCCCCTAGAACCCCTCAGCAAAATGGTGTTGTTGAGAGGAAAAATATGTCTCTCCAAGAGCTAGCAACGACTATGCTCAATGAGAATTCCCTTCCTAAGTATTTATGGGCTGAAGCTGTGTCAACAGCTTGTTATGTGCTTAATCGGGTCTCTATAAAACCTATTATAGAGAAAACTCCCTATGAGCTTTAGAATGGTAAAACTCCCTCTATTAAGTACTTTAGAGCCTTTGGTTGTAAGTGCTTCATTCTGAACACTAAGAATAACTTAGGAAAGTTCGATTCCAAATCTGATATTGGAATTTTTCTAGGTTATTCTCTTTCCAGTAAAGCATATAGGGTGTTCAATAGGAGAACTCTGGTTGTTGAGGAATCTGTTCATGTTAACTTTGATGAGTCCCCTCAACTCACAATCAATGTGGATGAGGATAACTCTTTAGAAAAAAATTTAGATTCCCTCTCTTTAGACAAGCCTACTGATCCTCATCTAGGTGATAAATCCTTAGAACCCTCTTCAAATTCTTTAGAAATTGTTCCTGTTAAGGATGAAATTCCTACTCTTCCTAGGGATTGGAAGTATGTCAAAGATCATCTATTAGATGAAGTCTTAGGATATCCTTCCTTAGGTGTAAAGACTAGATCCTCTCTTAGGAACCTCTGTGCCAATGTGACATTCATTTCTCAAGTAGAGGCTAAGAAATTTGAAGAGGCCGAGAATGATGAAAATTGGATTATGGCTATGCAGGAAAAATTAAATCAATTTGAAAGGAGCAAGGTATGGGAACTTGTTCCACGACCTAAGGATCATCCCATTATTTGAACAAAATGGGTTTACAAAAATAAATTGGATGAAAATAGGATTGTAGTTAGAAATAAGGCTAGACTAGTTTCTAAGGGATACTCCCATGAAGAAAGTATTGACTTTGAGGAATCCTTTGCCCCTATAGCTAGACTAGAGTCAATCAGAATGCTCTTAGCTTTTGCTTGCTACAAAAACTTCACACTCTTTCAAATGGATGTAAAGAGTGCATTCTTAAATGGTTACATCACAGAAGAAGTTTATGTAGAGCAACCCTTAGGTTTTGAAGCCTTTGATAAACCCGAACATGTATACAAACTAAGGAAAGCTCTTTATGGACTTCAGCAGGCTCCTATGGCTTGGTATGATAGATTGAAGAATTTCCTTGAGGAAAGGAATTTCAAAAAGGGTAATACCGATTCAACTCTATTTACCATGCAAAAGGACGAAGACATTCTGTTAGTTCAGATCTATGTCGATGACATTATATTTGGATCAACTAATGTCACAATGTGTAATGAATTTTCCTCCCTCATACAAAGTGAATTTGAAATGAGTATGATGGGGGAGTTAAAATTCTTCTTAGGATTCCAGATCTATCAATCTCCTGATGGCATTTTCTTCTGTCAAGAAAAATACATCAAGGAACTCTTAAAGAAATTTCGTTTAGAATCTGTTAAATCTTCTAGAACTCCCATGAGTACCACAACCAAACTGGATAAAGATGAAAATGGAATAAATGTGGACATTAAGAAATATCATAGTATGATTGGTTCACTATTATATCTGACTGCTAGTAGGCCAGATATTCTATTTAGTGTTTGCCTTTGTGCTAGATTTCAAGCTGCCCCTAAGGAGTCTCATTTTACTGCTGTCAAAAGAATTTTCAAATATTTAAGTGGGACATCTGACTTAGGATTATGGTAACCTAAAGGTACTTCTTTCGATTTAGTTGGATACTCTGATTCTGATTATGCTGGAAGTCTAGTTGATAGGAAAAGCACTAGTGGCACTTGTCAGTTCTTAGGAGAATCTCTAGTGTCTTGGTATTCTAAGAAACAAAACTCTGTTGCATTGTCAACTGCTGAAAGTGAATATATCGCTGCTGGCAGTTGTTGTGCACAAATGCTTTGGATGAAACAGACTCTAGAAGATTATAATCTATTTTATAATAGGATTCCTATTCGGTGTGCCACCAGTGCTATCAATATTTCCAAGAATCCAATTCAGCATTCTAGAACCAAACATATCCAAGTTAGGTATCACTTCATCCGAGATCATGTTCAAAGAGGTGATATTTCTTTAGAATTTGTCAATTCAATTGATCAATTGGTCGATATCTTCACAAAATCTTTGGATGAGAAAACCTTCTGTAGTATAAGAATAAGATTAGGCCTCATTAGGTGTGAGAAAAGTTAAGGTTCTTTCCTTTCCCCGCCTTCGGTATTTTCATCGCCCGGTCCTTGTCTATTCACCGGAAGATATGCCTCATCCGCTTACCAGAAGATGTCTATGTACCGGATGATATAATCTTTAATCTGCCGACACGTGTCTCTAATCGGGCGATATCCGACTTCCACGTTTGTCTTCTTTTAGTCGGGCGATGCCCTAATACATTTAAACCCATTTTTTTTAAGACGCTTCATCTTTCGCGCCCTTTCAGAAAACTTCTGCCTCAAATCCTTTTCTCTCTAGGTTTTCTCCCTCGACTCGTTCATGGCTTCATCTTCTCGCGCTGTTCAGGAACCGGCCAAGAAGAAGGCCAAAGTCTCAGCTCGACAGCCACGAGAGATTCCTCGTGCAAATAGTTGGCCATCTTACTTTTTCCTCACTCAGGCTACAGAGACAAGGTATCACGATGACTTTAAACATAAGAAGTTGATTCCAAGTTGTGGTATTATTCCTGACGATTTAGTTGGTTTAAATTTAATTGCACCCTTTGTAACACCCGACATTTCGGCTAGGTGATTTTCTGACCATTTTCATTGTCACCCCCTCTTATTTAACCTTTATGATTTAAATTTAATGTTAAGACAAAATTTATTACAAGTTGAGTAAAACTAGGTTGGGTGGCAGATTTGTAATTAAAATTGATGGATTGAGTATAAATAGGAAATGGAAACCTTAAACCTCATTTATTACCACTGTAGCCGACATTCCCTCTCGGCGATTTCTTCTCTCCCAAGTTCTTGCCCTCGGCTACCAGAACTTTCCTTTACCGACGGCTGGTTTCAGCTTGCCTTTCCTCTACGAATCTGTATCCGAGGTATACATTGACATTGTGGCTATCTATTAGTTTGTTACCCTGTTCTCAGCTCGGCGTTTGAGTTTCGGTCTTTATCAATGGTCGCGTGATATTAGAACATTGTATAAATTGAGTGTGGTAACGTCCTTCCCGAATCGATTCTGATCATTTAGAGTAATCAACTCAGTTTCAATCGATGGTAGAACCTGCCTGCCTATTTTTGGATTTCTGGCAACACGGTGTATCAAACAGAGTATTTAGGAATGACTTTAGCTATTAGAGTCCTAGGACGATTTATGATTAGAACTATTAGGACCTTTGTTTTAACTACTGTAATGTACATGTTTTAGGTGAAGAAGTTTAAAGGGAAGGAGCTCGGATTGCTAAGGAATCCAGGTAAGTGAATGTATTAAGGTTTCCGGCCACTAGGGCCCTACACCGCAAGGGTATTAGGAAATCATTGAGATGTTAGTCTGTTGATTATGATTAGTTATTACTATGATATGAAGAATTGGTGTAAGAAGATGTTAAGTTACGGGATGTTTTTGCTTGTCCTTATGATATGACTTCTCTCTATGAACTTTATGTCTATGCACTGTGTCCACGTTATGATTAAGTTGAGAACATGAGAAGCAAATGTAACCATGATTAAGTGCAGAACGGGGGAAAAGACTATGACATGTATGACTCGCGAAATCTCCCACTGGGGGAGGCCGAGTTAATGGTATGTATGGCTCGCGGATTCTCCCACTGCCGGAGGCCGAGTTGATGATATGTACGGCTCGCGAATTCTCCCACTGGGGGAGGCCGAGTGATGTATTTTGATTGCCGCGATAGGCAAATGACTATGTACCCCTGCCTTCCTCCCCTCGTTTCCTGCCTTAATACATGCCATGTAAATAATGAAAATGAACATGAATGAAGAAAGGTTTATGAACTTGTGTTCTTTAATTTGTGCACTCATGTATATCTGTCAGCATGCATTCCTTACTAAGCATTAGGCTTATAGTTGAACCTTATGGTGTAGGTGAAGAAGGTTCAGGTGAGGATACTATGTTCAAAGAGGATGCTTAAGGCTGGTTGCTGGGGGATGCTCAAAATGACAGTGCAGGGCTGGAAAGGCGATTTATGACCCCTGGTTAATGCTCTTTTGTTTCAGTATAATAAAGGATATGGTAGTTTAAGTAGGATGAGATTATTTTATAATGTTGAGCCTTGAGACTGTCTAGTTGATCACTGAGTCAGGGAATGATTATATAGATTTATAAATGATCTGTAGTTTAAGTCTTCCGCTATATGCATTCTGAATGAGTTGTGGTTTCTTTCTGTTGGAAGGAGTCATTTGATGATTTAGTGTTTTCTACCGTAAGATGGAAGTTGGATGAGGCAATCGTCCGGCTGACGTCATCGGCAGATGCCGAATGATAGTAGTTTGATGGTTTAGTCTTCCGGCTGACGTCATCGGCAGATGCCGAATGATAGTAGTTTGATGGTTTAGTCTTCCGGATGACGTCACCGGTAGATGTAGAATGTGTTTTGTCGTTTAGCGACCGGTGGATGTTGACTGACGTCACCGGAAGTTGTAAATGTTATCTTGTCGTCTAGTGACCGGTGGATGTTACCGGATGATGTTTTAATTGAGCACGCGAGGCCCACGTGCCCATCGGAAGATGTCTCCTTTTAGGCGGTGTTAAGCGAGTCACGCGCAATGCACGTGATGACCGGACGATGAAATTTCTGTGGATTGTCAACACATGCAACCCATGCAAACCCGAGTAGAATCATGTTAAGAGAGTTGAGGGCATTCCTTCATTGCCCGAATTTGTCAAGAAACCGATGACCGAGCCTAGTCGCTCGACTCTGTGAGAGTTTGAGCCGACGAGGTGTAGGAAATCGAGCACGAGAGGATTCGTCTTCCTCGATGGTTCTACGTCTCTGTTTCCAGTTTAAATAAAAAAAAAGAATATATATTATGCAAATGTGAATGTCTGTCGAGAAATAGAAAAGATGTAATAATAGTAAAAGTCAAGCGAACGATTAATGAAAGATTATGAACACGTGACGGCTCCTGGCCGGGGTTGTTACACCCTTGACGGATATTGGCTTAATGGGGTTGTTCGATGTTGAATCTTTCTATTACCCCTCTGCTATTCACATGTTTTATTCCAATCTTAGCTATCCTTCTGATCAATCTACTATTTCGAGCTATGTGTATGGAAAACACATAGTTATAACCTCCCAATCCTTAAATGTGCTTCTGGAGAGTCCTCATTTAGATAATCATACTAAATTCTATACGACAAGACAAGACCCCCCATTTCTTGACACTCCTGAGGGGCATCTATTTTTGAAAGAAATTGTCCTAGACCCGAACAATATCCCAAATTCTTTGAAGAGCAAACACTTAACTGTTCGAGCTCAACTGTTTCATCAAATGATCGGATATAATGTTATTCCTAAGGGTGGTCATTATGATGATATTAGTAGCATGGAATTTTTTGTTCTTTTTGCTATCTTCCAAAAGACTCCCTTTGATATAGGTTTCATTATCTTAAGACAGATGATACAGAGTGTCACCTCCAGAACCACTTCTTTTCCCTATAATCTACTTCTCATGAAGATCTTTCAGAAGTTTGATGTAGAATTTCTCGAGGACGAGGATCCTACATGCCTTAAAATGTCCAGCTATTACTCTACCTCTACTTTGAACAGAATGGGAATAAAAAAGAATAGACGAGGAGATTTTGTTATGGATCAGTCTAAGAAAAGGGCTACTAAGGTAGCTGCTGTCAGAAAAGGAAAAACGAAATTGATTCTGGCCGAAGAGTCATCAACTCAAGAAGGCGGTGGTGATTCAGAGATCCCTGCTTTTGATATTTCTCCTTCTCATTCTCTGGTATCTCGCCCCCACCTTCCTCCACCAGTGCCAAGGAATCCTGCTCCCTCCTCTCTAGCCCATATCTTTGAGGCAATCTCAGTTCCTTTTACTCCTAGCATTCTTCATCCATCTCCTCCACCTCCTTTTTTTGTGGCACCTTCTGTTTCTCCATCTGTGCCTCCTCTACTTCCAGAAGATCCTTCTTCCCCTCCACCTACCCTTTTGTTGCCTACTCCAGCTCCCATCTCTCTTCCAGTCCAACCTGCTCCTCCAGTCCAATCTCCTCATCCAGTCTAACCTGCTCCTCTAGTCCAATCTCCTCATCCAGTCCAACCTGCTCCACCTCCTATCTCTCCCGTAGTCCAAAATGCTTCACCAGTCCAATACGCTCCACTTCTAATTGCTCCTCCAAGTCCAATTGCTCCTCCAGTTCAAGTCCAAGTCTCCTCACCACTCCCGTCCAATGCTCAAGCAACACCTCAAACTTATCAGAGGAGATCATTCATAACTGAGGCACAGTTCAATGAGTTCTTGACACGCCTAGACAGTTTTGGCACACTGCTCTCTCCTCTGTTCAGGATCAATACACTGGTTTGAAGTCCTGCATAGAGAGTCTCGGGTTAGCCCTCAGTTCAATTCAAAGTCAAATTGACAAATCTATGGATGCCAAGCTCGACAAGAACAAATTGGACATGAGCAGAGATTTGGATGCAGGTCTAGATCAGTTGTCAAAGAAAATGGATCGGCATAGGGAGATTT
Organism: Begonia masoniana; assembly: GCA_022432975.1. Taxonomy (NCBI): domain Eukaryota; kingdom Viridiplantae; phylum Streptophyta; class Magnoliopsida; order Cucurbitales; family Begoniaceae; genus Begonia; species Begonia masoniana. Next base: position 15,645,896 of record CM039513.1, read on the forward strand.
TGTCCTTGGACCTTCGGTCTCTCAGGTCTACAATTGAAGCTCTTCATCCCGATCCCGATCCCGAATCGCCTAGTCCTATCAATTTCTTAGAGGCTTGCTATGAATATCTTTTTCTTCCATTTTCCAGACCTGGAGTTGATGAAGATGTGCGCTTCATGTCTTTGGATATTCATGAGGCTGAGCTCCAGTTCTCTAATCCTCTTACTTCTTCTGTTCCTGAATCTTCTTCTCTGCCAGCCAGTTCTTTCGATGCTTCTCCTGCTGCTGAAGCTCCACCCTGTCTGGACCTGGGTGTATACCGAGAACCGATCGAGCCTCCACCATGTCTGAATTTGGTGTTATGGCGAGAATTTTTTCAGCACTATATTCCTGCTCCTGCACCTCTTGCTTTACCTGCTCCTCCTGCTCCCAGTGTTTCTCCAGATCTTGACGTGCATCCTTCCATTATACAAGAGTACTGGCAGTGGCTTAAGGACTTAGCTTCACTTAGATAATTTCTTTTGTAACCAGCTTTACATTTTTTTTCTGTTGTTGCACATTGGTACAATTGTCTCTTTTTCCTTAATTTTTTTTTTATAATGTCAATGGGGGAGAAAGTGTTTGATTGTCTTTGATTGATGCTGTGTTGAGAAATTAGTTGATTTGTGTTTGAAATTGGAACGTATGCATATGCTGTGGGGGAGCTAGGATTATGGGGGAGAGTAATGTTTAATCAAATTTATACTCATAGATTGTCATCATCAAAAAGGGGGAGATTGTTGACTTAAATGGTGTTTAAGTCTAACTAAGTTTTTGATGATGTATTTGAATGTTAAGTATGTAATTTGATTATGTTTATTAAATGAGAATATTGAATTATGCATTTGATTTAATCTGTTGGAAATGCCCTTGGAAAGGGTATTTTAGTTTTCTAACAATTGTGGTTGAGTGTACATGGCTAAATAGTATAACAGGGCTGAAAAACAAATAAATAGAGTTACATCCACCGATTGAAGAAGAAAAGAGTTGCATCCACCTGTCGCTAAACGACAAAAAGTGAAGTCACTCAAAAACTACTTCATCCGATACCAAAACGACAAAAATGAAGTCATTCAAAGAACATCATCCAATGGCGTTCAAAGATTTATCATCCGATTGCTAAACGACAAAATGATTCATCATCCGATGGCGTTTAAAGCAACATCATCCGATGGCGTTCAAAGAAAATCATCCGCTGGCTCTTTGAAGTTCAACATCGTCCAGTAGCTAAATGACAAAAGTTGAAGTCGTTCAAAGCCTAAGTCTTCCGCTAGCTAAACGACAAAAGTTGAAGTCATTCAAAGCCTAAGTCTTCTGCCAGCTAAAAGACAAAGGCAGAGTACTTCAAGGAACAACACCTTCAACCATCTTTTTTAAAGCTACGTCTTCCAATAGCGGTTCAAGACTTCACTACTACATCTTCCGATAACAGTTCGATTTTCTACGGTACAAGGTTTTAAAGCTGAATCCACCTACAGCGGTTCATGCTCTTAAAACTACATCTACCTATGAACAGAGTCTTCCGCAAGATTTGAATATGCCGCGAAGCAACAGTGACCTTGCCAAGAGCTTTAACTTCTGACCATTAATGGCGAAGTACGATAGCAACTTCAGAATGCAACGGCTATCTACTTTGTACGGATACTGCTCCAACGGTAACAAAGTTTCCACATTCGGATAAGGAGCATTCAATAACTAGAGCCGATTAGCAGACAGAGTATTTAAGCAAAGAAGATAGCTCGAAGAAATAACTTTTTACAAAAATCATTCCTGAGCCGTAACGAGTGATATACTTCATACTCTGTATTTTTCTTCTACACCTCTTGATTTTAACTTGAGAATTAATCCTTGTGAGAGGGTAGTTTGTGCTTGAAATTTACAAACTCAAAAATCTGTATAAGGCAGTGGATTGTCACCCGTGAAGAACAATCCAGAATTGTAAAAGCCAGTAGATCGGAGCCCAGAATTTTGATCTGTTTCTTCTTGTGAGGAGAGAGAAGGTTAAGGATCTTCAAGGGGGAAACCTTGAAGCGTGGATGTAGGCAGTTTTTGGCCAAACCACGTAAAAACACTAGTGTCAATTTCTCTTACTCTCTCTTTTATATTTGCTGTTGTTGTGTTTGCTGTTAGTTTAAGAATATTAAAAAGGTCTAATTCACCCCCCTCTTAGACAATCTCGATCCTACACTTTTATTAGGACGACCTTGTCAATATGACCGCAAAGTCACACATGATTGATTCTTAAACGTCTATTCTCTAAAGATCGATGGAAAAAGTGTAAAGTTAGCTCCTTTGACACCCGACCAAATAGCCAAGGACGAAATGGCAAAGAGTGAAGCAAAAGCTAAGACTAACCTTTTTATGACCAAGGGTGAGATGAAGTCAACCATTAGAAGAAAGGATTTTATGATCATAGTCATATTCAAGGATCGAGTCATGGAGCTAGGGGAGATACCTACACCCATTCGACATTTATTGGAGCAATTCAAAGAATCTTTTTTCGGAAGAACTTCCTAAAGGACTACCGCCACTACGTGGTATTGAGTATCACATCGACTTACAACCTGGGGCTGCCCTACCGAACTGCCCAGCTTATCGAATGAATCTCGAGGAAACAAAAGAATTACAAAGTCAATTGACTGAATTATTGGACAGGGGTTATATACGAGAGTCAATGAGTCCGTGTGCTGTTCAGACTCTATTAGTCCCAAAGAAAGATGGTACAATGAGGATGTGTACCGATAGCTGAGCCATAAACCAAATTATAATCAAGTATAGATTTCCTCTCCCGAGGCTCGAGGACATGTTGGACGAGCTCAGTGGAGCCTCCATATTCTCAAAGGTGGACCTCAAGAGTGGTTACCATCAAATTCGGATGAGGGAAGGAGACGAATGGAAAACTGCTTTCAAGACAAAGTACGGACTTTTTGAATGGATGGTTATGCCATTTGGGCTAACAAATGTCCCAAGTACTTTCATGCGGTTGATGCACCACGTACTTAAAGAGTTTCTAGGTAAATTTATCTTGGTATACTTTGACGATATATTGGTGTATAGCTTTGACCTCCCTCAACACCTCAACCACTTAAGCACCTTATTCCAAACCTTAAGGAAGGCTAAATTATTTGGCACTTCCTTGGTTTCATCATTTCTAAAGACGGCATGGAAGCCGATGGGAAAAGATAAAGGCTATTAAGGAATGGCCAACCCCTAATGGAATTTCGGAAGTACGAAACTTCCATGGCCTAGCATCATTTTACCAACGCTTCATAAAGGACTTTAGCTCGATCGTCGCACCTATTATGGATTGTACGAAGAAAGACAAAGATTTCACATGGACGCTCAAATGTCAACAAAGCTTTGAGCTAATCAAGAAAAAGTTATGTAACACCCAATTTTACGAGATTATATTATTCCAATATAATGTGGCATTTTCGTAAATATGTCAAATTGAGTCCGTTTGGCGAACAGAAAGTTTTAATGGAGCCTTAATATTAAATTAAAATTTATGGTGAAATAAGAAAATTTGGAGAAATCGAATCGTTAACTAAATAACAAAATAAGTGGAGAAACTATTATAAATCAAAGAAAGGGCGATAAGGTAATTTGACAAGACAAAGGTTATTAAAACAATGAAAATTTCTCTTCCCTCCCTTCATTTTCTCTTCCTCCACGAACGCCAGAAGACTTCTCTTGCGATTTTCTCTCCTTTCCGGCGTTCCCTCACGATTCATCGTCGTAGCTCCTCCGATCGACAAGTTTTCTTCACGTTTTCTTCTCCAATCCCGAACCTAGGTATGATTCTATTATTTTGGAAGGTTTATGTTCAATTTATGCGGAGTTAAACAGTTAAGGTTTCATTTAGGGTTTTCGTGAAATAGTTGGGTTATGTTAGAAATGGTTAAGGTTGCCCTATTTCTGACTTTGGTGAACGTATTAATGGGCATTGGAAGTAGTTGGGCGAGTTAATGGTCATTAATGCAAATTTTGGGTTGTTGGAGAAATTAAAAGCTCCATTATGGAGGTTTTGTAATGTCGAGCACGAATTGCTCGACAAAATGTCTCAATGAGTTGATTTAGAGTTTTAAGGAGATTTCCTTATGTCGAAGTCGCGTTGGGGAATATTGGAGTTGTTTGTTTAATTGCTTTAGTTGGGTAGTTAGGATTAATTGCTTTTATAGGTTATGCTTTTATCATCTTGATGGTATACATGTTGTATGTTTATTTTATGTATTTAATTGTTCATGCATCACGTTTTTCAAAGAGCATGAAAACGAATTTTTGCACGTGTTTAAGAAAAGAAATGATCAATGAAATGAATCTACGTAATCTGTTATCTGGTCATGGCGAGGTGGGGTTCAGGCATGACTGTTTACGGATGTAAGTATGTTTTTCCCCTAGTAGATGGAAGGGCTGTCCAACCGCAGGTCGTGCCCTCTCCATCTAGTGGGCTGAGACCTCGGGACAATCTGTCTGCGACGTAATGATTAAAATGTCTGCATGATTTACTAAACTCATATGCACAGTATGCATTTGCATTTACGAAACTTACTGAACCTTTAGCTCATAGTTGTCTGTATGGTGTAGGTGATTTCGATACAGGTTAGGATGAGATCCCTCCACCCGAGGAATGAGCAATTGAAGAATGATGGCCCGTGGGAGTGTGCTGGGCAGTTGGTGTGCATTTTGACCCGTGGGGATGTAAGTAAGTGTTTTGGGGGTATTCGGGTTGTTTTGGGCTGATGGTGGATTAGATAGGATAATTGTATAGTTAGATACATTTTAGGCTGTTTGAGATTTGGATAATTAACGGATTGATGTTTTGATGTTTTGTAAAACATTTTGTAAAACCTGTCATTTTGATAATACCAAACTGCTGGATTGTTAAATTTTGTAGGGGTATTTGTTTGGTTTTCAAATGGTTCCACGCAGTTCGTTTTCACGAGATTTTATTACGTTTTGAATGTGCGGGGATGGGTTGGTGGTTTATGAGTTGAGGAGGTTACGTGAGTGTAGTGTATTTTGTGATGAATAAAGTTAAGGCGTTCGGTTGATGATTATGAAGTGTTTTTGTATGTATATAATGTTGAGGTTTAAGGAGAAAGAAGAGGGAGTGTAATGGTGCAGGGAAGAAGAGAAAAGGGAGAAGCAAACTCTCTAGAATTTCGGATTCCAGAGAGGTTGCCGATCAATCGCCTAAGGAGGCGATCGATCGGCAAGAATTGGTAGCTTCTCTGGAAAAATCCAGAGAAGTTGTCGATCGATCGCCCAACAAGGGGCGATCGATCGCCTGTATGTTGGGCGATCGATCGCCCCCTTATGTTTTTCAATAGCCGATCGATTGGCCATGACATTTTATGGGCAGTTGCCCTTTTTGCCCTCGGTTCTGCTTGGCCGATTCCTCTTTTGTTTTTAATGGTTTTATTTAAATGGTTTTTAAATATGTTTGAACGATTTATACTTTGATTTAACGCTTTAACGAAAGGGTTCACTCGAAAATGTTTAAAAAAGAAAAATTTGTACAGGAAATTCTAGGAATAGTTTAAGGGTCACTACAAGTTATACCAAACACCCGTCCTCGCACTCCCCGACTTCAACAAGGTGTTTGAGATTAAGAGTGACGCATCTTGCATTGGCATCAGAGCCGTACTTATGCAAGAGGGACGACCTCTTGCATATTTTAGTGAAAAGATTAAAGGTGCTGTGCTCAATTATTCGATGTACGATAAGAAATTTTATGCCGTCATACGAGCACTAGAGAATTGGCAACACTATCTCCTATCTAAGGAATTTGTAATCCATACCGACCGCCAAGCTCTAAAACACATCCGTAGTCAAAATAAGCTGAACAAAAGACATGCTCGGTGGGTAGAGTATTTGGAGAGGTTTCCATGCACTCTCAAGTACGTAAAAAGAGAAAACAACATCGTTGCCAATGCCCTTTCACGAAAATGAATTCTTCTAACCGAATTAGGCGCAAGATTCTTCGGTTTTGAATGGATCAAAAATGGTTATGAAGATGATGGATATTTTGGACCTTACTATGCAAAATGTCGTGACAAACCCGAAGGAAACTATTGCATCTTAGATGGCTATCTATTAATAGTAGGGAAATTATGCATTCCCAAAGGAAGTTTAAGACAATGTCTAGTCAAAGAAGCACATAGCGGAGGATTAGCAAGCCATTTTGGGGAACAAAAGACATTTGATATGCTTAAAGAGCATTTTTGTTGGCCCCACATGATGAGAGATGTGCACCGTTTGGTAGAGGTGTGTATTGTTTGCAAGAAGGCCAAGAGTAGAGTCCTTCTTCAAGGATTATACCTACCTTTACCGGTACCAAATAAACCGTGAGTTGAGATAAGTATGGATTTTGTTTTAGGGCTGCCACGAACTGCACGGGGTAAAGATTCTATATTAGTAGTCGTGGATCATTTTTCAAAGATGGTGCACTTCATTGCATGTAGCAAAACTGATGACTCAACCCATATTGCTGACATCTTCTTCTAAGAAATCATTCGTCATCACGGTATACCTCATTCTATAGTGTCAGATCGAGACACTAAATTCCTAAGTACATTTTGGAAGACATTATGAAAAAGGATGGGGACAAAATTATGTTATAACACGTCCTTTCATCCACAAACTGATGGACAAACGGAAGTAGTCAACCGCACTCTAGGTAGCCTTTTACAAACCGCGGTTGGAAAGAAATTAAGTAATTGGGATGCCCTCTTACCTATCCTAGAATTCGCATACAACCGGAGTGTTCATTCTACTACTCAGCGGACACCTTTTGAAGTCATTTTTGGATATAACCCCTCCACACTCTTGGATCTCGTACCTATACCAACGAGAGAGCCTGAAAACCCATTGGGTATAGAGAAGGCGGAGCAAATTAAGAATCTACATGAGCAGGTGCGTAAGACAATAGAAAAGAAAAATGAGTCTTATGCCCGGCAAGCCAACAAAGGGCGAAAAGAAAAGATTTTTAATGTAGGGGATTTAGTATGGATACAACTTCGCAAGGAAAGATTTCCGGACAAAAGGAAATCAAAGTTGCTACCTAGAGCCGAAGGACCTTTCAAGGTGTTGGAACGTATCAATAATAATGCCTACAAACTAGAATTGCCCGGGGACTTTGGAATCTCGACGACTTTCAACGTCCAAGACCTATCACCCTACATAATTGGAGAAGGAATGGGGGATGAAAAGGCTCAAGAAAAGGATTTGAGGACAAATCCTAAATTAGTTGGGGAGGATAATATGCCCCATAGGCCCATTACTAGGTCTCAAACCAAAACTCAGCCCATAACCGAGGCCCATGACACTTATAACTTATGTACTAATTAATTTATTTATTTTGCAGGTGATAGACCCTTTGGTGACTTGAAGTGGACACCTAGCCAAGGAGACATGGACAAACCTCTTCACACTATTTTCTGGGATGCTCAGGGATGAAGGTTACACTTGAGCACTAGTGGAGCATCAGAAGCGGGAATTTGTCTTCCCAGAGACAAATTCTGTAATTTTTATTTATTTTTCATTTCTTTTATGTTTTTTTGAGAAAGACCATTTTGGCCTTAAGCATATATGGGTAGAACTCGGTTTCAAGTAAGCCATCTTGATGGGAGAGACCCAACCCAATGGAAGACAAAGCTTGAAGATGAAACTTTGAGAGGCCCAATTGCTTTGGGCTTGAAGAGGCATGACTTGGCATCAAATGACACTTGCTAGTAGAGACATGAATCGATGACATGGCACAAGGGAGAAGAAGCAGAATTGATCTTGGTCACCCATCATCTTTTTTTATCTAATGGCTCACATTTAATCTTGTAAACCTAGCTACACCCCCCCCCCCCCCCCCCCCAAAAAAAAAAAAAAAAAAAAAACTCTATTTAAGCAATACTCTAGGCCATTGTATGGGTCTTTTGCCAAACTTAATACAATTGAGGTATTTCATTTAGACTAGTATCTAGAGAAAGTCTTCTTCCAAGGGTTGGTGCCCAAGGTAAGTATCGGTTTGCTTAAACCGATTGGAGAGAACCTCCATTGCTTCCAAGCATGTGGTGGCTTGAAAGCTCTTAATCCTTACTCTATTCCAAATCACCTTGGTGTTGGAATCATAAGAGAAGGTCACACCATTCCCAAAGACCGGTCTTCTTCTTTGGAAGAAGCATTAGCCGAGAGGTAACTCAATACCTCTATCGGCCGGTTCAGGGTCTTATCATTTTCTTTATTTTTCTTCACAGAATACTATCACCACTTCACACGTACTTCATCTTCCATCTCTTAGCTTCATTTTGTCTGAAGAAATCATTTCATTTCGAGCACTTTAACATTTTCATTTCTGCTCATACATTTTATTACTCTCAGGTTAGCTGACCAGTGAGCAACCCTTACTCTTTGGGTGATAATTCGCTCATGTTCAGGTCGTTACCCATCATTTTAGTATCAGAGCCTCACTTCTGTGGGCCGATTAGGCAACACATCAGGCAAACCGTCGATTGAGGCAGCCATCCTATGGGGTGTCCCGGTCAGATCGCTGACTGAGGCAGTCGCACTTAAAGGGTGAAGGGATGATGTGATACCACATCGAAAACAGAGAGTTGCCTGGGCTAGTATATATATTGGGTCCAAACCTCCACTCTTAAGCGCGCTTTTGGGAGAAGTAAGGAACTCGATATCATATCATTCACATCGAAGGATGTGGCCACAAAAGAGTGTGACGCACCCGAGTCTATCAATGTAAATGCAGGCACTGAGTTTACAAGTACTGTACCTGAGATCACGGCGGGTCTATCCTCACCATTCAGCTCAATCATGGCGAAGATTCTAGGTGTCGCTTTAGTTGTTCCCTTCTTCGATGTAGGGTAATCTGTCGCTATATGACCAAGTTGGTTGCACTTGAAGCACCGAGTCACTCTTGGCTTTGGGCAGTCTCGGGAAAGATGGCTAGCTTCGAAACATTTGTAACACTTGCCCACATACTTGCCACACTCTCCAGGATGGGACTTCAGGCACTTTGGACATTGTAAAAATTTTCCCTTTTGTTGTTGTTGTGGTTTCTTTCCTCCTCTCTGATCATTTAAATTGCCTCCCGGCCTTTTTGTTCCTTGAGATTGTGAAGAAGATCCACCTTGGCTCATCTGGGTTGTAATCTCCTTAAACATTCGCCTGGGAGCTTCTGCTGGCTTGACACACTTCTCATCCGCCTCTTCCACTTCAATAGCTTTGGCCACCACATTAACATAAGATACTCCTACAATCCCTGATATTTTCACGCCCTTGTATATTTCTGGCTTCAGGCCCTGCACAAACTGAAGCACTTTGTCTTCCTCTCGGCTTATCATGTGGCTTGCAAACCGTGAAAGAGATTTAAACTGCCCGATATACTCTCCCACGGATCCGATCTTCTTTACCTGTAAAAACTCCACCCTCTTGGCAGCTTGAACTATTCGGTTGTAGTAGAATAATTCTTTAAATTCTTTCCAGGTAATCACCTGAGCAACTGTGGTGGCTTCTACCGTCTCCCACCAACTCTGAGCATCATTAGCTAAGTGAAACATTGCACATGTTACTTTATTTCCTTCCTCCACATTGGCGTACTTAAACATGTTCTTGATCGTATGTATCCACTCTCGGCAGCCGTTGGATCTGTTAACTGACCTTCAAAAAGCGGAGGCTTCAATCTTCTAAACCTCTCTTCACTAGAACCCGCCCTCGCACTGGAAACTGCCCCAAGATTTCCCTGTCCACCTTGGTTCAATAGAGCTCCTAACAGTTGAGACTGTATATTAATTAACTCCCAGAGTTGTCTATTTGCCTCCTCGGGGTCCTCTCTTGGCTGTCTTAGGTTCCTAGGCATTTTTATTCTATTCCTGTACAAGGTTAAAGAAATCTAATCTTAGTTGTAAACTAACTAAAATTAAAAGAAATACTTACAATCAGTGAAGCATATTGCATAGCAGCTGGCATTGTCGAGTAATCCTTTGAACGACTTGACCATTTGGCTTTGATACTAACTTGTAACGCCCCCAAACCTATCCCAACTCAGTGCACTACTTGGCTCTAACTCGGATCGTTAAAACACTCTATGGTATACCCATACCCTTAGAGAATACTAGAAATACGTGAAAATTTAAAACTTTATTCTTTACTCAAAACTTCATCGTTTAAAAATAACTAGACTTCCTTTCAGTGGAAAACTACTAAAATACGTTAAAAGAAAACTCGGTTAAGTTCTTAAATCAATTGGTTAAAAATCTGAAAATCAGAAAAATTAGCTGAAAGTTTCGGTCGACATTTCCACACCAATTTCGACCGATTTTGCACTACTTAGTTGATATCACCAGGGGTCGATATCGCCAGGGGACGACATCGCCAAGGACCTATATCTCTAGGGGTCGATATCGCCAAGGGACAACATCACCAGGGGTCGATATCATCAAGGGACGACATTACCAGGGGTCAATATCGCCAAGGGTCGACATCGCCAGGGGACGACATCACCAGGGATCGATATCGCCAAGGGATGACATCACTAGGGGTCGATATCGCCAGAGGTCGACATCGCCAGGGGACGACATCTCCACACCAACTTCAACCGATTTCAAAACTAATCAGTCGACGTCACCACACTAACTTCGACCGATTTCACACAAATCAGTCGATATCTCCACACCAACCTCAACCGATTTTCCCTTTCTTCATCAACATTTCACCTGAAAACCTTCACAACTCATCTTCCAATATTTTAAATTTCTAGACACATTAAAACCCCTAAAACCTGACTTGCACACATAGACAGAAACGCAAAAGTTTGTAAAAACTAAACATCTATATAATACGTTCAAAATATACACAAAAAATAATTAAAGTTCCATAACCTATTTACAAACCAACATCCCAATCAAACTACCAGTCTACCACACCTCCCAGCAATCTATGGTCAAGACCCCCCGACAAATTGCCCGCACCGGCATGTCACGTACGTCGCCCACTGCGTCCTTACCCTGGCCTCCCTCGACTAGCTCACCTAGTATCTCGTCGTCACCTACACTATAGAACATAAAACGTAAGTCTAATGCTTAGCAAGTAGGGATTAATGAATGCAAACAAAAACACAATACAGACTAATCTCCGAACACATGCAGTTTCTAACTCTCTGTTGTGCTCATTTCATTTTCATTGCATTAATCTTTCCATAAGCCGTGTAGATAGAGTAGGCACACATCCTATAACTGTCTAGGACGGCCACACATGATCTACTCCCACATTGTTCGTAGAACCATATAATTGTTTAGGAGTTCATACTCACGACACATTACGTATTTTAGCAGTACATCTCTCGTAGAAGTCCTCTCGGGGTGCTACACCCCAGCACTCATTCCCGACGAGGCAGCTCTACTCAAGACCAAATTTGCAGTTCTTTTTATCTTGTTACATTTCACGCTCACATTTCAAAACCATGCTAAAACTCGTATTTTTCGTATTTCAAAACCATGATGCATGTCAATAAAATGCTCAAACACAAAAACAAAATAACCGAACAATCAAACAACCCTCGTTCCATGGTGTAGTCCCGAAAGCAAAACGCACACTCCTCTACTTACCTGGATACTCCGTACGTGTTTGTAATCGCTCACTCGTTTGGTCCAACGTTCACTCGTTAACCTTGAAGAAATATGAAAACAGGGATAAGGAGAAGAACTCTGGAAGGAAAAATTTTAGAAATCGCGTGGCTAAGTTTCACAATGAAGCTTTATCCCTCTTTTTTTTTTAACTTAGTTTGACTTTAAAAGATAAGATCAAAACACCTACCCTAAAGGTGTGGCAACGTGTAGAGAAGGAAAACCAAAAGCCATCAATTTTTTTTTTTCTAAAGTTTGATTTCTAGAAATTTTATACTCCTATTTCCATTTGTTCTTTGACTTTTCAACTCTCACTACATTTCACTTTTCTTCTCCTTACTTCTAACGTGAAAACCCTCTTCTCTTTAAATATTTTCTTTCCATGTCAAAAGTAAGTCCAAATTACCTCCTCCATTTGACTTTTCAACTCCTAATTCATCAAATTTCTAACCCACCCCAACTTTAACTATAAATTTTTCTCTCCATCCTTCACACTTTAAATCGTATCCTTAGCATAACCCTAGAATGAATAGTAAACTCCCATAATGTGCCCTAAACTAGGGCTACGTACGTTATAGGAAATTCCAAGGTATTACACCTACAGTAAAAAGAACACAAAGATATGAGCAATGTGGTTAAAGTAAACAAGCAAAATGTCGAAAGTGAGTCAGGAGTACTATAGTTCACATTGTAAGGAGCCTATATAATATGAGTATGCCTTTGGGTGATTCCACTAGAAGTAACTAAATAATAACTATTTCACAAAAAATACATCATTGTGTGAGCCTACTCGAGTCTTGCTTTATAATTCATAAACATGTATCATATGGTAGTTATTGTGGATAAGAGAGTACTGCATTAGCATTCAGATTGTGCTAGGATGTTAGAAATATATATATTTTGTCTAGCTTGATAGTTGTACGTATTTGTTGGCAAGATTGAGTGTGAGAAGACCTCCTAATTTTAGAGTAGCATTTAAGTATTATGTGATAAATATTTATAGGTGACAAATAAGTCTAATAAGCCAAGTTGAGCCAAGCCAAAAAAACTTGCTAATAAAGCCTAAGAAGTTAAAAGATGAAACCTATTGAGGCTATCGAAAATATAAACGTAAGCTAGCTCACAAGCCAAGTTAAAAAATCTAGCAAGACAAACTGTGTGAATTAAACGAGTCTAATGAGTTGAGATAACAAACACACAAGCTATATTCATATATATATATAGACACACACACATACACAATATATAGTAAAATTAAGAAATATATATTAAGTATAATGGAATAAAAATATTTATCCCACATTTAAAAGAAAGGAAAAAAAAGGCTAGGAGTGTTCATCCTGTATCAGAAAGGTGAAAGAAAAATTAATGAGAAAAAATGTAAGAATAGAAGAGAAAGTATGATACAAAAGTAAAAGTTAGAAGCCTTTTTCCCATTTATATTGGATTAGAATTTGTTAGTTTGGTGAAATTGACCAATGTTCTAAAGTTTTTTCTAAGGTAAAGTATAATTTTAAGCCTACTATATTGGTGATGTGTTGAGAACACTTTAACGTATATTTTTGTACAAATTAGACAATAATGTATTTGTCGTGAGCCATTTGCCTACTTGATGTGAATATAAGAGCTATTATGATGCATTGTAAGACTACAGACTCCCGTATAAATTCAGAAAGAGACAAATATTCATTCATTATCATCAAAGCCATAAAAGAAGTTAATTATATGATTTGGGCATGTGCACACGAAAATTGATTTTAATGCTTTGCATGGATAATGATTTTAAATGGAAAAATGATCCTCATCCAAATTAAAGTAGACATCCTAAGCTTTCTAGAGACACTACGATTGCAGGATTTAAAGATGATTTGGTCATTTGAACAATGTTCCAAAATTTTCCAAGATTCAACAAACTAATTTGGCTCAAATTCAACCATTCGAATTTTGAAGATAGGTTGGTTGAAGACATTTGAAATGATTACATATCTTTTCTTTATATATTTAAATTCTACATATCAGTCATTAGAGTCGAGTAAACGATGAAGTTAATTAGTATTTTTAATTGTGAGAGTTTTTTCTTTGGTTCTTTGAAGAACTTTGTAAATTCATCAAGACATTTTTATCAAACTAAACTTATGACTCACAACCTTCTCATCTTTCTTGAGTGTGGTGTCTATAAATTTTCTTATACTTTAGTTCTTAATTCTTTATAGTTAACGGGGTCAATGTTTTCTATCTGTGTGATGACCCATATGTGCACGACTGGCCCGTATACTGGATCCAGACCCGGATGGCGGTGAGTCCGCGAGGGAAAAAGGTCAGTGAAGGGGGTAGGTCGTAATGTGAGGGTCATCACAATCCCACATCGCTTGGGGAAGTATGTGGAAATGAAACATATGTAAAGAGACCTTCCTAAGATAGCAAGACGCGTTTTGGAGCACAATTAGCAAGGGATCCCATAAGAACTCCGAAGTTAAAAGTGCTTCGGCGAAAGCAATTCCAGGTTGGGTGACCTTCCAGGAAGTCCTCGCCAAACAAAGCCGTGAGGGGAGGATATTGGGCTACGGTCCAATCCCCAGAGCGGACAATATCTTGATGGGAAATGTGGCCAACGAGGACGTTGGGCCCCCGAGGGGGGTGATTATGATGACCCATATGTGCACAACCGGCCCGTATACTGGATCTGAACCCGGATGGCAGTGCATCCGCGCGAGAAAAAGGTCGGTGAAGGGGGTAGGTCGTAATGTGGGGGTCGTCACAATCCCACATCACTTGGGGAAGTATGTGGAAATGAAACATATGTAAAGAGACCTTCCTAAGATAGCAAGACGCGTTTTGGAGCACAATTAACAACGGATCCCATAAGAACTCCGAAGTTAAAAGTGCTTCGGCGAGAGCAATTTCAGGTTGGGTGACCTTCCAGGAAGTCCTCGCCAAACAAAGCCGTGAGGAGAGGATATTGGGCTACGGCCCAATCTCCAGAGCGGACAATATCTTGCTGGAAAAAGGGGTCGTTACAATCTGTCATCAATATTATAGCGTTGATTTTTATCTATACATTGATAAAGGGTGAAGGTTCACTAATAGCCTTTGTTTTCAAAAAAATGATTTAAAACGATTTTTCTTATTTTCTTGTATCTCATTACTCTTGATGAAGTTCATATCATTTGGTATCAGATCTCAGTTTTAAATCAGATTCTATCTCTTATTTTTCTATTGTTTGATTGTTTTGTTATAAGTTATTCTTGACATACTTGTTGGATAAAAGAATAAAAAATGTCAAAAAAAGAAAAAAAATGTAAAAAAAGGGAAAAAATGTGAAAAAAAGAAAGAAAAAAATGTGGAAAAAATTATTCTCGTAATCTTCTTTTTCATTCTTACCTCATTGTGGTGTTGCTTCTTTAATTCTTAGATCCTCAAATTAATACTTGTCCTTTTTTTTTTCTTGTTATCTTGAATCTCTTATTTCCTTTATTCATCTTTCTATTTCTTTGATTTTTGAAACTTACCAACTTTTTGTTCAACTCTTTCAATCATTCTTAGTCTAGGTGATTTTATTTTCTTTAGTTTGTGGTTGTTGCAAGAAATCTAGATTGAGTTTAATAAAGATCAATAAAGAACCAAAAGACAAAACTAACGAGTGGAAAAAGGCAAGAGGGAGTGAGATCAAAAGAGGGTAAAATCCAAAAACTTGAGTAAACACGAGTATGAGGGCCATCAAGTGGAGAGAAACATGTGAGGGAGTGTTTTGTGAGGTCTTCTAATGTTTTTGTGTATGTGCAGATGATAAACGTGTCTCAAGAAAAATCTAAAAACTCATCCAATAATGATAAGGAAGAGATCGACTTCAAACTTTTATTCAAGTCTTTGGAGCAAAAGTTAATCGAATGGAGATCAGATTTGGAGATATGAATGATAAAATAGACAAAATTGTATCTAGTTCACAAAAGAGCACCAGTCTAAAGTTCATGTTTTTCAACAAAGGGAAAGAATTTCACCAAGATATGAGTATGAGGATTATTATGGAAATGAGCAATATGACAATGCTCATGCTTGCATTGATTAGCTTGCCTTAGGGTAGACTAATTCGTTACTCAATCGTGCCTCATACCCACGAGTCACTTCTCTCACTCAAAACCATAGAGAAATCAAAGGAAGATAAGAAAGTAGAACTCGATTAACTCACCTTATGGTAGATAAATCAAGGAGCAAAGGTCGATCGTTCTGGCCTAATCATAAGATTAGTCCTTTCACTCTCATATTTTCTGAGTTTCTTTTCTCTCCAAATCACAATCATCGTTGGCAAGTTGGGCACGTTCGCTTTGCTTTTAGAGGATAAGCCATGTTTTTTTCTCTATAAGGGTATAACACATTGGATGTGCATTCGGTGATAATCTACAATGCGTTGAGCATGGGAATGAGGATAGAAGAGCAAGATATGCAGATAAGATGGATATCAATTTAGGATACATTAAGTTAAAGGTTTCATCTTTCCAAGGTAAAATTGATCTCGAAGCTTAATTTGAGTGGGAGAAAAAAATGGAATTGGTGTTTAACTGTCACAACAGTTATGAGTTGAAAAAGGTGAAATTGGTAATTTTAATTGTGTGAGTTTTCTCTTTAGTTCTTTAAAGAAATTTGTGAATTCAACAAGAGTTTCCATTTTTATTGAAACTAGACTTGTCACTCACAACCTCCTCATCTATCTTGAGTGAGACGTCTACAAATTTTCTTATACATTTGGTTCTTAACTCTTTATAGTTAACATGTCAAGATTTTCCATCAATCAACAATATTATACCTTTGGTTCTTATCTTTTCATAGATAAATGGTCATAGGTCCACTATTAGTGTTTGTTTTTTGAAAACTGATTTAGAACAATCTTTCTTTTTTTTCATACTAAATGTCATGTCAATGACAAGGTCTGCAGCATGATTATTGTTGTAGAAAGTTGTATCAATGTTGCTAGTACTACCTTGGTTGACAAATTAAATTTGGCAACTATGAAGCATTCTAGGCCATACAAACTACAATGGTTGAATGGCTGTGGAGAAGTCAATGTGAATAAACAAGTGTTGGTGTCGTTGTTTTGTAAAGTAAAAAGATGAAGTTTGGTATGATGCAGTACCAATACATGTTGGGCATACTCATTTGGGGAGACTATGGTAATTTAATAGACATGCAACTCATGATAGTTATACTAATAGGTATTCATTTGTACACAATTCAAAAATGGTTACTCTTGTACCCTTAACCCCAGAGCAAGTTTGTGAAGATCAAGTAAAGTTTAAAAAAAAGTAAAATAAAAAGGAGATTACATAGTGATATAAAAAAAGAGGGAGAGATATGAAAAGAGATTGAGAGTTCAATGCAAGAGAAAGCGAAAAGAGCATTGTTTTCAAATCAACATATGATTCTACTTTTGTACAAGGAGACTTGCTTAGTTACTAGTCAAACTAACTCTTCTTTGCCTAATGGTTCTCTTTCTCTTTTGCAGGAGTTTGATGATGTATTCCCCAAAGAGATACCTCACAGTTTACCACCAATAAGGGGAATGGAACATCAAATTGAAAGCAAAACTCCAGGTTTCAAAGCAGAAGTCCACTTCAATGTAAATTGCATAATCAGAAGTATGTGGAGTTCAAGTCTAGTGTTGAATAGTTTAAAGCTCCTATATTTTGACTTTGCAGAACTCCAAGTTTCAAAGCAGAAGTTCGCTTTAATGTAAATTGAAGAAAATCAACTCATACAGAGTTCAGTCTAAAGCAAATATTTTTTGCGGAGATCTTATATCTCAAAGTTCTGGAACACTAATTTTGAAAGCATAGTCATGCACTCTAAAGACTTAAGAGAATCAACTTGTGCGGAGTCCCAGACAAGAGAATCAACTTGTGTGGAAGTTCGTGAAGAAATAAAAATCTCTTTTTTATGAAAAAGCGGAGTCCATAGTTACAATGCAGAAGACCGCAAATTTTCTGAAGAAGCGGAAGTCCACATCCCCTTACAACGTACCTAATGGATCTATTACAGAGTCCCACTTCGTAGACGTAGAGTCTCACTTGTCAAAATTTTGGAGAACTCTATAAATAGAAGTACACTTCAAATTGCAAAATTACAAAGTAAGCGAATCCTCACGAAGTGCTGCCAAATTTTCAACAAATTCTTACTTACTCGTATTCTTTAATCCCATTTCTCTACTTACAAGTAGATATTCTTACTTGTGAGAGATTTGAGTATTGTGTTCTTCAATTTACATTAACTCTTGTATTTTGGTGGAAGAATAAAGGGTGACTCCCTAAGAAAGAGTCGTGTAAGGCATTTAATTGACGCCCGAAAGTTCAATCAAGTAAACTCGAATATTAGAGTTGAGAAAAAATTTTCAAAAAGTAGCCTTGAAACACTCACGTAAGTAAGATTTGTTGAAAAGCGTTAACAAATTGTTTGCACTTTCGTAGCCTTATCTCTTACTTTATTGATAATTGTTAATCTTAGAAAATATGTAATTAAGAAGCATACAACCTACTTTACAAGTGCAAACTAATATTGTTGTTCAATCGTGAAAAAAAATTTTATACTTACAAGTAGATATTTTATTTACATGAAGTGTTCACGTAAGTAAGGTTGTCCGACTTGCGTTAACAAATTATTTGCACTTTCTTAGCCTTATCTCTTAATTTATTATTTGTCATAATTGTTAAGTTTAGAATATATGTAATTAAGAAGCATAAAACCTACTTTACAAGTGCAAACTAATATTGTTGTTCAATCGCTTTGCACTTTCTTAGCCTTATCTCTTAATTTATTATTTGCATAATTGTTAAGTTTAGAATATATGTAATTAACAAGCATAAAACCTACTTTACAAGTACAAACTAATATTGTTGTTCAATTGCAAAAAAAGTTTTTATAACCCCTCAATTAGTACTAATCCTATAAGACCTTTCCAAGTGCTTGATCAAATCAATGACAATGCGTGTAACCTAGATCATGAAACAAAAGAATTGAGGACAAATCATTTTCAAGAGGGAGAGAATAATGCAAATATATGAACTATTATGAAGCATTCTAAGACTACTGACTCTAAGATTAATCCATAAAGAAATAAAGATTCATTCCATATCATCAAAGACATTGAAGAGTTAATTACAAGATTTCGAGACGTGCATGAGGAAATTGATTTTATTATTTTTCATGGATAATGATTTCAAATGGAAAAGTGATCCTTATACAAATTAAAGTAGACATTATAAGCTTTCTGAAGACACTAATATCACAAGATTTAAAGATGATTTGGTCATTTGAACAACATTTCAAAATTTGCCTAGATTCAACAAACTTATCTGATTCAAATTTAGAAAATAGGGTGGTTGAAGATTTTTGAAATAGATTACATATCTTTTCTTTATTTATTTAAAGTCTATATATATAAGTCCTTAGAGTCGAGTAAACAATGAATTTAATTGGCAAGTTTAATTGTGAGACTTTTCTCTTTGTTTCTTTAAAGAACTTTGTGAATTCATCAAGACTATCTTGTTGCATTTAAAGTAAATTTATCACTCACAAACTTCTCATCTTTCTTTAGTGTTGCGTCTATGAATTTTTTTATATCTTTAGTTCTTAACTCTTTATAGTTAACGATTAAGGTTTTCTGTCTGTCATCATTATTATACATTTAATTCTTACTTTACACAAAGAAAGGGTCGAGGTCTGCTAATAGTATTTGTTTTCGAAAACCGATTTAGAACTATCTTTCTTATTTTCACGGATCTCATTATTCTTTGTGAAGTTCATATAATTATTTTCATTGAATTTTTGTTAAATGATACATGTGCAATGTAAAAATGATATTTTTACGTTAATTAAAATTTCAGTATTAATTTTTTGCATTAAAAGCTAGTCAACAGGTAATGGGTTGACTTGTTTTATCATTTAGCGACCACGTTGGATTTTTCGGTCGATTAGTCAAAATCGGTAATTTGAGAATTTACCGTGTGGTTATTTTAAGGAAATTAAAGTTGGGTAATTTGGGTTTACCTCAAGTTTAAATTTTGGATTACGTTCAAAGTTGTGAATGATAGAATTGAGGTGATTTTTACATTAAATGAATATTTAGGTTAAAAGTGAAAATAGTGAAAGTTTGAATTAAAAATAAATATTTAATGAAATGGGTAGGAAACCCCTACATTTCGTAAGAGAGAAGAAGGAGAGAGAGAGAGAGAGAGGAGTGATTCCCTCTTTGTGCAAATCGACACATTTTGAGGCTTGGGTTGCATTCGCAGGACAGTGCACAACAACTTTGGTGAAGGGATTTCGAACGGTTGCAAGTATTTCCTCTCTGATTTTAACTTCAAAATTTAGGGTTTTGGTTGGATTCAAATTCGAGCTTAGAAACTCGAATTCGTGGTTTGTTTTTTGTTAATAAAAGTGTATTCAAGGTCTAGGTAAGCTTATTTGTCAATTGGACGTGAGAAACTACGAGAGAAAAATTTTTTTGCGACTTTCTGTCGCTGGAAATTGCCTTAGTGTTACTCGCTGTGGATGTCCTTAAACACTTCAAACTCTATGCTAGAACAGAGAGCTGAAGGTGTCGACCGTGGGTCAGTTGACAACTGAATTGTCGATCGCTCGAGGGAAGTTTTGACTGCACACCTTTTATTTTGCAAACGGTGTCGATACTTCATAAGGAAGTGTTGACCGCTAGTACATTTGGGCTAAAACTCTAGAACTAGGAAATGTCGACCGCTGGTTAACCCAAGAGGTAGAAAATGTCAACCCATGGCTTAAGGCATCGACTGCACAGTGTTATTTTTTGAAACAATTTGTGAGTATTTATAGTGTTTTAGATTTTGTTCCTAGTTCCAATATAGGACTGTTATTCCTAGTTCCAATATAGGACTCATCCATGTGTCTTCCCTTAGTATTGAGTGAGATATTCATTTCTTGATTTTGATTCTAGGTTCAGACGAGTTTGTGAACTTCGAGCCGGTTGTTGAGGTTGACTCTCCAGTGCACAAGACGAACGATAATCGTCGTGATATGGGTTTTATATTATTTGCATCACATTGCATCATTGTTTTATAAAATCAATTTTGTTGAGTGTTCACCTGTATAAAACTTGACCGAGCCTAGTCGCTAGCACATCAGTACATTTATGTCAATGTATGTATGATTTTCACATTTACCACCCATGCATGGTTTTATTATTGTTGTGATAGAATATTGATCCTCATGATACTTTAAACGGTCTTGATGTCAAAGTAGCAAGAGAATATCCTATTACACCTTCTGCTGCATGAAAGTCATATCGTTGCACTGTTACGAAAATGGATAATAATAGGTTAGTGATGATGTCATCTTTGGATTTCAAATCCCTAAACATAATTAGGGTATGTTTGTATATCAATTTACGGGTAGTGTCGTGCTGAGCTTGCTCGCTGACTAACCGGGGTAACGTTGATGGATCTTTTACCGTTGCTTTCATATTTTCTTTCTCGCTCATGAGATGATGATGGATCTTCGGATCGCCATCTTTCTATACTAGTGCAACAAATGGGTCCTTGTGTAACTCTCCTTTTTTTACTAAGATGATTTTTGTATGATAAGAACGATGATGACATATTTTTATATAGTCATCTATGTATACGATTATGTTTGACTTTTTACCTTGTTAGTGGCTTATATTGTCTGGTTTCTTAAAATGATGAAAATGAGTTTTCATAGATCGATATTATAAAAACTATTTTGTTATCTCATCATATTTTGAACTAAAAGGCAAAAAAAAGCTTTACAAATGCATTTAGTATAACAATTCTACTGAGTTAGTCACTCACCCCAACGACCCCCTACATTCTAAGAAAGAACAATGATAGTGAGTAGCTAGAATTCAGTAAAAGTTTTCATTTATTTACTTGTTGAGTGATTTAAATTCCTCGTGAGGGCTTATCTTTAATTGGACATGTAAAAGATTAACTTATTTGGATTTGAACTCGGCATGTAGACCTTCTTGATCTGTCGTTACTTTATCGCATTATTATATTTGTATTTACTGTGTGGATATTGGCTTTTGATTGTATTCAAGTCTTTCACTACGAACCAAGCTTTTGGTTGGGTGATCGGGTCCTATTCGAGGATTAATTCGCCCCACCTGGCGTTTTGTTAGGCCCGTCTCTGGTCTGTGACATGCAATTACCTTAACGACCTTTTTTCCCAAATTACCCCATTAATTACTCTCTTCTCTCTCTCTCTCTCTGCAAATTATCGGTAAAGTTGTCTATGTCTGTTGTGCCCCGTAGGCCCATCACACGATCACAGGTACATTCACATGTTTTATCTAATTTATGTACTTACACACTTTACTCTTTTGCAGGTGACATTTCTTACACCGAATTGGAAGACGTACTCACCGATGTAAAGTGGGAGATGGAAGCTCAAGATCCGGAGCAACCGAAGCACGTCATTGCTTGGGAGACAAGGCTTGGAGAACCAGAAGCTCATATGGGAATTTGTCTTCCCGAGCATTGATTTTATGTATTTTTATTTTAAAACTTATTGGGCAAACATTGGCCTTTTTGTTAAGATTTTTATAAGCATGCATGTTAGGCATTTAGGGCTAGATGCTTGGTAGGATAGATGTGGCTTGGTTTGGTTTTAATTGGCTTGAGAACCAAAGGAGTGGGTTAAAGAAGAAAAACCAGTTGCTGTGCATTGAGGGAGAACCGGACCAGCTGTTGCTGCTTGAAGAAAACCGGCCGCTGCTTAAATAAAGTGAACCGAATGAAGCTTCAATCCATTGAACCAGAAATTTGCGAAGGGGAACAACCAGAGAACCAACGGCGACATTCGATCGACGGTGGGGACCATTACCGTTTTTGGCCCGATTTCCCTCTGCGTTCGTGTCGGAGCAGCTTCCTTGCAAGGAAACCGGCGAGCTGACATGGAAGCAGGGCTACCCCTCGAATCCCTAGCGCCAGAGGAATCTCGATGGAGTCTGCTTCTTCTTCCCGCGCCTTCAACGGTTCTCGGCCAATTTTTTTTGAATGTTTCTCCAGCCACTAGGTACTATATATCATTGCAATTGGTGTTTGTAATTTTTGGTTCAGTTTATGAGAACAAGTAGACCGTTTCCCTAAGAGAGAAACCGAGAAGGAATTCGCCGACAGGTGAGCTTCGGCTTTGCCGAATAGGAGACAGCCTCCTAGTTCAACAACCCGAGGTTGTTGTTGAACTCTAGCACCATTCTCCTCTCCTCCCTATCGAGGGTTGGAAACCAGAAGGAGGTGGACAGAACCGGTTCCTCAAGTCGACGCCTTCCTCTGGAAAAGCGTTCTGTCGGAGCTAAACATTGGTTAGCTGACCGACTTGAGGTTGTGTAAGTCTCTGTTGAATTAACTGGACCACGCCATTCATCTTTCACACACTTCACTCACACGACACTAATCTCACTAAATTTTCTGGTTTTTACTGTATTTTCTCTCCCGTTTAGTTTTCTGTTCTTGAGGTCACTCGGCTTGGCCGAGCACCAGAGTTGCTAACGATCCATTTCAGTCTTGTAGGAGTTTAGTCAAGGCTTGACCCACAACATTTGGTATCAGAGCCTCGGTTAGCTCTCTGGTTTGTTGTTTAGTATTTTCTGTCATTGTTTGTGATGTTTTTTTTTCTGTGTCGTGTTTTGTGTCATTTGTGATCTGTTTTGCTAACAAATAAACCATATTGCTTGAGCTAACTTTCTATTGATTAATCCAGCATGTAAGAAGGTTTTTGTTAACAAATATTGATCTGCTCTTTTGTGTTTTCTTTGTGTTCTCTGTTCTGTTTTCTAGTGTCATTGGCCATTTCTGTTTCATCCACTGAAATTGCACATTTTATCAAGTTTCCGTTTGTGTAGTTAGTGTCACAATTGTCTGCATGTTTTCCTTGTTTTTCTTATTGTCCATGTTTATGTTTTTTGTGTCTAATATTCTGTTTTGTGTTGAAGCATGTTCTGTTAATTTAGTTTGATTTCTTGTTTCTGTCTATTTCTGTGTTTAAGTTTATTTAATTGTCAGCATGTTGTTTTGAGTTCTCTGATTAACTATGCATAAAAGTTTCGTTGGATGATACTCAAATAACTGCTGTGGATTTGCTACTGTTTATTAGGGAGTATTACTGAATGTCATGAAATAGGTTCTGATTTGGTGTTTCTGCTGTATGTTTATTTTGCTGCATTGGTTCCAGAAGTTAAACACTCTAAGCATGTTATATTTTAGTTGCTGTTAACCTTTGTGTGTTGCTGTTTCGTCTCTGTGAAATCCAAACAAAACCAAAACTTCCTGTTTCACTGTTTATGTTTTAATTGCTGCTGATATACCTGTTTTTCCATTCGAGAGTTGTTTTTGTTTTCAAATTGCTTTTGGCATCTATTTTCGTTTCCGAAAATTTGGGTTAAGTTCGGATTTACAAAAAAAAAAAAAAAGGGGGGTAGGGAATTTGTTCTTCGAGTAACCAGAACCGTTTTCAAGTTTTCCTGAATTTTACTCTGCTGCTGCCGAACCCGCTTTACAAAGAAACCCGACAGATTTACCAATAGATTTCAGAGATTGTTTCGCTTTCAAAGCAAACAAATTTTCAAGTAAATTCTGTTTTCAGAAACCACTCGAAACTTCACTGTTTGCTCGGCCGACGAACCTCATCGTTTTATCGCCCAGAAAACCTGATTTCCGAACTATTTCATGCCGATAACCATCGCCGAACGTTTGCGTGGCTGAGGGATGGAAATCTTGGCTGCCGCGTTTCCTGAGCGACGAAATCTGCGATCTCCCCTTTTCTGTGCTTCGAACGCCGACAAGCTCCCCTGTTCTTGCCCGAAACTCGCCTGAAGTTTTAATTGTATTTTATTTTATTATTTCTTTTCTGCTTTATTGTTTTATTATTAAAAAAAAAAAAAAATCATTTAATTAAAATGACTATCTTCCCTAGTTTAATGTTTCATTTTAGTTAAGTTAAATTCCCCTAATATTTTTAGGATCCCGAATATAACTTAATTAATTTTTCCTAAAACTTAGACATGAAAACCCGTAGTGGAATCATACGTGAGGCGAACCAAGAATTAGAACTCGAACCCAATCAAGACAACGGAGTACCCCAATCTGGAAACCCCCACCTAGGAGAAACCAGTATGCAAGGTCAAATAGACGGCTTGGCCGGTGAAGTTAGTAGCATTGGCCAACAACTCAAGGATATTAAACTTGTTATGGAGAGAATTCTTCAAAATTCCCCGAGAGAAGCCTCCCATGACACATCCCCTAGGTTAAGGCCAGAGAACCCGAGAAGAAGGCCCACTGAACATGAGCCCCGCAATGAGTATGAAAGGCCCGAGGCCCCTAGGAGAAGAGTTCCCCACTATGACTTTAGAGAAGAGGATGAGTGGGCACTAGATGAAGAAGAGAATTTCCGTCCTAGTCGGCGGAAGGATTTAGATGACATGCAACACGTTAAGCTACATGTGCCATCCTTTAATGGGACATGTGATGGCCATACCTTTTTGGATTGGTTGGATAAGACAGAGAAAGTTTTTGAGTACTACGAGTACTCTGACCGAGTGAAGATCCAACTAGTGTCAGTAGAACTCACGGGCTATGCTGCACTATGGTGGTCAAACATTAAGGCCCAAAGAGAAAAGATAGGAGACGAGCCCATAACCTTATGGCGAGTAATGAAATCCTTAATGACCAAGAGGTTCGTCCCCAGTCAATATAAACAAGAATTGTTCCTACAAATCCAAAACCTTAGGCAAGGACATCAATCTGTAGAAGAATATCTCACGGAGTTCGAGACTCTTAGGATTCGTGGAGCCATGGACGAGCCTGAAGAACAAATTGTAGCTAGATTCATCCGAGGACTCACCCGAGATATAGCTGACACCGTGGAACTACACCCACTAGAATCCTTAGATGCGGTAGTTCAAATGGCTTTGAAGGTCGAACGTCAACTCACTCGAAAAAGAAAAGCTAATTACCCTCCAAAGTTCATTCCCAAAACTACCCCCAAGATCTCACCTAAGTTGCCCGAGCCCAGTAAGACCTTTACCAAGGCTGAAGGAAAAAGGCCTTTTACACGAAACTGGCCACCTAAGGAACAAGGCACTAAAGCTCATGAGGATAGAGCCAATGCACCCCGTTCTAGAGATATGAAGTGCTTCAAGTGTCAAGGACTTGGACATTTTATAGCCCAGTGCCCAAACCGAAGAGTAATGATCCTAAGAGAAGACACTGGTGAATATGAAAGCGAAGATGAACAACCCGAGGACGAAGTGGAGGAAGACGAAGAAGAAGAGACTAAATCTGAAGAAGAAGTTGTTCATGCACCGGATGGACCCCTACTCATGGTGAGTAGACGTGTACTCATGTCAGGGAGCACGGGAGAAGACTGTCAGAGAGAGAACATCTTTCACAGTAGATGTCTCATCAAAGATAAATTGTGCTCACTGATCATTGACGGAGGCAGTTGTGCAAATGTCGCCTCGAAAGAATTGGTTACCAAGCTAGGACTAGAGACCACCGCTCACCCCCATCCATATAAGCTTAGATGGTTGGATGACCGTGACGACGTCAAAGTGACCAAACAAGTCAAAGTTGAATTTGCCCTTGGAAAATATAAGGACACGGTCCTCTGCGATGTTGTACCTATGAGTGCAAGTCATTTGCTCTTAGGTAGGCCTTGGCAGTTTGACCGAAGAGTGAACCATGATGGATATACGAACTATTATTCTCTTAAGTTTGAAGGCAAAACCTTTAGATTTGCACCCATGACCCCGGCCCAAATATCCAAAGATGAAACTGCAAGAAAAGAAGCTAAGACTAAGGCTAGCTTGTTTATGACTAAAAACGAGATCGAAGCATCTGTGCTCAGAGGAGACCCCATGATTTTGATACTCTTTCGTGACAGAGTTATGGAGCTAGGAGAAATACCTACACCCGTTAAGAACTTGCTCCACCAATTCCAAGACGTCTTCCCAGAGGAGCTACCCCAAGGTTTACCACCCTTACGTGGTATTGAACATCAAATCGATCTCCAGCCTGGTGCGGTTTTACCTAACCGACCTGCCTATCGGATGAACCCCGAAGAGACAAAAAAGTTGCAAGAACAAGTACAAGAACTATTGGACAAGGGGTATATAAGAGAGTCTATGAGTCCCTGTGCCGTACCATCTTTATTGGTACCCAAGAAAGACGGCACTATGAGAATGTGTGTTGATAGCCGAGCCATGAATCAGATCACAGTAAAGTATAGGTTTCCCATACCTAGGCTCGAAGACATGATAGACGAGCTCAGCGGAGCCGCCATCTTTTCCAAGATAGATCTCAAAAGTGGCTATCATCAAATAAGAATGAAGGAAGGTGATGAATGGAAGACGGCCTTCAAGACTAAATACGGCCTATTTGAATGGATGGTGATGCCTTTCGGATTATCCAACGCGCCAAGCACATTCATGAGACTCATGCACCATGTGCTTAAAGAGTATTTGGGAAAGTTCATCGTTGTTTACTTCGATGACATTTTGGTGTATAGCACGGACCTTCCACAACACCTTAGCCACCTTAGTACCCTGTTTCAAACCCTTAGAAAAGCCAAGTTATTTGGAAACTTAAGCAAGTGTTCATTTGGACAAGACAAGGTGTACTTCCTAGGATTTATCATCTCTAAGGACGGCATGGAAGCTGATGAGAACAAGATTAAAGCTATCAAGGATTGGCCTACACCGAATTCGGTCACTGAAGTTCGTAGTTTCCATGGCCTAGCTTCCTTTTATCGGAGGTTCATACAAAACTTCAGCTCGATAGTCTCACCACTCACGGATTGCACCAAGAAAGTGAAGGAGTTTACTTGGACCCCGAATTGTCAAAAGAGTTTCGAGCTGATCAAGGACAAGTTGTGTCATTCGCCTGTACTTGCACTCCCCAATTTCAATCAAGTATTTGAGGTAAAGAGTGATGCCTCGGGGGTTGGTATAGGTGCAGTACTTATGCAAGAGGGGAAACCCGTTGCATATTTTAGCGAAAAACTCAAAGGAGCTACACTCAATTATTCAACCTATGATAAGGAGTTTTATGCGGTTATTAGAGCTTTGGAGCATTGGCAACATTACCTCCTACCTCGAGAATTTGTTATCAACACCAACCACCAATCGCTCCGACATATCAAGAGTCAGCATAAGTTGAATAAGAGGCATGCTAAATGGGTGGAGTTCTTAGAGAGGTTCCCCTACACTTTGAAATATTTAAAGGGAGAAAACAATGTCGTGGCCGACGCGCTTTCAAGGAAACGCATTCTCCTTACGGAATTAGGAACCAGGTTCTTTGGTTTTGAGTGGGTCAAAGAGAATTATGAAACCGACCCAGATTTTGGAACCTACTACGCTAAGTGCAAAGAAAAGACCACAGGAGAATACCGTCTCATGGATGGTTATTTGATAAAAGCGGGAAAGTTATGTATTCCCCAAGGAAGTCTAAGACGGTGTCTCGTGAAAGAAGCACATTGTGGAGGCTTGGCAAGCCATTTCGGAGAGAAGAAGACCTTGGACATGCTCAAGGAAAATTTCTATTGGCCCCGCATGATAAAAGATGTCCACCGTCTAGTGGAAACATGTGTGGTATGCAAGAAAGCCAAGAGTAGGCTTCTCCCTCAAGGTTTATATATGCCTCTGCCAGTCCCATCACACCCATGGACCGACGTTAGTATGGATTTCGTTCTAGGACTACCCCGAACTGCCCGAAGTAAGGACTCCATTATGGTAGTTGTGGATCGTTTTTCCAAGATGGCCCATTTCATTCCCTGTACCAAAACAGATGATTCCTCCATGATAGCTGATCTGTACTTTAAGGAAATCGTTCGCCTACATGGAATTCCACATTCAATAGTGTCAGATCGGGACACTAAATTTTTGAGCGCCTTTTGGACCACCTTATGGAGAAGGTTGGGGACCAGGTTGTGTTACAGCACATCCTTCCATCCCCAAACGGATGGTCAAACGGAAGTCGTTAATAGGACCTTAGGCACCCTCTTACGCAGTATTGTAGGAAAAAAACTAACCAATTGGGACATCGTCCTTCCTGGCTTAGAATTTGCCTACAATCGCAACCTACATTCCACTACTCAGCAATCGCCCTTTGAGGCTGCCTATGGGTTTAATCCATCTACACCGTTGGACCTTGTACCCCTACCATTCAAAGACTTAGCTAATCCATCAGGAGCAGACAAGGCTGAACGTATTAAGAAACTACATGAGAATGTTCGAAAAGCCATCGAGAAAAGGAATAGTGCTGTGGCCAAACAAGTAAACAAGGGACGTAAAGAAGTTATTTTTAAAGAAGGAGACTTAGTTTGGTTGCATCTACGTAAGGAAAGGTTTCCCGATCAAAGAAGGTCAAAGCTTCTTCCTCGAGCAGATGGCCCTTTTAAGGTCTTGGAGAAAATTAATAACAATGCCTACAAGATAGAGTTACCTGGAGAATATGGCGTGTCAGCAACCTTCAACGTCCAGGACTTATCTCCATACAAAGGCGAGGAAGATGGCCTTGATGGGCCCGACTTATCAGATTTGAGGACAAATCCTCAACAACCTGGGGAGGATGTTGTGCCCCGTAGGCCCATCACACGATCACAGGTACATTCACATGTTTTATCTAATTTATGTACTTACACACTTTACTCTTTTGCAGGTGACATTTCTTACACCGAATTGGAAGACGTACTCACCGATGTAAAGTGGGAGATGGAAGCTCAAGATCCGGAGCAACCGAAGCACGTCATTGCTTGGGAGACAAGGCTTGGAGAACCAGAAGCTCATATGGGAATTTGTCTTCCCGAGCATTGATTTTATGTATTTTTATTTTAAAACTTATTGGGCAAACATTGGCCTTTTTGTTAAGATTTTTATAAGCATGCATGTTAGGCATTTAGGGCTAGATGCTTGGTAGGATAGATGTGGCTTGGTTTGGTTTTAATTGGCTTGAGAACCAAAGGAGTGGGTTAAAGAAGAAAAACCAGTTGCTGTGCATTGAGGGAGAACCGGACCAGCTGTTGCTGCTTGAAGAAAACCGGCCGCTGCTTAAATAAAGTGAACCGAATGAAGCTTCAATCCATTGAACCAGAAATTTGCGAAGGGGAACAACCAGAGAACCAACGGCGACATTCGATCGACGGTGGGGACCATTACCGTTTTTGGCCCGATTTCCCTCTGCGTTCGTGTCGGAGCAGCTTCCTTGCAAGGAAACCGGCGAGCTGACATGGAAGCAGGGCTACCCCTCGAATCCCTAGCGCCAGAGGAATCTCGATGGAGTCTGCTTCTTCTTCCCGCGCCTTCAACGGTTCTCGGCCAATTTTTTTTGAATGTTTCTCCAGCCACTAGGTACTATATATCATTGCAATTGGTGTTTGTAATTTTTGGTTCAGTTTATGAGAACAAGTAGACCGTTTCCCTAAGAGAGAAACCGAGAAGGAATTCGCCGACAGGTGAGCTTCGGCTTTGCCGAATAGGAGACAGCCTCCTAGTTCAACAACCCGAGGTTGTTGTTGAACTCTAGCACCATTCTCCTCTCCTCCCTATCGAGGGTTGGAAACCAGAAGGAGGTGGACAGAACCGGTTCCTCAAGTCGACGCCTTCCTCTGGAAAAGCGTTCTGTCGGAGCTAAACATTGGTTAGCTGACCGACTTGAGGTTGTGTAAGTCTCTGTTGAATTAACTGGACCACGCCATTCATCTTTCACACACTTCACTCACACGACACTAATCTCACTAAATTTTCTGGTTTTTACTGTATTTTCTCTCCCGTTTAGTTTTCTGTTCTTGAGGTCACTCGGCTTGGCCGAGCACCAGAGTTGCTAACGATCCATTTCAGTCTTGTAGGAGTTTAGTCAAGGCTTGACCCACAACAATGTCATTGTCGGTGAATCTCACGCCCTCGCTCTCGCAGGTGGTTTTTCATTTCGAAAATTTCCATTGTTTTCTGCTTTCCATCAATTAGCTTGATGATTGTTTATAAATCTGCAATCTTTTTCAATATATCTAAACTTCTTACAATTTCTACATTGAGGTTTTTCGACATGAAAACAATTTTTCTCCAAGTGGTTTTTTTTTTTTTTTTTTTTGCAAATACCACAAGGTGGAAATTCTCTCGTTTTTCCTTTCAACTTTCTCTCTTTAGAATCATTTTTTTTTATCCTTTTGAGGCTTTTTCTTCAAATCCTTGTTCTTGTTCTTCAGACTCGCTTTGGATTGAAAGGCATGCTTCAAAGAATTATCACCCATTCTGATATCCCCTGGATCGGCGATCATCAAACTCGGCCAAACCCTTGGTCGAGCTTTTTTGTGTTCTAATAAATGTGCTAGTATTACAGGTATCTGCGCCCCAACGAGCAACGCACGCGCTCAAGAGCCACCAACACACATTTTTTTTCCAGTTCACCTGATCAGTCCGGTTCAAGTGACCCAGTACATCTCCAATGGCTATTAACAGGCAGAATTCACAGACGCTCCTCTTAAGCTTCT
The DNA here is from genome assembly GCA_022432975.1 of Begonia masoniana. NCBI lineage: Eukaryota > Viridiplantae > Streptophyta > Magnoliopsida > Cucurbitales > Begoniaceae > Begonia > Begonia masoniana. The sequence continues at coordinate 15,677,071 of CM039513.1, forward strand.
TCCTCCCTTCTCTTCTGATTCTTTTTCTCGGTATTTAAGCTTCCCTCCACCATTGTAAATCTTTGGTTAATCTATTGAATATTTGGAAAAGGAAGAGAGTTTTCTTCAAAGAAGGATTTTCCTTCGTAGGTGCAAAGCACCGAACGCTTGGTGAACCTCACCGAGGAGTTTAAGCCTCCATTACCAAATCAAGCTCAAGGTTGCTTGTTTGGTTCTTAAGCCTCCCTTCTCCCTCACTCTTTGAGAGGAGGAAACAGCAGAAGGTGATGAAAATCGTTCCCCGTCGTTGGTGGACATCTTCGGCAACGAAGTTGTCTTTTTCTCGAAGGAATAATCTTGACCTCACGTTCTGACGCTGGGCATTCCCTCAACCATTTCGCATTCATCTTAACATCACTCACTTCCCAGAGAAAGATTTGCAGACCTGGACCCTAACATTTGGTATCAGAGCTTAGTGCTCTTCATGCATTGTGTTTTTCCTCTATTATTTTCATCTGTTCTGTTCCTGTTGATTGTTTCTTTTCTGTTTTTTGATTTTGTGTTCTGTTGTGTTATGTCTTGTTATCGTTTTGTGTTTCATGCTCACTCTATGTTTCACCCACAGCACTTGTTAATTTTGTTTTCAAATCGTGTTAGTGATCAATATGTTTTGCTGTTATGTTTTAGTTTCAATTTGCTGTTTGCTGTTCTGATTTTTCTGGTTTTCCTATTTCTGTGTTAGTCAATTAGAGTATGTTTAGCTTGTTTTGTGTCCTTTTTAGTGTCTTAAAATGTCTCAGCATGTTATGTTTAGAGTCCATGATTAGAAGTCGATTTGTTTTCAAAATTCTGTTCTGGTTTTTTAAAAACTTTCCTACTTTTTTTTCTTCTTGTTCTATTTGCTGTTTTCTGCAGCTTGTTGGTCCAATTTTTCTTAAGTTTTTCAGCATCTTTGCTGCCCTTTTTAGAGTCATTCACCGTGATTAAAAGCTAGGTTTTAATTGATAAATTTGTAGCATCTATTTTCTGTTTTGGTGAACATTTGTATTGTGTATGTGTTTGAATTTGCTGTTTCTTTGGATTATATTGCTGTGACTATTATCTGATATGATTTTTGTCATTTTAACCTCATATTTCTAGCGTGAATTAGTCATGGTTCGTATCTGTTTAATTTTCAGAATGTTTTCTTGAAAAGCATGTTCATTTTATGTTTGTGATTTGTTAGAAGCTATTTTTCAGCATGTTGTGTTGTGTGTATGTTTTGGAATTTGCTGTTTTCTTGAGGATTCCAATTCTGTTATGAACTGATATAATTTTAACCATATTAACCTCATATTTCTGATAAGCAAGTATAAATTAACCATGGCCCGTATCAGTTTAATTTCATGATGTTATTCTTGAATAAAAGTATATTCTAATGTTGTGTTTTTTAGTCTTAATTTCTGTTCTATTAGGTGATTGTTTTTGGTTGTTTGTTTCTGTTTTTAGAACCATGTTTAGTTGTTTAGGTTTATGTTGGTAAAATTTAATTTACATAGAGAATGGATTAGAAAATGAAATGATAAATCTTAATTCTCATGTTAGTTTGCATTTTGCTGAAATTGTTGTGTTGTTCTGATGATTCTAAAATTTAATTGTGTGTTACTTTGTTTGTGTAGTTGGTCTTTTTAGTTGTTGTGTAGGTGTCTTATTTGCTGTTCAAATTGCTAGGAGGTTTAGCATTTGAACCTTGCCAATTCTGTTTAGTTCTAGGTTGCATTTTTCTGGTTTTTGCTAATTGTTTTGTTGTTTTTCAAATCTTTTTTTTTTTTTTTTTTTTTTTTTTTTTTTTTTTTTTTTTTTTATATTGTGTTGTTTGTGTAGGACTTCCTCCATGACAAACCAAATTTAAGATTTGAAGTCCAATCTTCAATAACTCGGAGAGGATGATATGCCATGGATCGACGATCATCAAACTCGGCCAAACCTTGGTCGAGCTTTTTGTGTTCTAATAAATTTGCTAGTGTTGCAGGCATCTTTAAAGGTTAGGTTGGATACTTAAAGAGGGAATTTGTCTTCCTTTATCAAATTATGTAATCGAGCTTTTATTTCCTTTATGTTTTAGGAAACTTTTAGCATTGGGCAAACTTAGCTTTTTTAAAATTATTTGGCAAACTTTAGTCTTGTTTTGCTTTAGTTTGGATGTTTGTAATGGTCTTTAGGAAGGTTAGGATGAATCTAAGGCTTGGAGCAAAAGAAGGCATTGAAGATCAAGTTGGAACCTCTTTGGAGCATTTTGTCGAACAGTTGGCGTGCATTAGTATTCAGGCAGTAGACGTGCGCACGGATGAAGGCAGCATGCACAAGGAAGATAGGTGACGCCGCAGCAGCACGCGCACAAGAAGACAACGCCGCGTGCATCACCGCAACAGCACACACACTCCAGCGCGCCCCAGCGAGCGCCAAGGCGCGTACCAGCCAAACAGCGCCAGCGCACGCACCAGCAAGCACCAGCGTATGCGCCAGCCAGCCAGCGTGCGCACCGACGAGCAGCGCACCCCCAGGAGCCACCAACACACCTTTTTTTCCGGTTCACCCAATCGGTCCGATTCACGCGACCCGGTTCATCTCCAACGGCTATTAACGGGCAGAATTCGCAAACGCTCCTCTTCAGCTTCTTCCTCCCTTCTCTTCTGATTCTTCTTCTCAGTATTTAAGCTTCCATCCACCATTGTAGACGTTTGGTTAATCTATTGAATATTTGGAAAAGAAAGAGAATTTTCTTCAAAGAAGGATTTTCCTTCGTGGGTGCCAAGCACTGAACACTCGATGAACCTCATCGAGGAGTTGAAGCCTCCATTACCAAGTCAATCTCAAGGTTGCTTGTTTGGTTCTTAAGCCTCCCTTCTCCCTCACTCTTTGAGAGGAGGAAACAACAGAAGGTGATGAAAACCGTTCCTCGTCATTGGTGGACATCTTCGACAACGAAGTTGTCATTTTCTCGAAGGCCTAATCTTGACCTCACGGGCTAGCGATGGGCATTCCCTCCACCATTTCGCATTCCTCTGAACATCACCCACCTCCCAGCGAGAGATTTGCAGATCCGAACCCTGACACATTCTTGCTAACCTTTGTTCCCGAGCTTGAAGAGAACTCATTAACTCAATAACTAATAGCTTCTACAAGTCCTTTGACTCCTCAATCGCAACCACTATATGCTCATATTTTTCCAGGTAAACTAATCAAAATCTTTTGAACAATCTTTTGATCAGTCACCTTTTCATCGAGACCCCTCATTTGATTAACAACTTCAATTAATCTAGAACAATATATTTTTATTTTTTTGGAGTCTTTTATTTTTAAATTCTCAAACTCCCTTTTACAGCCTTGAAGTTTGATGATCATTACCTTTCATTTCCTTGAAATTTTGTATGTAGAATCTCTCAAATTTTGGCCACGTCAACCTTGGAAAGATTAATACATTGTCTATTGAAGAATGAACAATGTTTTTGGCATCCTTGGTGCTCTCTTACTTACTTTGGGTTGAAGTCAAGCTTTCCTCTTATGGAATCATTACCCCTTTTCCCGCTACATCCCACAGATTTTGAGATAGAAAAAAGTCTTCATTTTGATACTCTCGTAAGAGTAGTCTTCGCCATTGAAAATAGAAACATAATGTTGACACTCTAATGATTGTCATTTTCGACCCTCTTGATGAATCTGGTTTGATTATAATATTCTGTCTTAGTTTTTCACTAAGTATTCTTTTATAGACTTGCATAGGAATTTGACAGATTAAATAAAAATATTTGTTTCTTATCTCCCAACACATAAAAATATAAGAAGTTTTATAGCAAATAAACATCACACCTAAACTTTTTAATAATAACATTTCTTCAACTGTCGTTTGTTGCAACTTCTTAAACTCATAAAACAATTCATACTCTAGTGGGCTTGGTCCTTCGTCTACTACCTCCATTGAAGTTTCTTAAAGCCTCAATATTTGCTGTCATGGCATCTTGACGTTGCGTGAATTCATAGAGTTGTCTTGAGTTCCTCATTTGTGCATTTTCTTTTCTTTTTTTTGTAAAATTCAGTGGTTAATATGAAATTTATTGTATGGTGGACCAAGGTTCAAAATATTTACACTTTCAATTTGTTTGATAATCTTTTCTTGAACTCATAAAACTTACGCTTTGACACCTAATATTTCTGTCACCACACGCAAGGAGGCCATGACAGAAAACAAAAAGAACAATATGATCTCGGAAGATAGTAACCGTCCAACCGAAGACATTATTGTTGGTTCACAGCAGCGGAAGTCTTATGAATCATTTAAAAGTGCATCACATGACAGGGGTCTAAGCACATGGGTTATCATCAAAATAAATATGAAATAAAATATAATTGTCTAAAAAAGTAATTTTAAAATAATAATAAAAGGTTAAAACTTAAATTATCTTATTGGTCTATGGGTCTTTCAGTGTTATTGATTTTGCCCCTGTGAAAAATATTACGATCAGGGACTTTGACTAGATGCAATATGAATTTTAAGTATTATAGTCAATGTTTAGAAAATCGTTTCTTTTATTAGCATGCATAGATTTTTCTTTATTGAAACTATTTTTCAAAACCAGGTTTTATGAACCTTTAGTAAGACTTTTCTAAAAACATTTTCTATGTATATCTCATAACATAAAATATTGCCTCCATTAATTTTCAAGCGAAAACTCTCTCTTTCAAAACCATGAGAGCACATAGACCATAATCGAATACCATACATAAATACAAATCTATAAAACTTGTACCTGTATAATAAAAACTAACATACTATAGCATAGAACATTTCCTTATTTTGTATATTTCTCAAAATAAAATTTTTAAAACCATCATGCAACTGATGAATATAATATAAACTCCTACTTCAGTTTGACTTCTTAGTGTTATCGATTATCTTTGTGTTGGATAAATTTCTTTCTTGAGATTGCTCCCAAAGTCCTTGGTGAATTACAATCATCTCATCATCGTACTTCATCAATACAATTTATTATAAGATATCTAAAAGTATCTAGGTTAGGGATACGACCCATTCAAGATAGATATAACATATTTCATTTTTACGCACAAAATTGTGCTAGTGTCATGAACTCACACTAGGTGGTGCCACATCATTTCAACTCGAAGCTTTAGCACTGCCTTTTAGTGCCACACACCCACCTAGAACCCCTCGTGTCAACCTCGACAATGCAGTGTAGACAGTCTCATCTTCACGATGCAACATGTGGCACAAAATTGCGCATTCTAGACTACGTTGCATGATATTCAAAGGCATCACAACATTGACGCCTTTTGATGAACAGAGTAACAATGTTGGCGCGACAAGAACTTAGAAAATGGTTTTCTTCGACCTGTTTTCTGATTTCAAACACAAATGCATTATTCACATTAGTCAGGACTCCAAAATTATTCATCTATACCCTGAATACTATAACTTAACTTTGTTTTAATAATTTCTCGATGATGAATCCTTGACTATGAGCTGCACCAAGAGATTCATTTGAGAGAGGGAGAAAGATAGTTAGATTGACAATGTCGGCATCGGATCTTTATGAAAAATTCCAGTGTCGGAACTCTGTTTTGCTCTCCCTCTCTCCTTCATTTTAGTTGGCAGCAGCCTTCGTGTTTTCTTTTCTCAAAAATTATCCATTTCTTCCACGATGGGCAATAGGGGTGGGCACAGGTCGGTTCGGTCAGGTCCCGAGCCCGGACTAAAACTGGACCGAGTCTTCGGAAAATTTTTCCCGAAGACCGAAACCGGCCCTAGGAGGAACCTGGACCGGACTGAAAATTTGGTCAGGTCCCGGTCCGGTCTTGGTTCCTCCCACCCTAATATATTTTTTTTTAAATTGTTAATTTATAAAAATTTTCACCCTAATATTCGCAGCAAAATCGAGCCCTACTCTATGAGTGAGGAGAGAGGCCCGACGACCAGCCAAAGACAGGCGAGGCGAGGCGAGGTGAGGCATCGGGAGGGATTCTGCGAGTGCATTCTTCCGTCTGCGTGAGTGCGTTCTCCGTGAGTGTTTTATTCTGCACTTAGGGGACAAAGGGGAGGCAATCCGAGCAGGCGACTCAGGTATTTGTCATTCGGAGGTCAGGACTCAGGTGTTCGGAGGTTTGGTGTTCGCCGTTCAGAGGTGGGGACTCGGGTGTTCTGGACCTCTGGTTTGGATTAGGGAGCAAACTGCGAAGGAAGACTGAAGATTCAAGATTGAGACGAAGCGAAGGAAGTCTAAGTATCCCTAACTTAGGGATACTCAGCAGATCTAGAACGAGGTCGGGAAGTGGGAGGGCGACTTCGAGACTCGGGTAAGCCCTGGAACTTGGAAGGCTAGAATTGATGAGTCTTTAAGTTCGGTCCACCGATCCGGTCTAAGTTCTTCGGGATTTCAGGCACTGGAACCTGGATCGGACCAAAGGACCTCGGTTCCAAGGGCTTTGAACCGAAGACCAGACCGCGATCCATCAAATAGGGACCGAACCCGGACCGAAACTGCCGGTCCGGTCCGGTTTCCATCCACGGTCCGGTCCTACCCACCCCTAATGGGCAAAGCCTAGTTATGTTTAAAAATAATAATTCCTTTATATATTTTATTATTTTAAATATTATGTAGTAATATATATTATTTGAAAACTCAATGTTTTAATTTCTATTCATCGAAAATTCAACTATCATATGATAAATTAATTAGATAATTATCGACAATATTATCTCTTCTTAATTATGTCTATTGTCTAATTAATGTATTTTTACTTATTCCATTTCATATTTCATCACTTTTACAGAATTACTTATTTTAGATGATTTAAAATTTCAGAAATTAATTGCTCATTGCTTTAATTAAAACTTTACTGGTTATCACCTGCTACAAAATTTTTGTGGTTTTTGTAGCAAGTTTCCATCCAATCGAGAAAGAAAATTTAACAATTTATTAATAACATGATTCAACATTATGATACATGACATTTCATTAGGGTAGAAAATGATAAAAATGTAACAAGATCACCTGGTTGATTTGATGAAAATCACGAGAAAAATTTGTGTTTCGATGTAAACGCTACAAATATTTGTATTGTGCATCAAATAAGGATGAGTAAATAATATACAAAGATGAAATTCGACAAATTGAAATTCGACATTTACTCTAAATCACTTCGAAAGGAAGAAACAAAGTTAAACAAAGTAAATTAAGTCTATTGGTGCATTATGAATTGATTATCATCGACAAGCAAGAAACCAATAATTAAATGTTTACCCAATTATTAGTATTACAATAGTTTGAAAACTCTTAATAAAATCTATTCAAATGAAGATGTAGTTAGAAAGATTCTTATGTGATTACCTTGGTGAGGGCAACCAAGAAGGCTAGCAATTCAAAAAGCAAGGTATATTTGAATACAATGAAGTTGGAATAGTTGATTGAATCATTCATTAAAAATGTACTTACATTCATTCAAAATGTATATTTGAATACAATGAAGTTGGAATAGTTGATTGGATCATTCATTCAAAATGTACTTACATTCATACTATATCAACAATATACGTATTTCAACAAATTCGAAACACATCATATCAAGTATTTTATCTTTAGTGATGTTATACATGTAGAGTTCTGACAACTCTTGAAATTGGTATATTTTTTTATAACATTGTTAAAAAATCGATGATTGAATGAATAAAGAATCATATTTTGTCACAGAATGTTTCAACATCGCACAATATTGAGATTGTGTATAAAAAATTCTTCTTTTATTCCTTTTCAAGGAAAATGCAATGCATAATTTTTATTTTATCCAGCATCATGTTGAGAAGCTGCATAGATTCTAGATATTGTTAAAAGAGTAAGAGAAGGGCTACAAGCAATTTGAAGGAAAATTTCAAAGAGAGAGAAAATAGTTTGTTGAAGAAAGTGTGGAGAAACTACTGGCAGCTAAAGATATTGGAGAAAAAAGAGGATGAGCTGATATGATTTTCAAAGCGTAGTTGAGGAGAGAGAAGAAAGTAGAATCGAGACAATTGAATTTAAAAAAAACAATGGTTATTCCAGAGGAAGAGAGCCCACCAAAGTGGCCTAAAGGCCCAAACAAAACAGAACCATTGAAGGAGACAACCCCATAGAGAACCAGATAGCCAAACAAGGGAAGAAAGAAGAGAAAAACAGGAGGGAAAAACAAAAACTCATCGACAAGGATTCAGAACACGATCTGAAGTGGGTTTGTCTTGTGTTAGGATTAGACGCCTTAATCCACCTGTAACGAACGATCGAGAATACGAAAAAGAAAACACACAAATTTATAGTAGTTTACTCTCGATATGAAAGCTACGTCCATTGGACGCTGACAGATTTCACTCAGAACAAAAATGAGTTACAACGATTTTTGCCTCACACTCTTAGACCTTTTACGATAACCTAAATATGCCTTTATATAATAGATGAATTAAGATTACAGAATAACATGGTAAATATGACCAAAATACCCTCAAACCTAAAATAGGCTCTATAACTCAACAATCTCCAACTTGGAAACTAATCTCATCATCTTTCCATCTATAGCGGCTTTATTTCAATATCTTATCTAAGAAGTTTGACTGAAGTTGCGTACAACTTCAACTTCTCACTCGTCACTGCTTTCGTCAACATATTAGCTGAATTCCGACTCCCTAGGATATTCTCAAGTGCTAATACTTCATCTTCTAAGACGGATCTGATGAAGTGATAACGTACCTGTATATGCTTTGTCTTGCCATGCTAAACCAGGTTCTTTGCCAAATGGATGGCACTTTGACTATCACAATGCAATACACTCTCATCGTAGTTTTGGTCTAACTCGCGTAAGAAAAGCTGCAATCACATCATCTCCTTCACGACTTTTGTCAACGCAATATACTCGACTTCACAACTTGAAAAAGCAACTACATCTTGAAGTCTCGAAACCCAACTGATTGTGGTGCCACCTAAAGTGTAGACATAACCAGTCTTGCTCTTACTACTGTCAATATCACCACAGTTATCAGCATCAACGTATCCATCCAAGCCCAAGTCTGACTTTCGAAAACATAGAGCGAATCACGAACTATCCTTCAAGTATCGCAAGATCCACTTTACGGCTTCCCAATGTTTCCTTCCTAGATTACTCATAAACTTGCTGACAACTCCCACTGCATGTACAATGTCTGGTCATGTGAAAACCATCGCGTACATAAGACTGCCAACAGCAGAGGCATAGGAAAAAGTAGCCATGTAGTCCTTCTCTTCATCGGTCGAGGGTGACTGATCTTTTGATAGTCTGAAATAACTAGCCAACGGTGTAGTGACTGGCTTAGCATCGTGCATCTTGAACCTGCTAAGAACCTTCTTCACATACTCTTCTTGTGAGAGTTTGAGAACCTCCTTGTCCCAGAAAATCCTCATCCCAAGGATTTGTTTGCAGCACCCAAATCTTTCATTGCAAACTCTTTACATAACTTCATCTTCACCCTGTCAATCTCATGTAAGCTTGCTCCAACAATCAACATATCATCAACGTAAAGGAGCAGAATAATGTAGGAGTTATCAAACCTTTTGATGTAGTAGCAGTTATCAGCTTCACATCTTACAAAATTGTTACTCTTCATGAAGCTATCGAATCTTCTGTACCATTGCCTTAGAGTCTGTTTCAAGTCATACAAGCTCTTCTGAAGCTTACACACAAGCTCCTTTTTATCTTTCACCTCAAAATCTTATGGTTGCCGCGTATAGATCTCTTCATCTATATCACCGTGAAGAAAAGCAATTTTCATGTCCATCTGCTAAAAATGAAGGTCTTCTTTCACAACCAAACACAAGACAGTTCTAATCGTCATCAACTTTACCACTGGTGAGAAAATCTGGGTGTAGTCAATACCTTTTGTTTGTTGTAAACCTTTGACAACCAACCTAGCCTTGTATCTCCTGCTCCCATCATGTTCTTCTTTGATCCGGTAAACCCACTTGTTGTGCAATGTTTTCTTACCCTTCGGCAATTCAGCCAATTGTCAAGTTTGATTTGACTTCAATGAGTCCATCTCATCTTTCATGGTTGCCTCTCATTTAATCAAATTATCAGACTGTACTACTTCCTCATAACATTCTGGTTCTCCTACATCGGTCAACAAGATGTAATTAGGAGACGGAGACCATCTATGGACTGGTTTGCTGATTATGGATGATTTTCTCAGTTCTGCAATCGGCGTTTGCAGATTTACTTCTGGAGCCACATTCTAGCCAACCTCTTCTTCAACAACACCCTGATTTTCTTCAGCAATCGAAGTATTATCAACTGAAAAATCTCTCAAGTTGACCACAGTAAACTCTTTCAATACAGAACTTCCACTGTCAGAAGTCTTACCAACAACATCTTTGTAACGGAACTGTTCGTTGAAGATGATGTTCCTATTGCAAATGATCTTCTGATTTTGATTATCCCAGAAATGATAACCAAACTTGGCGTCACCATAACCAATAAGAAAACACTTATTAGATTTCAAATCAAGTTTGCTTCTATCAGAATTATAAATATGAACACATGATAAGCATCCAAACACTTTCAGAAAAGAAAAGTTTACCTTTTTACCACTCCAAGCTTCTTCTGAAATTTTGAAATTTAGAGGTATAGAGGGTCCTTTGTTGATCAAATAGGCTGCAGTGTTGACTGTATCTGCCCAAAAAATTTTAGGCAGCCCAACGTGCAATCTCATGCTCCTTGCACGTTCATTCAGCGTTCTATTCATCCTTTCAGCTTCTCCATTCTCTTGAGGTGTTCGAGGAATAGTCTTCATCATCTTGATCCCATTCACAGCACAATACTCTTTGAAATCTGCATCGATGTACTTGCCTCCGTTGTTGGACCTCAAACACTTCACCTGCAGATTGGTTTCATTCTCAACCAAGGTCTTCCATTTCTTGAAAACACTAAATACATCAGACTTGTTTTTCATGAAGTATACCCATACTTTTGTTGCTGAATCATCTATGAACGTCACATAGTAGTATGATCCACCAAGAGAAGAAACAGGTGCGGGTCCCTGCATGTCAATGTGCGTCGATTCTAGTTTTTTCTTATTCAGCTCCTTCCCAACCTTTAAGAAAGTGACACGTTCTTCTTTTCCAAAAAATGCACATTTCACATAGCTGATGTTCAACAGATTTCAACTTCGGAATCTGACCATTCTTGACAAGAAGTTTCATTCCTTTTTCGCTCATCTAGCCTAACCTACAATGCCACAACTCTGTGTTCTCTGAGCTATCAACAACAGCAATTGTGTCTCTACATGTAAAAGTCATGTATAAGGTTCCTATTTTGTGACCTCGAGCAACGACCATCGCTCTTTTATTTACCTTTCAATCACTGTTTCTAAAACTGACATTGTGACCTTCACCATCAAGCTGTCCAACTAAAATCAGATTTCGCATCGACCCTGGAATGTGTCTCACTTTACTAATCTTCCAAACAGAACTGTTTGCCATCTTCAGTTTGATGTCACCAATGCCCACAATATCCAGTGGCTCACCATCTGCAAGGTAGATTTTTCCATAGTTTCCAGCCACATAATTTTCCATTAATTCTTTGTGTGTAGTGGTGTGAAAGGACGCTCTCGAGTCAAAAATTCACGAGTCTATCAGGCTGTCAACTGAAAGAAGCAACGCGTCAGTGATGTTTTCCGTTACTACATTTGCTCCATCACCTTTGTCATTTTCGTTCTTCTTCAGTGCTCTACAATCCTTCTTCATGTGACCCTGATTGCTACAATTTCAACACTCAAGTGTTCGTCGGGACTTGGACTGACCTCTTCCATTCTTTAACTTGGATCTGTTCCTACCCCGGTTGGAGTTTCTCTCATTATTTCTACCTCTGTTTTCAACATCCAGAGCTGAGCCTTTTGATATTTCACTAGAATCAATCTTACGAACCCTTAGCAAGAAAACAATCCCTCACATCGGTGAATACCAATTTTGAACTTCCAACTGAGTTACTAACTGCTACCCTCATAGGCTCCCAGCTATTCGATAGAGACGCCAACAAAATTAAGGCACAAACCTCATCTCCAAAATCAATTTCCACATATAGCAATTGATTCACAATCGTATTGAATTCATTCAAATGCACTGCGACAAAAGTACCATCAATCATCTTCAGATTAAAAAAAAAAATTCATCAGAAATACCTTATTATTTATGGAGGGTTTCTTGTACATATCAGACAGAGCCTTAATCAGACTCCCAGTGGTCTTCTCCTTCGCCACGTTGTGAGCAATGCTTTTGGCTAGCATCAATTGGACGACTCATAAAACCTGTCTGTTAAGGAGATTTCATTCTCTATCTTCCATCTTCTCTAATTTTGCACTCAAAGAAAGATGAAGTTTCTTTCCGTAAAGTAATCCCCTATTTGCATTCTCCGAAACGCCAAATTTGTTCCATCGAATTTTTCAATACCATGTCTTGTATATAGTCACTTGCCATCGTTATCAAAGACTCCGACCTAGCCTTAAGCTCTTCACCCTAATAAATAATTTAAGTCCGCCCAAATTGATTTCAGAACTTTCAATTCTCAAAAAAATCACAAATTTAATCACCAATATTTGAAAAACAAATACTTAACTCTGATAACCCCAAAAATTGGATATTTTTGAACCTATCATGAAAAAAACTTTGGCCCCGTTATCCCAACAGCAAAGACAATCGGCATGGAAGAACTACCTCTGGGCAGGATCGGAGTTACGAGGCGGCCGGTTCGTTGCAGCGAATGGCAATCGGCCCTGTTCGATGCTCGGGGACAGCGGCAGCTAAGCAAGCTTGTCTTCTTCTCTCGCGAAGAAGGCAGTGATGTGATGAATGGAGAACGGCGCGTCTTCTGTTTGATGGTCGGTGACAGCTTAGGGTTTCTCTTTTCTCATCGGACAGTGGTGACAGTTGTTTCTGTGGCGTCGGAGCTGTGTGTCAACCTCTTCTCCTTCTCTGTGTCAGACGGTGGCGGCAGACAGCTTCTCTGTTCTTCTTCGCGGTGAAGAAGAACAGAACAAAAAGAAAAGAATATTCCTTTTTTTCTTATATCTTTTTCTCCCTTTGCAAATTTCACGCACCGAATTTGTAAACCTGTAAAATCGTTTGATACCTTCAAAAAATCAAACTCTGAATTTCGAAACCTTCAACCTGAAGCTCTGATACCAGTTGTTAGGATTAGACACTCAAATTCACCTGTAACGAAAGATCGAGAATGGGAAAAAGAAAACACACAAATTTATAGTGGTTCACTCTCGATGTGAAAGCTACATCCACTAGCCGCTGACAGATTTTACTAATAACAAAAATAAGTTACAACGGTTTTTACCTCACACTCTCAGACCTTTTACGACAACTTAAATGCGCCTTTATATAATAGACAAATTAGGGTTACATAATAACATGGTAATTATGACCAAAATACCCTCAAACCTAAAATAGACTCCATAACTCAACATCTTGCTGTAGCCAACAGAGGAAGATCACATCAGACCTATTCATTCCTCACTCTCATAATATCGTTCCACGCTTTGCATGACAACTATTTGAGTGGCAGACACTATTGCAGCATCGTGCAATATCGTTTCAAAGAGAATATTTTTCATTGTTTTCTTGTTTTCAATACGATGATCTTTAATATTAATATGACGATATTTTTTGTAACACCCGACATTTCGGCCAGGTGATTTTCTGACCATTTTCATTGTCACCCTCTTATTTAACCGTTATGATTTAAATTTAATGTTAAGACAAATTTATTACAAGTTGAGTAAAACTAGGTTAGGTGGCAGTTTTGTAATTAGAATCGATGGATTTAGTATAAATAGGAAATGGAAACCTTAAATCTCATTTATTGCCACTGTAGCCGACATTCCCTCTCGGCGATTTCTTCTCTCCCAAGTTCTTGCTCTCGGCTACCAGAACTTTCCTCTGCCGACGACCGGTTTCGAGCTTGCTTTTTTCTGCAAATCCACACCCGAGGTATGAAATGGACAATGTAGTCATTCATTAGTAAATAGAGCTCTGTTCTCAGCTCGGCACTGAGTTCGGATTTTTAGCAGTGGCCGAGCAGTTTGTGATTTTCTTAATCTGAGAGTAGAAATGTCATCCCGAATCAATTCTGAGCATTTTAAGTAACCAACTCGGATTTAATCAATGGAAAAACCTGTCCACCTAGTTTCGGATTTCAGACTGCAGTGTGTCAAACAGAGGAATCGGAATGGCTTTAGCTAATAGATCCTAGGGTGGTTTATGATTAGGACTACTAGGACTTTGTTTTAACTACTGTAATGTACATGTTTTAGGTGAAGAAGTTAAAGAGAGGAAGTTCGGATTGCTAAGGAATCCAGGTAAGTGAATGTATTAAGATTTCCGGCCACTAGGGCCCTACACCGCAAGGGTATTAGGGAATCACTGAGATGTTAGCTTATTGACTATGACTTGTTATTTCCACGATATGAAGAAGTTATGTAAGTAAATGTAATGTTACAGGATGTTCTACTTGTCCTTATGGTATGACTTTTCTCTATGAACCTCATGTCTATGCATCATGCCCACGTTTATGATTAAGTAGAGAACATGAAAATTAAATGTAACCATGATTAAGTGCAGAACGGGGAAAAGACTATATTATGTATGACTCGCGAATTCTCCCACTGGTGGAGGCCGAGTTAATGATATGTATGACTCGCGAAATCTCCCACTGGTGGAGGCCGAGTAACGATATGTATGGCTCGCGAATTCTCCCACTGAGGAGGCCGAGTGATGTATCATGATTGCCGCGATAGGCAAATGATTATGTATGACTGCCGCGATAGGCAAATGACTATGTACCCCTGTCTTCCCCCCTCGTTCTCTGCCTTAATACATGTTATGTAAATGATAAAGATGAACATGAATGAAGAATGGTTTATGAATTATGTCCCTTTAAATTGTGTACTCATGTATATCTGTCAGCATGTATTCCTTACTAAGCATTAGGCTTATAGTTAAACCTTATGGTGTAGGTGAAGAAGGTTCAGGTGAGGATGTTATGTTCAAAGAGGATGCTTAAGGCTGGTTGCTGGAGGATGCTCAAGGTGACAGTGCGGGACTGGAGAGGCGATTTATGACCCCTGGTTTAAACTCTTATGTTACCGTATGTTAAAGGATATGGTAGTTTAAGTAGGATGAGATTATTTTAAAACGTTGAGCTTGAAACTGTCTAGTGGATCACTGAGTCAGGGAATGATTATGTAGATTTATGAATGATCTGTTGCTTAAGTCTTCCGCTATATGCGTTTGGATGAGTTGTGTTTTCTTCCAGTTGAAAGGAGTCCTTTGATGATTTAGTGTTCTCTACCGTAAGACGGAAGCTGGATGGGGCAATCTTCCGGCTGACGTCATCGGCAGATGCCGAATGTTAGAGTTTGATGGTTTAGTCTTCCGGCTGACGTCATCGGCAGATGCCGAAGGTTAATTGTTTGACGGTTTAGTCTTCCGGCTGACGTCATCGGCAGATGCCGAAGGTTAATTGTTTGACGGTTTAGTCTTCTGGCTGACGTCATCGGCAGATGCCGAATGTTAGAGTTTGATGGTTTAGTCTTCCGGCTGACGTCATCGGCAGATGCCGAAGGAACAGTTGATGATGGTTTAGTCTTCCGACCGGATGATGTTTTAATTTAGCACGTGAGACCTACGTGTCCACCGGAAGATGTCTCCTTTTAGGCGATGTTAAGCGAGTCACGCGTAATGCACGTGATGACCGGACGACTAAATTTCTGAGGGTTGTCAACGCATGCAACCCATGCAAACCCGAGTGGTATTATGTTAAGAGAATTGAGGGCATCTCCTCTTTTCCCGGAATTGTCAGGAAACCAATGACCGAGTCTAGTCGCTCGACTCTGTGAAAGTTTGAGCCGACGAGGTGTGGGAGTCGAGCACGAGATGGTTTAGTCTTCCGGCTGACGTCATCGCAGATGCCGAAGGTTAATTGTTTGACGGTTTAGTCTTCTGGCTGACGTCATCGCAGATGCCGAAGGTTAATTGTTTGACGGTTTAGTCTTCCGGCTGACGTCATCGGCAGATGCCGAAGGTTAATTGTTTGACGGTTTAGTCTTCTGGCTGACGTCATCGGCAGATGCCGAATGTTAGAGTTTGATGGTTTAGTCTTCCGGCTGACGTCATCGCAGATGCCGAAGGTTAATTGTTTGACGGTTTAGTCTTCCGGCTGACGTCATCGGCAGATGCCGAATGTTAGAGTTTGATGGTTTAGTCTTCCGGCTGACGTCATCGGCAGATGCCGAATGTTAGAGTTTGATGGTTTAGTCTTCCGGCTGACGTCATCGGCAGATGCCGAATGTTAGAGTTTGATGGTTTAGTCTTCCGGCTGACGTCATCGGCAGATGCCGAATGTTAGAGTTTGATGGTTTAGTCTTCCGGCTGACGTCACGGAAGACGAAAAATGTGTTTTGTCGATTAGCGACCGGATGATGTTTTAATTTAGCACGTGAGACCTACGTGTCCACCGGAAGATGTCTCCTTTAGGCGATGTAAGCGAGTCACGGTAATGCACTTGATGACGGACGACTAAATTTCTGGGGTTGTCAACGCATGCAAACCCATGCAAACCGAGTTCTGAGGGTTGTCAACGCATGCAACCCATGCAAACCCGAGTGGTATTATGTTAAGAGAATTGAGGGCATCTCCTCTTTTCCCGGAATTGTCAGGAAACCAATGACCGAGTCTAGTCGCTCGACTCTGTGAAAGTTTGAGCCGACGAGGTGTGGGAAGTCGAGCACGAGAGGGTTCGTTTTCCTTAATGGTTCTGCGTCTCTATTACCAGTTTAGAAAATAAAAAAAAATATATGTATAATGTGAAAGTCTGTTGTGAGATAGTAAGTGAATGTAATAATAGTAAAAGTCAGGCAAACGGTAAATGAAAGAATATGAATACGTGACGGCTCCTGGCCGGGGTCGTTACAATTGTGGTATCAAAGCAAAACCAGGTTCTAAAACCGATTCTGCAGACTGCCTTCCAGCACTGACTGTCACTTGAGCACACCTCAGCAACTGTAAGTGTTTATGATTTCATGTATGTCATTAAGTTAAATTATGTCTAAAATGATTTGTCTAGGAATCCCAAGATGGTTAGAGGTCAACAGAGAGAGAGCAATGAGGATAGCAATGCTATTGCTCAGTTGACAGAGTTGGTCATGCGCCAATCTCACCAGATAGAACGACTGATGACAGCTAGGGAAGAATAAGGCAACTCCAGCACTAACGCAACTCATGATCATGGGGGTGAGCGCTTTCACCGGCTTCGACCCCCGGTGTTTAATGGGTATGTTTCAGATCCTATTCACGCTGAGGAGTGGATCCGAAAGATTGAAGACATGTTTAAGTATGCAAAGGTTGACGAAAGGGATAAGGTCACCTATGCTGTCTTCCATTTGGAGTTAAGTGCAAGGCATTGGTGGGACTCGATCCAGAGCACCGCTAATGCCAAAGCTATGACCTGGGGGATGTTCAAGACTGCCTTCTTTGACAAGTACTTCAATAGGACTGTTCGGGCCAATAAGAAGAAGGAGTTCATGAATCTACGACAAACTGGCTCTGTGACGGATTATATATGTGAATTTGATGCTTTATCACGGTTTGCTCCCCGTATGATTGAGGATGAGGAAGATAAGATTTACCAGTTTGTTCAGGGACTGAAGCCAAGTCTGTACATGAAAGTGAAGACTGCCGGGATACATAATGTACCTTATGGTGAAGTGACGGCTAAGGCCTTGGAGCTAGAAGAGGCAGAGATGACAGCATATGCACAGCGCGAACAGCCAAAGAAACTCATGAAGGACACACAGCCGCCACCACGTCAGAACAAAGGTTGGCAGCCACGACAGAACAGGGGACCACAGCAACAACAGCATGGAATGAAGAGGCCCCTCGACCAGAATGATGACCAGGGAAAAGGAAAGAGACCTCTGGCGCCCCTATGCCCTACATGTCAGAGGAACCACCCTGGTGAGTGCAAGCTGCTTTCTGGCCGGTGTTTCAGGTGTGATAAGACCGGACACATGGTCAGAGATTGCCCCATGCCGCCAGACCCGAACCGTGCAAGGGTTGTACCCAGGGTGTATGCGTTGATGGAAGATGAGGGAGCTGTTTAGCATACAGTCATATCAGGTACCATCATGATCTGCGGTTTTGTTGCTTATACACTTATTGATATAGGGGCCACACACTCGTTTATATCAACCTTGTTTGTATGCAAACATAGCATAGGACCCTCACCAGCTGAAAGGTTATATAGTGTTGTGTTGCCATCAGGGAAGTCCCTACATTCAGAGCAGATTGTTAAGGGTGACGTCGTGTCCTTAGGGGATAAGAATCTCTATGCGGAATTAATTGTCATTAACATAAAAGGGTATGAAGTGATATTAGGAATGGATTGGTTATTTAGACATCATGCTACGATAAGTTGTCGATCTGGAATAGTTGATTTTAGACCCCCAAATGATAACCATTATTCCTTCCAAGCTATTCCTAAAATAAGTAAGATACCAATTATATCCTCACTAGAAATATACCGAATGCTGAGATGTGGTTGTGAGAGCTACCTGGCTAGTGTAATAGATGACCGAGTGAAGAATAAAATTTAGCTTCAGGATATTCCTATAGTCCGAGAGTTTCCCGAGGCATTCTTAGATGATTTACCGGGTATACCACCCGATAGAGAGATAGAGTTTGTAATTGACACATACCCCGAGGCATCACCTGTATCTAAGAATCCTTACCGTATGGCACCTGTTGAGTTGAAAGAATTGAAGGTTCAACTGCAGGAATTGGTTGACAAGGGATTTATTCGCCCCAGCAGTTCTCCTTGGGGTGCACCAGTCTTATTTGTAAGGAAGAAGGATGGTTCTCTTAGAATGTGCATAGACTATAGGGAACTAAATAAGTTGACAATCAAGAATAGGTACCCCTTACCTAGGATTGATGACTTGTTTGACCAATTGCAAGGAGCCAAGGTATTTTCGAAGATAGATCTACGTTCGGGTTATTACCAACTGAAGGTTAAAGAAGGAGATATACCAAAGACAGCCTTCAGAACCTGCTATGGACATTATGAGTTCTTAGTCATGTCGTTTGGGTTGACAAACGCCCCTGCAGCCTTCATGGATTTAATGAACCGTGTGTTTCGTGAGTATTTGGATAAGTTTGTGATTGTGTTCATAGATGATATCTTGATATACTCTCGAACTGTGGCCGATCACGAAGAACATTTGAAAGTAGTTTTGACGACATTGAAGGAGCATCAACTTTACGCCAAACTGTCTAAGTGTGAGTTTTGGTTAGATAAGGTTAATTTCCTTGGCCATGTAGTTTCTGCTAATGGCATATCTGTGGACCCGACCAAAATTCAGGCAGTAAAGGATTGGCCTCAACCTAAGAATGCCAGCGAAGTCCGCAGCTTCCTTGGACTGGCAGGCTATTACAGGAAGTTCATCAAGGGATTTTCCATGATAGCTAAACCCCTGACAGGTTTGACAAAGAAGGATATTAAGTATTCTTGGACTGAAGCCTGTGAAGACAGCTTCCAGACGTTAAAACTGAAGTTAACAACAGCCCCTGTATTGACCCTCCCAACTGAAGAGGGAAAATTTAGTGTTTACTGTGATGCGTCTAAAGTTGGTTTAGGTTGTGTTTTGATGCAAGAGGGTAAAGTTATAGCGTATGCTTCTAGGCAGCTAAAGAGTTACGAGCAAAATTACCCCACTCATGATCTAGAATTAGCTGCTGTTGTTTTCGCCTTGAAGATTTGGAGACACTATTTATATGGACAGCAATGTGAGGTGTTCTCTGACCACAAAAGTCTAAAGTACCTCTTCACACAGAAGGAATTGAACATGAGACAGAGACGTTGGTTGGAGTTTGTCAATGATTACGACTTTGAAATCAAGTATCACCCCGGGAAAGCTAACTCTGTAGCTGATGCGTTGAGTAGGATGTCAACAACAATGCAGCCCGTGGTTTCAACCATGTCTACACCCTTAAGAACAGAAGTTCAGAAATTTGACTTGGAGATAGTTCCAGAGTTATCAGTCTTGCTCGCTGAGTTAACCATTCAACCAACAATTTTGGAAAAGATCAAGGATGCACAACAGAAGGATTCAGTGGAAAATATCAGCATGAGGGATAAGTTGAAGGACACCACCTCCGAGTTCAGTCTCTCAAAGGATGGGATCCTGAGGTTTAGAAATCGGTGGTGCATTCCTAATGATGTGGAATTGCGTAAGTTGATCTTGGCTGAGGCGCACTCCTCTTCCTTTTCTGTACATCCTGGCTGCACCAAGATGTACCGAGACCTGAAGTTACAGTACTGGTGGCCTAACCTAAAAAGGGATGTTGCTAAGTATGTAGAGTCCTGTTTAGTATGCCAACAAGTCAAGGCCGAGCACCAACGTCCAGGAGGTACTCTTCAGCCGTTGCCTATTCCCGAATGGAAGTGGGAACATATAGCTATGGATTTTGTTGTAGGACTACCTAAGACGACAAAAGGACATGACTGTATTTGGGTTGTGGTGGATAGACTGACGAAATCAGCCCATTTCTTACCTGTAAGGACCACCTATACGATGGACCAATTTGCTGATCTTTATGTTCAGGAAATTATTAGGTTGCATGGAATTCCGGTATCTATTGTTTCTGACCGTGACCCCAGGTTTACCTCTCGATTCTGGAAAAGTTTGCAAGGTACATTAGGTACAAAGTTATCTTTCAGCACAGCTTTTCACCCACAGACCGATGGCCAATCAGAAAGGACGATTCAAATACTCGAAGATATGTTGAGAGCATGTGTACTTGACTTTCAGACAACTTGGAGTAGACATTTACCGCTAGTTGAATTCTCCTACAATAACAGTTATCAGTCCACCATCGGTATGGCACCATATGAAGCTCTGTATGGTAGGAAATGTAGGTCACCTCTTTACTGGGACGAGGTTGGGGAAACAAAACTTCTTGGACCTGATATTTTGCAGCAAATGTCAGATAAGATTGCAACTATTCGGAAAAGAATGATGACTGCACAAAGCCGGCAGAAGTGTTATGCAGATCGAAGGAGAAGGGAACTCGAGTTTGCAGTAGGAGATGAAGTATTCTTAAAGGTGTCACCATTTAAGGAGTCTTAAGATTTGGCAAGAAGGGAAAACTTAATCCGAGATTATTGGACCCTTCCCTGTCTTGGCAAAAGTTGGAAGTACAGCTTACAGACTGCAACTGCCTCCATCATTGGATAAAGTCATAATGTCTTCCATGTGTCAATGTTAAGGAAGTGTATGCGTGATCCGATGCAGGTCATCCAGCCATCGGATATTGGTTTAGAGCCGACACTGGAGTATGAAGAGAAACCAATACAGATTTTGGAATATGCAGTCAAGACTCTAAGAAACAAAGAGATCCCATTGGTGAAAGTTTTATGGACAAATCACGGCATTGAAGAAGCCACATGGGAAAGACAGCAGGAGATGTTGGACAAATATCCTAAGTTATTTGCTTGAGCAATTTTCGAGAACGAAAATTTTGTTTAAGAAGGGGTGGATGTAACACCCGACATTTGGCCAGGTGATTTTCTGACCATTTTTCATTGTCACCCTCTTATTTAACCGTTATGATTTAAATTTAATGTTAAGACAAATTTATTACAAGTTGAGTAAAACTAGGTTAGGTGGCAGTTTTGTAATTAGAATCGATGGATTTAGTATAAATAGGAAATGGAAACCTTAAATCTCATTTATTGCCACTGTAGCCGACATTCCCTCTCGGTGATTTCTTCTCTCCCAAGTTCTTGCTCTCGGCTACCAGAACTTTCCTCTGCCGACGACCGGTTTCGAGCTTGCTTTTTCTCTGCAAATCCACACCCGAGGTATGAAATGGACAATGTAGTCATTCATTAGTAAATAGAGCTCTGTTCTCAGCTCGGCACTGAGTTCGGATTTTTAGCAGTGGCCGAGCAGTTTGTGATTTTCTTAATCTGAGAGTAGAAATGTCATCCCGAATCAATTCTGAGCATTTTAAGTAACCAACTCGGATTTAATCAATGGAAAAACCTGTCCACCTAGTTTCGGATTTCAGACTGCAGTGTGTCAAACAGAGGAATCGGAATGGACTTTAGCTAATAGATCCTAGGGTGGTTTATGATTAGGACTACTAGGACTTTGTTTTAACTACTGTAATGTACATGTTTTAGGTGAAGAAGTTAAAGAGAGGAAGTTCGGATTGCTAAGGAATCCAGGTAAGTGAATGTATTAAGATTTCCGGCCACTAGGGCCCTACACCGCAAGGGTATTAGGGAATCACTGAGATGTTAGCTTATTGACTATGACTTGTTATTTCCACGATATGAAGAAGTTATGTAAGTAAATGTAATGTTACAGGATGTTCTACTTGTCCTTATGGTATGACTTTTCTCTATGAACCTCATGTCTATGCATCATGCCCACGTTTATGATTAAGTAGAGAACATGAAAAGTAAATGTAACCATGATTAAGTGCAGAACGGGGAAAAGACTATATTATGTATGACTCGCGAATTCTCCCACTGGTGGAGGCCGAGTTAATGATATGTATGACTCGCGAAATCTCCCACTGGTGGAGGCCGAGTAACGATATGTATGGCTCGCGAATTCTCCCACTGAGGAGGCCGAGTGATGTATCATGATTGCCGCGATAGGCAAATGATTATGTATGACTGCCGCGATAGGCAAATGACTATGTACCCCTGTCTTCCCCCCTCGTTCTCTGCCTTAATACATGTTATGTAAATGATAAAGATGAACATGAATGAAGAATGGTTTATGAATTATGTCCCTTTAAATTGTGTACTCATGTATATCTGTCAGCATGTATTCCTTACTAAGCATTAGGCTTATAGTTAAACCTTATGGTGTAGGTGAAGAAGGTTCAGGTGAGGATGTTATGTTCAAAGAGGATGCTTAAGGCTGGTTGCTGGAGGATGCTCAAGGTGACAGTGCGGGACTGGAGAGGCGATTTATGACCCCTGGTTTAAACTCTTATGTTACCGTATGTTAAAGGATATGGTAGTTTAAGTAGGATGAGATTATTTTAAAACGTTGAGCTTGAAACTGTCTAGTGGATCACTGAGTCAGGGAATGATTATGTAGATTTATGAATGATCTGTTGCTTAAGTCTTCCGCTATATGCGTTTGGATGAGTTGGTTTTCTTCCAGTTGAAAGGAGTCCTTTGATGATTTAGTGTTCTCTACCGTAAGACGGAAGCTGGATGGGGCAATCTTCCGGCTGACGTCATCGGCAGATGCCGAATGTTAGAGTTTGATGGTTTAGTCTTCCGGCTGACGTCATCGGCAGATGCCGAAGGTTAATTGTTTGACGGTTTAGTCTTCCGGCTGACGTCATCGGCAGATGCCGAAGGTTAATTGTTTGACGGTTTAGTCTTCCGGCTGACGTCATCGGCAGATGCCGAATGTTAGAGTTTGATGGTTTAGTCTTCCGGCTGACGTCATCGGCAGATGCCGAAGGAACAGTTGATGATGGTTTAGTCTTCCGGATGACGTCACCGGAAGACGAAAAATGTGTTTTGTCGATTAGCGACCGGATGATGTTTTAATTTAGCACGTGAGACCTACGTGTCCACCGGAAGATGTCTCCTTTTAGGCGATGTTAAGCTAGTCACGCGTAATGCACGTGATGACCGGACGACCTAATTTCTGAGGGTTGTCAACGCATGCAACCCATGCAAACCCGAGTGGTATTATGTTAAGAGAATTGAGGGCATCTCCTCTTTTCCGGAATTGTCAGGAAACCAATGACCGAGTCTAGTCGCTTGACTCTGTGAAAGTTTGAGCCGACGAGGTGTGGGAAGTCGAGCACGAGAGGGTTCGTTTCCTTAATGGTTCTGCGTCTCTATTACCAGTTTAGAAAATAAAAAAAAATATATGTATAATGTGAAAGTCTGTTGTGAGATAGTAAGTGAATGTAATAATAGTAAAAGTCAGGCAAACGGTAAATGAAAGAATATGAATACGTGACGGCTCCTGGCCGGGGTCGTTACATTTTTCTTCTTTCATTGGTGAAATATTTAGTGACTGAGAGTACATAGTATCCAACTATGTGAACTTAAATACTTTTGTTTTGATTTATTACATGAATATGTTTAGATAATTCAATATGTTTTCATGATTAATTTATTCACTATTCGAAAGGCATGAATAAATATTTGAATTCTTATTATACTTAACTGTAAATATGAATTAAGAACAATATAGAATTGTGTGCAACTATTAACTTCATATATGTTGTTAGTTTTTCAAATATTTACATATAGTTTTATTTGAACAACATGGCAATTCATAATAACATTTTAATGAATTATTTATAATATTTCTTTATTATAACTATGAAGAAAATATTGTATAAATTAATCAAACTACTCTATTGAGCCTTGTATCACAAACAATATTATAGATCATCTAAACAGCTTTGTTACAGCACATCTGTAGCATCTGTAACAAATTTCATATTGAACATGAAATCAAATCTAAGCTACGTTTCTTTTATTTTATTTTCTTATCTAATTTATTTGTGCCCTGTTTTAGTTCGTTAATTATTTCCCAATTCACATTACCCAATCAAGTTTCATCTTTAATCAACTTTTTAATTATATTTAAATTGTTATAATTTTGTAATCGTGGAATCGATACTCAACTTACATTATATTACTTGATTGTGGCACGTGCACTTGCGGAATGTATTATTTTGCACAATAAGTTCTTTAGTCGAATAGGTTACGAAGATGTTGACATTCACTATTTGTGTGGCATACTCCCTTCTACGTGCATGAATATTGGACATGTTGGGTAGCCGTGAAACCTCAAATTAGCATTAACTAAGAAAACCAACAAAGAAATCCAGTCTAGTCCAAAAAAAAAAAAAAAAAAAAAAAAAAAAAAAAAACGTCTTGAATCACGGTACCTCTACGCGTTACCTTTGAAGCTATTATTCGCCCGTCCGAGAGCGCGGTCAATGTAGTCCTCCGACGACCCCTGTTAGGTTCGCATCAACTTTTTGTACCTCCATGGGTAGTTGGAGCACTTTCATCAAAGCTTCCATCCCAAATACGTAGCAGAAGACTTAAGCAACACAAAACCATTAATGTTATCCTTAAAGTTGTATCAGCCTCTGAAGTCAAACCCATTCAAATTCCAACCTCTCTCCTTGCTTCTCCGAAATTCGTTATACTTGCTCGATTGTTTCATCCTAGTGGTAAATATTTTTTGAGATTTTTATGTTCTCATCTGCTCACCTAAGTAGACTCCACCCAGGGCCTTAACCGCCCCCTATCCAGCCTAGCTGAACTACTACATCTTTTTCACACCGAGCTCCTCAGCTCTAACCCAGCTTAGCATCCTCATTAACCTTGAGGTTCCTACCTGAAACTCGACTCACGGAACAGAACTTAGTAAGGTTTACAACATAAGCCTAATGCTAGTAAGGAATGCAACACTAAACATGAATGCAATAATGCATAATTTGGAAAAATCACATGCTCCATCGCTTTTCTTGTCATGTCTTTGCTCATAATATCTTCATAGGCATGGGATCATATTCAATCATCATAGTCATCTGATCTATTCATCATCATTAGTCATTATCTATTCATCATTCATAGTCATGATCATATTTACATCAGTAGTCATGATCATATTCATCAGTCATCGTCTTTGATCATATTCATTGTTTGGGTTGTGTGGTCAAGAGTGGATTTGTGACGGTTCAA
>CM039513.1:15703009-16053038 GCA_022432975.1 Begonia masoniana
ACCCTTCAGAACAGAAGTTCAGAAATTTGACTTGGAGATAGTTCCAGAGTTATCAGTCTTGCTCGCTGAGTTAACCATTCAACCAACAATTTTGGAAAAGATCAAGGATGCACAACAGAAGGATTCAGTGGAAAATATCAGCATGAGGGATAAGTTGAAGGACACCACCTCCGAGTTCAGTCTCTCAAAGGATGGGATCCTGAGGTTTAGAAATCGGTGGTGCATTCCTAATGATGTGGAATTGCGTAAATTGATCTTGGCTGAGGCGCACTCCTCTTCCTTTTCTGTACATCCTGGCTGCACCAAGATGTACCGAGACCTTAAGTTACAGTACTGGTGGCCGAACCTAAAAAGGGATGTTGCTAAGTATGTAGAGTCCTGTTTAGTATGCCAACAAGTCAAGGCCGAGCACCAACGTCCAGGAGGTACTCTTCAGCCGTTGCCTATTCCCGAATGGAAGTGGGAACATATAGCTATGGATTTTGTTGTAGGACTACCTAAGACGACAAAAGAATATGACTGTATTTGGGTTGTGGTGGATAGACTGACGAAATCAGCCCATTTCTTACCTGTAAGGACCACCTATACGATGGACCAATTTGCTGATCTTTATGTTCAGGAAATTATTAGGTTGCATGGAATCCCGGTATCTATTGTTTCTGACCGTGACCCCAGGTTTACCTCTCGATTCTGGAAAAGTTTGCAAGGTACATTAGGTACAAAGTTATCTTTCAGCACAGCTTTTCACCCACAGACCGATGGCCAATCAGAAAGGACGATTCAAATACTCGAAGATATGTTGAGAGCATGTGTACTTGACTTTCAGACAACTTGGAGTAGACATTTACCGCTAGTTGAATTCTCCTACAATAACAGTTATCAGTCCACCATCGGTATGGCACCATATGAAGCTCTGTATGGTAGGAAATGTAGGTCACCTCTTTACTGGGACGAGGTTGGGGAAACAAAACTTCTTGGACCTGATATTTTGCAGCAAATGTCAAATAAGATTGCAACTATTCGGAAAAGAATGATGACTGCACAAAGCCGGCAGAAGTGTTATGCAGATCGAAGGAGAAGGGAACTAGAGTTTGCAGTAGGAGATGAAGTATTCTTAAAGGTGTCACCATTTAAGGGAGTCTTAAGATTTGGCAAGAAGGGAAAACTTAATCCGAGATTTATTGGACCCTTCCCTGTCTTGGCAAAAGTTGGAAGTACAGCTTACAGACTGCAACTGCCTCCATCATTGGATAAAGTTCATAATGTCTTCCATGTGTCAATGTTAAGGAAGTGTATGCGTGATCCGATGCAGGTCATCCAGCCATCGGATATTGGTTTAGAGCCGACACTGGAGTATGAAGAGAAACCAATACAGATTTTGGAATATGCAGTCAAGACTCTGAGAAACAAAGAGATCCCATTGGTGAAAGTTTTATGGACAAATCACGGCATTGAAGAAGCCACATGGGAAAGACAGCAGGAGATGTTGGACAAATATCCTAAGTTATTTGCTTGAGCAATTTTCGAGAACGAAAATTTTGTTTAAGAAGGGGTGGATGTAACACCCGACATTTTGGCCAGGTGATTTTCTGACCATTTTTATTGTCACCCTCTTATTTAACCGTTATGATTTAAATTTAATGTTAAGACAAATTTATTACAAGTTGAGTAAAACTAGGTTAGGTGGCAGTTTTGTAATTAGAATCGATGGATTTAGTATAAATAGGAAATGGAAACCTTAAATCTCATTTATTGCCACTGTAGCCGACATTCCCTCTCGGTGATTTCTTCTCTCCCAAGTTCTTGCTCTCGGCTACCAGAACTTTCCTCTGCCGACGACCGGTTTCGAGCTTGCTTTTCTCTGCAAATCCACACCCGAGGTATGAAATGGACAATGTAGTCATTCATTAGTAAATAGAGCTCTGTTCTCAGCTCGGCACTGAGTTCGGATTTTTAGCAGTGGCCGAGCAGTTTGTGATTTTCTTAATCTGAGAGTAGAAATGTCATCCCGAATCAATTCTGAGCATTTTAAGTAACCAACTCGGATTTAATCAATGGAAAAACCTGTCCACCTAGTTTCGGATTTCAGACTGCAGTGTGTCAAACAGAGGAATCGGAATGACTTTAGCTAATAGATCCTAGGGTGGTTTATGATTAGGACTACTAGGACTTTGTTTTAACTACTGTAATGTACATGTTTTAGGTGAAGAAGTTAAAGAGAGGAAGTTCGGATTGCTAAGGAATCCAGGTAAGTGAATGTATTAAGATTTCCGGCCACTAGGGCCCTACACCGCAAGGGTATTAGGGAATCACTGAGATGTTAGCTTATTGACTATGACTTGTTATTTCCACGATATGAAGAAGTTATGTAAGTAAATGTAATGTTACAGGATGTTCTACTTGTCCTTATGGTATGACTTTTCTCTATGAACCTCATGTCTATGCATCATGCCCACGTTTATGATTAAGTAGAGAACATGAAAAGTAAATGTAACCATGATTAAGTGCAGAACGGGGAAAAGACTATATTATGTATGACTCGCGAATTCTCCCACTGGTGGAGGCCGAGTTAATGATATGTATGACTCGCGAAATCTCCCACTGGTGGAGGCCGAGTAACGATATGTATGGCTCGCGAATTCTCCCACTGAGGAGGCCGAGTGATGTATCATGATTGCCGCGATAGGCAAATGATTATGTATGACTGCCGCGATAGGCAAATGACTATGTACCCCTGTCTTCCCCCTCGTTCTCTGCCTTAATACATGTTATGTAAATGATAAAGATGAACATGAATGAAGAATGGTTTATGAATTATGTCCCTTTAAATTGTGTACTCATGTATATCTGTCAGCATGTATTCCTTACTAAGCATTAGGCTTATAGTTAAACCTTATGGTGTAGGTGAAGAAGGTTCAGGTGAGGATGTTATGTTCAAAGAGGATGCTTAAGGCTGGTTGCTGGAGGATGCTCAAGGTGACAGTGCGGGACTGGAGAGGCGATTTATGACCCCTGGTTTAAACTCTTATGTTACCGTATGTTAAAGGATATGGTAGTTTAAGTAGGATGAGATTATTTTAAAACGTTGAGCTTGAAACTGTCTAGTGGATCACTGAGTCAGGGAATGATTATGTAGATTTATGAATGATCTGTTGCTTAAGTCTTCCGCTATATGCGTTTGGATGAGTTGTGTTTTCTTCCAGTTGAAAGGAGTCCTTTGATGATTTAGTGTTCTCTACCGTAAGACGGAAGCTGGATGGGGCAATCTTCCGGCTGACGTCATCGGCAGATGCCGAATGTTAGAGTTTGATGGTTTAGTCTTCCGGCTGACGTCATCGGCAGATGCCGAAGGTTAATTGTTTGACGGTTTAGTCTTCCGGCTGACGTCATCGGCAGATGCCGAAGGTTAATTGTTTGACGGTTTAGTCTTCCGGCTGACGTCATCGGCAGATGCCGAATGTTAGAGTTTGATGGTTTAGTCTTCCGGCTGACGTCATCGGCAGATGCCGAAGGAACAGTTGATGATGGTTTAGTCTTCCGGATGACGTCACCGGAAGACGAAAAATGTGTTTTGTCGATTAGCGACCGGATGATGTTTTAATTTAGCACGTGAGACCTACGTGTCCACCGGAAGATGTCTCCTTTTAGGCGATGTTAAGCTAGTCACGCGTAATGCACGTGATGACCGGACGACTAAATTTCTGAGGGTTGTCAACGCATGCAACCCATGCAAACCCGAGTGGTATTATGTTAAGAGAATTGAGGGCATCTCCTCTTTTCCCGGAATTGTCAGGAAACCAATGACCGAGTCTAGTCGCTTGACTCTGTGAAAGTTTGAGCCGACGAGGTGTGGGAAGTCGAGCACGAGAGGGTTCGTTTTCCTTAATGGTTCTGCGTCTCTATTACCAGTTTAGAAAATAAAAAAAAAATATATGTATAATGTGAAAGTCTGTTGTGAGATAGTAAGTGAATGTAATAATAGTAAAAGTCAGGCAAACGGTAAATGAAAGAATATGAATACGTGACGGCTCCTGGCCGGGGTCGTTACATTTTTCTTCTTTCATTGGTGAAATATTTAGTGACTGAGAGTACATAGTATCCAACTATGTGAACTTAAATACTTTTGTTTTGATTTATTACATGAATATGTTTAGATAATTCAATATGTTTTCATGATTAATTTATTCACTATTCGAAAGGCATGAATAAATATTTGAATTCTTATTATACTTAACTGTAAATATGAATTAAGAACAATATAGAATTGTGTGCAACTATTAACTTCATATATGTTGTTAGTTTTTCAAATATTTACATATAGTTTTATTTGAACAACATGGCAATTCATAATAACATTTTAATGAATTATTTATAATATTTCTTTATTATAACTATGAAGAAAATATTGTATAAATTAATCAAACTACTCTATTGAGCCTTGTATCACAAACAATATTATAGATCATCTAAACAGCTTTGTTACAGCACATCTGTAGCATCTGTAACAAATTTCATATTGAACATGAAATCAAATCTAAGCTACGTTTCTTTTATTTTATTTTCTTATCTAATTTATTTGTGCCCTGTTTTAGTTCGTTAATTATTTCCCAATTCACATTACCCAATCAAGTTTCATCTTTAATCAACTTTTTTAATTATATTTAAATTGTTATAATTTTGTAATCGTGGAATCGATACTCAACTTACATATATTACTTGATTGTGGCACGTGCACTTGCGGAATGTATTATTTTTGCACAATAAGTTCTTTAGTCGAATAGGTTACGAAGATGTTGACATTCACTATTTTGTGTGGCATACTCCCTTCTACCGTGCATGAATATTGGACATGTTGGGTAGCCGTGAAACCTCAAATTAGCATTAAGCTAAAGATAACAACAAAGAAATCAAGCTAGTCCAAGTGAATATTTGTGATGACCCGAATGTGAACGTATGTGTACGACTGCAGGGCAAACCTCGGGTTGCGGGGTAAACCTCGGGACCTAAGCCAAGTCTAGGCGAATTCTGGACTCGAGTATAGGCGAATCCCGGGAAGTAAAGAGGGGGTTGTCACAATCCCACATCGCTTGGGGAAGTACATGCAAATGAAACATATGTAAAGAGACCCTCCCAAGATAGCAAGACGCGTTTTGGAGTACGATTGACAACGGATCTCATAAGAACTCTGAAGTTAAAAGTGCTTCGGCGAGAGCAATTCCAGGTTGGGCGACCTTCCGGGAAGTTCTCGCCAAACAAAGCCGTGAGGGGAGGATATTGGGCTACAGCCCAATCCCCAGAGTGGACAATATCTTGCTGAGAAAAGGGGTCGTTACAAATGGTATCAGAGCCTGTACCCAACCGGAAATGTGGCCAACGAGGACGTTGGGCCCCCGGGGGGGGGTGATTGTTGAAGGACCGGAATTGTCTAAGAGGGGGGTGAATTAGACTTTTAAAAAATTAATCTAATAATCAATTAGTGTTACTCTCTTAATTAGTTTAATAGCAAATAAGGTAATATCAAAAATAAAGAGAGAGTAAGAGAGATTCAACACCAGTATTTTTTACGTGGTTCGGCCAAACTGCCTACGTCCACGCTCCAAGGCTCACCCCTTGAAGATCCTTACCCTTCTCCTCACGAGAAATAACAGATCGGGATTCTGGGCTCCGATCAACTGCCTTTACAGATTTAGATTGAACTTCACGGGCGTCAATCCACTGCCGTTACAAGTTTGAGTTTGTAAAATATTAAGCTCAGACTACAATCTCACAAAAATGAATCTCAAGTTAGGATTGAGAGATGTAGAGAAGAATACAGAGTGTGAAAATAACTTTCGCAGTTAGGGCTCAGAATTCAAATTGGCAAAAGTTAGTCTTCGAGCCTTTTCTTCTGCTTATATACTCTGTATAAAATTGCTTCAGAGAATTGAATGCTTCTTTCTTCAAATGTTAAAATATTACCGTTGGGAAGCATCCGTACTGAAGCAGCTATCCGTTGCTTCTGAAAATGTTGTTCGTCGTCGCCATTAAAGGTCTGGAGTTAATGCTGAAAACGACGTCACTGTAGCTTCGCGGCTAGCTTTGAATTTTGGCGGAAGTTCACCGGAAGATGCAACTTATGAAGCAGAGACACGTCATCGGTGGATGCAGCTTTGAATGCCATCGACAGATGTATCCTTAAATTCCATCGGCAGATGCATCCTTAAATTTCATCGGCAGATGTATCCTAAAAATCCATCGGCAGGTGTATCCTTGAATTCCATCGGCAGAAACATCTTAAACTTTTATCGGCAGAAGCACCTTTAAACTCCATCGGCAGGAGCATTGTCAAACGTGATCGGTAGGTGCAAGCTTTAGTCAGCATCTCCTTTTGTCGTTTAGTCAATCGGCAGGAGCTGCTTCAAACATCATCGGCAGATGTGTTTTCAAATATCATCGGCAGATGTGGCTTCAAACACCATCGGCAGATGAAACAGATAAGCGCTTGACACATCATCGGCAGATGTCTTCATGACGCTATTGGCAGATGACTTCAAAACGCTATCGGCAGAAGAAACATATAAGCACTGACCACGTCATCGGTAGATGCTCGCTTAGAGCTTCACGGGCAGATGAGACTTGTAAATGTTATCGGCATATGCACCTCAACACGTCATGAACCGGCATCGGCAGGAGTAGCTTCAACAGCTATCGGCAGATGCATCATTTCTTTGTCGTGTAGCGATCGGTATATGCAAGCCTGTTTTGCTATTTAATTCTGTATACTCAAACCGATTTATTAGACAACTAAAATACCCTTTTCAGGGGTATTTCCAAATAAACTCATATTCATTATTCTCTTTAAATACACATAATCAAATTGTACACTAATTATACAAATACATAATAAAAAACAAATTATGACTTAAACAATCTATAAGTCAACAATCTCCCCCTTTTTGATTATGACAATATGAATTTAATTAACTTTGATACTCCCCTATAATTCTAGCCGCTCCCCCATAGTATATGCATTTTATTCAATTAACCATTCAGAGCAATTCCAAAATCACAGAGTATATCCAAAGAATGATATATCACAGAGTATATCCAAAGAATGATATATTCAAAGAATATTATCTAATCAGACTCAATCAAATATAGTATTCTCCCCCATTGACATTATAAAAAAAAACAATGCATTCAACATCAGAGTATGTTTAGGAAAAAAATAGTCATTAAAAAGAAACAACTAAACTAAAAAAAAATGTATATAACTAAAAATCACTATTTGAAGAGATCTAAATGACGATTCCAAAAGGCTCTCTGAACATAAGAGGGCACGTCACGGTGGGGATTGAAAGATGCATCCACCAGAGCTTAAAGAAATGCAAGATCTCGAGGGAGAGGTGATTGATAGACCACCATTGCCGAACAAGGAGCAGGAGGTGGAGAAGGCTCTCGGGACACTTCCACGTCCAAGCAAGGAGGAGACTCGACAGAAGGACCAGAACACACATCCATACATGGTGGAGGAGAAGCTTCCAATGGACAGGCTGGAGGAGAGGAAGATGCAGGAGCAGAGGAAGATGTAGGAAGTGTGAACTTGAGCTCAGCCTCATGAATATCTAGGGGCATGAAGCGCACATCTTCAATAACAGCAGGCCTGGAGAGGGGAAGAAACAAATCTTCATAGCAAGCCTCGGGAACATTGAGACCAGAACTAGATGGTTCGGGTTCAGGGTCAGGTTCAGGTGTCAAAGCGGCAATGGAAGATTGAAGTTTCTCAAGTTCCCTGACAACCATTCGCCTATCACCATCAACTTTTATAGACAGCAGGCCAAGACCTGTATCCAAAGCAATGCCCATGTCCTGATGATTCTTATCAATTTTACTTTGGAGGGTACTGAGGGCAGTGCCAAGGTTGGTAATAGAGGCTTGCATCTCATTATACTGAGCCTCAGTGAAGGAAAATCTCCTGTGATATAGGGGAGTTGCAGGAGTATTGAAGAGAAGGGGTTGGACTTGCAGAGCGATTGGAGCAGGTTGAACTGGTGATGGAGGGAGCACCTCTTGCTGATCGGGAGATGGAGGAGCTGAAGGTGCATGGATTGGAGATGAAGGAGCTAAAGGTTCATGGAGTGGAGATGGAGGAGCTGAAGGTTCATGGTTTAGAGATGGAGGAGCTGAAGGTGATAAGGGAAGTGTAGGTGGAGATGGTAGAGCTGGAGGTGAAGAAATTGCTCGCATCACCGGAGAGATGGAAGGAAAAACAGACTGAGAAGGTAATATGAGAGAAGGTGGAGGTGAAGGAGGCTGTTCAGGAATAGGAAGAGGGATAGATGAGGGAGCAGAGGTGGCCTCTGAAATAGGTGCTATGGAGGAAGGGGCAATCCTGCACCTACGCACTAGAGGAGAAGGTGGGGGGCTTGAATCCTGAGATTGAGAAATACCACGGTCTGGACATACTGTTTCATCTCCCCCTTCAGCAGTAGATTCATCTGGCAGGATAAGTTTCCTTTTTCCACGCCTGACAGGTGCTGCCAAAGAAACCTTTTTCTTAGCCTTATCCACAGCAGGTTTTCCTTTTTCGATTTGTTTGAATCTCATCCTGTTGAGAGTGGAATAGGAATAGAAATTGGAGGGCATAAGTCTCACAGGCTCCTCCTCCTCCGGAAGGACAACCTCAAGACGAGCAAATAACCGCATGAGAAGCAGATTATACGGTAGAGAAGTAGCCCTGGAGGATACAGCTAGAATCATCCTTCGAACAACTATATAGCCAATGATGAAGGATGTCTTGAAATAGATAGCAAACAGAACAAACAGTTCCATTGCGCTCACCTCGTCATAATGTCCACCCTTGGGAACAATATTGAAATCAATCATATGACGAAAAACTCTGGCTCTAGGGGTCAGATGTTTGCCCTTTAACTGATCAGGTGATGAATTGGGGTCCACAGCAATTTCCCTTAGAAACTGTAGTCCTTCAGGCGTTCCAAAGAAAGGTAGCTCAAGGCCTGTCACATACTTGTAAGGGCAGTTATCCAAATGAGGAGCCCCCAGAAGGGCATTTATGGATTTAGGAGTAATTTCTATGTGGGTGTTGTATACGTAGCTCTTAATGGAAGGATAATCAGAGGTAAAGCTAAGGTTTGCATAAAACATCCTAATCGCTTCCGGGTAGTAGAATGATTCGGTCTCAAAGAGACCTATTAGCCCGAGATCCGTCAAGGGTTCAATAAAGTCCATTCCGGCTAACTCTTCAAAAGAAATACCCTTACTAGGAATTAACGATTTGAACCGATAGTCATTGTGGTACTTTACCTCAGCAGCTTGAGTAAGAAAGTAGAAGGTTGGCCACTCCGTTCCACGAGGAATCTCTCGGGAAGGACGATCAGAAACTTTGGCCTTCTTTTTGGTCGGTTTGGAAACGGCGCGAGATGATTGACCTTGAAATTCCATTTCTAGAAGAGGATTCGACAGAGAAGATTTGGTAGGGCAGGGGTTTACAGAAAGAGCGTGAAAAGTAAAGTGTCTGGGCGAAGAAGAATGAATTTAAAAGAAATAGCTCATCGCCAGACGAAGAAGACATACGTGTCGGCAGATTGGGGAATACATCTTCCGATGGATTACACGTGTCGGCAGATTGAGCAGTACAGCTTCCGATGGGATAGAAAACACTGCATCTGCCGATAGAGATGTAACTACCGATGACTAGAGAAATACACAGTATCTACCGGTGCTTCACAACACAGAAACACTCAATTACATAGGATCTAATAACAGAGGAATACCCTTAGTTTTTCTCAACCCGAATGAGTCCTAGCCTGATTCTAATATTATTGAAGGTCTTCTCATCCAAAGGCTTGGTAAATATGTCTGCAAGTTGATCTACATAATTAACAAACTCTAGAGTGATATCTCCTCTTTGAACATGATCTCTAATGAAATGATACCTAACATCAATATGTTTGGTTCTAGAGTGCTGAATAGGATTTTTAGAAATGTTGATGGCACTGGTGTTATCACACCGAATAGGAATCCTATCATAAAACAGATTATAGTCTTCTAGTGTTTGTTTCATCCATAACATTTGTGCACAACAACTGCCTGCAGCAATATATTCACTTTCTGCAGTTGAGAGTGCAACAGAATTCTGTTTCTTAGAATACCAAGACACTAGGGATTCTCCTAAGAATTGACAAGTCTCACTGGTGCTCTTCCTATCAACTAGACTACCAGCATAGTCAGAATCTGAATATCCTATCAGATCAAAGGAAGTTCCCTTAGGATACCATAAACCTAAGTCATAAGTCCCACTCAAATATTTGAAAATCCTTTTTACTACAGATAAATGAGATTCCTCAGGGGCAGCCTGAAACCTAGCACATAGGCACACACTAAAGAGTATATCTGGCCTACTTGCAGTCAGATATAACAGTGAACCAATCATACCACGATATTTCTTGATATCCACACTTATACCATTTTCATCCTTGTCCAATTTAGTAGTGGTACTCATGGGAGTTCTAGAGGATTTGACAGATTCTAAACCAAACTTCTTAAGGAGTTCCTTAATATACTTTTCTTGACAGAAGAAAATTCCATCAGGAGATTGACTAATCTGGAATCCTAAGAAAAACTTTAACTCACCCATCATACTCATTTCAAACTCAATTTGCATGAGGGAAGAAAACTCATTGCACAAACTGACATTTGTAGATCCAAAAATAATGTCATCGACATATATTTGAACTAACAAGATGTCTGCATCCTTTTGCATGGTAAATAGAGTTGAATCAGAATTACCCTTTTTGAAATTTCTTTCCTCAAGGAAATTCTTCAACCTATCATACCAAGCCCTAGGAGCCTGCTTAAGACCATAGAGAGTTTTCCTAAGTTTAAATACATGATCAGGTTTATCAAAGGATTCAAATCCTAAGGGCTGCTCTACATAAACTTCTTCCAAGATATATCCATTTAAAAAGGCACTCTTTACATCCATTTGAAAGAGTGTGAAGTTCATGTAGCAGGCAAAAGCTAAAAGCATTCTAATAGATTCCAAACGAGCTACAGGGGCAAAAGATTCATCAAAATCAATACCCTCTTCCTGAGAATATCCCTTAGCAACTAGTCTAGCCTCATTTCTGACAACAATCCCATTCTCATCCAATTTATTCTTAAAGACCCACTTAGTTCCAATAATGGGATAATCCTTTGGCCGTGGAACAAGTTCCCATACTTTGCTCCTTTCAAATTGATTTAGCTCCTCTTGCATAGCTAAAATCCAATTTTCATCATTCTCGGCCTTCTCAAATTTCTTAGGCTCTATTTGAGAGATAAATGCCACATTGGCACAGAGATTTCTAAGAGAGGCTCTAGTCTTAACCCCTAAATAAGGATCACCTAAGACTTCATTTAATGGATGGTCTTTGATGAATTTCCAATCTCTAGGAAGAGCAGGATTTTCATCCTTGACAGAAACTATATCATGAGGAATAGGAGAAGGTTCTAAAGATTTTTCTACTTGAATGGGATCTGTAGGCTTTTCTAAGGAAAGGGAATCCAGTTGTTTTTCCAAGGGATCATCCTCATCCACATTGATTAATGGGTGAGGAGTCTCATCAAAATTGACATGAACAGATTCCTCTACAACAAGAGATCTCCTATTGAAAACTCTGTATGCTTTACTGGTCAAAGAATATCCTAGAAAAATTCCAAGATCGGATTTGGAATCGAATTTTCCTAAGTTATCCTTAGTATTAAGAATGAAGCATTTGCAACCGAAAGCTCTAAAATACTTAACAATAGGAGTCTTGCCATTCCAAAGTTCATAGGGAGTTTTCTCTAGTATAGGTCTTATGGAGACCCGATTAAGCACATAACAGGCTGTTGCTACAGCTTCAGCCCAGAAATACTTTGGAAGGGTGTTTTCATTTAGCATAGTCCTAGAAAGCTCTTGAAGGGACCTATTCTTCCTCTCAACAACACCATTTTGCTGAGGGGTCCTAGGAGAAGAGAAATTGTGCTCAATTCCATATTTGAGACACAAGAGTTCAAATTTCTCATTTTCAAACTCTCCACCATGATCACTATGAATAGCAACAATGGTGAGCTCCTTTTCATTTTGTACTCTTTTCCTAAAGCTAGAGAAAGTATCAAAAGTCTCATCCTTAGACTTCAGAAAATAAACCCAAGTAAATCTAGAGAAATCATCTACAATAACAAAGGCATAGAATTTGCCGCCTAGGCTTGCTATATTGGAAGGACCGAAGAGGTCCATGTGAAGAAGTTGGAGAGGCTTAGAAGTGGAGATTGCATTCTTTGATGCAAAAGAGCTTTTGATCTGCTTGCCCATTTGACAAGCTTCACAGACTTTATCCTTCTCAAAGGATATCTTAGGGATCCCTCTAACTAAATTCTCCTTAGTAATCTTAGCTAAGGTATCCATCCCTACGTGTCCTAATCTTCTATGCCAAGACCAACAGTCATTAAGAGAATTAACAACAAAACACTTCTCATCAACATGCTCAAAAACATTCAGATCAACAATATAGACATTTTCTTTTCTAAATCCTTTAAACAAAATATGATTAGTTGAAATGTCTTTGATCACACAGACATTTGATTTGAAAGTTACTTTATAGCCCTTGTCACACAACTGACTTATGCTTAGCAGATTATGCTTTAATCCTTCTACAAGTAAAACATTTTCAATAGTAGGATGAGAAGGATTACTTATATTGCCGATGCCAACGATTTTGCCCTTTTGGTTTCCACCAAAAGTGACACTACCTTTCTTCTTGTTGACAACAGCAAACTTGGTTGAGTCTCCCGTCATATGCCTTGAGCAACCACTGTCAAGGTACCACAGATTTGTTCCGGGAGAGCAGTCAACCTGCAAAACAAAAATCAGGTTGTCTTCTTAGGTACCCAAATCTTTTGGGTCCTAGTGTTAGGTCTGGTTCCCTTAGGAACCCATTGGAATTTACCAGTTGATTTCATATAGTTTGCTTTTAGCGGACATACAAAAGATTTATGTCCAGCTTCATTACATGCATGACAGACAGAGGGTTTAACAAAGAAGTTTTTAAAGGCTTTCCTTTTATTAGACTTGTCATACCCTAATCCGGTCTTGTCAAAATTTGCTCTCTGACCTGCTATTACCATCTTAAATAATTTTTCACCCTTAGTGAAGTTCAGAATAATATTATTCAAATCTTCATTTTTACTTTTAAGTTCATCAATCTCTTTGACATGCAAATTAGTTTTCTCGGCATGTATTTCTACCATGTTTGCGTTTTCCTTTTTCAAAGTATTGTATTTAGTTTTTAACATGCCAAACTGTTTAACTAAATCATTGAAAGCATCAATTAGATTATCTTCATCGTCATCAATATCACTGTCACTAATAATACTAGAGGAAGAAGAACTAACCTTGTCCTCGTGTGCCATAAAGCACAGGTTTGCTACTTCCTCATCCTCTGATGAAGAGGTATCTTCTTCACTATCGTCCCAAGTGGCCTTCATTGCCCTTTTCTTGAACTTCTTGGGACCCTTCTTTGCTTGTGGACAATCTGCCTTCATATGTCCAGGCTTTCCACACCCAAAACACGTGATCTCCTTGTCCTTTTGAGACTTTTCACCCTTTGGAAACCTTTTTCCCTGCATCCTCTTTCGTTGCAGGAATTTGCTGAATCTCCTGGTAATGAGGGCAATGTCCTCATCTTCTTCTTCTTCCTTAGATTCATCAGGCTTGCTCGATGAGGCCTTGAGAGCTATGTCCTTTCTCTTGGAGATCTCTTTTTCTTTGAGATCCTCCTTGTCATTGGCCCTCATGGTTATCTCATGAGTCATTAGAGAGCCAATGAGTTCCTCAAGCTTGAGAACCTTGAGATCCCGTGCCTCTTGTATTGCCGTCACCTTTGGTTGCCAAGCTCTTGGTAAACATCTCAAAATTTTCCTAATTAACTCTTCACCTGAATACATCTTACCAAGTACTTTTAACCCATTAGTAATGTTAGTGAAACGAGTAAACATTGAAGAAATAGACTCATCCTTTTCCATGGTAAACAATTCATATTCGTGAACTAACATGCTCAATTTACTCTCCTTTACTTGGTTAGTTCCCTCATGTGTGACTTCTAATAAGTGCCAAATTTCTTGAGCACTTTCACACCCTTGCACTCTATTGAATTCATCTCTATTTAGAGTACAGTACAAGGTGTTTACTGCCTTAGCATTAAGGCTCAGATTTCTCTTATCGGACTCTGTTAACTCAGAAGAGTCCTTAGGGATACTTTTCCCATCAACAGTTTTCATGGCCTTAAAAGGACCATTCTCTATAATACACCACGTTTCATAGTCTATGGCTTGAATGAATATTTTCATTCTAGCCCTCCAATAGACATAATCACTACCATCAAAGAATGGAGGTCTATTGGTTGCTTGACCTTCTATTTGTGATGTGTTAGTGTTGAATGCCATTGTAATAGCAGAATATAACGCAGAGCGTTTAACTACAGCTTAGACAAAGATAACCTCGCTCTGATACCAATTGAAGGACCGGAATTATCTAAGAGGGGGGTGAATTAGACTTTTAAAAAATTAATCTAATAATCAATTAGTGTTACTCTCTTAATTAGTTTAATAGCAAATAAGGTAATATAAAAAATAAAGAGAGAGTAAGAGAGATTCAACACCAGTATTTTTTACGTGGTTCGGCCAAACTGCCTACGTCCACGCTCCAAGGCTCACCCCTTGAAGATCCTTACCCTTCTCCTCACGAGAAATAACAGATCGGGATTCCGGGCTTCCGATCAACTGCCTTTACAGATTTAGATTGAACTTCACGGGCGTCAATCCACTGCCGTTACAAGTTTGAGTTTGTAAAATATTAAGCTCAGACTACAATCTCACAAAAATGAATCTCAAGTTAGGATTGAGAGATGTAGAGAAGAATACAGAGTGTGAAAATAACTTTCGCAGTTAGGGCTCAGAATTCAAATTGGCAAAAGTTAGTCTTCGAGCCTTTTCTTCTGCTTATATACTCTGTATAAAATTGCTTCAGAGAATTGAATGCTTCTTTCTTCAAATGTTAAAATGTTACCGTTGGGAAGCATCCGTACTGAAGCAGCTATCCGTTGCTTCTGAAAATGTTGTTCGTCGTCGCCATTAAAGGTCTGGAGTTAATGCTGAAAACGACGTCACTGTAGCTTCGCGGCTAGCTTTGAATTTTGGCGGAAGTTCACCAGCAGATGCAACTTATGAAGCAGAGACACGTCATCGATGGATGCAGCTTTGAATGCCATCGGCAGATGTATCCTTAAATTCCATCGGCAGATGCATCCTTAAATTTCATCGGCAGATGTATCCTAAAAATCCATCGGCAGGTGTATCCTTGAATTCCATCGGCAGAAACATCTTAAACTTTTATCGGCAGAAGCACCTTTAAACTCCATCGGCAGGAGCATTGTCAAACGTGATCGGTAGGTGCAAGCTTTAGTCAGCATCTCCTTTTGTCGTTTAGTCAATCGGCAGGAGCTGCTTCAAACATCATCGGCAGATGTGTTTTCAAATATCATCGGCAGATGTGGCTTCAAACACCATCGGCAGATGAAACAGATAAGCGCTTGACAGATCATCGGCAGATGTCTTCATGACGCTATTGGCAGATGAATTCAAAACGCTATCGGCAGAAAAAACATATAAGCACTGACCACGTCATCGGTAGATGCTCGCTTAGAGCTTCACGGGCAGATGAGACTTGTAAATGTTATCGGCATATGCACCTCAACACGTCATGAACCGGCATCGGCAGGAGTAGCTTCAACAGCTATCGGCAGATGCATCATTTCTTTGTCGTGTAGCGATCGGTATATGCAAGCCTGTTTTGCTATTTAATTCTGTATACTCAAACCGATTTATTAGACAACTAAAATACCCTTTTCAGGGGTATTTCCAAATAAACTCATATTCATTATTCTCTTTAAATACACATAATCAAATTGTACACTAATTATACAAATACATAATCAAAAACAAATTATGACTTAAACAATCTATAAGTCAACAATTGTGATGACCCGAATGTGAACGTATGTGTACGACTGCGGGGCAAACCTCGGGTTGCGGGGCAAACCTCGGGACCTAAGCCGAGTCTAGGCGAATCCCGGACTCGAGTATAGGCGAATCCCGGGTCGTAAAGAGGGGGTTGTCACAATCCCAC
Source organism: Begonia masoniana (assembly GCA_022432975.1). Lineage (NCBI taxonomy): Eukaryota > Viridiplantae > Streptophyta > Magnoliopsida > Cucurbitales > Begoniaceae > Begonia > Begonia masoniana. The sequence continues at coordinate 15,719,217 of CM039513.1, forward strand.
ATTGCTTGGGGAAGTACATAGAAATGAAACATATGTAAAGAGACCATCCCAAGATATCAAGACACGTTTTGGAGCACGATTGACAACGGATCCCATAAGAACTCCGAAGTTAAAAGTGTTTCGGCGAGAGCAATTCCAGGTTGGGTGACCTTTCGGGAAGTTCTCGCCAAACAAAGCCGTGAGGGGAGGATATTGGGCTACGACCCAATCCCCAGAGCGGACAATATCTTGCTGAGAAAAGGGGTCGTTACAATATTGTTTTTTTTATTACTATAGTTGTATTTAGCTTAAACTACAACACTAAAATCATTAGTTAAATTAAGGTAAATATAAATAATATAAAAAGTAATGAAAGAATTGTCTTGGTCAAATTGGGGGTAAAGTTAATTAGAGTTACATTAAGGTAGTTTTGGCTATGGATAATGACATTGAATATGAATGCAAGCTTTTCCAAGTAAAGAATAACTTTATCTTAAAAAAAGATTTTGTAGATTGATAGTTTTTACTATTTCTTTTTTCCCAAAGTTAAGAAAAAAAAAGGTGAAATAATGCATTTTAAAAGGAATAGTTTGGCCAAATGGACTCCTTTTATATGAATTCTTACTTTGAAAAATAAAGTTTCAAAGATTTCAATCTCCCTTATAATAACCTCCCAAAGTTCTCTGTCTCCCTCCCTCTTCCCATAGAAAATAGAAGCAATGAGACAGAATATACAAAGAAAAAAAAATAAAAAATCTATCTGTTACGAAAAGTAAAGTTTAACAATCTCTCTCTCTCTCTCTCTCTCTCTCTCTCTCTCTCTCTCTCTGCCTTAGTATTGAAGCAATGACTGGGTGGTAAGGCACGTATAGAAAGCTATTGAAGACTAGAATAAGTGTGGAAAGGGAGTTTGTGAAGATCTAACATCTGATTTTCAGCAGGGTCCTGTTCTTGTCAAGTTCAACATCCATGTTTCCTATCCAAGTTATGTTCTTTTCTTCTCCTCTTACCTTCTCTCCACCATTTGAAAGGTTGCTCCCTCTCCTCTTTTTGATTGCACGTGCAAGTTAAAAACACGTTTATTTACTATAATATTTCTTTGTTAATTTGAGTGTCCAAGTTACTTGTTTTCTCCTTGAATAATTTCACAAGAAACATGCACCATGTCATCAACAAATTTCCCACCATGTTTGACTTCAATCTTATAGGTGTCATCCCATAAAAAAAAAAACCTTCTCTTAGCTACGATCTATTTTCGATTATGAGATTTCTGTGAAGAGACGATCTTGAATTGCCTCTCCGCTTTAATCTGAGTCTTAAAGTCTAACATTTTTGTTAGAAATCCTTTTGATTAATTTTTCTTACCTCATGCTCATTCGTATAAGAAAAAAAATAAAACATCGAGAATTTCTATATTCAATTAGGACCAATCTATTTAAATGTCGTAATGTATCATTTTAATTGTATATTGAAAAAAAGCTCGTACAAGAAAGAAATTTATGAGATGAAATTAGACGTTAAAGTTTTCTTATTAACTTTTTTAGTTTTAATCTCATGATCATATAGCATTGACACGTGGATTGGAGTCTTGGAGAACAGTCCATGGCAAAGCCCATACAGCTTGACTAAGGCCCAGTCAAATCTATATTATGAAAATAAATAAAAATAATAACAAAAATTAATGGAAATATATATAAAAATGCTCTGTGGAACCCCATTAAATTCACAGTAGTAATATACTTGCAGTCTTTTAAAGTCCTGCTTCATTTTTAACGCAATTTTAATTTCTAATTCACTCTCACTTTTCTTTAGAAAATAATATGTATTTGTGCACAAACAAGCTTAATTTATTTTCTTTCACGTGGTTAATTCCCTCGTGTGTGACCTTTAGTAGATGTCAAATTTCGTCAGCATTATCACACCATTGTACTCTATTGAATTCATTTATATTAAGAGCACAATATAACATGTTAATTGTCTTAACATTTAAGCATAATCTACGTTTATCATTCTCATCATACTCAAAATGCAATTTTCAAACATTTATATTATTTTCAAATTTAACAGGTATATAAGGATCATTTTAAATAATATGCGCAACTCATAGTCCATAGATTGAATAAAGATTCTCATTCAAGCTTTCCAATGCTTGTAGTCATTACCCAAAAAAAAAAAGACCTAAAAATATATTGTCCCTCAGCATGAGAACTGTTCAAATTAAAAGCCATTGAATTCTTTAAGAAACAATTCTAAATTTCAATTTTTATATAAGCTTAGCCTTACTCTGTTATCAAATGTAGAATCAAAATTAACCTAAGATGATGGTGAATTAGGTTAATCTAATTTTTTGGCAAATTCAAATTTAATTGTTACTAAGCTCGAATATTGTATCTTCTCTTAACTAAGTTCACTAAATTCAATATGCAAGTAATGTCACAATCCTGGGGCGCGCCTAACAGAACGCTCGGTTTGACAACCCGATCCTCGAGGAGAATCTGATTGCCCAACCTAAGTCTTGGTTCGCGGGACAAGACTTGAACATAAATCAAAACTCAAAGATCCACGCAGTGATTACAGATATATCAATGCAATAATAAAATAGTAGTTCAATAAGGTCTAAACATTCAAAGCTCAGCTCTAGATAGTCTATACAAGTCCAAGTAAAAAGGAAGGTCCTAATCAGGAATCAAATAAATACTAATACATGAAATAAAGAAAATTGTAACTGTCAGGACCCACGACCTGATTACAAGATTCCAAGATATGAATGTTGAATAAATCATAGATGCAACGGAATAAACATAATTATAAGTAATTGGGCAACAATAATAATTAAATGCAACCCACAATTATACATAGAAGTCTCATTAGATAAAAGACTTAACCTTATTTAATTTACATACATGGACCATAGTACCATGTACTCTATACAAAAAGTGACTAAATAACTCTATTTCTTTTGGCTTTACTTTGCTTTTATCATTATCTCGTGAGTTGCCGAGTCCAGACCTGAAAATGGAGAGAGTCCACATAATGAGTTATTTAATGCATATTATATGTCTAAATATATGATAATTTAAATTATTGACTTACCAATTTCTCATTTTTATATTCATCTATATAATGAGTATGAAATGCAACTCTCACACACCACTTGTGTCATAATAAGTTAATCAATGTAAATGTGTGCACCATATTATTTACTTGATTTCATATTTATTAAGTGTAACACCGGACAATTTCGGTCAGGTGATTTTCTTAACCATTTTAATTGTTACTCTTTTATTGACCTTTATGATTTTAAAATTAATGCCAAGACTTATTTATTACAAGTTGAGTGAAACTAGGTTGGGTGGCAAGTTTGTAATTAAGGTGGATTTTAATTGGTATAAATAGGTTATGGGAATTCTTAAACCTCATTAAAACTTCGTTGTAGCCGACATTTCCCCTCTCGGTGATTCCCTTTCCTTCCAGAGCTCCCTCTCTGCCAGCTATTCCTTCACCAGCGACCAGTTCTTCAGCCTCCACTTCGACAATCCACGCTCTAGGTAAGACTTAGACAATGTAGTTACTAGGTAGTTACTTAGAGATCTGTCTTCAGCTAGAATTTGAGGTTTCGGATTCTTCACTAACAGAGTAATGGTAGTGACAATCATGATCTGTGTTTAGTAATGGCATTTCTGATTAGATTCTAGACATTAAGATAACAGACCGTGTTTAGTTGTTAGACTTAATTCGGTTATTTAGGTTCTGGAAGTTTAATCTGTACACACTAGGCGCTCGACTAGGAAGATTTAGAAATATTTATGTTAGGTACTAGGATGACTTTTAGTTAGGATTTTGATTTAACACTGTGTGTGAAATGTTTCTAGGTGAAGAAGTTTGAAGAGAAGTGCTCAAGTTGCTAAGGAAACCAGGTAAGTGAGTGAGTAAGACTTCCAGCCATTAGGGCCCTACATCACAAGCGTACTAAGTAAAAGTTGTTTATGATGTTAAAAGTACCTGTGCTAACGTCTGGTTGTCTTCAGTACTCGAGTTGATGTTATGATCCTTTGATGAATGAATGGCTTATTCAGTAGTCTGTTGAACTAAGATTACTCATGCTCATGCATCATGAATATTTCTCAAACATATGAAAATGTTTTAAGTGCATGATTTCTCCCATGAACAAGATATGAACATGAAACTTATGCAACAAGGATTAAGAGAGGGTTGGGGGGGTTTGGCGTATGTCACTGTCCAAAAGAAGGACCATGAATACGACCCGCAAGGGACTATATACACTCTCACTGTCAACTCCCTTTTCGGCACAAATCCTCCCTTAATCCATATGATGAAAATGATGAACATGAATAAGAACAAGAACACGAAAAGATCATGAACATGTGTTTCCTTTAATTTGTGCATTCATTCATACATGTTAGCGTTGCACTCCTTACTAAGCATTAGGTTTATAGTTTAAACCTTATGATGTAGGTGAAGAACTACCAGGTGAGGATTTCAAGTCTAATGAGGATGTTTAAGGCTGGTTGCTAGAAGGAGTTCAGGTTGTCAGTGTGTGGCTGGAAGGCGATTTCAACTCCTGGTTACTACCTTTATCATATTAGTAAGGTTATGAATACTGAGGTCTATGTAGGATGTTTTCTTAAAACAATGGATACTGGAACCTGACTGACTAACTTCTGAGTTTGAGAATGATCGTGAAATGATAGAATGATCTGTTTTGTTAGAATCTCTCGCTACACGTATTCTAGATGAGATTATGGTTCAACTGTGTGTTAGTTTATTCAGTCATGTTGAAGTTTGTGAAAGTCTGAAAGTTTCCTGTCTATCGGATGATGTCTTCCTATCGGATGATGTCTTCCATCGGATGATGTCTTCCATCGGATGATGTCTTCTATCGGATGATGTCTTCTATCGGATGATGTCTTCTATCGGAAGGAGTTTAATGAGTCACGTGATGTGCATGTGTCAATCGGTAGAAGCCAATATTAAGTCTTGTCGTTTTGTGATCGGATGAGGTTTAATGAGTCACGTGATGTGCATGTGTCAATCGGTAGAAGCCGATATTAAGTCTTATCGTTTTGTGATCGGATGAGGTTTAATGAGTCACGTGATGTGCATCTGTCAATCGGTAGAAGCCGAAATTAAGTCTTGTCGTTTTGTGATCGGATGAGGTTTAATGAGTCACGTGATGTGTATGTGTCAATCAGTAGAAGCCGATATTAAGTCTTGTCGTTTTGTGATCGGATGAAGTTTAATGAGTCACGTGATGTGCATGTGTCAATCGGTAGAAGCCGATATTAAGTCTTGTCGTTTTGTGATCAGATGAGGTTTAATGAATCACGTGGGATGCATGTGTCAATCGGTAGGAGTGTGCACCATGCTTTGTCGTTTTGCGATCAGTAGATGTCCTTGAGTCTCCAATTCCCTTCGGCCAAATGTCTTAATGTTTTATCTAATTATAAACGTTGTCTACTTACTGAGTTTTCCGCTGTAAAGTCGAGGATTAAAGATAGAATTATCATCACTGAGAGAAAATTTAAATTTTTCCGTAATTTCTCTTAGTTCAGTTCAATGTTTTGGGTAGCAAACCGGGTCTGGAAGACTCGGGGCATTACAATTATGGTATCAGAGCGAAATCGGGTTCTAAAATCGATTCTGTAGATTGCCTTCCAGCACTGACTGCCACCTGAGTACACTCCAACAACTGTAAGTATTTACGATTTTAGTAATGTCATTACGTTAAGATGTGTTTATGATTACTTGTTTAGGAATCTCAAAATGGTAAGAGGTCAACAAAGGGAGAGCAATGAGGATAGTAACACCATCGCTCAGTTAACCGAGTTGGTTATCCGCCAGTCCCGCCAAATTGAGCAGTGGGTGACTAATAGGGATGAGCAAGGGAATTCTAGCTCAAATGCGACTCACGACAATGGGAGCGAGCGTTTTCACCGCCTTCGACCTCCAGTATTCAATGGTCAAGTTTCGGATCCTATTTATGCTGAGGAGTGGATTCGGACAATTGAGGACATGTTCAAGTATGCCAAGGTCGATGAAGGGGACAAGGTCACTTGTGCTGTTTTTCATCTTGCATTGGGTGCAAGGCATTGGTGGGACTCAATTCAGAGCACTACGAATGCGGAAACTATGACTTGGGCGTGGTTCAAGACGGCCTTTTATGACAAGTATTTTAGCCGAGCGGTTCGGGCCAGCAAAAAGATGGAGTTTATGCAGCTGTGCCAAACCGGTTCGATGGCCGACTACATGTGTAAGTTTGAGGCCTTGTCCAGGTTTGCACCCCGTTTGGTGGATGATGAGGAAGATAAGATCCACCAGTTTGTCTATGGACTGAAGCCGAGCCTCTTCCATGGAGTAAAAGACTGCAGGGATCCATAACATACCTTATTCCGAAGTGGCTGCTAAGGCTTTAGAATTGGAGGAAGTTGAGTTAACAGTACAAGGACAACGTGAACCATCAAGGAAGTTCATCAAGGATACTCAGCCACCACCGCGCCAGGGCAGAGGTTGGCAACCACAACCGAATAGGGGACCGCAACAACAGCAGAAAGGTGTGAAGAGACTCTTCAATCCAAATAATGATCAAGGAAAAGGAAAGCGACCTCTAGCTCCCCTATGTTCCACCTGCCAGAAGAATCACCATGGTGAATGTAAGCTATATTCTGGCCGTTGCTATAGATGTGATGTAATGACCTCTTTTCCCAACAAGATATTGTCCGCTCTGGGGATTTGGCCGTAACCCAATATCCTCCCCTCACGGCTTTATTTCGCGAGAACTTCCCGGAAGGTCACCCAACAAGGAATTGCTCTCGCCGAAGCACTTTTAACTTTGGAGTTCTTATGGGATCCGTTGCCAATCGTGCTCCAAAACGCGTCTTGCTATGTTGGAAGGGTCTCTTTACATATGTTTCATTTCCACATACTTCCCCAAGCGATGTGGGATTGTGACGACCCCCTTTTTACGACCTGTCACCTTCCGGTTCGCCCGCGCGGACATACCGCCATCCAGGTTCCGGTTCGTGCAGCCATCGTACCCATACATGCATATTCGAGTCATCACAATCACCCCCCCTCGGGGGCCCAACGTCCTCGTTGGCCACATTTCCAGTTGGGTACAGGCTCTGATACCATTTGTAAAGACCCCTTTTCCCAACAAGATATTGTCCGCTCTGGGGATTGGGCCGTAACCCAATATCCTCCCCTCACGGCTTTGTTTCGCGAGAACTTCCCGGAAGGTCACCCAACCAGGAATTGCTCTCGCCGAAGCACTTTTAACTTTGGAGTTCTTATGGGATCCGTTGCCAATCGTGCTCCAAAATGCGTCTTGCTATGTTGGAAGTGTAACGCCCAGGATTTTTAAGAGAAAATAAAATGATAGGTAATTGTTTAATAAATAATTGTTTTAAGTAATTTAAAAGAAAAGTGAATAAAGTTGGTTAACATAATTGGTTAATTAATTTAGATTCGGGTATTTCTAGTGAAATTAAGTCGTGGGTCAATTAAGAACGAGATTTAACGAAATTTACGGAAAAGCAAAACGATAAGTGAGGATTTGATTAATGGTTAGTTTATTATTATTATTATTATTATTATTATTATTAATTAAATAAAAAATAAAACAACACAAAATGGTTTTGGAAACCATTTTGTGTTCGAGCTCCCCGTGAACGAAGACAGGGCAGCGACGAGGGAGGCGACGATCGACGAACGCCGGCGACTTCCGACCCTCTCCGGCCAGACGACGGCGGCGCAGCTAGGGCTGCCATTTCCGGCCCGTCTCTGCGCGCAACCCGGCCGGTAAGCTCGTTTTTCCCCCTGTTTTGGTTCGGTTTGTGGTCGAGGGTGGCGAGCTCGATTGAGCTCCGATCACCGGCCGTTTTCGGTCACCACCGGCGTGGGTTTGCCAACCCTTGGTCCGGCTTCGGTCGCCTGGCAGTGGTAAGCCTGGTTTGGGCGAAATTACAGTGAGTGCCCGATTAGGGCAATTCGGGTTTGTGGTTTGTTGTTCGGGATTTCTGGTTAGATTAGTTAAATTGATGGTATGAGTGGTCGATTGGTGAATAAATTGATGAGATTTGATGAAAAATCGAAATGAGGAAATTTCCCGATAAAGGGCAGAATCGGGTTTTGCTACATTTGACCTAGTTTCGGTCGTTTGTTTTTAAATTCCTTTTGGCATATTAAAATAGGTTATTAGTGGAGCACGTGGCCGCTGGAATCGTTCGATTCCGATAACCGGCGCGAAAGTTACGCGCGTTCAAAGTTTTGGGTCGGTTTTACCGAACCCAAATTAGTGGCCCGTTTAATTAGGTTTTGGTTCGATTAGGCTATAAATAGTAGTTTGAGAATAAATTGGTGAATGTAAGCATGATGTTAATAAAGCTCGGATGTTTGTCATAGGTCGGGCCATAGGTGAAGTGACGTGCCAAAAATCAGCGAGCTACGGACGACAGGTAAGTTCTCGTGATTCTTTCCTGGCCGATTGGCCTACACCGTGCTTCGAAGTCGTTTCGAGGAGTTTGGAGACGCACTAGTTTATATTGTTTTGGTTGGGTAGTGAGGTTTAATTATTTTGTAGTTTATGCTTTACAGTCTTGATGGTATGCATGCTGAGTATTTACTTTAAGATATGAACTGTTCATGCATCACGAGTTTTATTGAAAAGCATGAAAATGAATTTCCGCACGATGTTTTAGAAAATGGCGATGTGGCCTGGAGAGGGGCAGGACCTATTGTGGAGGCCGATTACGGGCTTGTCACAGTACCACATCTATTATGTACTCGCAATGTGGCCTGGAGAGGGGCATGACCTATTGTGAAGGCCGATTACGAGCTTGTCACAGTACCACATCTATTATGTACTCATATTTATGGTCACGCGAGGAGGGGCTCAGGCACGGCTGTACGTGTTGTAAGCGTGTACCCCCCTCTTCTAACCGCACGGGGTAGTCCGATCGCTGGATGGGCCCCCTCCGGTTAGGAGGTCGAGATCTCGGTGACACCCACAGAGTTAAAGATAAAATGAATGCTGCATGATTTCTGAACTCACACGCATAGCATGTAGTTGCATTTACGAGAGCTTGCTGAGATTTTTATCTCATAGTGTGTTATATACGGTGTAGGTAACCTAGACTTCGAGGTACCAGGTGAGGACGATGTCCCTCAACCTGAGGCATAGTCCAGTTGACGGAGGATGGCTGCGGTGATGTGCTGGCGCAGTCGAGGCTTACCTGACCCGTGGGGATAGTACGTATAGATTTTGGAAGGTTTTTGGGCTGTTAATTGTATAGATATTTTAGGATGTTTGGATCTGGTTAGGAGTTAGATAACGATTAAATGTTTTGGTAAATGTTATAGAAAATGTTTTGAAATGTTTTGGGTGGTTACAGATAGGCTTGGTTTTTAGAGCCATCCACGCCAATTGTTTTTAGGAAATTTTATTATGTATTGGAGTAAGTTTGAATTATGTGATTGGTGATGATCGGCAATGAAATCAAAGGAATATTGAAGTGATTAGTGATTTTAGAATGTGAAGGAGAAAGAAGGATTTGCTCTCTGGAATCGGATTTCAGAGAGCTAAAGGTTTTTTAAGTGTTTTACTCTCTGGAATCCAAATTCCTAGAGAGCAGTCGTGAGAAGAGAAGGCAAAATCAGATGGGGGAGGAAGCGGGTCGCTGCAAAGTGCAGCGACCGGTCGCTGCAAAGTGCAGCGACTGGGCGCTGCACAATGCAGCGGCCGATCGCTGCATTATGCAGCGATCGGTTTCCCGAATTACCCCTCCCCTCTTTATTTTAAATCAAATTAGTTTTAATTGTTTTTATTTAATTGTTTTATTTGTTTTAAAAGTTAGAGTTTTTATATTAATTTAAATTAGTTTTAATATAGTTTTATTTAATAGTTTTAAATGATTTTAAAGTTAGATTTCGATTCCGATTTCGATTCTGGTTTCGATTTCGGTTTAGGTTCCGCCTAGAGTTTAATTAAAGATATTAGGATAAAAAGAAAAAGAAAAATGAAAAATTTACACGGTAATTACGGGTACAGTATTAGGGTCGTGACAGTTATGGTATCAGAGCCCCCGGGTTTTAAAATCGGTTCTGTAGACTGCTCGACTGCACAGCCACTACGCGGACATTCTTCATCAACTGTAAGTATGTTTATAGCTTTATTTGATTTCAGTTTCTTAGAGATATTTGTTTTAAATTTTATAGGAGTTGTTTATAATTATGGTGCGTCGAGGGAATGATCGAGACGACCGAGACGATACGATAGATCACCAAAAGGATTTGACCGCAATAATGTTGCGATAGATCGGAGTAGGTTGGGAAATAAAGGAAAAAGGGAATAGTAGGAGTTGAGTACGTCGAAGACGGTAGGTTAAATACAGGACGACATAGGCCTATAGAAAGAGAGTTATGCGTTAATAGGACTAACTGGACTTAATCACAAAAATGGTGCACTTAGAATTCAAGTTACTATTAGAGGGGTGTATTTTATGAGACCTAAGATTTAGAGAAATGGAAATTTACCCCAGTTGACGAACCTTTGGAGCTTTAGACTATGACGAATCAGAGAGGGGTTTGAAACTTAGATGTTTTGAAACTTAGGTATAAACATATCGAAGGATGCTCTAAATTGCAAAGGTGTAAATAGGGCACATAAGCAGATAAAAATAAAATAATATAGTCGAGCCTTGTAGATCGTAGATCTATGTGAAGCTTGAAATACCTGGGTGGAAACGATATTCAAGAATTGAAGTTTAGATTTAATTACTGAGGGGATAAACAATGAAAGGTTAAAGTCATATGAAAGGTAATACTCATGATACAAAGTTTGACCGATCTTTAGAAGATAAGTATCGACTGGAGAGACTAATCAATTAAGGGCGATTGTTAATTCACGGAAAGATTACGGCCGACATACTATAAGGGGAGACCCAGTGAAGTTAAGAACGATCAAGGAGTAGTAAACACGTCAGACTTGCGATGTTGCTCGACCAAAGAATACGGGGCTAAGACATAAGAGTTGGATTTAACTTAAAAACCCAGATACTCTAGTTAATCAGAAAAGGGTTTGACGCCTTAAAAATTAGAAGTCATGTTTTGGAATTTATTGTAACCTGTGTGAGGTTAGAAGAAACGGTGGAATGACTTGGGTGAGTACCTTGGGTAGAAAATATACTGAAGTAAGAAATGACGAATTCTTTTGGGTTTAAAATATGATCAATCGAGGAGAAATTTGGAGTTTAGATGTAAGACTTGCTAAGGAATGTTCTAGATTGTCGAGGTACCGTTAGTATGTACAATTAGCAGAAATTTAAATAAACTAGATCCACGGGAAGCTGGAAGTATCTAGATGAAAATGATGTTTAAGAATTTAAGACTTAGATTAATTGATGAGAGGGTATAGGGAGTGGCTATCTCCGCGGTGATTCGGAGGATGTGATGAATCAATGCAAAATCGTGACGTAAGATCTAAGCGATTGCATCGGGGTATGCATATCAACCTATATCGATGAGGAAAAATAAAGGTAATTACTCGGAGATGGAAGGTTAATGAATTCGAGACGATAAAGGGTTAGAGTTATATGAAAAGTAATATGCAAGTGGTACTTTGGTTACTGAAATTGGTCATTCTCTAGGAAATAAGTGCCGTCCTAGAGGTCTGACAAATAAAGGACAATTGTCAGCTCGTGAAAAGACTATGATCGACACACTGTAAGGGGGAGACTTGGAGAAGTTAAGAATAATTGACGAGTTGGGGACACATCAGACGATTAGTGTTGCTTGATTAGATTATGAAGCAAAAGATATAAGAGTTAAGTTGTGAATCTATAATTGGTACAATTTAAGTTAGGAGCCACAAACATGAGGCCACCTCCATGATGAAGATAGAAGCATTAATGTTCGAGGAACTAGGAAGGTTATCATTAATGAAGAGATGTTTCAAATTATTGGAGAAAAAGAAATGGTAGGATTTGAGGAATTAGGGAGAATTGGAATAAATGTGTAAATTTATCTACAACAAGTCCGCAAACAAGAAGATAGTTAGATGAATCGTTGCGTGCAAGTCAAGTAGACAAGTAGAATATTTAGAACCTGACTAGAAGGAATGAAAGATAGTAGGCTAGTTGGTAACTTCGGAGAAGTCCTTGTGGGGTATTAAGATTAAGTATAGGGCAGCGTTTAATTAAATAAAGAGTTTAGATTGAAGTTCAGCTCAAATGTGAAGTTGAAGCTGATGACCTTGTAAATAACTAAGGTTAAGGTTGATATATGAGTTAAGTAGTTAAAGTTGTGAAATTTTGGAGCCTATTGGATGAAGGAAGAAAGATTTGCACGAAGATCGTGCAAGTGAGCTTAGAAGCGAGGTTAGATTATAAAAACTAAGAAAGTTGCGACTCGTAAGCTACATCGAATCTGATGTGCACTCTTTAAGATGTTGTACAAAACGAGCGTAGTGGACATAGATGTAGAAACTTCAAAGATACCGTGAAAGCGTCAAGGGGTAGATTTGAGTATTTAAGCCCATTGCATAAGAATGACATTAGAGTGGCTAAAGAAAAGTAGTAATTGCCCAAGGTACGTAGGTATAGGAGACGAGAATGCTAAGTAAGAGATGAGATAGTGGCGTAAAGAAGAGTTCGAAATAGAGGATTAGGATGAAGAATCTACGTATCAAGTCCTCAATGTCATATGATTGAAGAGATTTTGAGGGCTTGATGTGTTAATGTCATGAGAATTGAAGAGTTGGGAACTGAACGAACTTAGCTTGAGGCTAAGTTAGAGGAAATTTAAGGTTCCAAATGACGAGGGATTAAGTCGGAATCGATGAGTGTATGAGCGATTGAGTTGCGAAGTGCATAGTTAGAAGGATTTAAAACTTTGGAGATAAAGGAAGCTATCAAGACCCAAATGGTGAGTAGGACCATAAAGATTTCAAGATTAGTATTACGAGCATCATACTTAGATAATGTGAGGGTGAGTAATTAGAAGTTGACCAAACAGCAATTTTGGGGACAAAATTCCAATTAAGGAGGGAATGATGTAACGCCCAGGATTTTTAAGAGAAAATAAAATGATAGGTAATTGTTTAATAAATAATTGTTTTAAGTAATTTAAAAGAAAAGTGAATAAAGTTGGTTAACATAATTGGTTAATTAATTTAGATTCGGGTATTTCCAGTGAAATTAAGTCGTGGGTCAATTAAGAACGAGATTTAACGAAATTTACGGAAAAGCAAAACGATAAGTGAGGATTTGATTAATGGTTAGTTTATTATTATTATTATTATTATTATTATTAATTAAATAAAAAATAAAACAACACAAAATGGTTTTGGAAACCATTTTGTGTTCGAGCTCCCCGTGAACGAAGACAGGGCAGCGACGAGGGAGGCGACGATCGACGAACGCCGGCGACTTCCGACCCTCTCCGGCCAGACGACGGCGGCGCAGCTAGGGCTGCCATTTCCGGCCCTTCTCTGCGCGCAACCCGGCCGGTAAGCTCGTTTTTCCCCCTGTTTTGGTTCGGTTTGTGGTCGAGGGTGGCGAGGTCGATTGAGCTCCGATCACCGGCCGTTTTCGGTCACCACCGGCGTGGGTTTGCCAACCCTTGGTCCGGCTTCGGTCGCCTGGCAGTGGTAAGCCCAGTTTGGGCGAAATTACAGTGAGTGCCCGATTAGGGCAATTCGGGTTTGTGGTTTGTTGTTCGGGATTTCTGGTTAGATTAGTTAAATTGATGGTATGAGTGGTCGATTGGTGAATAAATTGATGAGATTTGATGAAAAATCGAAATGAGGAAATTTCCCGATAAAGGGCAGAATCGGGTTTTGCTGCATTTGACCTAGTTTCGGTCGTTTGTTTTTAAATTCCTTTTGGCATATTAAAATAGGTTATTAGTGGAGCACGTGGCCGCTGGAATCGTTCGATTCCGATAACCGGCGCGAAAGTTACGCGCGTTCAAAGTTTCGGGTTGGTTTTACCGAACCCAAATTAGTGGCCCGTTTAATTAGGTTTTGGTTCGATTAGGCTATAAATAGTAGTTTGAGAATAAATTGGTGAATGTAAGCATGATGTTAATAAAGCTCGGATGTTTGTCATAGGTCGGGCCATAGGTGAAGTGACGTGCCAAAAATCAGCGAGCTACGGACGACAGGTAAGTTCTCGTGATTCTTTCCTGGCCGATTGGCCTACACCGTGCTTCGAAGTCGTTTCGAGGAGTTTGGAGACGCACTAGTTTATATTGTTTTGGTTGGGTAGTTAAGTTTAATTATTTTGTAGTTTATTCTTTACAGTCTTGATGGTATGCATGCTGAGTATTTACTTTAAGATATGAACTGTTCATGCATCACGAGTTTTATTGAAAAGCATGAAAATGAATTTCCGCACGATGTTTTAGAAAATGGCGATGTGGCCTGGAGAGGGGCAGGACCTATTGTGGAGGCCGATTACGGGCTTGTCACAGTACCACATCTATTATGTACTCGCAATGTGGCCTGGAGAGGGGCATGACCTATTGTGGAGGCCGATTACGGGCTTGTCACAGTACCACATCTATTATGTACTCATATTTATGGTCACGCGAGGTGGGGCTCAGGCACGGCTGTACGTGTTGTAAGCGTGTACCCCCCTCTTCTAACCGCACGGGGTAGTCCGATCGCTGGATGGGCCCCCTCCGGTTAGGAGGTCGAGATCTCGGTGACACCCACAGAGTTAAAGATAAAATGAATGTTGCATGATTTCTGAACTCACACGCATAGCATGTAGTTGCATTTACGAGAGCTTGCTGAGATTTTTATCTCATAGTGTGTTATGTACGGTGTAGGTAACCTAGACTTCGAGGTACCAGGTGAGGACGATGTCCCTCTACCTGAGGCATAGTCCAGTTGACGGAGGATGGCTGCGGTGGTGTGCTGGCGCAGTCGAGGCTTACCTGACCCGTGGGGATAGTACGTACAGATTTTGGAAGGTTTTTGGGCTGTTAATTGTATAGATATTTTAGGATGTTTGGATCTGGTTAGGAGTTAGATAACGATTAAATGTTTTGGTAAATGTTATAGAAAATGTTTTGAAATGTTTTGGGTGGTTACGGATAGGCTTGGTTTTTAGAGCCATCCACGCCAATTGTTTTTAGGAAATTTTATTATGTATTGGAGTAAGTTTGAATTATGTGATTGGTGATGATCGGCAATGAAATCAAAGGAATATTGAAGTGATTAGTGATTTTAGAATGTGAAGGAGAAAGAAGGATTTGCTCTCTGGAATCGGATTTCAGAGAGCTGAAGGTTTTTTAAGTGTTTTACTCTATGGAATCCAAATTCCAGAGAGCAGTCGTGAGAAGAGAAGGCAAAATCAGATGGGGGAGGAAGCGGGTCGCTGCAAAGTGCAGCGACTGGGCGCTGCACAATGCAGCGGCCGATCGCTGCATTATGCAGCGATCGGTTTCCCGAATTACCCCTCCCCTCTTTATTTTAAATCAAATTAGTTTTAATTGTTTTTATTTAATTGTTTTATTTGTTTTAAAAGTTAGAGTTTTTATATTAATTTAAATTAGTTTTAATATAGTTTTATTTAATAGTTTTAAATGATTTTAAAGTTAGATTTCGATTCCGATTTCGATTCTGGTTTCGATTTCGGTTTAGGTTCCGCCTATAGTTTAATTAAAGATATTAGGATAAAAAGAAAAAGAAAAATAAAAAATTTACACGGTAATTACGGGTACAGTATTAGGGTCGTGACAGGAAGGGTCTCTTTACATATGTTTCATTTCCACATACTTACCCAAGCGATGTGGGATTGTGACGACCCCCTTTTTACGACCTGTCACCTTCCGGTTCGCCCACGCGGACATACCGCCATCCGGGTTCCGATTCGTGCAGCCATCGTACCCATACATGCATATTCGGGTCATCACATGTGACAAGGTTGGACACATAGTCAGAGATTGACCCATGCCGCCAGACCCGAACCGAGCAAGAGTAGCGCCTAGGGTCTATGCTTTGATGGAGGATGAGGATGTGGTGCAGCATACGGTCATAACAGGTACAATTATGATATGTGGAATTTCTGCTTATACACTTATAGATACGGGAGCCACTCACTCGTTTGTATCAACCCTGTTTGTATATAAGCATAAATTAGAACTCTTGCTAGCCGAGAGGTCATTTAGTGTCATGTTACCATCGGGGAAGTCTTTACATTCCGAACGGATAATAAAAGGTGATGTTGTGTCATTAGGAAATAAGAAGTTATACGTAGAACTGATCGTAATTGACATGAAGAGATATGAAGTTATACTAGGGATGGATTGGTTATTCAGACATTATGCCACGATAAGTTGTAGGTCTGGATTGGTTGAGTTCCGACTGCCAAACGGAGATCGGTATTTCTTCCAAGCTATTCCAAAAATAAGTAAAATACCGGTTATATCCTTGCTAGAGACTCAACGGTTACTGAAAGGTGGTTGTGAGAGTTATCTAGCTAGTATAATTGATGTCCGAGTAAAGAGTAAGGTAGAACTTCAGGATATTCCCATAGTCCGAGAGTTCCCAGATGCATTTTTGGACGACTTGTCTGGGCTACCACCTGATAGGGAAATCGAGTTTGTAATCGATACATATCTCGAGGCTTTACCTGTGTCTAAGAACCCTTACCGCATGGCACCTGTTGAGCTGAAGGAGTTAAAAGTCCAACTCCAGGAACTTGTTGACAAGGGATTTATACGCCCTAGTTGTTCTCCCTGAGGTGCACCTGTCCTATTCGTTAAGAAGAAATATTGTTCTCTTAGAATGTGCATAGATTACAGAGAGTTAAACAAGTTGACGATCAAGAATAAATATCCCTTATCCCGAATTGATGACTTGTTTGACCAACTACAAGGAGCTAAGGTATTTTCAAAAATTGACTTATGTTCGGGTTATTACCAACTGAAGGTTAAGGAGAGTGATGTACCAAAGACAGCATTCAGAACCCGATATAGACACTATGAATTTCTGGTGATGTCGTTTGGATTGACGAATGCACCTGCAGCTTTTATGGACTTGATGAACCATGTATTTCGTGAGTATTTGGATAAGTTTGTGATTGTGTTTATAGATGATATCCTAATTTATCCACGGGCCAAAGCTGACCATGAAAAAAACTTAAGAATAGTTTTTGACGACACTAGAACAGCAGCAACTCTATGCCAAGTTGTCCAAATGTGAGTTCTAGATAGATAAGGTCAACTTTTTAGGTCATGTCATCTCTGCTGAGGGCATATCCGTAGACCCAACCAAGATTCAGGTTGTTAAGGATGGGCCACAGCCAAGGAATGACAGCGAGGTTCGTAGTTTCCTTGGTCTGGCAGGTTATTATAGGAAGTTCATTAAGGGATTCTCTATGATATCTAAGCCTTTAACTAGTTTGACAAAGAAAGACACCAAATACTATTGGTCTGAAGCTTGTGAAGATAGCTTCCAAACACTAAAACTGAAGTTGACTACAGCTCCTCTTTTGACACTCTCAACTAAAGAAGGAAGATTTAGTGTTTATTGTGACGCATCTAAAGTGGGACTATGATGTGTTTTGATGCAAGAAAGCAAGGTTGTGGCGTATGCCTCCAGGCAACTGAAGAGTTATGAACAGAATTACCCCACTCATGATTTGGAATTAGTCGCAGTTGTTTTTGCATTAAAAATTTGGAGACACTATTTGTACGGTCAGCAGTGTGAAGTGTTTTCTGATCATAAAAGCCTTAAGTACCTTTTTACTCAAAAGGAGTTGAACATGAGACAAAGACGTTGGTTAGAATTTGTTAAGGATTATGACTTTGAAATTAAGTACCACCCGAGTAAGGCTAATGCGGTAGCCGATGCATTAAGCAAGATGTCGACGACAATGCAGCCCTCGGTGTCAATCATATCTATACCTTTGAGGACAGAAGTACAGAAGTTCGAGTTGGAGATGGTTTCTAAACTATCAGCCTTACTTGCTGATGTTTCTATTAGACCAACTATCATGGATAGGATCAAGGAGGCACAACAAAAGAATTCAAAGGAAAATAGTAGCATGATGAGTAAGTTGAAGGACGCCTCTTCTGAGTTCAGTCTCTCCAAGGATGGTACTTTGAAATTTAGGAATCGATGGTACATTCCAAGTGATGAGGAATTACGTAAGTTGATCTTGGCCGAGGCGCACTCGTCTCCCTTCTCTATACATCCTGGCAGCACCAAGATGTATCGGGACTTAAAGTTACTCTATTGGTGGCCGAATTTGAAGAGGGATGTTGCCAAGCATGTAGAGTCGTGTCTGATATGCCAATGAGTTAAAGCAAAACATCAACGTCCGGGGGGTACCCTTCAACCCTTATCGATTCCTGAATGGAAGTGAAAAAACATTGCCATGGATTTTGTTGTAGGATTACCTAAGACAACTAAAAGTCATGATAGCATTTGGGTCGTAATTGACAGAATGACGAAATCAGCTCACTTCCTACCAGTAAGGACAACGTACACGATGGACCAGCTTGCTAATCTGTATGTTCAAGAAATTATCAGATTGCATGGGATTCCAATATCCATTGTCTCCGATCGTGATCCCAGGTTCACCTCGAGATTTTGGCAAAGTCTTCAAGGCACGCTTGATACAAAGTTATCTTTCAGCACTGCTTTTCATCCTCAGACAGATGGCCAATCAGAGAGAACAATCCAGACATTGAGGATATGTTGAGGGCGTGTGTGCTGGATTTTCAGACATCTTGGAATCGATACCTGCCCTTAGTTGAATTCTCCTACAACAATAGTTACCAGTCCACTATCGGTATGGCACCTTACGAGGAACTGTATAGTAGGAAATGTAGATCACCCTTATACTGGGATGAGGTTGGCGAAGCAAAACTTCTAGGCCCTGAAATTTTACAACAGATGTCAGACAAGATTGCCATAATTAGGAAAATGATGATGACTGCACAAAGCCGACAGAAGAGTTATGCAGACCAATGAAGGAGAGATCTTGAACTTGCTGTTGGAGATGAAGTTTTCTTAAAGATTTCACCGTTTAAGGGAGTTTTAAGATTTGGCAAGAAGGGAAAACTTAGTCCACGATTCATTTGTCCCTTCCCTGTCTTGACAAGGATTGGTAAAACCGCTTATAGGTTGCAATTGCCTCCATCACTGGAAAAGGTCCATAATGTCTTTCATGTATCCATGCTAAGAAAATGCATACGTGATCCGTCATAGGTTGTTAAGCCAACGGAAATTGAGTTTGAGCCGACATTAACGTATGAAGAGAAACCTGTACGAATTTTGTAATCTGCAGTTAAGACTCTACGGAATAAAGAAATTCCTCTTGTAAAAGTTTTGTGGACGAATCATGGCATTGAAGAAGCCACTTGGAAGCGACAGCAGGACATGTTGGACAAATATCAAGAGCTCTTTGTTTGATCAATTTTCGAGGATGAAAATTTTGTTTAAGGAGGGGTGGATGTAACACCCGACAATTTCGGCCAGGTGATTTTCTTAACCATTTTAATTGTCACCCTTTTATTGACCTTTATGATTTTAAATTTAATGCCAAGACTTATTTATTACAAGTTGAGTGAAACTAGGTTGGGTGACAAGTTTGTAATTAAGGTGGATTTTAATTGGTATAAATAGGTTATGGGAATTCTTAAACCTCATTAAAACCTCGTTGTAGCCGACATTTCCTCTCTCGGTGATTCCTTTCCTTCCAGAGCTCCCTCTCTGCCAGCTATTTCTTCGCCGGCGACCAGTTCTTCAGCCTCCACTTCGGCAATCCACGCTCTAGGTAAGACTTAGACAATGTAGTTACTGGGTAGTTACTGGGTAGTTACTTAGAGCTCTGTCTTCAGCTAGAACTTGAGGTTTCGGATTCTTCACTGACAGAGTAATGGTAGTGACAATCATGATTTGTGTTTAGTAGTGGCATTTTCGATTTGATTCTGGACATTAAGATAACAGACCGTGTTTAGTTGTTAGACTTAATCCGGTTATTTAGGTTCTGGAAGTTTAATCTGTACACACTAGGCGCTCGACTAGGAAGATTTAGAAATATTTATGTTAGGTGCTAGGATGACTTTTAGTTAGGATTTTGATTTAACACTGTGATGTGAAATGTTTCTAGGTGAAGAAGTTTGAAGAGATGTGCTCAAATTGCTAAAGAAACCAGGAAAGTGAGTGAGTAAGACTTCTGGCCATTAGAGACCTACATCAAAAGGGTACTAAGTAGAAGTTGTTTATGATGTTAAAAGTACCTGTGGTAACGTCTGGTTGTCTTCAGTACTCAAGTTGATGTTATGATCCTTTGATGAATGAATGGCTTAATTAGTAGTCTGTTGAACTAAGATTACTCATGCTCATGCATCATGAATATTTCTCAAGCATATGAAAATATTTTAAGTGCATGATTTCTCCCATGAACAAGATATGAACATGAAACTTATGCAACAAGGATTAATAGAGGGTTGGGGGCGGTTTGGCGTATGTCACTGTCCAATAGAAGGACCATGAATACGACCCGCAAGGGACTATGTACACTCTCACTGTCAACCCCCTTTTCGGCACAAATCCTCCATTAATCCATATGATGAAAACGATGAACATGAACAAGAACAAGAACACGAAAAGATCATGAACATGTTTTTCCTTTAATTTGTGCATTCATGCATACATGTTAGCATTGCACTCCTTACTAAGCATTAGGCTTATAGTTTAAACTTTATGATGTAGGTGAAAAACTATCAGGTGAGGATTTCAAGTCTAATGAGGATGTTTAAGGCTGGTTGCTGGAAGGAGTTCAGGTTGTCAGAGTGTGGCTGGAAGGCGATTTCAACTCCTGGTTACTACTTTTATCATATTAGTAAGGTTATGAATACTGAGGTCTATGTAGGATGTTTCCTTAAAACAATGGATACTGGAACCTGACTAACTAACTTCTGAGTTTCAAAATGATCGTGAAATGATAGAATGATCTGTTTTGTTAGAGTCTCTCGCTACACATATTCTAGATGAGATTATAGTTCAACTGTGTGTTAGTTTATTCAGTCATGTTGAAGTTTGTGAAAGTCTGAAAGTTTTCTGTCTATCGGATGATGTCTTCCATCGGATGATATCTTCCATCGGATGATGTCTTCCATCGGATGATGTCTTCCATCGGATAATGTCTTCTATCGGATGATGTCTTCTATCGGATGATGTCTTCTATCGGATCACGTGTCAATCGGTAGAAGCCGATATTAAGTCTTGTCGTTTTGTGATCGGATGAGGTTTAATGTGTCACGTGATGTGCATGTGTCAATCGGTAGAAGTCGATATTAAGTCTTGTCGTTTTGTGATCGGATGAGGTTTAATGAGTCACGTGATGTGCATGTGTCAATCGGTAGAAGCCGATATTAAGTCTTGTCGTTTTGTGATCGGATGAGGTTTAATGAGTCACGTGATGTGCATGTGTCAATCAGTAGAAGCCGATATTAAGTCTCGTCGTTTTGTGATCGGATGAGGTTTAATGAGTCACGTGATGTGCATGTGTCAATCGGTAGAAGCCGATATTAAGTCTTGTCGTTTTGTGATCGGATGAGGTTTAATGAATCACGTGGGATGCATGTGTCAATCAGTAGGAGCGTGCACCATGCTTTGTTGTTTTGCGATCGGTAGATGTCATTGAGTCTCCAATTCTCTTTGGCCAAATGTCTTAACGTTTTGTCTAATTATAAACATTTTCTACTTACTGAGTTTTTCCCTGTAAAGTCGAGGATTAAAGATAGAATTATCATCACTGAGAGAAAATTTAAATTTTTCCGTAATTTCTCTTAGTTCAGTTCAATGTTTTGGGTAGCAAACCGGGTCTGGAAGACTCGGGGCATTACATTAAATACCATGTTAGCATGTTATGTGAATATCAATATGTGTGATCAATAATCCTCATATGTAAAGTCGCATAATACGTACATCCTACTGACTATCAATATACATTTCAAAATCTTTGTGGGTATTTAATTCGCAACTTATATGATATTACCTAATTTCTATTAATATCTTTATTTAGATATTGTTTTGTTATTTTTATTCATTTTTTGTCACTGTGTGTGTTCGTATCACAAGAAACAAGTATAAATTTTCTAAACTCAGTCATCCGCATTTCCAATGCGGCCTCTCACATTTCTATTTCCTCAATGATTCTAGCATATTTCCATTCCAACACAATGTCAAACCCAATTACTTTCACGATAAAGTTCTAATATCATCAAATAAACATATTCTCATTATCTCAACCATTATAAATTTAACGTTTTATAAATTAGATTAAAACATTTTCATGTCTCTAATCAATTGCCCATTTCCAATTATTCCAATTATCATAATATATCAATTAAACTAACATGAACATATCTACATCAATTAATTCATGAATTATAACGAATTAATCCAAGTTTTTTGGATATATTCATTAATCAATTGGTTAAAGAATAACTTACCTAAATCCTTAGTTTTGCTTCGAGATTTTTATGTAAAAACGTTCCTCTCGATGCCAGGAACTCTTTTTGTGTTGGAAGTTTTCGTCAAAACTTGACAAATCATCGGACTTTTGCATTTTCCCTTCTAGTTTTCTTTTTCTCCTTTTCTCTCTCCTCCCTCTTTTCTCTTTCTCGATTTCTTCCTCTTTTTCTTCATCTCGCTGCTTCTAGAAAAAATTTGATGTATCACATTTTAATTTCATTTATTTTGTTTTTATTATATTATAAAATAGTAATTTACAAATATATCTAATTTATTCATTATAAATTACTAGTTGATCTTTTGATTTAACATTTTTACAATTAAACCATAAGAGTTAAAGGATTAAAACCATAAATAATCTCAAATGGTGAATTAGAAATAGTAGAATAAATCTATTATATGCAAACTCGACATGTGGTAAACACTTCTCCTTTGACTTTCAACAAAGTAGAAAATGTTTTAAACTATCTCGATTTGTCCATCCATTTGAGAGTGTGCTACGGTAGAGAATATAAGTTTAGTATCTAGCTTATTGCACAAAGTTCTCCAAAAGTGACTCAAAATTTTAACATCTCAATCACTTACAATAGTTCTAGGTAAACCATGAAACATCACAATCTCTTTAAAGATAAATTCACAACATGTGTAGCATAAATAGTCTTTGAACATGCTACAAAATGAGTCATCTTAATAAACCTATCAACAACAAAAATACTATCATTTTCATTTTGAGTTCTCGTCAAACCTATAACAAAATCTGTAGAAATATCAATTCAAGGTTGAGTAAGTATTGGGAGAGGAGTATGTTTTCCGTGTGGTTTGATCTTCGTTAGCTTTTGTAGCAACCGGTAATGTCCACCTTATTTAATTAATAACGTCATTTTGTAACTTTTATTTTTATGGAATTTAGTGAATTTGATTGGTTGGTTTAAATAGGTTAAAGTTGGTTAACCAAGGGCATTTAAGTAATTGTGAAGTAGTATTATAAATGGAGGGTTTAATGAAAGTTTAGCCGCCAGTGTTTCTCCTTTTCCTTTCTCGGCATTCAGCTCAGCTAAGCAGAGTTTCTCTCGACGATTTTCTCTCCCATTTTCTCCAAGCTAGGTGAGTTCTACTTTGATTTCTTGCTACATTGTAACTATCGATGTTATAGGGGATTTTAAATGTGAGTTTTAAGAATGTTGTAAGTGAGAGTTAGTTCGGGTTTAGGGCAAATCAGAAATGCTTGATGATCTGAGCTCCCAAACTAGTTTCCTTATGAGTTCTGGTAGATTTGTGGATAGTTTAGAATGAAGCTTAACTAATACTCTGTCTACGGCTATAGGTTTGAGCAAAACCCGAAGTAGTTTGCAACCAATCTTTTCCAAGAAATAAGGTAAGTAGAGTATGTGTGTGCCTTCGGATCTACATCACAAAACAGTAGGTTTATGCTTGTTTGAATGTTTTCTGTCTGTCATGTATCATGTTTTTTTAAAGAACACGAAAATGAATTTACATGTAATGACATGGTAAGGCATGAACAGATTGTAATAGACCAACGATTAAGGGAACTAATCCGATCCGCCCTTTAATCGATGAAGAGGATGTATGACTTTGGGAAATTGATCTGCTTCCCAATGGAATATAGGATCAGATCAGCTGTTAAGGGAACTGATCTGCCCCTTAATCAATGAAGAGGATGTATGACTTTGGAAAAATTGATCCAACTGCCAATGGAACCGAGGGATCAAATCAGAAAAAGAATGTGAATGCAACTGAGATGTAAAAGTAGAAACTGCATGACTAGGATTTATGTTTCAACTTATCATTTCATTATTGCTCTACTTATTTAGTATTAGACTAACAGATGAGTTTTGTGATGTAGGTGCTGAGGTAACTACTGGAGAATTCTCTGAATTTACTGAAGACTAGGAGCAGTTGATGGAGCACACCTATGCCTCGACTTGGCAATCTGATGGGGCAGTTTAACTAATGTCAGTAGGTGTGAAAGTCTAGTTGACAATGGTTCAGTTTTAGTATGCTGAGAATGTTAATGACAGCAGGAGTTTAATGTTTTTAATAATTTTGGAGTTTTTCTGATTATGAAAACACGATTTGGTTTTAGTTGTAGATTGTTATTCTCGATTTATAAAGTTGTGGATTTATGTTGTTTTGAATAGCTGCTGTTAAAATTTACAAGTTCTTTTAGTAGGCAGAGTTGTCCGTTTGTTTAGAGTGTTACTATTCACCGGTGGATGTTGTCTATCGGTGGATGTAGTCTATCGGTGGATGTAGAGTGTTACTGTTCACCGGTGGATGTTGTCTATCAGTGGATGTAGAGTGTTACTGTTCACCGGTGGATGTTATCTATCGGTAGATGTGAGTAATAGATTTTTGTCGTTTTGTGATCGGTAGATGTGAGTAATAGATTTTGTCGTTTTGTGATCAGTGGATGTGAGTAATAGATTTTGTCGTTTTGTGATCGGTGGATGTGAGCGGTAGATGTGGGTAGTAAATTTTGTCGTTTTGTGATCGGTGGATGCGAGCGGTGGATGCCTTTTGTTTCTGTTTCTATCGCTGGAACTATTCAGCGGTAGAGGTGTTCTGTTTTGTTTTCTTTCAACCGATTGACTTTAATATTTTAATTAAATTAATAAATGTTGTTTTATACAAATGAATTTTCGCTGCAAGTTTTAACATTTTTAAGGGTCAAACTTTGACCGTTGAGTGAAATTTTAAAATTTTCTCAGAATGTCATAGTGTGGTTCAGTATTATGGATAGCGAACCGGGTTTATATAATTCGGGGCGTTACAGCGTTCTACATACATTTATCACAAATCAAGTGCATATCATGTCTCATCTTAGGCTAATAAAAATGCACTCATAAACCATCCAAGTTTTGCTTACTTGAAAATGTCTCGTTAATCTATCTCCATGCATTTCTCTAACAAACAATTCTCTCAATGAACACTTAGGAATACAAAGTTTATCTATCTTAAATAAATATCTTTCATGCATATAATATTCTCCACATGCGACTTTTTCACACTATTTCCAAATTTCACTAAAATCCAAATCTACTTCACATAACTTTTTAACAAGTTCAAATCCAATCAATTTAAATTGTAAGAATGTTAGAAGTACATATCTTTGAGACAATGCATCGGCCATTACATTTTCCTTACATTTCTTGTATTTGATTACGTATGGAAAAGTTTCAATGAACTTCATCCGTTTTGTGTGCCTTTGTGTAGCTTTTTTTGCAACTTCAAGTGCTTCAAACTTTCATAATCGGAGTGAATAATGAAACGTTCGGCTACAAGTAGTGTTGTCACGTTTATAAGGCTCTAATCAAGGCATACAACTTTTTGTCATACATGGGATAATTTCAAGCCGCTCCCTTAAGCTTATCGTTCAAATAAGCAATAGTTTTGGGATCTTGCATCAAAACACCACTAATACCTTTTTCCGACACATCACATTCAATTTCAAAAGCTTTATTAAAATTAGACAAAACAAGTAATTTTTCATTAGTAAGTTTACCTTTTAGAATATTAAAAACTTGATCATGTATCTCGGTTAACTTAAATTCAACGACTTTTTTAACAAGATCATTCAAATGAGCTGCAATGGTGCTAAACTTTTTAACAAATCTCTTAAAAAATCTTACTAATCCATGGAAACTTCTTATCTCATTAGCATTCTTCGGTCTCGGCCAATCTTATTGCCTTCACCTTTTTTCCATTAACAGAAACTCCACAAAAAAAAAACTAATTACAAAACCAAGAAACACTATCGAATCCATGCAAAAATTACACTTCTTCAAGTTAGCATATAGTTGATTTTCTCTTAAGGCATTAAGAACTAAGTTCAAATGTTCAACATGTACATCTAGATTTTTACTATAAACCAAGATATCATCAAAGTATACGAGAACAAATTTTCCAATGAAAGATCTTAGCACATGATTCATCAATCTCATAAAAGTACTCTGTGCATTAGACAAACAAAATGACATTACTAACCACTCATAAAGACCATATTTAGTCTTAAAGGCAGTTTTCCATTCATCTCTCTCTTTCATGTGAATTTGGTGATATTCAATATTTAAATCAATTTTTGATAATAAGTATGCCCATGTAACTCATAAAGCATATCATACAATTGAGGAATAGGGTGTTGATATTTTACCATGATTAGCTCGACTATCTACGCACATTCTCTAAGTTTCATCTTTCTTTGGGACTAAGATCACGATAACCGAGCATGAACTGAGTCTTTCCTTTACGAATCCCTTCTCCAATAGCTCATCCACTTACTTTTGGATCTTCTTAGTTTCCTTGGGATTAGCTCGATATGAGAGTCGATTAGAATTTGATGCTCCTAGCATGAAATCTATTTGATTCTCAATCCCCTTCAAATGAGCTAATCCTCTCGGTAACTCTTCAAGAAACACATCTTCAAATTCTTGCAAAATAGAGGAAACAACTCTTCGAAAAGAATGAGTTATTTCATTGGTCACAAGATAAACGTTTTTGTACAAAATTACAGATACTTGTTGTTTCACTAACATCACACTTTTAATCTCACTTTTTCTATTCA
Organism: Begonia masoniana; assembly: GCA_022432975.1. NCBI lineage: Eukaryota > Viridiplantae > Streptophyta > Magnoliopsida > Cucurbitales > Begoniaceae > Begonia > Begonia masoniana. The sequence goes on from CM039513.1 coordinate 15,746,294, forward strand.
TTTCACTCATTTTCCGACTCTCCTCTTGTTTTCTCTCTTTAAACTCTTTTTTCTCTCTTTCACTCACTCTACTCTCTTTTTTTTCATCATTTTGCTCACTCAATGGTTTTTATCTCTTTTTTAATTCTTTTATAATCCTCTCTTGATCCTCACCAATCTCCCAAGATTTTAGTGGTTTGAGAAGTATCATTCTACCATTTTGATGAAAGGAGTACTCATTCTTGAAACCATTATGCTTGAATTTTCTATCGAATTGCCAAGGTCGCCCCAAAATGATATGTGTAGCTTGGATAGGTACTACATCCCAAAAAAACTCATCTTTATACTTACCAATTGAAAGCGCAACTTTCACTTGCCTAGTCACTTTCACTTCTTTACAATCACTCAACCACTGTAGCTTATATGACCTTGAGTGTTTTACGATTTTCAATCTCAACTTTTCTACCAAAAATGTGCTAGCAACATTAGTATAACTTCCACTATCAATTATCAAACTACATACATTGTTCTTCATGTGGCATCTAGGGTGAAATATGTGTTCTCTTTGCACTTCATCTCCATCCTCTTTGGCTTGAACGTACGCTAAGTGACCAATAGCTCTCTCCGCATAGGTTTCTCTACATCCGCATTGCTAAAATATTCTAATGGTGGCATTTCATCATCACTTGAACTTATACTTGTTATTTCACCATTATCTAAAATAATCATAGTCTTTTTATTCGGACAATTAGAAGCAATATAACCAAAATCTTGATATATAAAGCACTTAACCTCTCGAGACTTAATAAATATAGAAGTCTCGGTTTTACCTTTTATGGGGATGGTATTCGATCTTGTGGCTCTCCCTTTGAACTCCTCTTTCAGTTTTAAATTAGGTTTATCATTCCTCCAATTATATTTCCATTATGAGTTTGAGGTCGATCTGCTCTTAGAGTTCTTTGACTTCAATTGCCTCTCCATTTTGATGGACTTGTGCAACGATTCTTCTAAGTCTACATAATGATGCAAATCCACAATATCTGTGAATTCTCTATTTAAACCTCTAATGAATCGCATCATTGTAGATTTAACTTCCTCATCCACTCTAGCCCTAACCGTGGTTAATTCTAACTCTTTATAATATTCCTCTACACTTTTGATTCCTTGAGTCAAACCTTGTAGTTTTCTACATGCATCTCAACAATAGTGGTTAGGAATAAAACTTTTACACATTTAAACCTTCATATAGTCTCATGTGCGTGTGGGTTGCTCTCCATACCTTCTTCAAGTTTTTACTAATTGATCCCACCATATGGTTGCATAATTCGTGAATTCCATCGAGACTAATTTGATCTTTTTCTCCTTGGTGTAATTATGACATTCAAATATATATTCAACTTTTCTTCCTCATTCTATATAAAGTTTATAATCACTCTTTCCTTGAAAATGAGGAATTACCTTTTTGATATTGCTTAGATTTTCATCCTCACATATTGTTTTAACAAACCTCTTTCTTTTGTAATTGTCATTCTCATAATCGGATTCCTCATAATAATGCTTCATTGGTGATTTGTTCCTCCTTGCACGGCTACTAGAAGAAGACTTTATTCTTTCATACATCATGTCTAAATCATTAATTTAATCTTGTATAGTCCTCATGAATAATTATAGATCAAAGTTAACTCATCTTTCCCCACTATTCATGATGTCAAGAAAAAGAGATAAAACTTCTTAGTGAACAAAAATAAGTAAACGGAACTCACTCACTCTCTCACGTGTTTACACTTAATTTATGTTTCTCCACTCGTGCTTCTCTCAAAATAATGACTTTTATATGATAGTCTTACACTCTTGTCTTTTATCTCTTAATTTCCTCTTTTAGTTTTTTATGTAAAAACATAATCAAGGGAAAATTCAACAATAAAAACAAGCAATATCAAACTTGTTAACTCAAATTCCAATTTCCAAGATTGTTAAAATCAAACAAATTAGAATAGTATATGGGACTTCAAGAAATAAAACTTTCCAATAAATAGAAATTTTGATATTTCACATAATAATGAATGATGCACGAAGATTGTGAGAGCAAGTAAGATTATTAAGAATTTTGAAATCTCCAAGAAAGTAGAATTAATAACTTAAGAATAATTGAGACAATCAAATAAGAAGATTTGGGCAAGCATACTCAATAAGCAAATATTGATGCTTAGAATGAAGACTATAAATTGATGGCCGAGATATTGATACTCGAAATATTGAGAATTTTTTTTCTAAAAAAAGAAAACTCAACAAGCAAAGAATCATTGCTTGAAACTTTTGTGAATTTTCAAACGTTTTGTACTCTTTACGAATTGCAAAAAAAAAAAAAAAAAAAAAAAAAAAAAAAAAAAAAAAAAAAAAAACTTCAAAAAGACGAAGAAAACAATAAGGATATATGCTTGAAACTAGAAGCTAATGCTCTAATGCCAAATGATGAGAACCACGAGTATATCAAACCCGAGACCCTTCAACAACGCAGAATAGAAACTTAAGCATACCTTTAAACCAGTTGAGGAACTTGATCCAAATCGAACCTTGTCGATAGGAACCAAAGGTAGCAAACGAGCTTGACCAGTAACCAAACTTGCGGTTAGAACCAAAGCTATCAAGTTTTGACGAGAAGAATATCTAGTTTTTCATAAAAACCAAAAAAAAAAAAAATTCTCACAAACAGTAAACTCAAAATCATGTATATTAATATGTCTAATGCCGCAAGGAAGTTTCCTTTAAATAGGTCATAACAATAACTAAAATAATCAAAATATCCTAAGGTAATAAAGAAATAAGTATGAGCATCTAACGATTAGGAAACCTAGACTTAACAAAATAATAAAATGAAACAAGTTTAAAACAAATGAAAATTTTGGCCACCAAAAAAAAAGAAAACTTTGACCATTTAATAAAAGAAAACTTGGATCAATTGATAGATAAATTTTGTGGGTTGCTTGGGGACCACGTAGTCTCACCCTCCATGCATTCTTTTAAGTAAATTCGTGGGTTGCTCAAGGACCAAGTAGCCGCTCCTTTCCTCCATGAATTTAGAAAAAAATTACTTGCCAATTTAAGATAAAGAAACTTGACTTCTTTGGGGAAGAATCCGAGTGAATCTTCATGCTTTGAGACGTGGATTTTCATGCTTCTTACTCTCCATTGCATCTTCATCAATGCTTAACATATTTATTAATTTAGGCTCATGTTGGGAAGATTCTTTCTCTAGGATTTCTAAAATAAATCTATGTAAGGCTTAACACATTTTCTTGGTTTTTGATCTTGTCATTGGGCTTCTAATATCTTGACATGGATCTTTGTCTTTGGATTTGAATTTGGTTATACTTTGATTCACATTCGAGGATATTTCTAATAAAACACAATGATAGATAATTCGACTTTAAATTATCTAAATATTTGTCACATTCATCAACTTAGATATATCCAAATAAACATACTTAACATCAATATAATTTAAAAACAACTTAGAATTAATTATCTAATTTGAATATGCTCATCATCAAAATAATTAAGTCAATTCTCATTGAGCTAATAGTTTTTAGTCCAATCAAGCTCTAGGATCCACACACTATTTAACCCTCATCTCTAGGATCTTCGGTCTCCGCAACCTTACACAGGCCAGGATCATGTCATCACAGCAAATGGTACTTCTCTATCAATTTCCACTTATGGAAATATTGTTATTTCTTCTCCTTCAGCTACTAAAATTTTTTCATACTCCGTCAACGACGACAAACCTTGTTAGTGTTCATCGTCTCTGTTGTGATAATAATGTTTCCGTTGAGTTTCACCTTTCTTATTTTATTGTCAAGGATCGCCAATCGCAGATGATTCTCTTCTACTGTAACACCCATAATGGTCTCTAACACATGTCAGTCTCTTTGTCTCTTCCTCAAGTGGCTCTGTTTTCATCGTCTAATTCTACCTCCTCGCACATCTGACATCTTCGCTTAGGTCATCCTCATGTTGCACCACTTAATCGCCTTTTTCCTTTCTGTAATAAATTTGTGTCCCAAATTCCTACGTGTTTACCAATTCAGAGTCTCATGCATCTATTCCTTTTCAGCTAATTCATTCTGGAAACATTTCTCCACCAGACTACTTCTTTCTTCAATTCTTTGGGTGCCTCTGTTATCCATGTCTTAGGCCTTATAATTCTAACAAACTTCTTCCCCATTCGTCTAAATGTGCTTTGCTTTAGTTATAGTCAACATCATAAAGGATACCTCTGTTTTGATGTATCCTCCTCTCGAATCTATATTAGTCGCCATGTTGTCTTTCTCGAATCAATCTTCCCTTTTTATTCATCCTCTTCAATGCAGTCACCGGCCACAGGTCCTTCGTGTATTCCTATCTCCACTCCTACTTTGCCTTTGCCTCCACTAACACCAACAGTCAACACTGTCTTACCAGTTTCCACTTCTCAACATTCTTCACCTTCTCTTCCTGTAAAAGATTCCTCTATTCCTACCAATGGATTGATTGAGGTCGCATCTAATGCTCATCCAATGACAACATCATCCAAATCATGAATCTTCAAGCCTCAGCTGTTTGCAACTCATCTTGATGATAATCTGTTTGAACATCTTACCATTTCACAAGCTGCTAAACACAAACACTGGTTAGATGCTATGAAATCAAAACTTGACTCTTTGGAGACTAATAAACATGGTTCTTGGTTGCTTCTTCTCCTAGGATAGAAGGTTATTAGTTGCAAATGGATTTTTAAGTGAAAAACCAACGCTAATGGCTCTCTTAATCGCTTCAATAGAAAGAGTATGATCAGACAGAAAGAATGGACTACACTGAAACTTTCAATCCAGTCGTTAAACCTCCAACAATTAGGATAACACTTTCGCTTTCTCTCTCCTTTGGTTGGGACATCTGTGAGCTGGATGTTTCCAACGCGTTTCTACATGATGACTTGGAAGAGGTTGTTTATATGTCACTGCCTCCTTGATTTGTTAGTTCTATTCATCTTAAATTTGTTTGTCATCTTCGCAAGTCTTTGTTTGGGCTAAAGCAAGCTCCGCGAGCGTGGTACACAAAGCTTCAATTTGTGTTACTACAGTGGGGGTTCACTATTTCATGAGCTGATCGCTCTATGTTCATCTACAGAAATGGTTCATCTTTTATTATAATGTTTGTGTATGTCGATGATATCCTCTTAGCAGGTAGCTACTTTTCTGTAGTTGACAGTCTTATTAAATTTCTTCGTACCAAATTTGCAATCAAAGACTTGGGTCTTCTCCACTACATCATTGGCTTTAAGGTTCTCACTTCTCCTTCTAGTTTTCTCTTAAACCAACCAGAGTATATCTTTGACCTATTGATGTGTGCTCGGATGATTGATTGGAAGCCAATGCCAACTTTGATGGTCTCAAGGCCTCTCCTCTCAAAGAACTCAAGCACTCCGCTTCCTGATGGGTTTGTGTTTCGAAGCCACGTGGGTGCACTTCAGTACTACACCCTCATGAGACCTGACATTGCATTTTTCGTCTACAAAATTTGTCAATTTATGCATAACTCTAACGGATCTTCACTAGCAGGCCTTGAAATGGATACTTCGCTACCTAAGGGTAGGTGTTTTCATTCTCTTTCTTTCCAGCCTTCACCATCCATGGACATTCGTGGCTTCACAGATGTAGATTGGGTTGCATGCCCTAGCAATCGTCACAGCACTAGTTCTTATTGCATCTTCATTGGTATGAATCTTGTGTCGTGGTCTTCCGCCAAAGAAAAAGTTGTCTTCCGCTCGAGCACTGAAGTAGAGTACATGAGCGTTGCTAATGGTGCTTCTGAAGTGATATGGATTCAATCCTTACTTCACGAACTTAGGTTTTCTTCGCTTGAATGCCCAATCTGTTGGCCTAATAAGGATTAAGCATAATTGTTTTGATAATGAAATTATTTTTTAGATAGATATTATTCTAAGTTATTATGTTATTATGATTATATTTGGATATGATAATGTAACGATCCCATTCGCATAGGGCCGCCACGGGACTTGACTTGTGAAGCGACCCTTACACTATTTCTAATTTTCTCGTATTATTTTTTTTTATCCTAATAACTTTAATTGCATTTAAGCGGAATTTAGAGCGGAAACCAAAATTTTTAAAGTCGGAATCGAAATTGAAATCTAAATCGAAATCTATGTTTTTAAACCATTTAAAACAAACAATAAACAATTTAAATTAAAACCATTTATTTTTATTTTTATTTATTATTATTATTTTTATTTCATTTTATTTTTTTTATTTATTTTTTTTCTCTGGTACTATTCACGTGAACAGTAACTACTGTTCACATGAACAGTAACTTACTGTGCACGTGAACAGCGATTGATCGCCCAACTCTCTGGAAATTTTTCCAGAGAAGTTTGCTACTATATTGAACGGCGATTGGTCGCCCCTTTTTGGGCGATCAATCGCTGTAACGCCCCGAGTTATCTGAACCCGGTTCGCTACTCATTACTTGATCATAACTAAGAAATTTCGAATAAATTTAAAACTTCATTCGACATTCAAAATTTGACATTTTCTAAACGTCCAAAACATTTGAAAACTTTGCAGCGGAAAATTATTTAAAACTACAATGGGGATTTAACTAGCTGTGAAAATATTGTTGGAAAGATTAATGGAAATGTTTAAAGTATTCGGTCAAGAGAAAACAAGGTTTTAAATGATGGACTACTCAAGGAATTACAAAAGTCGAATTCATCTGCCGACGACAAAGTCAACGGAAGGAAACGGAACGAGGTTCCTGCCGATGACGTCACGAGTTGAACTCGTCTGCCGACGACTAGTCAACGGAAGGAGCAGAAGCAGAAAACCAAAGGCTTCTGCCGATGACGTCTACACAACTTCACCCACAACTTCATCTGCCGATGAAATCATGGTAACTTCACACACCACTTCATCTGCCGATGAAGTTAACATAACTTCATCTGCCGATGAAGTCAGCGTAATTTCATCTCTCAATAGACAAACACACGTCATCTTCCGATAACAACAATATGACTCCACGCCTTCCGATTCGCTAAACGACAAACGGGTTTCTCCCTCTTCCGATGGAATGGACTACATCTACCGACACGTGCTACTCACGTAACTCCTTAAAGCATCTACTGATAGACTTTAAAATTTACATCTTCCGATGGCTTTTCTGAAGACATCTTCCGATAGAATTTAAAATTTACTCAACATCTACCGACAGATATCATCTGTCGATAGAGAGCAAAACAACAACTCTAATCGCTTCACTTGCAGATCCAGTAATAAACCAGCAGAATACTAAATTCAGAGAAAACTAAGAATACTTTTGAAAACTTCAAGTAACTCATTCTTGCTAAAAACTAACCAGAGACAATCCAAACCTTTGTGTCACTAGAAACTCATAAGTACTAACTTGAAATCCCAACAGAATATCGTTATCAGAAAAGAAACTCAAAAGCGAATTCCAAAACATTTAAAATTTCTACTGTCATGAAAGCTCAGTATAATAAATTTGAAATACTGTCAATTAATCTTTGTTAGTCAATGACACCAGTCAAACCGCCCCATCAGATGCCTGACCGTTGCACAGCCGTGCTCCAGCAACCTCATCTACTCGGTTATGCTCTCAGGGAAATCACCTGCTGTATCCTCAACACCTACATCACAAAACTCATCTATTAGCCTAATGCTAAGCAAGTAAAGCATTAATGAAATGTATGCTGAAACATAAACCCTGATCATGCAGTTTCTAATTTTTCTCAACTCAGTTGTGCATCGTTCATAAACTGGTCTGATCCCTAAGTTCCCTTGGGAGTGGGATCGGTTCTCCCAATGTAATAAATCCTCTACTCAGTTAAGGGGCGGATTACTTCCCTTAACAGCTAATACAGATCCCTTAATTCCCTTGGGAGTGGGATCGGTTCTCCCAATGTAATAAATCCTCTACTCAGTTAAGGGGCGGATTACTTCCCTTAACAGCTACTTCTGTTTCATTCAATTCATACTCATCATAACCTTGCACATAAATTCATTTTCGTAATTCTTCAAAAACTTAATGCATGACATAAAGAAAAGAAACACTCAAACATGCATAAACCTACTGTTTTGTGATGTAGGCCCGAAGGCTCACACATTACTTTACTTACCTGGCTCCTGGAAATCGCTCGGCTATATGCTACTCCAAAAATCTGCTCACCTAAAACCATTGACAGATTATGGATTAGATCTCCACTAAACTTTATCTAACTACTGAAGTCTAAGGAAGCCAGTTTGGGGCTCTACTGATTAAGCATTCCCGATACATCACTAAACCCCAAAACCCAAATCTCTCACCCGCAGCTTATCGAAGATACATACATTGCAATCCTTCAGCTACCCTAGCACTAGAACGGCAAGTAGTTGATTCAAAACTCACCTTGGTTGGGGAAAACCGGAGGGGAAATCGCCCAGAGGTAGTCTGCTTGAGCTGAGAGGTAAGAGTAATAATACAGTGGCGGCTAAACCTCACTAAACCTTTCCTTAAATACCTTATCCACAATATAAATTCGCAATTACCACTTTGCCCCTGCCTAGTCATTTACAACCTAATCAACATTTCACTAAATTTTAACCATAAAAATTATATTCCACCGTTTAATAACTTATTTTGATTTATTGAAACCGGGTGCTACAATCGCCCAGCTCTTTGGAAATTTTTTTCCAAGAGCCTGCTTCCCTTTCCCTGCACATTTCTCCTATACTTCTCTTTCCATTGTTCTCCATTCCTCTTTCAATACAATTTATCCTATCAAAACACTTCAACATCAATTTACATTCTAAAACATTTAACATAAAATCACTCATTCACATCCTTCATTTTACCCATTACTAAAGTACGATTCAAAATGTTTAAAACGAAGTAAATTTCCTCAAAACGAATCGCGTGATTCCGTTTGAAAACTAACAAATTCCTAAGAAATTTAAAACCAGCAAGCAATCCAATTGGACTTTCAACAAGCCTAACAAACAGTTTATAAAATAGGTTTCCAAAACATCAAAACATAATTTATCAACTAACCAGATCCCAAACATCCTAATTGTTCAACTATACATTCATCGTTCATATCTAACTATCGTGTCCCCAAAATACTTACACACATTCCCACAGGTCATGAAACGCCTCGACTGCGCCAGCACACTCCCGCATCCATTCTTCGTCAACTGGACTCAGTCTTCAAGAGGAGGAACATCGTCCTCACCTGTCACGTAATCATCTACACCATACAGATACACTATAAGCTAAAGGCTCAGTAAGTTTCGTAAATGTAAATGCATGCTGTGCATATGATTTTTAGAAATCATGCAACATTTTCTTATAATTACGTCGCAGACAGAATGTCACCGAGGTCTCAGCCTATTAGATGGAGAGAACACATCCCGCGGTTGGACTGCCCTCTTCACCTAACCGGGGGGGTACACGCTCACACCCATAACAGCCGTGCCTGAGTCCCACCTCGCGTAACCAGATAACAGATTACATTGATTCATTACATTCGTTCATTTCATTTTCTTAAACACGTGCAGAAATTCATTTTCATGCTATTTTAAAATACGTGATGCATGAACAGTTATAGACATAAAGTAAACAAGCATCATACATACCATCAAGACTATAAAAACATAACCTATAAAAAGAACTAACCCTATCTACACGACCAAAGCATATAAACAAACAACTCTCCAATGATCCTCGACGCGACTTCGACATACGGTGTAGGCCACTCGGCCAAGTAAGTCACGAGAACTTACCTCGTGCACGCTGAACTTCGAGCTCCGTCCACGAGTGTTGTTCGTCTGAGGCAATACACAACAGTTGTCGTTAAAACGAGATTTAAACCGTTAAACGTCCAAATTTAACGAAACCTTAACTAAGGAAATTCTCCTAAAATTCTAACTTAGCTTTTTGAGACATTTTATCGAGCAATTCATGCTCGTGAACTTCTAAACTCCATTGAAGAAAATTTCTCAAACCTCAAATATTCGTTTTTCAGTCTAAACGCCGCATACGCTCTAGATTTCGTCCAATAACGTTAAATACGTTCAATATACTCACAAATACAACAAGCCTATCGATTTCTAACTTTAAACTACGTTTTTCATCGAAACCTAAACAAAACCCTAACCGTTAAACGATCCAAAAACTATGAATAATCTTTCTAAAACCATAGAATCCTACCTTTAATCGAGTTTGGGGAAGAAAACGTGAAGAACGGAGGAAGAACGGAGGACGAACGATCGTTGGAGAGGGATCGCTGTGAGAGAATCGCCGGAGGAGGGAGAAGTTTTTGCAGGGAGAAGAAAAGTGGCGTGGAGAAGAAGAAGAAGCAAGTGTTTTAAATTATATTTTGGCTTGGTAAATTACTATTTTGCCCTTGCTCTTATTTCTATTTGTTTCGTCCATCGTTTCGTTAATTAACTAACGATTCGGAATCTCCAAATTTCCTTAATTCACTAATGACTCTAACTCATTACCAGGATTCTTTTAAAACTGTCTGTTCCCAAATCGGACCTCATTTACTATTTTTACTAAAACATCCTTTATATTACGATAAACGTAATTCTCGTAAAATTAGCGTTAAACTCCTAAAATTCCCGAAATTTTCTTAAAATCCTTATTAATTATTAGGATCATAATAACGCTTTCTTTTCACAAAATGGACTTGATTTGACATAATTATAAAAAATGCTATTATATTATTTATTTACAAAATCCCGAAAATCCAGGTGTTACATTCCATCCACCTTATTTAAAATTTTGTCCTCAAAATTTGCTTATACAAACAACTCGGGATACTTCAACCTCGTGGTTCCACCATAGGACTTTAACTAGCGGAATCTCTTTGTTGCGCAATACTTTGATAAAGGACTCCAAAATACGTACAGGCTTCTCCACATATATCAAGGTAGGCTGTACCTGGATCTCTCTTGCCTCCACGACATGCGATGGATCGCGCAAACACTTTCGAAGCATAGATACGTGAAATACGTCATGGATGCCTTCCATTGAAGCTAGAAGTTGTAGTCGATACGCCATCTTCCCGATCTTCTTCAAAATAGGAAAGGGCCCCACATAACGAAGGTTCAACTTGTCCTTCCTTCCGAATCGCATCACACCTTTAAACGGAGAAACTTTCAAATAAACCTCGTCACCTTCTTCGAATTCCAGTTCCCTCCGTCTCATGTCAGCATAGCTCTTCTGTCGACTCTGAGCTATCTCGATGCGCTGTCTGATAACGGCAATCTTCTCTGCCGTTTGTTGTAGGATCTCGGGACCAACAATACTGGCTTCAACAACCTCGTCCCAATACAATGGAGACCTACACTTTCGCCCATATAAAGCTTCGTACGGAGCAATCCCGATGGTAGCCTGGAAGCTGTTGTTATACGAGAACTCGATCAGTGGCAAATACCTGATCCACGATCCCTGAAACTCCAACACACAAGCTGTAAGCATATCCTCCAGAATCTGATTCGTCCTCTCTGTCTGACCATCAGTCTGAGGATGAAAGGCTGTGCTGAAATTAAGCTGAGTCCCCATAGCCTTGTGCAGACTTTTCCAGAACTTCGATGTAAACCTCGAATCTCTGTCTGAGACAATAGAGACTGGCACTCCATGTGTAGCGACCCTAAAACTGTACCCATTTTCCCGTACATATTTTTCATTTTCTTTTCTACTTAGCGTTTATGCGGAAAACAATTTGAGACAATTTAAAATCAATTGAATAAAACATTTAGAACAATTGAAACTATTATTTAAAACTATAATTAAAACAATTTACTTCAATTTAAAGCATCGGCCACAAGAGAGAAGGGTAGAAGTGGTATTCGGCCACAAAAGAGAAGGGCGATCGATCTCCTATTTCAGGAGATCGATCACCGAGTTCAACATCAAGGGGGCGATTGATCGCCACCCGTACCAGCGATCGGTCGCTGAACACCAAACAAGAGGGGCGATCGATCGCCCCTCACCTTGGCGATCGATCGCCTCTCGCGATCAATCCAGCGCCCAGGTGCTTCTCCCCTTTTCTTTTCCCTTCGTGCTCACTGAAATCAGAGAATTCCAGAGAGCAAAACACCACTTTCTTTCATACAATTTCTCATCCCTGCACATCACACTCTATACTTTCTCATTCCATCAACGTTGAAGCACTGAAACATACATTTCACTCCGCCTATCACTAAAACCGACTCAACACGAAATTAAACAAGATACATTTTGTGAAAATGAACTGCGTGGATCTGTTTGAAAACTAAACATTTCCTCCTGTTTAAAACCACCAAGCAGTTCGTACAATCTAAATAAAAACCTCAACAAAACGTTTTATAAACAGTTACCAAAACATCTATACATTATTTTATCGCTAACCAGATCCAAACATCCTAATATGTTCTATCAATACAAAGTTATCAAACAATCCCAAAACACCTAACCATACACCCACGGGTCAAAATACGCCTCGACTGTGCCAACACACTCCTGCGACCATCCTCCGTCAACTGTATCACTCCTCAGGTGGAGGGATCTCATCCTCACCTGTGTAAAGGTCACCTACACCATAAAAATAAGTCGTGAGAAGGCTCAGTAAGTCTACGTGAATGCAAGTGAATGTCATGCATGCAATTCGTAAAACATGCGTTCTACCTTTTTGCTATCCATTTCATTACGCTTTTCATTTTCCTTTTCATTTACCTTTTCGTTACCCTTTTCGTTTTCCTTTTCCTTTTCCTTTTCCTTTTCGTTTACCTTTTCGTTTACCTTTTCGTTTTCCTTTTCGTTTTCCTTTTCATTTACCTTTTCGTTTTCCATTTCGTTTTCCTTTTCATTTACCTTTTCGTTTTCCTTTTTATTAACCATGATGCATGAACATATGCAATGCTTTAAACATAATCAAAGTAAACAAACAATGAACATAAACTTACAACACTTAACTAAAACTACCTACGCAACTTATTCGCCCAACACAAACTATATTCACCAAATTCCTCGAACAACATAACATCTTATGGTGTAGGCCAATCGACCAAACAAATCGCGGAGACTTACCTGACGTCCTTAGCAAACCAAGCGCGTCGTTTTTGAGCTTTGTTTCCTAAGACATTTACAATCCAATCCAAATAATTCGATTCAAAGACTAAACGAAACTCCTAGCTAAGGCATATCTCCTAAAAACTTTAGATTAACTCACTCGGGCATTTTATCGAGCAATTTAAGCTCACAAATATCAAACCTCCATTAATGGAGATTTCTAAAGCTCCAAATTCCAATATTTCGACCAAAACACCCAAATCGTCCATTAGTTTGGCTAATAACGCTCTATAATCGTAATTAAGGTAAGCACTAACCTTTTCTAACAAAACTCAGCCAATTTCAACAAAACCTATTCAAAACCCTAACTGTTAAAATCTCTAAAAAAATCGAGAACTAAGGTCGGGAAACACTAGATACATACCTAGGGTTGCGAGAGGAGGAGAAAACACGAAGAAAACGAGACGATCGGGAGACAAATCGGAGGTCGGATGCTGCGGAATCGCCGACGGTCGAGAGAGAATTCTCTCTGGTTTCTCACGCGGCAGAGAAAAAATGAGGGAAGAGAGAAAGACTTGCGATTTTTATATGTTGGTTTGGCAAATTACCGTTTTTCCCTTCCATTGATTTTCTTTTTGTTTCGTCCTTCGTTTCATTAATTGGCTAGCGATTCGGTTTCTCCAAATTTCCTTATTTCACCATTAACTCAGACTTATTATCTGGGATTTAATAAAACTGTCCGTTCACAAATCGGACCTCGTTTAATATTTTTACTAAAACGTCTTTTATATTACGAGATATGTAATTACTCGGAATTAAGCGTTATTACACCGAAAATTCTCGTAAATTTCTTAAAATTCCAATTAATCGTTAGGATTATAATAACGCTTTCTTTTCATAAAACAGACTTGATTTGACATATTTACGAAAATGCCATTATATATTAAAATAATAATATCTAGAAAAAGCCGGGTATTACACCATGCAGTCTCACAACCTCCTGTACATAAAGCTCGGCGAGCTGATCCATAGAAGATGTCATATTCACAGATAAGAAGTGAGCCGACTTTGTCAATTGGTCCACGATCACCCAGATGCCATCATGGCCCTTCGTCGTCCTTGGGAGCCCCACAATAAAATCCATGGAGATCTGCTCTCACTTCCACTCCGGAATAGGCAATGGCTGCAATGTTCCGGCCGACCTCTGGTGTTCTGCTTTCACCTGTTGACAAACTAAACAAGTTTCGACATATTTGGCGACCTCTCTCTTCATGTTTGGCCACCAGAAGTGTTGCTTTAAATCCCGGTACATCTTGGTACTTCCCGGGTGCACAGAATAAGCTGAAGAATGCGCCTCAGCCAATATCTCCTTCTTTAACTCCTCATCGTTAGGCACGTACCACCTATGCCTAAATTTTAGAATACCATCTTCTGATAAATGGAAATCCGACGAATCCTCGGATAATAAGCCCAACCGAAACTCCTTGCACTCCATATCCTTCTGCTGAGCTTCACGTATCTTATCCAGAATAGTCGGCCTAAGAGAAATGTTAGTGAGCATACTGGACAACTCTGCCACTATCTCCATATCGAACCTCTCAATCTCAGACCGCAATGTAACTGACAACGCTGCAAGTGAAGGCTGACTAGCAGAAGGCATCCTGCTCAAAGCATCTGCAACTTTATTTGCCTTTCCTGGATGGTACTTAATTTCAAACTCATAGTCTTTAACAAATTCCAACCATCTTCACTGCCTCATATTCAGCTCCTTTTGCGTAAACAAATATTTTAAGCTTTTGTGGTCAGAAAATATCTCGCACTGCTGCCCATATAAATAATGTCTTCAAATTTTCAGTGCGAAGACCACGGCTGCTAACTCCAGATCATGCGTAGGATAATTCTGCTCATACGGCTTCAGCTGCCTAGAAGCATAAGCAATCACCCTACCCTCTTGCATAAGCACGCATTCGAGTCCAACTCCGGACGCATCGCAATATATACTGAATTTATCACCTTCTACCGGTAGTGTCAGTACTGGAGCTGTGGTCAACTTCTGCTTCAACTCCATAAAACTGTCATTGCAAGCAGCCGACCATCCAAATTTCTCGTTCTTCCAAGTCAAGCGTGAAAGGGGAACAGCAATCTTCGAAAATCCCTCTATAAACTTCCAATAATAACCAGCCAATCCGAGAAATCCACATACTTCTCGCACGTTCTTAGGCTGTGGCCAATCTCTGACCACCTGAATCTTGCTAGGATCTACAGAAACTCCTTCCTGCGATATGATATGGCCGAGAAAACTGACCCGATCCAGCCAAAATTCACATTTGGAGAACTTCGGATAAAGCTGGTGTCGTTGCAAAATCCCTAGAACAATCCTCAATTGCTCTTCATGCTCCTCCTTCGTCTTAGAATAAATCAATATATCATCGATAAAGACTACAACGAACTTGTCCAGGTATTCCTTGAAGACTCGGTTCATCAAATCCATAAACGCTGCAGGGGCATTAGTAAGTCCAAAGGACATAACTAGGAACTCATAATGCCCGTACCTCGTTCAGAACGCCGTCTTCTGAATTTCTTCTTTCCGTACCTTCAACTGATAGTAACCCGAGCGTAGGTCAATCCTGGAAAATACTCGGGCACCCTGTAGTTGACCAAACAAATCATCGATCTGTGGCAGTGGATACTTATTCTTCACTGTGAGCTTATTCAGCTCCCTGTAATCCATGCACATCATGAGGGTCCCGTCTTTCTTCTTGACGAATAGAACGGGTGCACCCCAGGGTGAAAAGCTGGGTCGTATGAAACCCTTGTCTAGCAACTCCTCCAACTGAGATTTTAACTCTTTCAACTCAGCAGGCGCCAAATAAATAGAGCACTCACCTTTAAATTGCTCGTTGACCTTCATAGAATAGGAGATAGGCGATCCACTCAATCGGTTCATCGCCTGATAAGAAAACTCTGCTTTACCCGGGGGTCGAAAGGTCACAATCCCGGATCGACAATCAATGGTGGCAAAATGCTGTGAAAGCCAGTCCATCCCTAAGATAAGATCATAGATCTCTATGCCCATGACAATCAGGCGAGCATAAAGGGTAGCATCCCCCACAGAGACAACATTGCCTTGGAGAATACGATCCGACTGCATATGCTCTCCCGAAGGCAGCATCACCCTATACTCGACCTCTACTAACTCAGACGCTAACCCCAATCTAGCCATGCAGGCAGTTGAAATAAAAGAGTACGTAGCCCCCGTGTCTATCAAAGAAAATACTGCTACGCTCATAATCAATATAGTACCTGCTATCACTGAGGGATAATCCTCGTCATCGACATCTCCAGGCTCGATAAACGTAAAGATCCTCGGCATAACCCTCCTTTGGTCTCCGCCCAACTGATCTCGGCCTGGCTTTGGGCAATCCTTGACATAATGGCCAACTTCACCACACCTGTAACATTTATTAGTGCCAACTCGGCACTCTCCACTGTGTTCTCGTTGACATTTGGGGCACCAGGGTATCTGAGAAGTCCCTTGTACTTGCTTGCCTTTGCCCCGATCATTGCCTCCCTCTAGAGGCCTCTTTACACCCCTTTGCTGCTGTTGGGGCTGTGGTGCTCTGGGCTGCCAACCTCGGTTCTGTGACTGAGGGCGGATCTCGCGGAAGAAGCCCTTAGCTGGCTCCCTCGGCCTAACACAAGTCGCTCTGGCAGCCTCGAAATCCAGAGCTCTAGCTGCAATGTCAGAATATGGCACATCGATAATACCTGACACAATAATGTTCATCCGGATCTCCGAATTCAGCCCTTCCATAAACTGATGCACCTTCTCTTCATTGTCGCTGATAAGGCGCGGTGCAAATCTCGATAAAGCCTCAAACTTCCGAATATAATCAGCAACTGAACCTGTCTGCTTCAGCTATGTAAACTCGTTTCTCTTAGCCACCCTCACCGTGCGGCTGAAATACTTGTCAAAGAATACGGTCTTGAACTGTTCCCTGGTCATAACTGATACATCCGTCGTCGACTTGATCGAATCCCACCAGAAACGGGCATCTAACGCCAAATGGAAGGTGACGTAGGCCACCTTGCTCCCGTTCTCAACCTCTGCATACGCTAGCATATCCTCCATCACCCTGATCCATTCCTCAGCAACTATTGGATCCGATGATCGGCTGTCAAATACTGGAGGTCGGAGGCTTTGAAATTTCTGCATGCCCTGATTATTAAGAACCACCAAATCTTGGGCCCTCTGGTTCTCTCGGTTCACTAAGTTCTCAATCTGTTGTGCCTGCCGGTCCATGTGTTAACAAACAGTTTATAAAATAGGTTTCCAAAACATTAAAACATAACTTATCAACTAACCAGATCCCAAACATCCTAATATGTTCAACTATACATTCATCGTTCATATCTAACTATCGTGTCCCCAAAATACTTACACATATCCCCACGGGTCATGAAACGCCTCGACTGTGCCAGCACACTCCCGCATCCATTCTTCGTCAACTGGACTCAGGCTTCAAAAGGAGGAACATCGTCCTCACCTGTCTCGTAATCACCTACACCATACAGACACACTATGAGCTAAAGGCTCAGTAAGTTTCGTAAATATAAATGCATGCTGTGCATATGAGTTTTAGAAATCATGCAACATTTTCTTATAATTACGTCGCAGACAGAATGTCACCGAGGTCTCAGCCTATTAGATGGGGAGGACACATCCCAAGGTCGGACTGCCCTCTTCACCTAACCGGTGGGGTACACGCTCGCACCCATAACAGCCGTGTCTGAGCCCCACCTCGCGTAACCAGATAACAGATTACATGGATTCATTACATTCGTTCATTTCATTTTCTTAAACACGTGCAGAAATTCGTTTTCATGCTATTTTAAAATACGTGATGCATGAACAATTATAGAAATAAAGTAAACAAGCATCATACATACCATCAAGACTATAAAAACATAACCTATAAAAAGAACTAACTCTATATACTCGACCAAAGCATATAAACAAACAACTCTCCAATGATCCTCGACGTGACTTCGACATACGGTGTAGGCCACTCGGCCAAGTAAGTCACGAGAACTTACCTCGTGCACGCTAAACTTCGAGCTCCGTCCACGAGCGTTGTTCGTCTGAGGCAAAACACAACAGTTGTCGTTAAAACAAGATTTAAACCGTTAAACGTCCAAATTTAACGAAACCTTAACTAAGGAAGTTCTCCTAAAATTCTAACTTAGCTTTTTGAGACATTTTATCGAGCAATTCATGCTCGTGAACTTCTAAACTCCATTGACGGAAATTTCTCAAACCTCAAATATTCGTTTTTCAGTCTAAACGTCACATACGCTTTAGATTTCATCCAATAACGTTAAATACGTTCAATATACTCACAAATACAACAAGCCTATCGATTTCTAACTTTAAACTACATTTTTCAACAAAACCTAAACGAAACCCTAACCGTTAAACGCTCCAAAAACTATGAATAATCTTTCTAAAACCATAGAATCTTAACTAGAATCGAGTTTGGGGAAGAAAACGTGAAAAACAGAGGAAGAACGAAGGACGAACGATCGTTGGAGAGGGATCGCCGTGAGAGAATCGCTGGAGGAGGGAGAAGTTTTTGCAGGGAGAAGAAAAGTGGCGTGGAGAAGAAGAAGAAGCAAGTGTTTTAAATTATATTTTGGCTTGGTAAATTAATATTTTGCCCTTGCTCTTATTTCTATTTGTTTCGTTAATTAACTAACGATTCAGCATCTCCAAATTTTCTTAATTCACCAATGACTCCAACTCATTACCAGGGTTCTTTTAAAACTGTCCGTTCGCAAATCGGACCTCATTTACTATTTTTACTAAAACATCCTTTATATTACGATAAACGTAATTCTTGTAAAATTAGCGTTAAATTCCTAAAATTCCCGAAATTTTCTTAAAATCTTTATTAATTATTAGGATCATAATAACGCTTTCTTTTCACAAAATGGACTTGATTTGACATAATTATAAAAAATGCCATTATATTATTTATTTACAAAATCCCGAAAATCCGGGTGTTACAACTTGACTTTTTCTCGTAAAATTTTTCGTTTTCGTACAACTTAAAACAAAAGGTAAGATCGTTTTTGGTGAAACGTTGACTCAACTTTTGGGTCCTTTAAATCACCTGAAATACGTGAAAAAATGATCGAGAAATACGTTTGGGAAGTATCATGAAACGTCGGGTTGAAACGTGGTTGAAAATCAAAACTTGAAAAAAAATCACCTTGGAGCACATGTACGCGTCGCTCGGCCAGCGCTCGCACAGCACGCGGCCATCGCACATACAGCGCGCGCAGGGGAGCCAATTGATTGACTGCGCTTGGCCGATTGATCGGCACCCTCTTGGGTGTCGACGCCCCTCGAAGAGCAGCCGATCGATCGTGCCCCACGCGATCGATCGATCGGCTACGCCCTGGCAGATTGATCGGCTAGTGCTCTACTGCCCGACCAATTCAATGCCCTTTAGCCGATCGATCAGCTAGGCGCGTCCTGCACGCGCATAGCGCGCACTCAGCGTGGCTCCTGCGCACGCACTCGCGCCCAGCGCCGCACCTCATGTGCCCGTGCGCCTCTTCCCAACCTTTTCTCACTTTTTCACATTTTCTCCATTTCTTCTAGCTACACTTCACATTAAACTTACCTAAAACCATTCCTAACCTCTCTAAACGTAAAATACTTCAAAACCCCAAAAACAAGACTCAAAAACTTATCTCAAAACGTGTTAGAAAATGTGGCAGAATTTACGAAACCAAACTGCATGGATCAATCTAAAAACTGAACATATCCATGCACAACCTAAAAGCCCAAACAGTACCAATATGTTTTTCCAAAAATCAACTATCTAGATAAAAGTTTAAAAACATTTACGCGAAACCTTTACATCACCTAAATCCAAAAAGACTATTAAAAACGTAATGTAAACCTTGAGACATCACCCATGAGTCAAAATTCATTTGACTGGCACAACCAACCCCGTAAGCTTGTCTCGCCAATCGCGCCTACACATCGACCTGAGGATATGAGTCCTCATCCGTACGATCCATACCTACATCATATAGTTCAACTAATGAACCTAAAACTCAGTAAGATCATATAAATGCAAAAGATGCACATGCTATGCATGAACGTTTCAAAACATGAACATACTTTACATTTACGTTGAAGTGAACATGTGGTATAAGTGGGGCTTTTAGGGGAGTGGGAGACATAACGTACATGACGTGAGTTAGTAATTTTGCCTTGTCCCAGGAAGGGATAAAATAACATGTTTGTCCGCGGCGAGAACGGTTTTTAACATAAGTCCCAGAGAAGGACAAAACATATGTCAAACCTCGTCCCACACTTAATCGTACTTTACATTTATATTTTTATCTTTCTTACTTTAAACATGTGCATAAAACGTTTTGCATGACTTTCTTGAAAAACGTGATGCATGAACGTACATTGTGCAGAAAACATAACATAACTAAAAAATGGGTCCTCGAAACATAAAATAGACAGTTCATCAAGACAATAACATAAACAAACATTTTTAACCTAAGACATGTACTACGACCTATCTACCCGTCGACAAACTCCGTAATATATAAAAGCCTAATACCTTTGTGATGTAGGACTTAAGGACCAAACACATGCATACGAACTTACCTGAGGTCCGTAGAGTTTCGCAAATCTTGAACGTTTTCCTTGGTGCCCTACAAACCTATAACACACATAATCGAACCATTATCCACATTACATAGGCACTAACTAATAAACTAAGCAAAACGAATCCACACTTCATTCAAATAGCTTAAACCTATTTCACATTAGGAAAAGTTCGATAAACACGAACCAAAAATCGGATTTCACGATCATTCTAGGTCCAATTTTTGAAGGGTCGTAACTTCCTCGATTCTTATCCATTTTTGACGATTCAACATGTTTCGGAAAGCTTATTACGTCTAGATTAACATGGAATTGTCAATTTATAAAAAGCAAACCAGAAATGATGGCAGAATTCCAAATTCGTAGGTGCCCTATTTAATGCCGATTTTCAAACGAATTTTCATTTTTAATCAAACGTGCTTAGTTTTTCCTTAGTTTATCCATTCGAACTTTTAAATAACGTTGTAGCATGCTTTAGCATAAATTCGATGAATTTCTAAAATTCTAACACTAAAAATCTCCAATGAAATTGTCACGACCCCAGGAGGAATCGCCACACAATTCATTACTTAGCCTCTTAATCATTTTGTTCTTACCTCACACATCTTGATCATTATTAGTGTTAATATTATATTAATTTTTTTAAGCATCTCTTAATTTGCATCTACCGATAGAGTCATAAACTCACATCGACCGATGATCACGTGCCCGCCACGCGACACGTCTGATTCCAACTAGCAATAGACATCCACCGGTGGTCACGGGCATTGCACGTGTCTAATTAAAGACATCGCCCGGTCTCGAACATTCTCCACTAGATGTTCATATTTACACTACATCGACCGGTGGTCATGTGCGCCTCGCGTGCCTAATTAAAACGTTACTGGGCACTAAACGACAACACATACTCACATCATCCGGTGACTAAACGACAAAACTACATTACATCATCCGGTGACTAAACATACTAATCATCGGTGACTAAACATACTACATCATCCGGTGACCTAAACATATTAACATCATCTGGTGACTAAACTACTACATCAATCTGGTGACTAAACATCTTACATCCTCGGTGACTAAACTACTACACATCCGGTGACTACATACTACATCATCCGGTGACTAAACATACTACATCATCCGGTGACTAAACATACTACATCATCCGGTGACTAAACATACTACATCATCCGGTGACTAAACATACTACATCATCCGGTGACTAAACATACTACATCATCCGGTGACTAAACATACTACATCATCCGGTGACTAAACATACTACATCATCCGGTGACTAAACATATTACATCATCTGGTGACTAAACATACTACATCATCTGGTGACTAAACATATTACATCCTCCGGTGACTAAACATACTACATCATCCGGTGACTAAACATACTACATCATCCGGTGACTAAACATACTACATCATCCGGTGACTAAACATACTACATCATCCGGTGACTAAACATACTACATCATCTGGTGACTAAACATACTACATCATCTGGTGACTAAACATACTACATCATCTGGTGACTAAACATACTACATCATCCGGTGACTAAACATACTACATCATCCGGTGACTAAACATACTACATCATCCGGTGACTAAACATACTACATCATCCGGTGACTAAACATACTACATCATCCGGTGACTAAACATACTACATCATCCGGTGACTAAACATACTACATCATCCGGTGACTAAACATACTACATCATCTGGTGACTAAACATACTACATCATCTGGTGACTAAACATACTACATCATCTGGTGACTAAACATACTACATCATCCGGTGACTAAACATACTACATCATCCGGTGACTAAACATACTACATCATCCGGTGACTAAACATACTACATCATCCGGTGACTAAACATACTACATCATCCGGTGACTAAACATACTACATCATCTGGTGACTAAACATACTACATCATCCGGTGACTAAACATACTACATCATCTGGTGACTAAACATACTACATCATCTGGTGACTAAACATACTACATCATCTGGTGACTAAACATACTACATCATCCGGTGACTAAACATACTACATCATCCGGTGACTAAACATACTACATCATCTGGTGACTAAACATACTACATCATCTGGTGACTAAACATACTACATCATCTGGTGACTAAACATACTACATCATCCGGTGACTAAACATACTACATCATCTGGTGACTAAACATACTACATCATCCGGTGACTAAACATACTACATCATCTGGTGACTAAACATACTACATCATCTGGTGACTAAACATACTACATCATCTGGTGACTAAACATACTACATCATCTGGTGACTAAACATACTACATCATCTGGTGACTAAACATACTACATCATCTGGTGACTAAACATACTACATCATCTGGTGACTAAACATACTACATCATCCGGTGACTAAACATACTACATCATCCGGTGACTAAACATACTACATCATCCGGTGACTAAACATACTACATCATCCGGTGACTAAACATACTACATCATCCGGTGACTAAACATACTACATCATCTGGTGACTAAACATACTACATCATCTGGTGACTAACCTACTGGGTATTCATATGTCCCTCTTTTGGACTGTGACATACGCCGAACCGCCCCCAACCCTCACTTAGCCCACGTTGCATAAATTTTATCTTCTTACTTTATTCATGAGAAAACCATGCTCTTAAAACATTTTCATATGCATAAAATAGTCATGATGCATGTACATGGAAATTCTTAAATCATCAGGCTACAGAACAGAGCATCCTCCCAACATGAAAACTTACCATTAAACTAAACATTAACATAAGTACGAGACAGTAGCATAAATGGCATCTAATCGTCATGTCAGTTACTATCTAGCATCCTAATGACCGAGAAACCTATACATTCACTTACCTGGTTTTCTTAGCAACTTGAGCTCTTCTCTTCGGACTTCTTCGCCTAAAACATTTACATTGCAGTAGTTAAAACAAAATCCTATTAGTTCTAATCACAGGTCATCCTAGGGTCTAATAGCTAAAGTCATTCCCGAATCCATAGTTTAATACTCTGTGCAGTCTGAAATCCAAAAACCGAAATAGACAAACTCGACTATCGATTACCCAGGATTGGTTATTTTAAATGTCCAGAATCGATTCGGAATGACATAACCGATCTCGGATTTTAAAACGTCCTTATTATTACACGGCCATTGAAGAATCCAAAACTTAAACACATAGCTGAAAACAGAGTTTAACGACTAATAGATAGCTACATTGCCAAACTCGTACCTCGAGCACAAAGTAGCCGAGAAGTAGCAAGGACACCGATTGTCGAAGGAGAGATTTCCAGCTGACAGAGAGCGAGAGCTCGGGAGAGAAAATTGCCGAGAGTAATGACGGCTACAGTGAGGTTTAATGTAGGTTTGAACCCTTTCCATTTTCTTTAAATACCGGTCTCAATCCACTATTATTACAACTTTGCCACTCAACCTAGTTTAAATCCACACGAAATTAATTAAGCTTGGCACAAAATTCTAAACCGTGGAGATTGAATATTCATGACCGTTAAAACAGTTAGGAAAGTCACCTGGTCGTCTTGTCGGGTGTTACAGAAATCAACGTACAATTAGCCTAAACTCATTAACTAACGTAGAGGCTTATCTTTTACGAAGAAAACGGAAGAAACGGAGGGGAGAAGGAGTTTCGTTCGTCGTCGGCATGAAGAACGCCCTAGTTTGCGTCGCATGGAGAGGGAAATGCAGAGGAGAAGAGGAGGGAAATAAAAAAAGAAAAGGAGGAGGGGGGGGTATCTGGTGATACCCGTAGAGAGAGAGAGAGAGAGATTAGGAGTGTTTGGTTACGGATTTAGGGTTACTTCTCCGAGAAGTTTCGTTATTTGGACTTAAAATCTCGTACGTTTTAACTCCCTCTTTTCGCTCTATTATCTTAAACTCTTAAATTTTTAGCGTCAAAATTCTAATAAAATGTACATTGTGTTTATAGCGAATTTATTTCTTACAACGGATTTTATGGGCGATTACATGATTGGAAAAATGTCGGATGTTACAGATAAATAAAGTGTTTGATATTGATTTGAAATACCCTTGAAGAGAGACACTTGATTGTACTAATTTAAGTCTTAAACTCAATAACTGTTAAAATTGAGATTTTATGCATTATTGTGAAGTACTTTTTACAAGGGATATTTGATGTTTTTAAAAAGTGCATCTAAGTTTTCTCAGATATATTTAAGGCATATGGGATGTACAAGATCAGAGTTTTGAAAAACGAAGGACGAAAATTTTTGGTAAAATTTCAAAAGGTGCCGATCGCTCCTATGAAGTGTCAACCGTAAGTGCAAAATTTCACAAACCCGAGAGCCTTCCTTATGTTTACTGGTATGTCGACCACTCCAAGCATTTTAGCCTAAGATGTCGACCGCCAGTGAAGGTGTCGACCACACTATATACCACAGTGTTAACCAGGTTGTTGAACAATTTTAAAAAGTACACGTAACGGTCACTAAGTGTCGACTGATCAAAAGAATTGTAGACCGACAATCGGAGTTTTAGAAGAACTCTATAAATAGAGGAGAGGATCAATTGGGAAAAGAAAAACTTTTGAGAAAATTGCAATGAAGTGCTGCCAGATTTTTCTGCTTGAAAACAAAGAGTATTCTCCCTAATCATATTTCTCCTAAACCTCAACTTGAAATCATCAACTTTGAGATGAGTTTAATAAAGTGCAAGAGTATGATAATGCATGTGAAATATGAAAATTGTTTGAGATCACACACGATGGCACTAATCAAGTTAAAGAAAGTAAACCAAGCATGCTAGTTCATGAATATAAATTATTTTCTATGGAAAATGATTAAACAATTATCCAAATGTGTTTACTTATATTCTTAAAGACTTGAAAACTCTTGGTAGAACACATCCAAATGAGGAATGTGTGAGGAAAATTCTTAGATACTTACCAAGAACATGGCAACTCAAAGTGACGGCAATCCAAGAAGCTCGTAATCTTAAAGTATTGAAAATAGAAGAACTCATTAGATCTCTTATGACTCAAGAAATCACAATGAAGGTGAATGGAATAGAAGAACAAAAGGAGTAAGAGATCTCCAAAAAAAAAAAATATAGCCCTCAAAGCCTCATCAAATAATCAAGTGAAATCCAATAAGGACGCAGATGGTGAGGAAATTGTCTTCATCACAAGGAAATTTAACAAGTTTCTTCAACAAAAGAAATAATAAAAGAAAAAGGGAAACTATGAAGTTGATTGTCCTCGAACCAAAAAAGTGTCTAAAGGCTTAAAAAAGAAAACAATGAAAGACACTTAGGATGATAGCGAAGAGGACACATCATCCAAGGATAAGGAAGTTTTAAACATGTGTTTCATGGCAAAGGAAAACAAGGTATGTAATTCTTCAAGTGACTTAGAAGAAAACTTTGATGAAGATGAATTACTTGAAGCGTTTGAGGAATTACATGATCAATATAATATTCTCATGTCTAAATATAAAATGTTAAAAACAAAGAATATTGATATTGTGAAGAAGCATGCAATTGAGTCATCCTTCCTTGGAAAAGAAATTAGTGAGTTACAAAGAAAAAATCTTGATTTGCGAACTATTGTGATTAATTTTACAAATGGTAGTAAAAATTTGAACATGCTTTTGGGAAAACAAAGGGTTATATTTGATAAAGCCGACATTGATTATGATTCTACTCAAAAGAAAAAGACTTGTAAAAATTTCTTTGTTGCACCATCTAAATGTCATATGTGTAATGAAATAGATCACAAAGCTTTTATATGTCTGTTGAAATTTAAAAATCATAAGTTTTTTTATCAATTGAAATGGGTTCCTAAAAGAACCAAAACTTATGCTCAAGGACCCAAAAGGATTTTAGATACCAAAAATTCGTATTTAACTTTACTTATTAGTCGGAGAATCTCCAATAAAAGACGAAAGTACCTTGATAATCGGTGATCAAGGCATATGATGAGAGATAGTTCAAACTTCACCTCCTTTACCACAAGGAAAGAAGATATGATCAATGGAGGGAATAAAAATGTGAAATTGTAGGGTTTAACATTAAAGATAATGCTTTTAACCATATTAGTGAGTATGTGTTTTTCGTTGATAGGTTAAGGCATAATCTCTTGAGAATTAGTAGATTATATTATCGATGATATTTGAGGATTAGAAAATTGCATGTTTAAGGAAAGTTCAAATAGAAAGTTTATTTATAGTTTATAGAACATCTATACTTATCAGTTTTTGAACTCTTCTTGATTTGAGATGTCTATATATAGTATCATTGTTATACCTCTTTTGACTATTTTTTTTATGTATCTCTTTACTCTTGGTTATTATGTTATAGTAATGAATTCTATATATCTACACTTGGTATATCCTTTTAATGCATGAATTCCCTTTTTAATAACCAAAAGGGGGAAGAGAGAACACAAAAGTTACTCCACTTATTTTTTCAAAGGAGACAATATAATCAATGTACTAATAATATCAAGTCGATTAGTTTATATCCTGCATATATTGAGGGGGAGAGCATGTATATATATTCACGAGGAGAAAATTGTTAGCTTCTATGCTCTAGTTCCTTTTACTTTGATGTATTTTACCATTGTCCTAGTAGTTAACCTTTTTTATAATGACAAAAGATGAGAGAACAATATGAAGGAGTATGCATGAACTAAGGGGGAGCTAGTAGATATAAATGTATAATTTAGAATAAGTGTTGTCATCATAAAAAATGGAGAGATTGTTGGCTTAATAAGGATTAAGCATAATTGTTTTGATGATGAAAGTGTTTTTGAGATAGATATTGTTCTAAGTTATTATATTATTATGTTATTATAATGATTATGATTACATTTGGATATGATAAATAAAGTGTTTGATATTGATTTGAAATACCCTTGAACAGAAACATTTGATTGTACTAATTTAAGTCTCAAATTCAATAAGTGTTAAAATTGAGATTTTGTGCATTATTGTGAAATACTCTTTCCAAGAGATATTTGATGTTTATAACAAGTATATATAAGTTTTCTCAGATATATCTAAGACATATGGGTACAAGATCAGAGTTTTGAAAAACGACGAACGAAAATTTTTGATAAAATTTCAAAAGGTGTTGACCGCTCCTATGAAGTGTCAACAACTAGTGCAAAATTTCACAAACCTGAGAGTTTTTCTATGTCGACCCCTCCAAGCATTTTAGCCTAAGGTGTCGACCGCCAGTGAAAGCTTCAACCGCGCGGTCTACCACAGTGTCAACCAAGTTGTTGAACGGCTTTAAAACGTACATGCAACAGTCATTAACTGTCGACCGATCTAAAGAAGTGTCGACCGAGAAGACCTCTATAAATAGAGGAGATGATCTTTTGCAAAAAGAAGAATTTTTGATAAAATTGCAACAAATTACTGCCAAATTTTTCCACTTAAAAACAAAGATTCTTTGGCCTAATCATACTTCTCCTAAACCTCAACTTGAGATCATCAACCTTGAGAGAGTGTGATATTGTAATTTATTGTTCAACGTTCATTTGTATATCGGTGAACTAGAAAAAGGTAATGCCCTTGAATAGTTGAAAAAATTTGATTGGCATCCGCAAGCTCAATCAAGGAGAAGGCTGACGCCCTGCAATAGTTAAAAATTTCATTAGCACTCGGAAGCACAATCACTTGTAACCAAAAACCTTTTGGTGAAGAAATCTCTAAGAAAGAGTCTTGGAGTGCAGACTTAGGCAATTTGACCGAACCGCGTTAATAATTTTGTTTGCACTCTCTCATCTCTTTCTCTTTACTGTATTGGTTATGATTGTATTGATTTTAGTTCATTTAATTAAGAGATATCAAACCTATAAAGAGATTACAAACTAATTAAATTTTTTAATCAAAAGAAAAAAGGTTAATAACCAAATTCACCTCCCATCTTTGGTTATTTTCAGTCCTACACAATCATCTACTACGATAAAATCAGTGCCACCTCCATGGCCTCAAACCATGTCCTCCACTCCAAGTCAAAACTCGTAGATATTGATTTCCACTTAATTCAAGATAAAGTTTCAAAAAGGTGAGCTTCGGGTTTTGTTTACACCATCCTCATCTCAAGTGGCAAATGGTCTAACTAAACCTCTTGCCGGATCTAAGTAAACCTCTTGCCGGATCTAAGTTTGTTGTCTGTCGTGACAATCTCTGCATCCTTCGGCCTTGAGCTTGCAGGGGGATGTTAGCACACTCTCCAAACTTATGTATAGGTTGTTATAACAAATTCCTGTCACTTTCATCATTTCTAAAACATTTTCTTTGACATTAGATTACTTATTAGGTTTCTCAAACCTCGTCATATTTTTCAAACAATGGCAACAATCATATGAAGGAAAAGTCAAAGGTCACATGAAAAGTCGAAGGCAACCTAAACGAAATAGGAATGGGATTAAATGTAGATTGTGTAGTCTCACGGACTCGGAGTATTTGTGAGCATGGATGTAACATCTTCTGCAAAAGTTATCGCGTGTAAAGTGAATGCACTTGCGTAATTATAGTGCAAAATGTAAGCTTTAGCAATAATCGAGTCTAAAAACTATTTTGACTAAGCTGTCTATCATGTGAATTCGAAGGAGAAGATAAACTCATACTTTAGCCGAGGCGTAACCACGCTTTTGGCCTGTAGTGTATGTTTCTTTCATTTTTCTCTCCCTCTTCTTGCCCTCTTTGTATATCTATTTTGGTAATGGATTTCTCTCAAAACGTTATGTTGTGTTCAGTTGTTCTCGTCTTTAAATCTAAAATTAAGAGAAATAAGTGTACTTTGAGTGGTTTATGGACCGGAGTCATGCAAGAGAATCATGATTTCATCAACGTCAGAGCAGCTCGTGATATGATTGTTATTATCTCTTCATCCAAACCTAAGAAAACCTCAAAATGAACATTCTAGACGGGACCAATTTATAATGTTTTAAGCATCAGATCCAGTAGGCTTCTCATTTGAAATCTCTATATCTTCATCTTCGTGGCTACAAAAATCCGACCCATTTGAATTGGTAAATAACTCCTAAACTTAGCTCTTATTTCGGAGTAAAATAGAAAAATAACAGAAGCATTTACAATAATTCCACTTCCAATTTAAAAGAGTTGGTAAATTGAAACAAGTTGGATCTGTTGCAGGTCATAACACTTGAATTATCCAGAAACTTACAAATAAAATATTTGAAATAAAAAAGCACGATAAAATTTACCTATTTATCACCGTCCCAACAATGGAACACGATCCTTTTGTACAGCCATTGCAAGATTGATGTCGAATAGCTCACATCGAATGGGCATCTCCATTTCATAAAATGGATTCTTCAGCACAAAATCAGAATACAACTCATAGATGTACTTCAAAAGGCTCTCCATGTGCTGTGTTCCTGGTTCACACACAACAAAGAACTTCGTTCCTGTACCAACACCAGTTTCATTCATTATTCCTACCCTTCACTAAGCAGTTACAAAGACTTACTTATAAGCAATGAATGGACCAGAAAGCAAAAAGAAACTTACCTGTGAGTGATTGGAAGCAATGTATATCAAAGGTATCGGCTTCAAGGAGTTCAATGCCAGAACAACCAGTGATGGGTGACAGCTGCTGGGAAATAGCATGCATCGAATGCCATAAACTCGCCACTCTCAAGCTATCATTTGTGTCCATTCTCCCAGCGGATCCATAATCCTGGTTTATCAAAAGATCAATAAGAGATTCAAAAACTCATAGTGAAACCGAAATGTCATTTGGGCACCTTCCTTTGCACCAAGATTAATGTGTCATTGAATCAAATTTATCCATCTTTTAGAAATTTTGGCGTTTCAACATGTTCTCAGGTTACCATTAGCTTCTCCAAATACAAGCAAGATAATGCAGAAATAGTAGACCAACTACCTTGTAGAAAATCAAGCCGCCAGATTTGTTGATGATATAGAGGTTGTAAATTGCTGCCATTCTAAACAGTTCTTCTGAAATGATAGAAAAACAAAATAAGATAATGAACAAAAAATTGCAGCCTAAAGAACAACAACAATGTCGATTGTATGTATTTACATCCTTCAACAAGCCAAAATTCAAAAACCACAAATTCAACCTCGAAATATAATCACACACCCACACTTTAGAGAAAACTCCCTCCAACTAAAAGTACTATTAAGCAAAGAGACAATGCGAAAAAAAAAAAAAAAAAAAAGAAAAAGAGAATGAAGCAAAAGCAAAGGGGAAGCTTGAGAAACTGATCAAGCCAAATATAAGATAAGAACCAAACCAGATAGGTCTGATATTTTCACTTCGTTTTGATTCGGGTTAGAAAGCAGCGACCTCCTATTTCTTTTTATTATGGGAGACGTTAAGGAAGGGAAGTGTATGTGTGTAGTAGTTTCTTTTTATTAAGGGTAATTTTAGAATATGTTTGAAGTGTGTATTGAATAAAGGGAGAGGGGAGTTATGGAAGCAGTTAAGGAAAATCATTGAGAATTCTGGGAAGTGGGAAAGGGGGAGCAGACCCTGAAATTCTGCTGTGGTTGTAAACAGATTGTGTTTTTTATAAAGTATAGTTTGTTTGTGTGTAAAATTTGCAAGAAACATATCACTCAGCTGCATACAAAATGCCATTAAAATAATCTGCCTACCCATTAAAAACAATCCATGAAAACTCATCTAACGACAATCCATGTTACCATATTAATTTTGGCTCTTGCTTGTCCAGTCAAAAATTCAAAATGTGCATTCGATGGAGAATGTCTATCAAAGATCATCTTGCTTATGAAAAATTAATCAAATACATCATAAAAGTCAATCAGATATTTTTTTAAAGATATGCAAGTGTTGTGCTTTTTATTTGATTTGGTTCAACTAATATTGATACAAATGATAAAATATAAATCAGATCAACAGTGTTTGATTGTTCTGATTTCCAACCAGTAATTGTTAATAACAATTATTACTCAGAAACTAGAAAGAATGAACAGCAAAAGATTTTAACATGGTTCAATTCCTGAATGGAACCTACATCCATGGAGATCGATTAGATCCTTTCATTGATCATATAAGTCAACAAGATGCAATATTTTCCACACAAGAATATGTAGTGAAAGGTCAGATTGGATGAGAAAACATGTCCATCCATAGCGAGCTACTGCCCACCACAATCCATCCTAACCCCACTTGAAGATGATCAAAACTGTCCTTTTTTGGGCCTTCATCCTACCCCACATTGGATGCATTATCCACCCTCATTAATATCTTTGCCTCTTCATGTGCGTCATTACTAGTTGCTTTGTTTGTTAAATAATTAGCGTGCAAAAATAAATTACATAAATTTTTCTAAGGTTTATGTTACTAACGTTCTTCATTGTTTCTACAAATTACTATATGATTTAGGTAGAACATTGAGGATGGTCACTGCAAGATCAACATCCTCCACCTCAACTACCATATTTTCTAAATCACTAATAATCTTGTTAAAATCATCTAAATACTTAGCTACTGACATATATATGTCCACCCTAAACTCAAACATTTGACTCTTAAGATAGATTAAATGTACAAGAGACTTAGTAATGTATAATGGCTTCATCTTCAGCCACAAATAAGCGGCCATGGTCTTATTTTTTACCTCTCTTAAAACCCTCTATTAGATGTAGGATAATTATTACAAGCGAATTCTAACAGTCCTCTTCCTCACTTTTGGAAAGAGTATGAGACATCTTATCCTTACCTAAAAGCACTTTTGCTATCTTCATTTGGACTAGGATGCAATACATTCTTTTCTTCCAAAGTCCGAAGTCAATTTTGCTATCAAATGGATGAACATCTATTTTAGACATCTTCAGGATACAAGTGACCTAGTTTTTTCTTTCTAAGACAGAGGTATACCTAGAGACTAAAAGCAGATCAGCTACTACTAATCCTAAGCAGAGGTTCAGCAAACTAAATAAAAGCATACATATATATATTCACAATTATCCAACAGAATGGGCAATAATACTACACTAAAAGCAACCAAGATAGAAAACAAATCTCGAAAGAGTATAAGGCAGGTTCTATGAACTAAGATTCTGTACTTTTTTTTACAAAAATTATCCATTTCATTTCAAATTATTGCTTAAAATATAATGAATTAAGATTACTTTACAAAACATAGATTCAGAATGTAAGACATAATCTATCCAAGAATCAGAATATATACAAATTAAAAGAAAGATATGTTTAGATTATTTACAGATTATAACATTCAAAAAATGTGAATCAATCTTATACAGGCAATAAACAAATCGTATATCACAAATCTATAAAAATCAACTAGACATAAAGAAAATTATTCAAAGTGTAAACAGTTTGTATTAGAGAACCAGAATTTGAAAAATGTTAATAGAAAATCACATATTATGATCACTGACTTGAATAAGAAAATACAAACAATTAGATTTATGAATCACATAATCAGATCAAAATCAAAAGATACAAATTCAGATTAAATCAACAGATCAGATCAACTTATAACAAGAACAGATCAACTTTACAGATCAGTGCATCAGATCTAATTACAAATTATATCAACAAATTTAAGAATCACATTTTGAAAAAATCACAGATTCAACAAATTAAAATCACAGATTCACGTAACCTTGGCTCTGATGCTAGTTTGTCATGAATTTTACTCTTACACAGACATTATCACAGTTTATAGGACTCTCGGACAGTAGAATATTAAGAACAAAAAACTGTAAATAAAATGAAAACAAAGAACAACATAACTAAATATATAGTGGTTCAGTCCAAGATCTATCAAAATTCTCGGACCTACATTCAATCTGAAAGGCCACACTACTTTTATTGATATTCGACAGATACAAAGATTAAACATCCAAAGTGATAAATAATAATGTCCAGATCAGCAAGAGATCAACACCAACATATGGGACAAAAACAAATATCATAGCTAAAATCAAGATACAAGGTAATAGAGAAATGAATACGAAATCAAATGATATCGGATTCTCAATATACCAAACCCTTTGAAAAATGATCGGCAAATGAACAATCGTTCACTATATATTTAATAGACTGAACAGCTCTTACAGATTGATCACTGATCTCAACACATCGTAGTCTAACGGAGAAGCCACTCCATTTCTTGCGCCATTTCTCTAAAGCTCCCTTTCTCTCTCTCTCTGAAAACCCCTCGCTCTCGTTTCTCCTCTTCGACAGAAAAAGGCAGAAGAGAAAAAAAAATGCTCCGTGTGGGCAAAATTCCGTTAGGTTTTAGAGTCAAACCGACCGAACCGATAGATTCATAAAAAATAGACCCATAATTAACCATTCAAGGTGGGAAACCGAACCAGAATCGAATTCAAAATTTCAGTTCGGATCTGGTTCGATTCTGGTTTGGTGCCACCTTTCAAAAAAAATTAATGTTCTTAAAAAAAATTTATTAAATTACGAGTAATAAAATATCAAATTAAATAATAAATAATTTTAATATTAATTAGGATAATTATCGATTTGAACCATGTACTATACACTTTTTTTCTATTCACCCCATGTACTAAAAAAATTGGCAAACCGAACCTTGTACTTTGATTCTGTTATCAATTTTGATATTCTATCAACAATTTCATTAAATCTTCATTTAAAAAATTACCAAATGATCTTAGATTAAATTGAAATTTTTACCACATCTTCATTACTTAATGAGAAGATAATCTGAAAATTTTTGTTATTTTTTAACACATGTACGATTTATTGTAATTTTATTTTAGTATTTTATTAAAATATTATAATAAATCATAAAAATTTTATAAAATCACAAACATTTTTTTATTATCTACCCATGATAGGTTGAACCTGTGAAAAATTTTGCAAATAAATCAAATATCGTTTGGTATTTTTTTAAATTAATCTTAGTATCTTCTTTATTTTATAAATTAATTTTTAAAAAACTACCAAACTATATTTGATTTATTTGAAACATATTTCACATGTTCAACCTATCATGGGTAGATAATAGAAAAATTTTCGTGATTTTCTAAAATTTGTATGATTTATTATAATATTTTTATAAAATATAAAAATAAAATTACAATAAATCATACATGTGTTAAAAAATCACAAAAATGTTCAGATTATATTCTCATTAAGTAGTGAACATGTGGTGAAAATTTCAACTGAATCCAAGATCGTTTAATAATTTTTTAAATGAGGGTTTAATGAAATTGTTGATAGAATGTCAAAACTGATAACAGAATCAAAGTACACGGTTCGGTTTGCCGATTTTTTTAGTACAGGGGACGAATTGAAAGAAAGTGTATAGTACAGAGTTCAAATCGATAATTACCCTATTAATTATTAGGTAATTTAATTAAATATCTCAATCAATTTATTAGGCAATTTTTAAGTATACAATTCAATAACTAATTAATTCAATCAAATAATCAAATCGCTAGTTTGATAATAAACTTACAATTTAATCACTAATTAGTATAATTTAATAATATATTTATTAATTATATATAATCTAAGTAATTGAATCACTAATGAGTACAATTCAATAATCTTATTACTAATTAGATAATAATTTAATCACTATTAATAAAATTTAATGGCTAATTAGGTAATAATCAATTACTATTTAGGTAATAATCAAATCATTTGAATTTTAGATAAATGCAGGATTTGAATTTTGAAACTACAAAAGACAATTGATTGAATAATTTCTTACTTTGGAACAATATTTACTTTTATACCTAAATATTTTTTAAATGAATTTTATTTTGATTAGTTTTTTCAGTTCATTTCAGTTTCTAAATTTAGAACCGAAAATTGAATCGAGATTTTAATCTATTGAAAAGTATAACTGAATTTTGATTCCTATAGCTTAGGTGTAACGGCCTGGACCCCGTTCTCGCGGGCCCAAGTCGTGCAGTTCCCACCGATGGGCTGCTGTCACGTGGGTCCCCGAAGGGCGATACACGTGTACTCGCAATCTTCCCTCCCCCTGAATAGGGTTTTTGTCTTCCCCCACTCGAACCCAGGACCTCAGGGACTAGTGTAGGATCGGTATTGTCTAAGAGGGGGGTGAATTAGACTTTTTAATTTTAATTACGAGTCAACCTAATTTCTCTCCTTGATTAAACTTATAGATTTAACACAAGTAATCAAATAATGTAAAGAGAGAGAGAGAGAGAAATTGCTGTTTGATCTTCTCATCCATCATGATGCCCAAGTCCAATGCATGCTGGGCTAGCTTACTATCAATAGAAGTCTCAATCAGACTTTGAATTGAGCAGAAAGCTGTCCCGAGACTGTCAATGCTGGACTGCATTGTATGGAACTACTCTTCACTCATAACGAAACGTCTCTGATAAGTTTTTGGGGTGGCAGGAGTGGTTGGCTAAATTGGAGCAGATGGTTGGACTGGAGGAGGCAAGGAAGGAACCAAAAAGGATGGTAAGGGGGCAGATGGAAGAACAGGAGATAGAGGGGCAGGGGCAGGCAGAGTGGGAATCAAAAAAGATGGTGGAGGAAAAGATTGAGCAGCAGGAGAAAGTGAGACTGGAAGTGAAGGTGAAGGAGAAATACCATGAGCTGAGATGGCAGTCTCATCTTCATCATCCGGATCAGACTCCTCTGCCAGGATAAGTTTTCTTTTCCCCCTTTGAACAACAGCTGCCTGAGCAGTTTCCATATTGGCTGCAGGCAGAGGATGCACGGTTGAGGCAGGTGGAGGCAGAGTTGG
Organism: Begonia masoniana; assembly: GCA_022432975.1. Lineage (NCBI taxonomy): Eukaryota > Viridiplantae > Streptophyta > Magnoliopsida > Cucurbitales > Begoniaceae > Begonia > Begonia masoniana. The sequence goes on from CM039513.1 coordinate 15,782,908, forward strand.
TAATGTGTATTGAACTGGAGGGCCATGTTTGATTATAGAAGAAATTGCTCGAAACACCAGAGAGATGGAGGGAAGAGCAGGCTGAGAAGGCAGTAGGAGAGAGGGTGGAGGGGAAGTAGGAGAAGGAATGCTAGGTGCAGAAGGAGCAGAAATAGCCTCAAAGGGTTGCGCTGAAGCTAATGAAGCAGGTTGTCTAGGCCTTGGAGGAGGGGGCAGTACACGAGATACTTTTGAAGGAGGAGGAGACTCAAAGAGAGCAGGAATCTCGGAATCACTAGCACCCTCTTGAATTGAGGACTCATCAACCAATTCAAGTTTCCTTTTCCCCTTTCTGGTTACGGCTGCCTGAGCTAACCTTTGCTTAGATTGATCTAGATAGAATTCTCCTTTTCTGTTTTTCTTAATCCTCATTCTGTTCAGAGTAGCCTTGGAGTAGTAGTTACCATTCTTGAGACTGGTGAGCTCAGCGTCTTCAGGAAAGCAGATATCATTCTTCTGAAAGATTTTCATCAGAAGCAGGTTGTAGGGAAGAGAAGGAGTCTGGAGGTTATAGCCTGAATCATCCTTCTCAGGATCAAGAATCCAACATCGAAAGGGGTCTTCTGGTATAAACCCATTAGGATAAAGACCTCCATAGTACTTACTTCATCATAATGACCCCCTTTAGGAAGGATGTTGTACCCGATCATCTGATGAAAAAGCTTGGCCCTTATGTTCAAGTCCTTGCTCTTTAAAACGTGGGGAGTGATGTTTGGGTCAAGAGCTATGGATTTCAACAGAAGACGACCATCTTCTGTATCAAAAGAAGGGGACTCCTGCCCTGAGGTATAGAATTTGAGACAACCATCTAAGTGAGGGCTTTCCAAAATCTCATTTATCGAAGAGGAGGTAAGAGTTATGTACTTTCCGTACACATAACTTTTGATTATAGATAAATCAGGAGAAAAACTCATGTTGATATAAAACATTCTAATGGCTTCTGCGTAATAGAAAGATTCCACAAAGAATAAGCCTAGAAGTCCTATGTCATTCAAAGGCTCAATGAGATTTAAACCAACTAACTCATCAGCCATAATTCCTCTTCTAGGAATCAATTTCTTAAATTGAAATTCTTCATGATACCTTACTTCGGCTGCCTGAGTGAGGAAAAAGTATGATGGCCAGCTTATCGAACGAGGAATCACTCGAGGAGGACGAGCAGTGGATTTGGCTTTCATAGCAGCGGGTGCCTTCCCAGTTCTAGAAGAAGATTCCATAGTACGGATTGAAGAAGTTTGCTGAGTGAGAATCTGGAAGAAGAGTAGGGTTTTGGAAAGACGAACTGCGTCTGTCAGAGCAAGATGAAAAAAAAAAAGCGCGAAAGATGAAGCGTCTTTGTAAGAAGAGAAATTTGAATAAGTTAGGGCATCGCCCGATAGAAAGAAACAAACGTGGAAGTCGGATAGAACTTGATAGAGCACACGTGTCATCAGATAAGAAAATATAGCATCTGATAAGTGAATAATGCATATCCACCGGTGAATAGTAAATGAACCGGATGACATGAATAGCCAAAGCAGAAACAGAGAGGATAACCTTAACTTTTCTCATACTTGAGAAGACCTAATCTGATTCTAATACCACAGAAGGTTTTCTCATCTAAAGGCTTTGTGAAGATATCTGTCAATTGATCTTCGGAATGGACAAACTCTAAAGATATGTCACCTCTTTGAACATGATCACGAATGAAGTGATATCTGACATCTATGTGTTTTGTTCTAGAGTGTTGAATAGGATTTTTAGAGATGTTTATGGCACTGGTGTTATCACACCGAATAGGAATCCTATCATAAAACAGATTGAAATCTTCCAAAGTCTGTTTCATCCATAACATTTGTGTACAACAATTGCCAGCAGCAATATATTCGCTTTCAGCAGTTGACAATGCAACAGAATTCTGCTTCTTAGAATACCAAGATACTAAAGATTCACCTAAGAATTGACAAGTGCCACTAGTGCTTTTTCTATCAATTAGACTACCAGCATAGTCAGAATCTGAATATCCAATTAGATCAAAAGATGTGCCCTTTGGATACCATAACCCTAAATCATGAGTCCCACTTAGATATTTAAAAATTCTCTTGACAGCATTTAAGTGGGATTCTTTGGGAGCAGCTTGAAACCTAGCACATAAACATACACTAAAGAGTATATCTGGCCTACTTGCAGTCAGATATAGCAGAGAACCAATCATACCACGATATTTCTTGATATCCACATTTATACCATTTTCATCCTTATCCAATTTAGTAGTGGTACTCATGGGAGTTTTGGAAGATTTGACAGATTCTAATCCGAATTTCTTAAGAAGCTCCTTAATGTATTTTTCTTGACAGAAGAAAATACCATCAGGAGATTGACAGATATGTTATCCTAAGAAAAACTTTAACTCTCCCATCATACTCATTTCAAATTCACTTTGCATGAGGGAGGAAAACTCATTGCACAAACTGACATTTGTTGATCCAAAAATAATGTCATCGACATAGATTTGAACTATCAAAATGTCTGCATCCTTTTGCATGGTAAATAGAGTTGAATCAGAATTACCCTTTTTGAAATTTCTTTCTCAAGGAAATTCTTCAACCTATCATATCAAGCTCTAGGAGCCTACTTAAGACCATAGAGATCTTTCCTAAGTTTGAACACATGATCAGATTTATCAAAGGATTCAAAACCTAAGGGCTGCTCTACATAAACTTCTTCCAAAATATATCCATTTAAAAAGGCACTCTTTACATCCATTTGAAAGAGTGTGAAGTTCTTGTAGCAGGCAAAATGCTAAAAGCATTCTAATAGATTCCAAACGTGCTACAGGGGCAAAAGATTCCTCAAAATCAATACCCTCTTCCTGAGAGTATCCCTTAGCAACTAGTCTAGCCTTATTTCTGACAACAATCTCATTCTCATCCAATTTATTTTTAAAGACCCACTTAGTACCAATAATGGGATAATCCTTTGGCCGTGGAACAAGTTCCCATACATTGCTCCTTTCAAATTTATTTAGCTCTTCTTACATAGCTAAAATCCAATTTTCATCATTCTCTGCCTCCTCAAATTTCTTAGGCTCTATTTGAGAGATAAATGCCACATTGGCACAGAGATTCCTAAGAGAGGCTCTAGTCTTAACCCCTAAAGAAGGATCACCTAAGACTTCATCTATTAGGTGGTTTCTGACAAATTTCCAATCTCTAGGAAGAGTAGGATTTTCATCCTTGACAGGAACAGTATCTAGAGAAGTAGGGGAAGGATCTAGAGATTTTTCTACTTGGGAATGATCACTAGACTTTTCTAAGGAAAGGGAATCCAGTTGTTTTTCTAAAGTATCATCCTCATCCACATTGATTAATGGCTGAGGAGTCTCATCAAAATTGACATGAACGGATTCCTCTACAACTAGAGTTCTCCTATTGAAAACTCTATAAGCTTTACTTGTAATATCCGGCTTGTACGGATTACGGATATAATATATTATATTGTTATTTTGTTATATAATGGCATTTTTGGTAATTATGTCAAATCAGGTCCGTTTCACGAAAAGAAAGCGTCATTACGATCCTAACGATTAATAGGAATTTTAAGGAAATTATGGGAATTTTCGGAGATTAAACGCTATATTCCGAGTAATTACCTGTATCGTAATGTAAATGACGTTTCAGTAAAAATAGTAAACGAGGTCCAAATTGCAAACGGACAGTTCTGTTAAATCCCAAATAATAAGTTGGACTTGTTAGTGAATTAAGGAGATTTGGTGAAACCGAATAGCTAGACGATTAACGAACCGAAAGAAGAAATCTATATAAAAACTAAAGAAGGGCAATTTGGTAATTTACCAAATCAATTTTATAAAAATAACCAAATTCCTCTTCTTCTTCATTCTTCTTCTTTTCTTCTCTGGAACTCGCGAACCCTCTCTGCCAGCCGCGCGACTTCTCACGATCCGACTCCGATCCGACCTCCGTTCGTTTCGTTTCCTTCACGTTTCTTCCTCCAATCGACGTTCTCGGTATGTCTCTACAGTTTTCGAACGTTAAATCTTTAGTTCCGTAGCGTTTTACGTAATTAGGGTTTCGATTTATTTTCGTTCAAAACGCGAATTAGGGTCCGTAATTAATAGATTAGCCGTGATTAAGTGTATATTAAACGTATTGGACATTATTGGACGAAGTTGGATCAATTCGTGAAAAAGTTTAAAATCCGAGAATTTTAGGATTTTCAGAAAAGTTCGTAATTTGAGAATTTAGGTGCCGAGCGTAAATTTCTCGAATAAATAGCTCGATGAAATGGATTAGAATTTTAGAAAGCCCTTTTAGTTAAGGTTTTGACAATTTGGAAGTTTATTAACTTAAACTTGTTTTAACGTCAATCCTTGTAAATTGCTTAGGTGAAACAGCGCTCGTGGACGGAGCTTGAGCTGCTTTGGACACGAGGTAAGTTCTCGTGATCTTCTTTGGCCGATTGGCCTACACCGTACGTCGTGTCGTCTCGAGGAGTTTTGGAGATGCGTTTGTTTAATTGTATTTGGTTTGGGTAGTTAGGTTTTAGGAGTTTATAGTTTACGCTTTACAGTCTTGATGGTATATATTATTGCTTGTTTACTGTTTGTTTATTGTATGATATTGAACTGTTCACGCATCACTTGTTTTAAAGAAAAGCATGAAAATGAACTTCCGCACAGAGTTTTAAAGATAACGTAAAGCATAGCACTGGTCGAAAGGCGTATTGAGCATAGCATTGGCCGAAAGGCGTATTGGCCGAAAGGCGTATTGGCCGAAAGGCGTATTGTATTGGTCACGCGAGGTGGGGCTCAGGCACGGCTGTACGTGTTGTAAGCGTGCACTCCCCGCCTCTAGCTGGAAAGAGTAGTCCGCCCGCTGGATGAGCTCTCTCTGGTTAGAGGGATAGGATCTCGGTGACACCTATTGAGCATTGCATAGTAAGATAAAATAAAGCATGGTTTATCGAACTCATACGCACAGCATGCATTGCATTTACGTAGAACTTACTGGGATTTCATCTCATAGTGTATTGTATGGTGTAGGTGATCTAGATATCGAGGAACCAGGTGAGGATGAGATTCCTTCTCCTGAGGCATGATACAGTTGACGGAGGATGGCTGCGGTGGTGTGCTGGCGCAGTCGAGGCTTAACCGACCCGTGGGAAGTATGTACAGAGTTTTGAGGGTTTTGGGATATTTTGGGATGTATTGGTTAACTTGTATAGAAATTATAGGATGCTTGGTTCTGATAGACGTTAGGTTTACTTACTGAAGTTTTTAAGGTTTTTATAAACTGATCGGTAAAACGTTTTGGTTTAAAGCTTTATTTAACGTTATGGAAATGTTTTGAAATGTTATAGGTTTGACACGGATAAGCTTGGTTTTTAGAGCGATCCACGCAGTTGGATTTCGCAAAGTCCGCTGCAGCTGGTCGAGTTTAGGTTATTGGTTGATTGTTGTTATTGTGGATAAATGATGATAAATATGTGAGGATTGCTCTCTGGAATCGGATTCCAGAGAGAGTTAGTAAAAGTTAAGTGTTTAGCTCTCTGGAATTCGGATTCCAGAGGGCAACTTGTAATTCATTCATGGCGATCAGGCGCTGCCAGCGATCGGGCGCTGCCCGCTTGATCGCTGCCAGCGATCGGGCGCTGCCCGCTGGATCGCTGCCAGCGATCGGGCGCTGCGCGCTGGATCGCTGCCAGCGATCGGGCGCTGCGCGCTGGATCGCTGCCAGCGATCGGGCGCTGCGCGCTGGATCGCTGCCAGCGATCGAGCGCTGCCTTCTCCTCTCGGGCAGAATGTCAATTCTGCCCTCCCATTTGTTTTTAATCGAAAATTTGTTTTAATTTAATAGTTTGAATATTTGTTTTAAATGGTTTTAAACTTAGATTTAAATTCCGATTTCGATTCTGGTTTCGATTTCGGTTTAGGTTCCGCCTAGAGTTTAATTATAGATATTAGTTTATAAAAAAAAAAGTACGGAAAAATACGGGTACAGTATTGGGGTCTTTACAGTTATGGTATCAGAGCCCCCGGGTTTTAAAATCGGTTCTGTAGACTGCTCGACTGCACAGCCACTACGCGGACATTCTTCATCAACTGTAAGTATGTTTATAGCTTTATTCGATTTCTAGTTTCTTAGAATATTTGTTTTAACTTTTATATAGGAGTTTATAAGTATGGTGCGTCCACGAAACGATCGAGACGACAGAGATGATACGATTGACACGCTCAAGGATTTTATTTCCCAGCAGTCTCAACATATGGAGAGACAGGCTCAGCAGATGGAGAGACAGTCTCAACAGCTGGGTACTTTGATAGACCGAGAGGGCGTTAGAGCTCGGGAGGCAGCTATTCCGGGTAACCGGGGGATGGAGAGGTTCCAGAAGCTTCAGCCCCCTATCTTTACCGGACAGTCTACGGATCCCTCTTCAGCCGAGGAGTGGATTCGCACGATGGAGGACATGCTGGCGTATGCTAGCATAGAGGATGGAGAGAAGGTTGCATTGGTGACCTACCACTTAGCTCTGGATGCTCGGTTTTGGTGGGATTCCATCAAGACGACTACCGATGTGACTATTATGGGCTGGGAGAGATTCAGAGAGTTATTCTACGACAAATATTTCAGCCATACCGTACGAGAGGCGAAGATGGTTGAGTTTATGCAGTTACGGCAGACTGCTTCTATTGCCGAGTATGTGAGGAGGTTCGAGGCTCTTTCTCGATTTGCACCACGACAGGTCAGCGTCAACGAGGATAAGGTGCGTCGGTTTTTACAGGGACTTAGCCAGGAGTTCCGGATGCGCCTTACGATATCAGGGGTACGTGGTGTATCCTATGACGACATTGTGGCTAGAGCTCTTGATATTGAGGTAGTAGATCAGAGTTCTGTCAAGCCGAGGGAGCCAGCTAAGGGTTTCTTCCGAGAGATACGTCATCAGTCTCTGAACCGAGGGTATCAGCCGAGAGCGCAGCCCCAGCAGCAGCAGAGGGGTGTGAAGAGACCTCTAGAGGGAGGTAATGACCGGGGTAAGGGTAAGCAAGTGCAGGTTGCCTCTCAGGTACCTGTTTGTCCTAAATGTCAGAAGGAACACTCTGGCCAGTGCAGGATGGGTATGGGTGTATGTTATTGGTGTGGAGAGCCGGGCCATTTTGCTAGAGACTGCCCGAAGCGTGGTCTAGATCAGTCGGGTGGTGGTCAGAGGAGCGTTATGCCCAGGATCTTCTCTCTTATCGAGCCCGGTGATGTTGATAACGAGGATCAGCCTGCCGTGATAGCAGGTACTATATTACTTACTGGCGTTCCCGTATTTTCTTTGTTAGACACGGGGGCTACACATTCTTTTGTTTCCACCGCTTGTGTGTCGAGATTGAGGCTTGCGCCTGAGTTAGCAGAATGCGAGTATAGTGTGATGCTACCTTCAGGAGAGCGTATGCAGTCTGGCCGTGTAGTGCAGGGCAATATTATTTCGATTGGGGACCGTACTCTCTATGCTCGCCTCATTGTTATGGGCATAGAGCAATATGACCTTATTTTGGGGATGGACTGGCTGTCACAGCATTTCGCCACCATCGACTGTCGATCCGGGATTGTCACCTTTCGACCTCCGGGTAAAGATGAGTTTTCTTATCAGGCGATGAGCAGATTGAGTAGCTCGCCTATCTCTTATTCCATGATGGTCAACAAGCAGTTTAAAGGTGCGTGCTCTATTTATTTGGCCTCTGTCTTTGATTGTCAATTGCTCAGCGGATTGATGCCGAGCGACATCCCTATTGTCAGAGAGTTCTCTGGTATTTTCCTTGATGATCTTCCCGGGTTACCACCAGACCGGGAGATCGAATTCACTATCGATGTCTATCCAAAATCCGTGCCGAGGTTCAAGAACCCGTATCGGTTGGCACCAGCTGAGTTGAGAGAGTTGAGGACTCAGCTTGACGAGCTGTTAGAGAAGGGGTTTATTCGACCCAGTGTATCGCGTTGGGGTGCGCCCGTTCTGTTTGTCAAGAAGAAAGACGGGACCCTCAGGATGTGTATTGATTATAGGGAGTTGAATAAGCTCACAGTGAAGAATAAGTATCCACTGCCTCGTATTGACGACTTATTTGATCAGCTACAGGGTGCCCGAGTATTTTCCAGGATTGATCTCCGCTTGGGTTACAATCAGCTGAAGGTCCGTACGGATGATATACCGAAGACGGCATTCCGAACGAGGTATAGGCATTATGAGTTCCTTGTTATGTCTTTTGGACTTACTAATGCCCCTGCAGCGTTTATGGATTTGATGAACCGTGTCTTCAAGGAGTATCTGGACAAGTTCGTGGTGGTTTTCATCGACGACATATTGATCTACTCTAAAACGAAGGAAGAACACGAGGAGCATCTGAGGATTGTTCTGAGGACCCTATGTCAGCACCATCTGTATCCAAAGTTTTCGAAGTTCGAGTTCTGGCTTGATAGGGTGAGCTTCCTTGGCCATATTATATCACAGGACGGAGTTTCTGTGGATCCGAGCAAGATTCAGGTGGTCAGAGATTGGCCACAGCCGAAGAACGTACGTGAGGTGCGTGGATTTCTCGGGTTGGCCGGTTATTATAGGAAGTTTATAGAGGGATTCTCGAGGATCGCACTTCCTCTTACGCGATTGACATGGAAGAACGAGAAGTTTGTATGGACGTCTGCTTGTGATGATAGCTTTATGGAGTTAAAGCAGAGATTGACCACTGCTCCAGTACTGGCGCTACCTGATGAAGGTGTCAGGTACAGTGTTTATTGTGATGCATCGGGAGTGGGACTCGGTTGTGTATTGATGCAGGAGGGGAGAATTATTTCTTATGCTTCTCGGCAGTTGAGGCCGTACGAGCAGAATTACCCCACGCACGACCTCGAGTTAGCAGTTGTGGTCTTCGCACTGAAGATATGGAGGCATTATTTATATGGGCAGCAGTGCGAGATATTTTTCGACCACAAGAGCTTGAAGTACTTATCTACGCAGAAGGAGCTGAATATGCGACAAAGGCGATGGCTTGAGTTCGTCAATGATTACGATTTTGATATCAAGTACCACCCAGGAAAGGCGAACAAGGTAGCTGATGCATTGAGTAGAGTGCCTTCTGCGAGTCAGCCATCATTAGCAGCGATGTCAGTTACGCTGCGGTCTGAGATTGAGAGATTCGACGTGGAGATAGTGGCAGAGTTGTCCTATATGCTTGCCAACATTTCTCTCAGGCCAACTATTCTTGATCGTATACGCGAGGCTCAGCAGAGTGATACGGAGTGTATGGAGCTTCGATCGAGCATGACATTGGGAGACTCGCCAGATTTTCATTTATCAGAGGATGGTATTCTGAAGTTCAGGCATAGGTGGTACGTGCCTAGTGACGAGGATCTAAAAAAGGAGATATTGGCCGAGGCACATTCTTCGGCATATTCTGTGCACCCGGGGAGTACCAAGATGTACCGGGATTTGAGACAGCACTTCTGGTGGCCGAACATGAAGAGGGAGGTTGCCAAGTATGTTGAGACCTGCCTAGTATGTCAGCAGGTAAAGGCCGAGCACCAGAGACCCGCTGGAACACTGTTACCACTGCCGATTCCAGAGTGGAAGTGGGAGCAGATCTCCATGGATTTCATTGTGGGGCTCCCGAGGACTACGAGAGGCCATGACGACATTTGGGTTATTGTGGACCGATTGACAAAGTCGGCCCACTTCTTATCTGTGAGGATGACATCTTCTATGGATCAGCTCGCCGAGCTTTATGTGCAGGAGATTGTCAGACTGCACGGCGTGCCAGTTTCTATTGTCTCCGACAGAGATCCGAGATTCACGTCAAAGTTCTGGAAGAGTCTGCACAAGGCTATGGGGACTCAGCTTGATTTCAGCACCGCATTTCATCCTCAGACTGATGGGCAGACAGAGAGGACGAATCAGATTCTGGAGGATATGCTCAGAGCATGTGTGCTGGAGTTTCAGGGATCGTGGACCAGGTATTTGCCACTGATCGAGTTCTCTTATAATAACAGCTTCCAGGCTACTATCGGTATGGCTCCGTATGAAGCCTTATATGGTCGAAAGTATAGATCTCCACTGTATTGGGACGAGGTTGGCGAGGCCAGCATCGTGGGTCCAGAGATTCTACAGCAGACGACAGAGCAGATTGCCATTATCCGACAGCGTATCGAGGTAGCTCAGAGCAGGCAGAAGAGCTATGCTGATACTAGACGGAGAGAGCTAGAGTTCGAAGAGGGTGACGAAGTTTATTTGAAGGTTTCTCCGTTCAAAGGCGTAGCGAGATTTGGAAGGAGGGGCAAGTTAAACCCTCGTTATGTGGGACCCTTTCCTATTCTGAAGAGGATCGGGAAGTTGGCGTACATATTGCAGCTTCCGGCTTCTATGGAGGGTATCCACGACGTATTTCATGTGTCTATGCTTCGGAAGTGCTTGCGCGATCCGTCGCATATCGTGGAGGCTACAGATATCGAGGTACAGCCTACCTTGTGCTATGAGGTGAGGCCGGTACGTATTTTGGAGTCTTCCATCAAGGTGCTACGCAACAAAGAGATTCCGCTAGTCAAGGTCCTATGGCGGAACCACGAGGTGGAAGAGGCTACATGGAAGTGACAGCAGGATATGATGACTAGTTATCCTGATCTATTTGTATGATTTAATTTTGTGGACAAAATTCTGAATAAGGAGGGTAGAATGTAATATCCGGCTTGTACGGATTACGGATAAAATATATTATATTGTTATTTTGTTATATAATGGCATTTTTGGTAATTATGACAAATCAGGTCCGTTTCACGAAAAGAAAGCGTCATTACGATCCTAACGATTAATAGGAATTTTAAGGAAATTATGGGAATTTTCGGAGATTAAACGCTATATTCCGAGTAATTACCTGTATCGTAATGTAAATGACGTTTCAGTAAAAATAGTAAACGAGGTCCAAATTGCAAACGGACAGTTCTGTTAAATCCCAAATAATAAGTTGGACTTGTTAGTGAATTAAGGAGATTTGGTGAAACCGAATAGCTAGACGATTAACGAACCGAAAGAAGAAATCTATATAAAAACTAAAGAAGGGCAATTTGGTAATTTACCAAATCAATTTTATAAAATAACCAAATTCCTCTTCTTCTTCATTCTTCTTCTTTTCTTCTCTGGAACTCGCGAACCCTCTCTGCCAGCCGCGCGACTTCTCACGATCCGACTCCGATCCGACCTCCGTTCGTTTCGTTTCCGTCACGTTTCTTCCTCCAATCGACGTTCTCGGTATGTCTCTACAGTTTTCGAACGTTAAATCTTTAGTTCCGTAGCGTTTTAGGTAATTAGGGTTTCGATTTATTTTCGTTAAAAACGCGAATTAGGGTTCGTAATTAATAGATTAGCCGTGATTAAGTGTATATTAAACGTATTGGACATTATTGGACGAAGTTGGATCAATTCGTGAAAAAGTTTAAAATCCGAGAATTTTAGGATTTTCAGAAAAGTTCGTAATTTGAGAATTTAGGTGCCGAGCGTAAATTTCTCGAATAAATAGCTCGATGAAATGGATTAGAATTTTAGAAAGCCCTTTTAGTTAAGGTTTTGACAATTTGGAAGTTTATTAACTTAAACTTGTTTTAACGTCAATCCTTGTAAATTGCTTAGGTGAAACAGCGCTCGTGGACGGAGCTTGAGCTGCTTTGGACACGAGGTAAGTTCTCGTGATCTTCTTTGGCCGATTGGCCTACACCGTACGTCGTGTCGTCTCGTGGAGTTTTGGAGATGCGTTTGTTTAATTGTATTTGGTTTGGGTAGTTAGGTTTTAGGAGTTTATAGTTTACGCTTTACAGTCTTGATGGTATATATTATTGCTTGTTTACTGTTTGTTTATTGTATGATATTGAACTGTTCACGCATCACTTGTTTTAAAGAAAAGCATGAAAATGAACTTCCGCACAGAGTTTTAAAGATAACGTAAAGCATAGCACTGGCCGAAAGGCGTATTGAGCATAGCATTGGCCGAAAGGCGTATTGGCCGAAAGGCGTATTGGCCGAAAGGCGTATTGTATTGGTCACGCGAGGTGGAGCTTAGGCACGGCTGTACGTGTTGTAAGCGTGCACCCCCCGCCTCTTGCTGGAAAGAGTAGTCCGCCCGCTGGATGAGCTCTCTCTGGTTAGAGGGATAGGATCTCGGTGACACCTATTGAGCATTGCATAGTAAGATAAAATAAAGCATGGTTTATCGAACTCATACGCACAGCATGCATTGCATTTACGTAGAACTTACTGGGATTTCATCTCATAGTGTATTGTATGGTGTAGGTGATCTAGATATCGAGGAACCAGGTGAGGATGGGATTCCTCCTCCTGAGGCATGATACAGTTGACGAAGGATGGCTGCGGTGGTGTGCTGGCGCAGTCGAGGCTTAACCGACCCGTGGGAAGTATGTACAGAGTTTTGAGGGTTTTGGGATATTTTGGGATGTATTGGTTAACTTGTATAGAAATTATAGGATGCTTGGTTCTGATAGACGTTAGGTTTACTTACTGAAGTTTTTAAGGTTTTTATAAACTGATCGGTAAAACGTTTTGGTTTAAAGCTTTATTTAACGTTATGGAAATGTTTTGAAATGTTATAGGTTTGACACGGATAAGCTTGGTTTTTAGAGCGATCCACGCAGTTGGATTTCGCAAAGTCCGCTGCAGCTGGTCGAGTTTAGGTTATTGGTTGATTGTTGTTATTGTGGATAAATGATGATAAATATGTGAGGATTGCTCTCTGGAATCGGATTCCAGAGAGAGTTAGTAAAAGTTAAGTGTTTAGCTCTCTGGAATTCGGATTCCAGAGGGCAACTTGTAATTCATTCATGGCGATCAGGCGCTAAATGGGAATGCACGGGTAGCAGAGTTTCAAATCGATTTCCTTAAACATGTTATTGATTTTTTGGTAAGGTTTAGTAAGAGTTAGATTAATGTACTGTCATGACCTTAGGTGAGCGAGCTTCTGGAGTAGTTGTAACCGAGCATTTCTAGGAGAGCCAGGTAAGTAAAGTATGCATGTGCCTTCGGGCCTACATCACAAAACAGTAGGGTTATGCATCTTGTGAATGATTTTGTATCATGCATCATGTTTTTGAAAGATTACGAAAATGAATTTCCATGTAAGAATGGTGAGGTATGAACTGAATGTGACAGACAAACTATTAAGGGAACTAATCCGCCCCTTAATCGAGTAGAGGATGTATGACATTGGGAGAATTGATCCCACTCCCAAGGGAACCAAGGGATCAGATCAGCTATTAATGGAATTCATCCGCCCCTTAATCGAGTAGAGGATGTATGACATTGGAAGAATTGATCCCACTCCCAAGGGAACCATGGGATCAGATCAGTTTATGAACGTATGTGTATGCAACTGAGATGACAAAGTAGAAATTGCATGTTTAGGAATTTATGTTTCAGCAATTCATCTCATTACTGCTTTACTTACTTAACATTAGGCTAATAGATGAGTTTTGTGATGTAGGTGTTGAGGAAACTGCAGGTGAATTCCCTGATTTTACTGACGAATAGATGGGGTTGGAAGAGCACTTCTCTGCCACGAACTGGTATACTGATGAGGCGGATTAACTGTTGTCTGATGGTGTGAAAGTTTAGTTGACAGTATTTCAATTTAAGTATGTTGAATTTTCATTACAGAAGTGATTTCAATGTTTTGAATACGATTTCGAGATTTTCCTGTTAATAGTATTCTGTTGGGATTTAATGTTGGCACTCACTGGAATTTTTAGTAATGTAATAATGGTTTGAAATGTTTTTGAATGGTTTCAGTGAAGTGAGTAAATCCTTTTCCGTAGGTTGAGTTGTTGTTCTGTTGTCTATCGGAAGATGTCTTCAGTGGAAGCCATCGGATGATATAGAACAAAATTTGTCTTTTAGTGATCGGTAAATTTAGCTTGTTCTATCGGATGATGTCTCAATAAACTCATCGGCAGATGCGTGCTGACGTCACCGGTGGATGTAGAACAAAGTCGATCGGATGAAGGAAATCATCTGGCTGACGTCATCGGAAGATGTAGAGTACATTTTGTCGTTTAGTGACCGGTGGATGTCGTGTGTAAATCCACCGGATGATGTAGAAAGTCTTTTGTCATTTAGTGACCGGTGGATGTCGTGTGTAAATCCACCGGATGATGTAGAAAGTCTTTTGTCGTTTAGTGACCGGTGGATGTCGTGTGTAAATCCACCGGATGATGTAGAAAGTCTTTTGTCGTTTAGTGACCGGTGGATGTCGTGTGTAAATCCACCGGATGATGTAGAAAGTCTTTTGTCGTTTAGTGACCGGTGGATGTCGTGTGTAAATCCACCGATGATGTAGAAAGTCTTTTGTCGTTTAGTGACCGGTGGATGTCGTGTGTAAATCCACCGATGATGTAGAAAGTCTTTTGTCGTTTAGTGACCGGTGGATGTCGTGTGTAAATCCACCGATGATGTAGAAAGTCTTTTGTCGTTTAGTGACCGGTGGATGTCGTGTGTAAATCCACCGGATGATGTAGAAAGTCTTTTGTCGTTTAGTGACCGGTGGATGTCGTGTGTAAATCCACCGGATGATGTAGAAAGTCTTTTGTCGTTTAGTGACCGGTGGATGTCGTGTGTAAATCCACCGGATGATGTAGAAAGTCTTTTGTCGTTTAGTGACCGGTGGATGTCGTGTGTAAATCCACCGGATGATGTAGAAAGTCTTTTGTCGTTTAGTGACCGGTGGATGTCGTGTGTAAATCCACCGGATGATGTAGAAAGTCTTTTGTCGTTTAGTGACCGGTGGATGTCGTGTGTAAATCCACCGGATGATGTAGAAAGTCTTTTGTCGTTTAGTGACCGGTGGATGTCGTGTGTAAATCCACCGGATGATGTAGAAAGTCTTTTGTCGTTTAGTGACCGGTGGATGTCGTGTGTAAATCCACCGGATGATGTAGAAAGTCTTTTGTCGTTTAGTGACCGGTGGATGTCGTGTGTAAATCCACCGGATGATGTAGAAAGTCTTTTGTCGTTTAGTGACCGGTGGATGTCGTGTGTAAATCCACCGGATGATGTAGAAAGTCTTTTGTCGTTTAGTGACCGGTGGATGTCGTGTGTAAATCCACCGGATGATGTAGAAAGTCTTTTGTCGTTTAGTGACCGGTGGATGTCGTGTGTAAATCCACCGGATGATGTAGAAAGTCTTTTGTCGTTTAGTGACCGGTGGATGTCGTGTGTAAATCCACCGGATGATGTAGAAAGTCTTTTGTCGTTTAGTGACCGGTGGATGTCGTGTGTAAATCCACCGGATGATGTAGAAAGTCTTTTGTCGTTTAGTGACCGGTGGATGTCGTGTGTAAATCCACCGGATGATGTAGAAAGTCTTTTGTCGTTTAGTGACCGGTGGATGTCGTGTGTAAATCCACCGGATGATGTAGAAAGTCTTTTGTCGTTTAGTGACCGGTGGATGTCGTGTGTAAATCCACCGGATGATGTAGAAAGTCTTTTGTCGTTTAGTGACCGGTGGATGTCGTGTGTAAATCCACCGGATGATGTAGAAAGTCTTTTGTCGTTTAGTGACCGGTGGATGTCGTGTGTAAATCCACCGGATGATGTAGAAAGTCTTTTGTCGTTTAGTGACCGGTGGATGTCGTGTGTAAATCCACCGGATGATGTAGAAAGTCTTTTGTCGTTTAGTGACCGGTGGATGTCGTGTGTAAATCCACCGGATGATGTAGAAAGTCTTTTGTCGTTTAGTGACCGGTGGATGTCGTGTGTAAATCCACCGGATGATGTAGAAAGTCTTTTGTCGTTTAGTGACCGGTGGATGTCGTGTGTAAATCCACCGGATGATGTAGAAAGTCTTTTGTCGTTTAGTGACCGGTGGATGTCGTGTGTAAATCCACCGGATGATGTAGAAAGTCTTTTGTCGTTTAGTGACCGGTGGATGTCGTGTGTAAATCCACCGGATGATGTAGAAAGTCTTTTGTCGTTTAGTGACCGGTGGATGTCGTGTGTAAATCCACCGGATGATGTAGAAAGTCTTTTGTCGTTTAGTGACCGGTGGATGTCGTGTGTAAATCCACCGGATGATGTAGAAAGTCTTTTGTCGTTTAGTGACCGGTGGATGTCGTGTGTAAATCCACCGGATGATGTAGAAAGTCTTTTGTCGTTTAGTGACCGGTGGATGTCGTGTGTAAATCCACCGGATGATGTAGAAAGTCTTTTGTCGTTTAGTCAAACAATTTCCGCTGCAAGTTTTCAAAAAAAAAAAGAGAAGAAATACGGTTGAAATTTTTAGTCATGTACGGGCATGGTGTGACGAACTGGGTTCAGATAACTCGGGGCGTTACAGATCGCTCGCCTGGTTGATCGCCCATGGCAATCACGTTTGCCAGCGATCACTTCACCGGCGATCGCTTCGGCAGAGAAGGGGGCGATCGATCGCCCTCCCTGGCGATCGATCGCCAGGCTCTCTGGAAAATTCTAGAGAGCGCGGCTCCCTCTCACTTCCCCCTTTCTCTTTTCTTTATTTTCCTGCATAACACTTAAACATATTCTTCACAATTTACTAACACAACTCTAACTACATCCTTATCATTCATTTCAACATCGAATCTCTCAACACTCATACGTCCTCCGAAATGCCGTCCAAAACCGACTCGAGACGTAAATAAAACAAAACACGTTTTCACGAAAACGAACCGCGTGGTTCCATTTGAAAGTCTAATATATCCTTCTGTTTTAAAATCACTAAACAATACTTTCAATAAAAGATTTCCAAAAAAATTATAAATCAGTTTCCAAAACGCTTAAAACATTTAAGCTATCAACTATCAGATCCAAACATCTTAAAATGTCTATACAACCATCAGCCCAGACGATCCCAATAACCCCAAAACCTATACATACGTCCCCACGGGTTAAGTAAGCATCGACTACGCCAGCACACCACGCAAGTCATCCTCCGTCAACTGCATCACTCCTCAGGTGGAGGGATCTCGTCCTCACCTATGTTGAAGTCACCTACACCATACAGACACCTATGAGATAAAAATCTCAGCAAGCTCTCGTACATGCAGAATGCGTGCAGATGCGTATGTCATTCATAAAACATGCAGATAACAGATTCAGATCCATTACGTCGCAGACAGATTGTCACCGAGGTCTAAACCCACCTCGCCGTGACCAGATAACAGATTACGTAGATTTTGTTGGTTCATTTTACTTTTTAATTAGGTCACAGACAGAATGTCACCGAGGGCTAAACCACCTCGCCGTGACCAGATAACAGATTACGTAGATTCATTTCATTCTCTTAAACATATGCTTTAACAGATGTGATGCATGAGCAGTCAAATGCATAAAGTAAACAACTAGCATGTGTACCATCAAGACGATAAACAAACATAACCTATAAACGACTAACCTAACTACCCAACCAAAACAATTTAAACAAACGCATCATCAAAACTCCTCGAGACGACTTCGACGTACGGTGTAGGCCAATCGGCCAGAGAAGATCACGAGAACTAACCTCGTGTCCAAAGCAGCTCAAGCTCCGTCCACGAGCGTTGCTTGTCTGAGGCAAAACACAACGATTATCAATACCATGCGTTTAAACTTCTAATCGTCCGAATTCAATAAAACCTTAACTGATGAAATTTCCTAAAGCT
Source organism: Begonia masoniana (assembly GCA_022432975.1). NCBI lineage: Eukaryota > Viridiplantae > Streptophyta > Magnoliopsida > Cucurbitales > Begoniaceae > Begonia > Begonia masoniana. Next base: position 15,800,628 of record CM039513.1, read on the forward strand.
TTATCTTAACTAATCGAAGTATTTAAACAACGATTAACGGTCGATAGTTTAAAATTACAATTATCGAGTTTTTCCCTAAAAACCTGAAAATCCTTCAATTTTAACGTTTCTCACAAATCCCTCTAACTTTGTCCAATAACGTTCAATACGTCCTTTATATCATCAATCACAATAAATCTATTAATTTCAGATCCTAAATCACATTTTCAACGATAATCTAAACGAAACCCTAATCGTATAACTTTCTAGAAATTGAAAACTAACGCTCTAAAACTATAGATTCATACCTAGAGCGTCAATTGAGGGAAAAAACGCGAAGAACGGAAGACGAACAGAGGAAAAACGGAGGTCAAAAAGGTTGAATCGCCGCGGAGAACAGAGAAGGAAATCGCCTTTGGCGTTTTCGTGAAAACAGAGAAGAAGAAGAAATGAGGGAGAAAGAAAAGAAGTTTGTTTTTAATTAAATTTGACTTGTAAATTACCATTTCGCCCTTAGCACTTAATTCTATTTGTTTCGTCCTTCGTTTCATTAATCGGCTAACTATTCGGTTTCACCAAATCTCCTTATTTCACCAATATGTCCAACTTATTATTTGAGATTTATAAAAACTGTTCGTTCGCAAATCGGACATCGTTTACTAGTTTTACTAAAACGTCTTCTATATTACGAGAAACGTAATTACTCGAAATATAGCGTTATTACTCCGAAAATTCTCGTAATTTCCTTAAAATTCCTTTTAATCGTTAGGATTCTAATGACGCTTTCTTTTTGCAAAACGAACTTGATTTGACATATTTACGAAAATTCCATTATATATTACAATATTAATACCTCGTAAAGTCGGGTATTACACTCCACCTACCTTATTTAAAATTTTGTCCTCAAAATTTGCCCTGGCTTATAGTCCTTCATATTGACGTTTCATGTCTTGCGTCCTTATACTTCGACTTATCATCTGTACTTACGGTCATACTTCGTGATTTTAAACCAAAACTCTCTACCCTACTTTTCAACCTCGGCCCTAAATTAGTATTCCCTACCTTTGATTTGATCGTACACGTTCTTACTTAAGTATTAAGCATAATCCAACTTTCAAATCTCAAATCAATTAACCAAACGACATATTGTCACTTTAATATCATTGCATGCCCCTTTTTGTCAGGGCTGTGCCTAAACTTCCTAACACCAACCACACTGAATGTCCCCAACTTCATCCAATTTCTGGGCTGCAACTCATACTTCAACGCAATTCCCTCGATCCTGTTCACAATCGGGATACGCACCAACCGGATTTCTATATTAGCTTCCTAATCGTAGTCCTCATTTTCAGTTCACGCATCAGATCCTACCAAATTTCTAAGTCTGAACCGAACGACCTCTAACTGTGTAGTCGACATCTAACATCTCGGGCACACATTGGCTTACATTAGTCACCCAAAACGTTAAACTCTCTCTAACTTATTAATTGGTTTCTACTAAAGGTCGTCTCTTATCCTTAATCTTCGAAATAACTTCAACTTTCCGACGTCATTTGCGTTAACAATCTTTCAAGGACTCCTAACAACACCCAAGTTGCGATCCAAACTCTTTATTTTCAACTTTGACTCCGTGAATTAAGTCCCTTTAGTTTCTACTTCATTAATCCTACGTCTATCGAACACATACTTAACTACTTCACGTTATCGAAGCCTTCTCGAATTATTTATTCTAATACTAAATTTCCATTACACTACGACCTTATCCACCTATCGGGTATAACAATTTCTATATAAATATCGGAGTTGTAAAACTAGCCTCACGTATAATTTCATTGGCCTTAACTTTAGTATCTTTTATGACCACTCGAATCCACATTTGTCAAGCCCCGGCCCAACCCAGTCATTCCTGGGACCACTGGAACCGAACCCAGCCCAGGCCCGTACACCTGGCACTGAATCCCCAGCCCAGCTCAAGTGGTACTCCTCTCTTGTAGCCCAAGTACTTACCCTGAGGTCTTGGGTTCGAGTGGGGAGGAAGGCAAAAATCCTCTGCAGGGAGAGGGAAGTTCTGTGAGTTGGGCTTCCCAGTGCTAGGTGTACGGGCCTGGGCTGGGGATTCAGTGCCAGGTGTACGGGCCTGGGCTGGGTTCAGTTCCAGTGGTCCCAGGAATGACTGGGCTGGGCCGGGGCTTGACAATAAAAGGCGCCTTTTATTGTCAAGCCCCGGCCCAGCCCAGTCATTCCTGGGACCCCTGGAACCGAACCCAGCCCAGGCCCGTACACCTGGCACTGAATCCCCAGCCCAGGCCCGTACACCTGGCACTGGGAAGCCAGCTCAAGTGGTACTCCTCTCTTGTAGCCCAAGTACTTACCCTGAGGTCTTGGGTTCGAGTGGGGAGGAAGGCAAAAATCCTCTGCAGGGAGAGGGAAGTTCTGTGAGTTGGGCTTCCCAGTGCCAGGTGTACGGGCCTGGGCTGGGGATTCAGTGCCAGGGTACGGCCAGGTGTACGGGCCTGGGCTGGGGATTCAGTGCCAGGTGTACGGGCCTGGGCTGGGGATTCAGTGCCAGGTGTACGGGCCTGGGCTGGGGATTCAGTGCCAGGTGTACGGGCCTGGGCTGGGGATTCAGTGCCAGGTGTACGGGCCTGGGCTGGGGATTCAGTGCCAGGTGTACGGGCCTGGGCTGGGGATTCAGTGCCAGGTGTACGGGCCTGGGCTGGGGATTCAGTGCCAGGTGTACGGGCCTGGGCTGGGGATTCAGTGCCAGGTGTACGGGCCTGGGCTGGGGATTCAGTGCCAGGTGTACGGGCCTGGGCTGGGGATTCAGTGCCAGGTGTACGGGCCTGGGCTGGGGATTCAGTGCCAGGTGTACGGGCCTGGGCTGGGGATTCAGTGCCAGGTGTACGGGCCTGGGCTGGGGATTCAGTGCCAGGTGTACGGGCCTGGGCTGGGGATTCAGTGCCAGGTGTACGGGCCTGGGCTGGGGATTCAGTGCCAGGTGTACGGGCCTGGGCTGGGGATTCAGTGCCAGGTGTACGGGCCTGGGCTGGGGATTCAGTGCCAGGTGTACGGGCCTGGGCTGGGGATTCAGTGCCAGGTGTACGGGCCTGGGCTGGGGATTCAGTGCCAGGTGTACGGGCCTGGGCTGGGGATTCAGTGCCAGGTGTACGGGCCTGGGCTGGGGATTCAGTGCCAGGTGTACGGGCCTGGGCTGGGGATTCAGTGCCAGGTGTACGGGCCTGGGCTGGGGATTCAGTGCCAGGTGTACGGGCCTGGGCTGGGGATTCAGTGCCAGGTGTACGGGCCTGGGCTGGGGATTCAGTGCCAGGTGTACGGGCCTGGGCTGGGGATTCAGTGCCAGGTGTACGGGCCTGGGCTGGGGATTCAGTGCCAGGTGTACGGGCCTGGGCTGGGGATTCAGTGCCAGGTGTACGGGCCTGGGCTGGGGATTCAGTGCCAGGTGTACGGGCCTGGGCTGGGGATTCAGTGCCAGGTGTAAGGTGTACGGGCCTGGGCTGGGGATTCAGTGCCAGGTGTACGGGCCTGGGCTGGGTTCGGTTCCAGGGGTCCCAGGAATGACTGGGCTGGGCCGGGGCTTGACAACATTTCCCTAGTAATGTCCCCACAGAACTTCTTCGTTAACAGTATCCAAATCGTACACTCCCTTGGGCACCTCGCGAGTCTTAATAAAAATTCTCAACTAAGTTTCAAATCTCTAATTTCACAAACCATCTCATCGAGATTACTCCGAGGTTTCAACGAATCCATCTGGGATAAGGTTGGCTCCTGGTCCCTTTGTAACTAAAACGTTACAAACATCATGTATTGTTCTAAGCTACCTCAATGAATTCTATCGCTATGTCTTTCCTCTTACTATATACATTACGCTCATTCATTTAGCTCAACTCCTTGTTAGTCCTAAGTACAATGGAATCACTAAGTTTTGTCGTAAATTCGCTCCAACTACCTATTCTAACCTTAACCCTTCAGTTAGTCCAACAATCTCCTTCAATTATTCCTAATATCGCATAAGGATTTTTCTTCGAAGTTACTAAGTGGTCCGCACTCTTTTGTTTCTCCTAGTCGTTCCTACTTGACAATTATTCTGAGTTTAACTCTTGAATTCTATCTTCGTCTAGACACTCTCAACTTCTCACGAATCCCCAACATACGAATTTTATGGTACTCCCTCGTCTCTATTTAAACACACTCTAAGTATTACAACAATCTAGAGTATTCCTCAATAAGTTTATATCTAAACTTTCATCTTTCTTGATTAGTCTTATTCTAATACTCCAAGGGATCGCCAAATAAACTCCATTTCTACTTATTTGAAAGCCATATTACTTAGGGCGTACTCCTCTAACGGTAACTAGATTCTTAGTTGCACCACCTCACGTGGTTAAGTCAAGCTAATCCTGCTAATGCATGATTCTATATCTATAAGGTCTATATTGTCCTATTGGTAGTCTACTATCTTCTCGTCGAGGTTCGCCTAGTAACTCCTTTTACCCACCTACTATTCTCTTACCTTTCTATTCGCAAGCCTATTATTATTATTATTATTATTATTTACTTTTTTTTATAACTTATACATATTGTTATACGGGTAATCAAGACAGTACCTGTAATAGGAGAAGGCAAGGCCCCGTCATTAACATCACCAGGCTCAATAAATGCAAAGATCATCGGCATAATCCTCCTCCGATCACTGCCTGACTGATATCGGCCGGGCTTCGGGCAGTCTTTAATGAAGTGGTCAGCTCCACCTGTAACACCCGGTTTCTATTAACCGATTCACCTTTTTCATTTTTAGAAAATTAAAATTTGAGTGATTTAGTGATTAGGTTAATAAGTGAATGAGTAAGAATAAAATGGTAAATTAAAACTTATTGTGGATAACATATTTAAGGAAAGGTTTAATGAGGTTTAGCCGCCACTGTTCCTCCATTTTCCTTCTGGGTATTCAGCTCAAGCTCAACAGAGCTCCAGGCGATTTTTCTCTCCGATCTCCATTTCCTCAAACTAGGTAAGTTTTCACTTCGTTTTCTCGAGATTTAGTGGCTAGATAGCAGAGATAGTGCAATGTGTGTATTTTTTGAGAATGCTGTGAGTGAGTTGAGTTCGGGTTAGTGTTGAATCAAGAATGTGCGATGATCCGAACTTCTAAACTAGCTCCTTAGGTTTGTGAATGGTGTAGGATGAGGATTAGTAAAGATCTGAATGGTATTTTGTTTATGACATTAGGTGAACAGAGCTTCCAAAGTAGTTGAAACTGAGCGATTTCCAGGAGACCAGGTAAGTGAAGTTTGCTTGCGCCTTCGGGCCTACATCACAAAACATTAGGAATATGTTTATTTGAATGTGTCTGTATGTTATGCATCATGTTTTAAAAGTATACGAAAATGAATTTGAATGTATGGTTGCATGGTAAGGAATGAATATAATGAAACAGCTATGCGAAACAGATTTACTGTTAAGGAAATTAATCCGCCCCTTAATGAGACAGTGGATATGTAGACTTTGGGAAATTTGATCCACTTCCCATCGAACAGGGGGATCGGAAATAGTTATGTGAATCAGATTACTGTTAAGGGAATTAATTCGCCCCTTAATGAGTCAGTGGATATTTATACTTTGGGAGAGTTGATCCAACTCCCAATTTCACAGGGGGATCTGAACAGAAACGATGAATGAATAACAGAGATGAGAAAGTAGAAACTGCATGTTTAGGAATTCAAATATCAGCATTTCATTTCATTAATGCTTTACTTACTTAGCATTAGGCTAATAGATGAGTTTTGTGATGTAGGTGAAGAAGTGATTGCAGGTGTGTTTACTGAGTTCGCTGAAGAATAGGTCAAGTACGAGGAGCACTTCCCTGCCCCGATTTGGTATACTGATGAGGCGGGTTAACTGGTGTTTGAAGAAGTGAAGATTTAGTGAGCTATGACTTGATTTAAGTATGTTGAGTTTTCTAATGACAGAAGTGATTTTAATGTTTTGAATACATTCCCTTGAGACTTTCTGATAAAAGTACTCTGTTAGTTTTAACACTTGTCTGTAGGTGAAGTCTTAGTAGTTATTTGATGTTTTGATACCTTTGAGAATTTCTTCTCTGCCAAAGAAAACGTGATTTAAATGTAGTTGGAGTTTATCATTTTCAAAGTTATGTCAAGGATACAGATGTTGTTCTTTGTTAATGGTTAATTGTTGAATGTCAAATGAATTTGGGGTCAGGTTGTTTTGAATGCTTCGAGTGAAGATTGTAAGTTCCATCATAGGTGAATGAAGTTCATCGGTGGATGTGAGATTAGTTGATCGGATGAAAGAAATCATCCGGCTGATGTCACCGGATGATGTAGTAAAAGTCTTGTCATTTAGTGATCGGTGGATGTCGTGTGTTAAGTTCACCGGATGATGTAGTAGAAGTCTTGTCGTTTAGTGATCGGTGGATGTCATGTGTTAAGTTTACCGGATGATGTAGCTGAAGTTTTGTCGTTTAGTCACCGGTCAATGTATTCTGTTTGTTTTGCTTTGTGAGTAAAGTCTTTTTGTCGTCTTGTGATCGACAGAGGCTGGATGAATGAATCATCCGGCTGATGTCATCGGTAGATGTAGTGGCGAAACTTGTCGCTTTGCGATCGACTGAAGCTGGAAGAATGATCCTCCGGCTGACGTCATCGGTAGAGGTTCTTCAGTTTTATTTCTGCCCTCTTATTGACTTTATTCAGCGGCAGACGAGTTTGACTTTTGCAACTTTCAAAGTATTTCACGATTTTAATCTTATTTCTTTTGGCCGAATGTTTCCTAACATCTCAATTAATTAATCAAACATTGTTCTTCAGTTTTGTTTAACTCTATTTTTGTTTAAATGATTTCCGCTGCAAGTATTTAAACGTTTTGAAGTTTTAGAAAAATGTCAAATTGAGACTTTTGAGTGAAATTTTAAATTTAGTCTAAAGCCTCTTAGTTATGTTCGAGCTATGAGTAACAAACCGGGTTCAGAAAACTTGGGGCGTTACATTATGGTATCAGAGACATTCAGTTAAACCGTTCAAAAGATTACTCATCAGTGCCAATTGTTGCATGGAAGTACTTCAACAACTGTAAGTGTTTATGTTAACCTTAGTTAATAGATATTTAAGAGTGTAATTAACCCTGTACAGAAATTTAGTACAATGGCCAGACGCCCAGGGCGACCTAGAGTGCCAAGAGAAATGCCAAATGTAAGAGAGGAAGAGGAGCCTATTGTGATTAGGCAGCTGACGGATTTAGTGCGTCAACAAACTGATCTAGTGCGCCAACAGTCTGACCAACTGGAAGTATTGTTGAACCGAGAGGTGCAAGGAAGTGCCAACTCGGGTTCTAGCAATGAACATTCTGGAGATAGATTTCGGAGACTATGACCACCCACGTTTGATGGACAGTCATCTGATCCAGTTGTTTCTGATGGATGGCTCAGAAAGATTGAGAGTATGTTCAGGTGTGCCAACGTTGGAGAAGGGGACAAGGTCACGTTGGCAACATTCCACTTGGCTGGTGAAGCTTAACTCTGGTGGGAAACAATAGAGACCACCACTGATGTTATGGCGATACCTTGGTCACAATTCAAGGACGTCTTCTATGAGAAGTATTTTAACAGCACAGTCCAAACCACGAAGAAATTAGAGTTTCTAAACTTGAAGCAGACAGGGTCTGTGGCCGAGTACAGTAGACAATTTGAGTCCTTGTCCAGGTTTGCTGGACATTTTGCTCACAAGGAAGAGGATAAAGTGTTTAAATTTATGCATGGACTGAAGCCAGAAATCTATCGAGGGGTTAAATTTTGTGGTATTAAAGGCTTCACATTCACCGAGGTTGTGTCCACTACTCTGGAAGTGGAAGAAGCTGAAAGGAAGTGTGCTGGACCAAAGGAGGTCCCACAAAGGTTCAACCAGCCACACCAACTAAGAGGAACGAAGAGGCCAAGTGAAGGCCAAAATAGCCAAGGAGCGGGAGGGAAGGTACAGAATGTCAGGAAATTTCCCCAGTGTCCTAAGTGTTTGAAGAACCACCCGGGGGAATGCAGGCTGGGCTTTGGGAAGTGCTTCAACTGTGAAGAGGTTGGACACACGTTCAAGGAATGCTCAAAGCCTAGAATCACTAGATGCTACAATTGTAACAAGGTCGGCCACATTAGCAAAGACTGTCCAGTTCCTAAGAATGGCCCTGCTATGATTAAACCAAGAATATTCTCCATGACGGAGTCGGGTGAGGAACAGCCCGCTGTTGTGTCAGGTACTATATTGATTAACTCTGTGCCTGCTTTTACTTTAATAGATTCTGGTGCAACACATTCATTCATAGCATCTACATTTGCTGTTAAGTTAGATGTACAATTTACCCCTTCCATGCATGTGTTTAGTGTTGCATTACCTTTCGGTGAACGCATGCACTCTAACCAGGTGATGCTTGACAGTGTCGTGTTAGTAGGGAACGTAAGTCTACCTGCTGATCTTATAATTATGGATATATTAGGATTTGATGTAATCCTAGGTATGGACTGGTTGTTTAAACACCACGCCACAATTGATTGTAGAATTGGGATAGTTAGTTTTCAACCCCCTGGTAATTTGAAACATACCTTTCAAGCTTCAAAGAAGAGTAAGGAAATGTCTGTGATGACTTCCATTAACGCTAGATCTTCCATGTGTGGAGAGTATTTGTGCTTCTTAGCTAGCGTTTTAGAAACACAGCTTGTAGGAAAAGAAAATCCTCAAAATGTCTTAATTATCCAAGACTTCCCCGAAGTATTTTTAGATGACCTTCCTGGCTTACCACCAGATAGGGAAATTGAATTTGTTGTAGATGTTTACCCCGGAGCCGAGCCTGTGTCTAAAAATCCTTATAGATTAGCTCCAATCGAACTTAAGGAATTAAAGAAGCAGTTGGAGGATCTATTGGAGAAAGGGTTCATACGCCCCAGCTTTTCACCGTGGGGTGCACCTGTCATTTTTGTCAAAAAGAAAGATGGATCGATGCGTATGTACATTGATTATAGAGAATTGAATAAGTTAACCGTCAAGAACAAGTATCCATTACCAAGGATTGATGATTTATTTGACCAACTTAATGGTGCTAGAGTTTTCTCCAAGATTGACCTTAGGTCCGGTTATTATCAGTTGAAGGTTAAATCTGAAGATATCCCAAAGACTGCCTTTCGCACAAGGTATGGACATTATGAGTTTTTAGTTATGTCCTTTGGGTTGACAAATGCACCAGCTGCCTTTATGGATCTTATGAATAGGGTGTTTCAGGAATACCTAGATAAATTTGTCATAGTGTTCATTGATGATATTCTGATCTATTCCCGTACTAAAGATGAGCATGCTAGGCACCTGACCTTGGTGTTAAAAGTATTAAAGCAGCACCAACTTTATGCCAAGTTTTCTAAGTGTGAATTTTGGTTGGACCAAGTTCACTTTTTAGGACATGTTATCTCTGGGGATGAGATATCTGTTGATCCAGCTAAGGTTCAGGCAGTTAAGGAATGACCCCAACCAAGAAATGCTATAGATATCAGGAGTTTTCTTGGACTTGCAGGGTATTCTAGAAAGTTCATTGAAGGATTTTCGAAGATTGCTACACCTCTTACTAAGTTAACAAGGAAAATGTGAAGTATATATGGACTGATGAATGTGAGCATAGTTTCCAGACCTTGAAACAGAAACTGACCAATGCTCCAATTTTAACCTTTCCAGTTGAAGATGGTAAATTTAGTATTTATTGTGATGCTTCCAAAATTGGTCTTGGTTGTGTGTTAATGTAGAATGGAAGAGTGATAGCTTATGCCTCTAGACAGTTGAAAACGCATGAGAAGAACTATCCTACACATGACTTAGAATTAGCTGCAGTGGTTTTTGCACTTAAAATTTGGAGGCATTACCTGTATGGACAAACTTGTGAGATATTTTCAGATCATAAGAGCCTGAAGTATATTTTCACACAGAAGGAACTAAACATGAGGCAGCATCGATGGTTGGAATTTGTCAAGGATTATGATTTTGAGATAAAATACCATCCCGGTAAAGCAAATGTTGTGGCAGATACTTTGAGTAGAGTAACAACATCAACCTCATCTATGATTTTTGATATGTCATTAGCCTTAGAGTCAGAATTCCAGAAGTTTAATCTAGAAGCAGTATCTAGTGTATCAGCTATACTCTCAGCCATAACCTTAAAGCTACTATTCTTGAGAAAATAAAGGAAGCTCAGGCAAATGATGCGAAAGGCAACAAGTACAAACTAAGCATAGGATCTACTGTTGATTCGGATTTCAACTATTCCATTGAAAGGATCCTTAAATTTAGAAATAGGTGGTTTGTTCCTGCTGTTAAAGAACTTCAAGATGAGATTCTTTCAGAAGCACATTCTTCCAGGTTCTCTGTTCACCCTGGGAGTACAAAGATGTACAAGGACCTTAGACAACATTATTGGTGGCCAGGTATGAAAAGAAGTGTGGCGGAGTATGTGAAATCATGTCTGATCTGCCAGCAAGTTAAAGCTGAACATCAGAGACCTGCAGGAGCATTACAACCCTTACCAGTTCCCGAATGGAAATGGGAACAAATAACGATGGATTTTGTTATAGGATTGCCTAGAACAGTAAAGGGACACGATGCAATTTGGGTGATAGTTGACCGACTAACCAAATCAGCACACTTCCTACCGATAAAGGTGACTTACTCGATGGATCAGCTTGCTGAGTTGTATGCGCACGAAGTTGTTAGACTACATGGAGTTCCAAGTTCTATAGTTTCAGACCGAGACTCTAGATTTACTTCCAAGTTTTGGAAGAGTTTGCACGAGGCTATGGGCACGCAGCTTAATTTTAGCACAGCTTTTCACCCTCAAACAGATGGACGGTCTGAAAGGACCATTCAAACATTATAGGATATGCTTCGTGCATGCACATTAGATTTTCAAGGTTCCTGGAGCAAGTACCTATCCTTAGTAGAATTCTCCTATAATAACAGTTTTCAGGCAACAATAGGAATGACACCTTATGAAGCATTGTATGGACGAAAGTGCAGATCTCCTTTATATTGAGATGAAGTTGGTGAAGCACAATTGCTTGGTCCTGACATTGTGCAACAAACTGTTGAGAAGGTTGCCCTCATCCGACAGAGATTTTGGCAGCTCAGAGCCGACAGAAAAGCTATGCAGATTGCAGGCGTAGAGAATTGGAATTTGAGATAGGTGATGAAGTTTTTCTCAAGGTGTCACCATTCAAAGGAGTTGTCAGATTTGGGAAGAGAGGCAAGTTGAACCCCAGATTTATTGGACCGTTCACTATTCTGAAAAGAGTTGGGAGAGCAGCCTATCAGTTGCAGTTACCGGCTTCTATGGAGGGGATACATTGTGTGTTCCATGTTTCTATGTTGAAGAAATGCATGAGGGATCCATATCAAATTGTGGAACAGCAGAACATCGAAATTCATCATACTCTTACCTATGAGGAGAAACCAGTAAAGATCTTAGACTATGTAGTTAAAGTATTGCGCAACAAAGAGGTTCCTCTGGTGAAGGTCTTGTGGCACAACCAGAACTTAGAGGAGACAACTTAGGAGCGCCAGCAAGACATGGTGGACCAACATCCAAAATTATTCAGATACTGAATTTTGAGGACAAAATTTTTTTAAGGAGGGTAGATTGTAACACCCGGTTTCTATTAACCGATTCACCTTTTTCATTTTTAGAAAATTGAAATTTGAGTGATTTAGTGATTAGGTTAATAAGTGAATGAGTAAGGATAAAATGGTAAATTAAAACTTATTGTGGATAACGTATTTAAGGAAAGGTTTAATGAGGTTTAGCCGCCACTGTTCCTCCATTTTCCTTCTCGGTATTCAGCTCAAGCTCAACAGAGCTCCAGGCGATTTTCCCCTCCGATCTCCATTTCCTCAAACTAGGTAAGTTTTCCCTTCATTTTCTCGAGATTTAGTGGCTAGATAGCAGAGAGAGAGTGCAATGTGTGTATTTTTTGAGAATGCTGTGAGTGAGTTGAGTTCGGGTTAGTGTTGAATCAAGAATGTGCGATGATCCGAACTTCTAAACTAGCTCCTTAGGTTTGTGAATGGTGTAGGATGAGGATTAGTAAAGATCTGAATGGTATTTTGTTTATGACATTAGGTGAACAGAGCTTCCAAAGTAGTTGAAACTGAGCGATTTCCAAGAGACCAGGTAAGTGAAGTTTGCTTGCGCCTTCGGGCCTACATCACAAAACATTAGGAATATGTTTATTTGAATGTGTCTGTATGTTATGCATCATGTTTTAAAAGTATACGAAAATGAATTTGAATGTATGGTTGCATGGTAAGGAATGAATATAATGAAACAGCTATGCGAAACAGATTTACTGTTAAGGAAATTAATCCGCCCCTTAATGAGACAGTGGATATGTAGACTTTGGGAAATTTGATCCACTTCCCATCGAACAGGGGGATCGGAAATAGTTATGTGAATCAGATTACTGTTAAGGGAATTAATTCGCCCCTTAATGAGTCAGTGGATATTTATACTTTGGGAGAGTTGATCCAACTCCCAATTTCACAGGGGGATCTGAACAGAAACGATGAATGAATAACAGAGATGAGAAAGTAGAAACTGCATGTTTAGGAATTCAAATATCAGCATTTCATTTCATTAATGCTTTACTTACTTAGCATTAGGCTAATAGATGAGTTTTGTGATGTAGGTGAAGAAGTGATTGCAGGTGTGTTTACTGAGTTCGCTGAAGAATAGGTCAAGTACGAGGAGCACTTCCCTGCCCCGATTTGGTATACTGATAAGGCGGGTTAACTGGTGTTTGAAGAAGTGAAGATTTAGTGAGCTATGACTTGATTTAAGTATGTTGAGTTTTCTAATGACAGAAGTGATTTTAATGTTTTGAATACATTCCCTTGAGACTTTCTGATAAAAGTACTCTGTTAGTTTTAACACTTGTCTGTAGGTGAAGTCTTAGTAGTTATTTGATGTTTTGATACCTTTGAGAATTTCTTCTCTGCCAAAGAAAACGTGATTTAAATGTAGTTGGAGTTTATCATTTTCAAAGTTATGTCAAGGATACAGATGTTGTTCTTTGTTAATGGTTAATTGTTGAATGTCAAATGAATTTGGGGTCAGGTTGTTTTGAATGCTTCGAGTGAAGATTGTAAGTTCCATCATAGGTGAATGAAGTTCACCGGTGGATGTGAGATTAGTTGATCGGATGAAGGAAATCATCCGGCTGACGTCACCGGATGATGTAGTAAAAGTCTTGTCGTTTAGTGATCGGTGGATGTCGTGTGTTAAGTTCACCGGATGATGTAGTAGAAGTCTTGTCGTTTAGTGATCGGTGGATGTCGTGTGTTAAGTTTACCGGATGATGTAGCTGAAGTTTTGTCGTTTAGTCACCGGTCAATGTATTCTGTTTGTTTTTCTTTGTGAGTAAAGTCTTTTGTCGTCTTGTGATCGGCAGAGGCTGGATGAATGAATCATCCGGCTAACGTCATCGGTAGATGTAGTGGCGAAACTTGTCGCTTTGCGATCGACTGAAGCTGGAAGAATGATCCTCCGGCTGACGTCATTGGTAGAGATCCTTCAGTTTTATTTCTGCCCTCTTGTTGACTTTATTCAGCGGCAGACGAGTTTGGCTTTTGCAACTTTCAAAGTATTTCACGATTTTAATCTTATTTCTTTTGGCCGAATGTTTCCTAACATCTCAATTAATTAATCAAACCTTGTTCTTCAATTTTGTTTAACTCTATTTTTGTTTAAATGATTTCCGCTGCAAGTATTTAAACGTTTTGAAGTTTTAGAAAAATGTCAAATTCAGACTTTTGAGTGAAATTTTAAATTTAGTCTAAAGCCTCTTAGTTATGTTCGAGCTATGAGTAACAAACCGGGTTCAGAAAACTCGGGGCGTTACACCACGACACCTAAAACATTTGTTCGTGCCAACCCAGTACTCACTACTGTGTTCTTTCTGTCATTTAGGGCACCAAGGCATTTGAGAAGTACCTTGTACCTGTTTACCTTTCCCTCGATCGTCGCCTCAGGCCTCTTAACGCCTCTCTGTTGTCGTTGCTGTGGCTGTGCTCTCGGCTGCTAGTCCTTACTCCTGATCTGAGGGTGAATCTCTCGAAAGAAGCCCTCAGATGGTTCCCTCGGTTTGACAGAACTCTGATCAATTGCCTCTATCTCAAACGCTCTAGCCACAATCTCGTCATAGGATACATTCCGTACCCCAGATATAGTAAGACGCATCCGAAAATCCTGGCCAAGTCCCTATAAAATTTTGCGTACCTTGTCCTCATTAACGCTGACCTGACGTGGCGCGAATCGAGAAAGGGCTTCGAACTTCCTCACATACTCGGCAATCGAACCAACTTGCCATAACTGCATAAATTCCACCATCTTCGCCTCCCGTACCGTATGGCTGAAATACTTATCATAGAACAACATCCTGAATCATTCCCAACCCATAATCATCACATCGGTGGTCGTCTTGATGGAATCCCACCAAAACTGGGCATCTAATGCTAGGTGGTAAGTCACCAACGCCACCTTCTCTCCGTCCTCAATGCTCGCATATGCCATCATGTTCTCTATGGTGCGAATCCACTCCTCAGCTGAAGAGGGATCCGTAGACTGTCCGTTAAATATAGGGGGCTGGAGCTTCTGAAATCTCTTCATCCCACAATTGCCCGGAATGGCTGCCTCCCGAGCTCTAACGCCCTCTCGGTCAATAAGGGTGCCCAACTGTTGAGACTGTCTCTCCATCTGTTGAGTCTGTCGCTCCATATGTTGAGACTGTTGTGCAATAAAGTCCTTTAAAGTGTCTATCGTATCGTCTCGGTCGTTTCCTCGACGCATCATGATTTTATAACTCCTATGTCAAAGTTAAAACAAATATTCTAAGAAACTAAAAATCAGATAAAGCTATAAACGTACTTACAGTTGATGAAGAATGTCCGCGTAGTGGCTGTGCAGTCGAGCAGTCTACAGAACCGATTTTAAAACCCGGGGGCTCTGATACCATAAATTGTGACGACCCCGATACTGTACCCAATTTCTCGTACATATTTTTTTTTTATCCTCATTAACTTTAAACCTATCGTTTGAGCGGAAATAAAACTTTAAAATCAGAATCGGGATTGGAATTAAAATCGTTGAAGTCTAAGATGTTAAACCATTTAAATTAAACTTAAAAAAATTTAAATAAAACCATTAAATAAATTAAAATTGAATAAAATAATCGGCCAGCACTCAGAGGGCAAAAGGGACTTTCGTCCCAAATATATGAGGGATGATCGATCGCCCAAAATCTGGCGATCACAACCAGGCGATTGCTTGCCTGGTTGATCGCCCCTGGCGATCGCTTCACCAGCGATCGCTTCGGCAGAGAAGGGGGCGATCGATCGCCCTCCCTGGCGATCGATCGCCAGGCTCTCTGGAAAATTCTAGAGAGCGCGGCTCCCTCTCACTTCCCCCTTTCTCTTTTCTTTATTTTCCTGCATAACACTTAAACATATTCTTCACAATTTACTAACACAACTCTAACTACATCCTTATCATTCATTTCAACATCGAATCTCTCAACACTCATACGTCCTCCGAAATGCCGTCCAAAACCGACTCGAGACGTAAATAAAACAAAACACGTTTTCACGAAAACGAACCGCGTGGTTCCATTTGAAAGTCTAATATATCCTTCTGTTTTAAAATCACTAAACAATACTTTCAATAAAAGATTTCCAAAACAATTATAAATCAGTTTCCAAAACGCTTAAAACATTTAACCTATCAACTATCAGATCCAAACATCCTAAAATGTCTATACAACCATCAGCCCAGACGATCCCAATAACCCCAAAACCTATACATACGTCCCCACCGGTCAGGTAAGCATCGACTGCGCCAGCACACCACACAAGCCATCCTCCGTCAACTGCATCACTTCTCAGGTGGAGGGATCTCGTCCTCACCTATGTTGAAGTCACCTACACCATACAGACACCTATGAGATAAAAATCTCAGCAAGCTCTCGTACATGCAGAATGCGTGCAGATGCGTATGTCATTCATAAAACATGCAGATAACAGATTCAGATTCATTACGTCGCAGACAGATTGTCACTGAGGCCTAAACCCACCTCGCCGTGACCAGATAACAGATTACGTAGATTTGTTGGTTCATTTAATAGGTCACAGACAGAATGTCATCGAGGGCTAAACCACCTCGCCGTGACCAGATAACAGATTACGTAGATTTTGTTGGTTCATTTTACTTTTTAATTAGGTCACAGACAGAATGTCATCGAGGGCTAAACCACCTCGCCGTGACCAGATAACAGATTACGTAGATTTTGTTGGTTCATTTTACTTTTTAATTAGGTCACAGACAGAATGTCATCGAGGGCTAAACCACCTCGCCGTGACCAGATAACAGATTACGTAGATTTTGTTGGTTCATTTTACTTTTTAATTAGGTCACAGACAGAATGTCATCGAGGGCTAAACCACCTCGCCGTGACCAGATAACAGATTACGTAGATTTTGTTGGTTCATTTTACTTTTTAATTAGGTCACAGACAGAATGTCATCGAGGGCTAAACCACCTCGCCGTGACCAGATAACAGATTACGTAGATTTTGTTGGTTCATTTTACTTTTTAATTAGGTCACAGACAGAATGTCATCGAGGGCTAAACCACCTCGCCGTGACCAGATAACAGATTACGTAGATTTTGTTGGTTCATTTTACTTTTTAATTAGGTCACAGACAGAATGTCATCGAGGGCTAAACCACCTCGCCGTGACCAGATAACAGATTACGTAGATTTTGTTGGTTCATTTTACTTTTTAATTAGGTCACAGACAGAATGTCATCGAGGGCTAAACCACCTCGCCGTGACCAGATAACAGATTACGTAGATTTTGTTGGTTCATTTTACTTTTTAATTAGGTCACAGACAGAATGTCATCGAGGGCTAAACCACCTCGCCGTGACCAGATAACAGATTACGTAGATTTTGTTGGTTCATTTTACTTTTTAATTAGGTCACAGACAGAATGTCATCGAGGGCTAAACCACCTCGCCGTGACCAGATAACAGATTACGTAGATTTTGTTGGTTCATTTTACTTTTTAATTAGGTCACAGACAGAATGTCATCGAGGGCTAAACCACCTCGCCGTGACCAGATAACAGATTACGTAGGTAACAGACAGAATGTCCATCGAGGGCTAAACCACCTCGCCGTGACCAGATAACACATTACGTAGATTCATTCATTCTCTAAACAATATGTTTAAAACAGATGTGGATGCATGAGCAGTTAAATGCATAAGTAAACCACCAGCAGTGTAACCATCAGATTGAGAAACCAACATAACCTATAAACGACTAACCTAACTACCCAACCAAAACAATTTAAAACAAACGCATCACACCAAAAACTCCTTCGACGACTTCGACGTACGGTGTAAGGCCAATCGGCCAGAGAAGATCACGAGAACTTACTTCGTGTCCAAAGCAGCTCAAGCTCCGTCCACAAGCATTGCTTGTTTGAGGCAAAACACAACAATTATCAATACCACGCGTTTAAACTTCTAATCGTTCGAATTCAATAAAACCTTAACTAAGGAAATTTCCTAAAGCTTTATCTTAACTAATCGAAGTATTTAAACAACGATTAACGCTCGATAGTTTAAAATTACAATTATCGAGTTTTTCCCTAAAAACCCAAAAATCCTTTAATTTTAACGTTTCTCACAAATCCCTCTAATTTTGTCCAATAACGTTCAATACGTCCTTTATATCATCAATCACAATAAACCTATTAATTTCGGACCCTAAATCACATTTTCAACGATAATCTAAACGAAACCCTAATCGTATAACTTTCTAGAAATCGAAAACTAACGCTCTAAAACTATAGATTCATACCTAGAGCGTCAATTGGAGGAGAAAACGAGAAGAACGGAAGACAAACGGAGGAAAAACGGAGGTCGTAAAGGTTGAATCGCCGCGGAGAACAGAGAAGGAAATTGCCTCTGGCGTTTTCGTGAAAACAGAGAAGAAGAAGAAATGAGGGAGAAAGAAAAGAAGTTTGTTTTTAATTAAATTTGACTTGCAAATTACCATTTCGCCATTAACACTTAATTCTATTTGTTTCGTCCTTCGTTTCGTTAATCGGCTAACTATTCGGTTTCACCAAATCTCCTTATTTCACCAATATGTCCAACTTATTATTTGAGATTTATAAAAACTGTTCGTTCGCAAATCGGACCTCGTTTATTATTTTTACTAAAACGTCTTCTATTTTACGAGAAACGTAATTACTCGAAATATAGCGTTATTACTCCGAAAATTCTCGTAATTTCCTTAAAATTCCTATTAATCGTTAGGATTCTAATGACGCTTTCTTTTTACAAAACGGACTTGATTTGACATATTTACGAAAATGTCATTATATATTACAATATTAATACCTCGTAAAGCCGAGTATTACATCCTCACTTGTACCCCAGGTACTACTGGGTTCAAGTGTGGGGAAGGCAAAAACACTCTTTAGGGGGAGGGAAGATCGTGAGTACACGTGGCGAGCCTGTGTGGCTACCACGTGGCAGCAGCCCATCGGTTGGACCTGCACGACTTGGGCCTACGGGAACGGGGTCCAAGCCATTACATTAGGATTTGATCAGAACCGAACCAAAATCGATTAGTTCGATTCGATTATTCGCTCCAGTTTGGTTATTTCCCACCCTTTGAACATAGGTTGCCTAGGCACTATTTGGTTCGGTTTGAGTTTCAAACCAAGTTGAATCGAACCGTTTAGTTTTTGGTTTCGGGTTTGAGATCAAAATCGAACCGACACTTTGCAAGAACCGACTCGAACATAATCATTTAGTTTAGTTCGTGCTGATTCAGATCCGGTTCCTAACCCATAAGAAACCCATGAAACCAATATTTAATTTACACTCAGATATGAGTTTTGTAAAATTAAATAGTTGCAAAAAAAAAATCATTAAACAAATTTGAAAAGCCATTACACAACAAATCCTCAAAAATGAAAACCAAAATTTAAGACCATTCCATCAAAAAACTATGCAAATTTCAATTGAAACAACGATTAAGGAAAAAAAAAGTACTCTATAAGTCGATAATAGTTGTCAAATCTTCATCAAATATTTCATAGAAAATAAATAACATACATTCATTAATGGTTTGATAATCATCTATTGCCTCGGACATATTTAGAGTTTTGGAATGGATCCAACTTTGAGTGTAAATAATAGTCACGACAGTGGAAACTATTAGCTCAATATTCCTTTGTAGGAAGTCCTTCTCACGTGTCCAATAAGAAATGACTATAACATTCTCCTAATGTTTCAAAAGTTTTTGCATTCTTTTCAGCACTATTTAACATCAAATACATCGAGTTCCATCGATTACACACATTTAAGGTTACATTACCTTCAAAGGTAATCTTGACACTGTCAATACAATTCTTAAACTGTTGTAATCTTTTCAATGAAGATTTAACATATTTGACAGTCTTTCGTACCCTACTAATTGAATCTTGATGTTTTTTCAGTACATGATTAACAATCAAGTTCAAAATATGAGCAAATGTTCGAACATGAATAAATTATCCATCGAAAACTCTTAACCAAATAATAAGTAACAACATCATTAGAAGAGACATTATCAATGGTATTGGTAAAAATATTCTTAATGCCTCAATCAAGCAACACTTTTCAAATGAAATTTCAATTGTTTCATCTTTATGATTATCAATCAGACAAAAATTTAAAATTACAATTTCCAATCATCATCAATAAACTAGGTTGTTAATACCATAAATTGATACTTTTATTAAAAGTTCAAGTATCGGTAGTTAAGCATACTCTTTGACTTCTTTTACTGATGAACTTTTTCAAATGCTTTTTCTCTTTATTATATATAGCTTCAACATCTCTTGCTACTGTTATACGAGAAGGCATAACAAACCAACTTTGAAAATATTCAAGACATTCTTTGAAACTTTCTTATTCGACCATTCTCATAGGCAATTCATCTTTAATCAACATTCTAGCAATCACATTACGTCCACCTAATGAGTAAATGTCGATACTTTAAAGCATTTTTCCCCACTATTTTTCTTCACAAAATGTAATGTCGTTGTTTGACATCTAGTTCTACCAAATACTTTTTACACATATGTAAATGTCTTGTTACATTCGAAGTATCATTCCATACAGTATGGCATATGTAACACCCGGCATTTTTGGCCGGGAAATTATCCCTCGAATTATCCAATGGGATTAGGTTTATATTAATATAATGTATATTTTGGTGAAACTTGTTGGGATGTTTAGTGGAAAACTAAACCAATGTGTAACCAAAGCATTCATTTAGTTAGAAAACCAATGGAGGGGTTGTTTAGGTAGGAATTAAGGTAGGTGGGAGGAAGCCAATAAATGGCTGCCATGTGTTCAACTTGTTAAACAAGATATACTCTTCCTCCTACGTGAAACCCTCTTCACTTCTCTTCTCTGTTCTCTCCATTCTCCTCTCTGCTCTCTCTCGTCCAGACAACAAACGACCAGCGAAGCTCCTCTGATCTCCTCATTTCTCTGCCTAAGATCCGTGGATCGCAGAGGTAACACGAACAAAGCTTGCAACTCTGCAGCAACAGGTAAGTTCATACGCATAGGTTTGGCCCTTAAGGCCCTACAATACGGAGATACTAGGTTTTATGTTGTCGGGATCGCTATTGGGTAGTTAAACCGTAGGTTATGTTTTAGGTTAAGTGTGTTTTTGCTTTATGTTCTGCTTTAATATCCTGTCACCTGTTTATGTGATGTTAAGCACTGTAAATGTTCATGCATACACGTTTTCTCTGAAAGTCATGCAAATGTTTTCAGCACCAGATTTGAAGTTATGAAAGTTAAAATTGTGAATGTAATGTATGGTTAAGTGTGGACGAAGACTGGCATCCTGTTATCCCTATTATCTCTGTTATCCCTGTTACGTACCTGTCGTGTACTCCTGCTGCGCCAGCTCTTCTTCCCACTTATATCTTCCTGTCCAGTGAAACGTAATGTAATGTAATGTTCAGGTATTTCAAAATGTTCATGCACAGCATATGCATAACTGCATTGTATGTTCTTACTGAGCTTTAGGCTCATAGTTGAACTCCCTGTTGTAGGTACAGACCCCGTGGATGAGGATTTTGTGCCTCAGACCGACGAATAGGTGGTTGGTGGCACGAGCTTGCGGGTTGGTTGTTGCAGTCAGACAAGAGTTAACCCTGTGAGAATGTATTTTCTGAAGTTATGTCAAGTTCTGTATCATCTTTTGAAGTTTTAAAACATTTGAGGTGTAGGTTCAGTTCTGTAGGTTCAGTTCTGTATTGATGTCTAAAACCTCTGTATTTTGACAATTGTATATATGTTTTGAAATATGTTGAAAATATTCTAGAACTGCTAGGGTTCTTCCTTTTTAGGTTGTGCATGGATGGTCTCGAATTCTATAGCTATCCATGCAGTCTGTGTTTCTTGAATCTCTGTCAAATATGTTTTACAACCTTGTTTCAAATCGGGTTTTGAAGGTCTGAAACCTTTATGCCTTCTGTTTTGATGTTTCCTGCTTATACGTTTTCCTGTAAAAAAGGTTGTCAAATTCTGCCTTTAAAACTACATCTTCCGATTACATCCACCGGTGAACTCATTTCTGTCTATAGTTCACATCCACCGGTGAACTCATTTCTGTATGTAGTTCACATCCACCGGTGAACAGTGCATTTCTGCCTGTATCCACCGCTGCCTTTAAAATTTACATCTTCCGCCTGACGTCATCTGCCCATATCCTCCGCCCAGTTTTTTACATCTTCCGTCTGACGTCATCCACATCTTCCACCTGACGTCATCTGCCCATATCCTCCGCCTAGTTTATTTACGTCTTCCGCCTGACGTCATCCACATCTTCCGCCTGACGTCATCCACATCTTCCGCCTAACGTCACCCACATCTTCCGCCCAGTTTATTCATGTCATCGCCGCTGTCACTGTTCACTTTTGTCTTATTCACATCCACCGCTAGTCTATATCGCCCGCCCAGTTTACTTGCATTTTCTGCTTCGTCTACTGCCTACGTCTTCCGCCCCGTTTTATTTACTCTTTCGGCCATAGATCACCCGATTCTGGTATTTACTGTAGCCTTTCTTTCAATATGTCTTTCAGTTTATATTTCTCATTTATTTTCACTGCATGTATTTTATCACGTCGCTCTCTGCATGCCCGTCGTCCACCCAGCCTTTTATTTAAACGTTCAAAGTGTTCTGTCTCCCTGTTTTCTTCAGTCTTCTATTTCTGTGGTTCAAAAATTAATATGTCTTCTGATTCTGTTTCAATATCTGCTTCTTTATTTAAAAGGTTGCCCTCCTCTAGTTGTTTTCATTCTCTCTGTTATGCTTTTAAGAGTTTGCTCTTAAAGGTTCGGTCTGCTTTGTTTGTTAAAAAAATATACGTCCCATTTTCTGTTAAATGCTCGGAGTGATGGCTCTTCGGCCCCGATAAGGTTTGGGGTCGTCACAACATATCTATGTTTGACCACAACAATTGCATATAGCTTTAGGTGCATTAAGATCACGTTCATCATTCCAAGTAAAGTGATCTCAAGCACTAGAGTTATTCATTTTCTTTGGATTACTATAATTCATCTTATTTTCCATCCTAAAAAAACATTACAACAACAATCAAGTTCATAGTTCAATCACGTTCCCTAATATCATAAACAGAATATATTAAATTGTACAAAAAAACACTTTTGGAACATATCAAATTCACAAATCACAATGCAATGTGCAAGATGGACATTGCACCATTACACATTTGCAGGATGTAGCGCAAATGTGCAAAATGGACACTACACTGTCACGGTGTAAATGTGCAAAGATGGACATTGCACCTTTGCACATTTGCACTGCATCCTGCAAATGACCATTTTGTATAGCACGGTGATGGTAGTGCTCAAACACATCACCTATGTTCATTTCTCAATTCCCAAACATAATCATAATCATAATCATTTCTCATTTATCAAATATGCAAAACACAGACAACAATCAACCTCACAGTCTCACAGAACATGAACGGAACCAAACAGAAGACAATAAGTATGAAGTTTGAATGAAAATACCTCATATTTGTGAACTCATAAATTGACATTCAGCACTCAACAGGAGTCGGAACTCGTAGTCGTCGCGTCGGTGTTGGCTTGTAGTCGTTGCATTGTGGTTGGCAGGAGTCAGAACTTGTAGTCATCAAGTCGGTTTGAAGCCGACAATCGCAAGGCTCGGGTGAGGAGATGACAACCTCTGTTCGGTTTCGGAATCACGAATCGCGATTCATACAGGATTTATATGGATCAATCTTATCACACCTTATTTAACATGTTTACTTAAAATCAATACAAGCACACTAGATAAACTATATCTTAAAATAATATTACAATACAACCTTATTATTGATTGAATATTAAAATAAATATAAACATTAAGTGGCGAATGCATAAAATTATTAGACTAAATAAATAAGTGTAAAAATTGCTTTGGAAAAAAAATTCATGTCCATAAAAATTTCATAAATACATTTTGTGATTTCGAGTATTACGAAATTTACCTTCTAATTTTACACTCTAATCTTTATCTTCTTGTGCAACACTTATTAACTGTTGCAATTAATATTTTTTTAACTATTTATATTTTTTTATTATTATATTAATTAATGAACGACACATCTAGAGGTAAAACTGAAGTGTAAAATTAAAGAGTAAACCTAGAATTACCTATAAGTTTCACTTAAATATTTAATTTTTAAATTTCTAATAGAGAGTAGTGTCGATTAATTGTTTAAAATAATAACTCTTTTCATTTAACATAAGTTGATAAAATTAGATATACTTTTTTTAATTTTCCTTGTAATTCTATTCTAACATATACTTTTATGTAAGTTAATACAATAATGTCATTTAAGTGTTATTTCTAATAACATCTCATAAAATAAATAATTAAAGTTTTCAATTAATAACAGTAGAAGTGATTGTGAGGGACAGGTGTTGCAGAAATATTGGTTAGTCCAGGCTTTCCCGCCTTCGCGTGATGCTTTGTCCTTTTAGAAATGCTTCCCACTCCGACTTTTGCTTCTGAGGAATTTTAATTCCACAATCACCCTTCAGTATTCCAACTAATAACATAAAAACCTCATATTTAATGGGCTGGATAAAATCAATCCGAACCGAACCAACATTGATTCGATAGTATTTGTAACGCAAGCTTGAATTTATTCTGGTCTCGTATTAGATTATATTCGGTGGGCAAATTTTCTTAATTGGTCGGTTTGGTCCCGTCCAAATCGAAGGTTCCACCACCCCAACATTAAGATGTTCATAAATTCAAACAACCGAACCAAACCAAATAGATTGGTCTGGTTCGGTTCAGCTTTATAGGGATGTTTGGGTCACTCCTGGAATTTGAATCAATTTAAAGTAGTATTATATTTATTCTCTTAAACTACTTTCAAATCATGTTTGATGCAATTAAAATATAATTAATGTAATAAATTATAAATAATTAATTTATTATATTAATTGCACCAATAATTATTTGACATGTCACAGAAATTTAAAATAGCTAATTACCGTTTTGCCCTCTCGTACTTTCAGCCCAACGAAACCTCGCTAAATTTTGTCCTTCAATTATAAGTTAAGTTAAGTCAAGTATTTTAAGAGAATAGAATAAGAGAGTAAATCTACTATTATTCGTAATTTAAGTTAAGAATGAACACTATATTAATAGAATTAGGGGTGGACAAGACCGGATTGGGTCCCGAGAACCAGTCAAGACATACAGTTTCGGTCCTAACTTACTGGACCACGGTCTGGTCCTCGGTCTGAAATAAAAAATTCCACCGATTTTCGGTCAAGTCCTCGATCCATCGCCAAAAATTCCAAAAAATCAGACCGGACCGAATGTTAAAAAAATCTTATGAGTGCTGAATGAAATTGAAGCCGCTTCACTTCTTCAGTGCTTCAGTCTTCAGTTTTCACGCACTTCACCAACCGGTTCCACTTTCTAGAGTTCCAGTCTTCCAAGTTCCAGAATCCCTCCCGAGTCCCTGTTTGACTGTCCCGACTGGCCGACTCGTTCCCTCCTCCACTGAACACCCGACAGCCGACCCTGACTCTCGACTCCCGACCACCGTGCTCCCTGCTCCGCTGTGCCGCCTTGAAAGCTCCTGTGCTTCGTCTCCCTGCTTCGACGCCCTGCTCCGACACCCTTGCCTCGCGCTCGCCTCTGTCCCCGGCTGATCGGCTCGCCTGGTCGCTCGCCTCTCCTCTGTCATCGGCTCGCCTCAGTCCTCACTCCTCATTGTATGTGTTTATGCATTTAATTGCGTAATTCTTGTTGGTTTTGCTGCTCACTGTTGGTTAATAAATTAGGGATAATTTTTGTTGATTATGTTGATTGATTTGATAAATTGTTGGCTGCTGGCTGTAGTTGATAAATTTTTCGCCATAGTTTATAAATTGTTGATAAATTTTTGTTGTTGGCGGTTGATTGATTTGTTTGATAAATTGTTGGTGGTTGCCTGTTGATTGATTTGTTTGATTAATTCGGTAAATTTTTACTTCATGGTAGGATGGATACTCCTCTTAGTAAAAGTTCGCATGTGGAATTGAAAAGATATAAGTCTATAGCTTGTATTCAATTCAGTAGGGTACCAAACACAAATTGAGCTAAATGTAATTATTGTGGGTAGATTTATGCAGCATACCCGACGAAGAATGAGACTTTAAGTTTAGTAAATCATATTAAAGTATGCAAAAAATTTTCATAGAATGTAGACATTAGGCAACCAACCTTGATTTTTAAACCTCTTGAGTGCAAAAATGCTAGTGTATCCATATTTACTATGATGGTTGCTAGAAAATTTCTAGCAAAGATGATTATCTTAGATGAATTGTCATTGAAAGTGATAGAAGAATTAATTTTAGGACATTTTCTAGAAGTAAGAGATGACGTATCGATGACTTGATATGGTTGGTTGCAATAATTGACTTCATTTCAATGTTTATCTCTAATAATTTTTAATTGATTGCTTGATTGTTGGAATTAAATTTACTAGTTAGTTGGATTTTTATTTTAATATTTGATAGTTGAATTTAATTTGTATGTTACATATTTGGATTTATTTTGGATGTTGAATTTAGTTTTTTAGATTTCATTTTAATACTTGATAGTTGAATTTTGACATTTAGTTTGTTAAGTATATGTTTAATGTCTATGAATTTTTATTAAGGTTTAATGTTTTAAAAAAAATAGATTTTTAGTAGGGTAAAGTGCAATTTGGCCCCTACAACTAGGTGAAATGAGGAATTTACACCATAAACTTGAATAATATGCAAGAACAACCTTAATGTATTGATAATAGGCAATATGGCCCATATCGTCATATTTTCTATCAAAAAATAACATTTTTTCACTTATTCATTTTTTTTTTCCGAAATGCCCCTCACTGGACCGAACCGGACCAGACCGGTTCAGCTAATTCCACTATTATTTATTCTTTTTTTTTAAATTATATTTCTCAGAAAAGAGAAGATATATTAATAGAATTAAAAAAAAATAAAAAATCAAAGTGCAATTAGTCGAATCAGTCTGGTTCGGTTCGGTCCAGTGAGGGGCATTTCGGAAAAAAAAAATGAACAAATAAAAAATATTACTTTTTGATGGAAAATATGACGGTAGGGGCCATATTGCCCATTATCAATACATTAAGGTTGTTCTTGCTTATTATTCAAGTTTACGGTGTAAATTGTTCATTTCACCTAGTTGTAGGGGCCAAATTGCACTTTATTCAAGTTTACGGTATAAATTGCCCATTTCACCTAGTTGTAGAGGCTAAATTGCACATTACCCTTTTTAGTATTGTTTGATTTGAAATTTTTTTTATTTAAAAAATAATATATATTTGATTTTCGGTCCAGTCCCGGTCAGTCCAAGTTCCTCCCAGGTCCGGTTTTGATCTTCGAGAAAAATTTTCCTAAGACACGGGCCGGTTTCGATCTGGGATCAAGACCGGACTGAACCCACCCATGCCCACCTCAAAATAGAATATCTTAAAACCAACAGCTTCGGGTGGTGAATTCGTAAATAGATAGAAAAGGTTAGGGTGAATTCGGAAGAGGCGGAGAAAAAGCCATGCTCGGCCGGTTATCTCGAGTCGTCGCCGATTCTCAGCAGATAAGGAGTATTTGGGTATTGCGTGTTTTACTTCGTTTTTCCATTTCCCGTGTCTCTAGCAGAAGGAAATGGTGTTGAACAGTTGTTGGGTATAAATATGGATAGCCTTTCTGCTGCTTCTTTTCACACTCCTACTCGAGAATGATGCCCGTTTGCTGAAGAAACGGGAAACGAAAGGAGGATATTTCTTCGCCATTAAAACCCTAATTTTGTCTGTCTTTGGATTAATCTTTTGAGGGCTCGCTGAGGATTTCCGTGTTTGAAGAGATTTTTGAGCTCCGTTTAAAAGCGGTAGGACTGGTGATGTATTGTTTCTTTTTTTCATTTCCCGCATCTCAGCTCAAGGTTACGCACGTTAATCTCCTTGTTTTTTGTCATTCAAGTCGAGTTTGAGCTTTGATTTGTTAATTTGGGTCGATCGCTTTAATTTCCCCTTTGAATTTGCACTTTGTACTATATGTATTTACTGCATTTAACTGGTTATGGATCGTTTATGAATAGCACCTTTTGCTTTAATTACTGTTTTTTGTTCGGGCTTTTTTTTTAACGTTTTGTTCAGTCTTTAAAGTTTTTCTCAGTAGAATTATGTTCTTTGAGTTTCGTTTGTGCATAATGCATTGGTGTACCCTGCAATGCACCATGCATTACTACTTTATTTGCCCTTTCATTTATACTCTTTCGTCTCAGGTTTTAACGCAGCTGCACAGGAATTGGCAGTGCGGTCATTCATTCAAGTCATCTTTTTCAAGTTTCTGTGGAGTTTTGAACTCAATCATGGGGGGTGATTCACTGGTGGTTTCTAATGGCAATATCAACACACACCCTGATCCTCGCCGTACCTATCAAGTTGTTGTGGCTGCGACACCCAATATGGGCATTGGTAAAAATGGGGTACTGCCTTGGAGGTTGCCTTCTGATCTCAAACTTTTTAAGAACATAACTATGACTACATCAGATACTGGAAAAAGAAATGCAGTTCTAATGGGTCGAAAAACATGGGAGAGTATTCCCATCGATAATCGACCCCTGCCAGGTCGTCTAAATGTTGTCCTGACTCGTTCTGGTAGTTTTGACATTGCAACTGCTGAGAATGTCCTTATTTGTGGTAGCATCGCTTCAGCTCTGGAACTTTTAGCTGCTTCTCCTTATTGTTTGTCAATTGAGAAAGTGTTTGTTATAGGTGGAGGTGAGATATTAAGGTGAGAACTTGCAAGTGAAATATGATTGGCTTTGACGTGTATATCTCTCTATCTTTACATTTCTTGTTTTTTTTTTTCTAGGGAAGCTCTGAATGCACCAGATTGTGATGCTATCCACATCACTGAAATTGAGACTAACATTGAATGTGATACCTTTATACCAAAGGTTGATATGTCTGTTTTTCAACCATGGTACTCGTCTTTCCCGGTGGTGGAGAATAACATCCGATATTGCTTTACTACTTATGTTCGAGTGAGGAGTTCTGCAGTTGATCCCCTTAGTCAGAACAATGAAATGATCTCTGATAATAGGTTAGATTCTGATAAATTTGAGATAAAGAAGTTCTCTTTCCTGCCAAAGAGCATCTTTGAGAAACACGAGGAGTACTTGTATTTAAGACTTGTCCAAGAAATAATTTCAGATGGCACTCTTAAGGATGATAGAACAGGAACCGGTACATTGTCCACATTTGGTTGTCAGGTATTGTTAATTTCTTATTCGTTGAGCTTTATTAATGCTTCCATTTTCTAACCTCTTCTTTATGGGTTCTATGCTTACTTCTGTGCCATAGATGCGATTCAACCTGCGCAAAACTTTCCCATTGCTTACAACTAAGGCATGTATCTTTCCCTGTTTAATTTGATTTATGGTGTCACTTGTTCAGTGCATTGTACTTTTTTCTTCATTCAAGTACGGTCCCTTTTGTTTTTTTCTTTTCTTCAATTGCATCTCTTTTTTTAGATTGAGAGTGGTATTCATCTTTTACTTTGTTCATTAGAAAGTTTTTTGGCGTGGAGTTGTTGAAGAGCTTTTGTGGTTCATTAGCGGTTCAACAAATGCCAAGGTAATGCTGCTTTTATTCAAATACTTAATCTAGCTTCCCCTTTTGTTAGTTTCCTTCTGAAATTTATATGTTCAAGTACATTTGAAATGATAATACCATAATAATGAGTAAAGCTAGGTTTACTATCTAAATTTACACTCTAATTTTTACCTCATGACCTGGATTACTCTGATGCATGGAGATTTCATCACCTCCCTGGGGCATTTCATAAATGTTCTATGGATAAGATTAACCATATTCATAAATCTGGTGTTCAAAACAGGTCCTTCAGGAGAAAGGCATTCACATATGGGATAGTAATGCATCCAGAGACTACCTTGATAGGCAAATACCAATCTATACATAATTGTGCGTAGAAATCAATTTTAGTTTTTTGTTGAATCTTACATATTTATCTATCTACTGTTTCAGTATTGGTTTGGGAGACAGGGAGGAGGGTGACTTGGGACCTGTATATGGATTTCAGTGGAGACACTTTGGTGCTAGGTTGGCAATAGTTAGTTTTTTAGATTAGAGGCAGTAAAATATGTGGTCTTTTATATGTATTTTTCTTGGCTTTTATCCCCTTGTGTTATTAAAAAATATTCTTGCATTTAATATTGCAGGTACACTGATATGCATGCTAACTATTCTGGTCAAGGATTTGATCAATTACTTGACGTCATCAACAAGGTAAAATATAACCCAGATGACCGCCGAATTGTTCTCTCTGCGTGGAATCCTGGTGATCTTAAATTGATGGCACTTCCACCTTGCCATATGTTTGCACAGGTTTGTATGAATAATCCAATTTTTTCTTTTATTACTCCCTAATCCGATACATTACCATGTTATTATTGCAGTTTTATGTAGCAAACGGGGAGTTGTCTTGTCAAATGTATCAGCGATCTGCTGACATGGGTTTGGGGGTTCCCTTCAACATTGCATCATATTCTCTCCTGACTTGCATGATTGCTCATGTTTGTGGTAAGTTGTCTCCATCTGCTGCCAATGGATGAAGAAGTAGGGTAGTAGATGATTCGATGAACTTTCTTTTAAGATCAAAGCTTAATTAATGGGGACCACCTTTATATCTGAAGAGAGACTGTTTGGGGCTCATCTCCTGTGCAGATCTTGTACCTGGTGATTTTATTCATGTCATAGGCGATGCTCATGTTTATCGCACGCATGTGAGGCCTCTGCAGGAGCAGCTTCAGAAACTGCCGAAGCCATTCCCAGTAAGTTGTTTGAGAGATCTCGACTTGTTCCATTATTGTTTATATTGTTCAGGAAAAGTGATGTTTGAAATGTGTCTAATTTTAATATAGATTCTGAAGATAAATCCTGAGAAAAAGAGCATAGACTCTTTTGTGGCAGCCGATTTCAGTCTCGTTGGTTACGATCCTCACGAGAAGATAAATATGAAAATGGCCGTCTAGACATTGAGTTGCAGCCCCGTTAGGAAAGTTGAAGGCTCTTCTTCACTATTTAAGATACACTTGCTTAAATTTTTTGAGGCAAGTAAGCTTACTCTCTTTCATTCCGTCTGATCCAATTATGCTTATGGTGCGTTTGGGAGATGTTTGTAAAATGTGTTATTGAAAAGCAGAAAACGGAAACACGATTTTTCATTCATTCTACTTCCTTAACATAGAATAATAAACAGTTTTTTCAAACAAATAGTTACTTTTTTCAGATTAGTTGCAGTTTTTCAGAATTGTTTATTGATTTTCAAATGTCTGAATACGAGGTATGCAACTGCTGCTTGGTTTTCCATTTTTGATAGATGAAGAAATATACTTAAAAAAGCTTTGCAATGCTTCAGGTGCAGGCACAGGCACAGGCGGTCTTAGTCGAAAGCGGTTCCGTTGGCAATAATGGGCTGCTAATTATATCAGTTTACTCAAAGTAGAGTCTAGACAGAGTCTTATATAGTCGGTGAAAATCCTTTTAGTTCCATGGTTTTGGTGGTTCTAAGGTGATTTAGGCGGTTTACCTTTTTGTTGTGCTTCGTTTGTTCTCTACGACCGCACAATTGATCCAGTTCTTCTCTATGTTAACTTCCTTGACATGAATATGAATATAGATTCTCTTGGACTGGTCATTTATATTTTGTAATTCCGGTGTTTTCATTTGTCGAAACAAATTTTGTTCGACATACGGTCAAATATATGACAGAAGGTTTGTTGAAACATTGTACAAGTGTGATGGATGGTACAATATTAGCCTCCAGCCTTGTCCAAGGAAATTGACGCCCGTCGACCTTTTGGTAATTTTTCTTTTTGAATTTTCGAAAAGAGACGTGGGAGTCAAGGCTTCAAATGAAGGTTTTGTAGGGCAAAACAGAATCACTTATTTTTTAATCTTAGTGTAATTAATGTTTTATTTTATTTTTATTATTAAATCATGCAATTACACGTCATAAGAGAAGGTAAAGTAGAGTATAGACGTAGAGGATAATACAAGTATGGTTTAAGCACGAGCATGGATTGACCTGGTCCGACTCGGAGTGATCAAGGCAAAAGACAAGGGTGAGTCATAACTTGACATGTCTTAAAAAACAGTAGATAATGTAAGGTATAGAATAATCGTGATGCCAAAGAAAAAGAAGGAATAGATTTGGATGGTCGCAGTTTATTGTGATGCAAAACAGAACCTGTTCCAGTACCAGAAACCCATCCTTTTTTTTTTTTTTTAATTATTATTTTGAAAATTAAGACCTTAAATTATCCCATCTGCAATTATTTAGGGAATCAAGCACTATTATTTTTCTTTTTTTGGGTGGAGAATTTAAGACATGTCCTCCATTATTGGCATTCCTTATCCAATTATCCGACATTAAACATCTTAATTTTCTGATAATTGCATTTGTGCTACAATCTTTGTCCTCTTTTTTACTCAGTAGAAACCAACTCAAAAATGCTTTATTCCCTGCCTTACCTAATACGTCTTTCTCGAAGCTCCTCCCACTCCTTTATTACTGTCACGCACTTGAGGCATGTAGATGCCTCAAAAAATAAATATCATATAATAAAATGTACTTCAAAATTACTTTATTTTAAACTATAAAAATATGTTACATTCAAAATATGCATGTAGCTATAAAAATGGAAGGCAAATTACTGACTTTTAATTTGTATTTGTATGATTTACCTTTGTTCTTTGAAAAATATAAACAAGTTTAAATGATTATTAAATGCAATCAAAAGTTAAATTATGCATTTCATGATCCAAAGAATGTGTTGAATGTCTTCAAAAATGTATTTTTTGGGAGGGATTTCTTTATCTGCAAAACTAGACTAGTCTAGTAAAAGTAGCCAATCTAGCAAAACTATAATACTTAGACAAGTGTGCAATAACACTAATGCTGTGTGTATCCTCTTCAAATTACCATGTGATAGGTTGCTTCACACAAAATAGTGTGCAATAATGATGCGAATACGCAAAAGAAATGAACTTTAGCGAGCGAAAAAACACATGCAGAAAAGAAAAATTTACGATTTTGAAATCAAATTACAGAAAGAATTTGTAGGAATATCAAATATATCACTTTTTAAAATCCTAAAATAAATAAGGTCCATGAGAGAAATATAGGCATGGCTTCTTAAAGCTGTCTTGTGATGCGTGAAGGGTAAATCTAGCAGTGAAGAAATGATCTTTTAAATTTGTTGAATTTCTAAAATTGTTCATGAGCTACTGTGAGATCTAAATTTGAAAGTTTAAACCAGGAATGGAGCTGATTTGAAAAGTTGTAGATTTGTTGTGGGTATGATGGAACAGTGGATTAGCAAAGTTTGGAAGATGATTATAGATTTAAGTATGTGTTATGTGTACATAATAATTACAGAAACTAGTTGTAGAAAAGTTTTCATTTGTTTACTCTTCCTCAATGCGAAACCTCTGTTGCCTTGCAATGAACGCTTCTACCTTCCTCCTGAACTCTTCGTTGCTCATCTGATCTTCTGGATAAAACGAGCTTTTCCCTGCTCTCTCACCTGAATCAATCCTTTCCTGGTGGCCTCTCTCCGTCTCAGATCGCCTCAGTTCACGCCGCCATTTCTCGTGGTGGAACTGGACGCCGCCTGAGTCATCCGACTGGCTCCTCTGGTAATTCTTGTGCTCTTTGAAACTGTGCGCGTCATAATCTGTCGCTAGATTACTGGTTCGGTTGTCAGTCTCTATGCTACGAGTTTTCTGATTCTTCTCGCTGTTGTTGATGAACTCTTCACAAGGATCAGCGCCGGAACTCGAATTTCTTTTGCCAGAATCTGAGCCGGAGAACTGGCCGGACTTGGCAAAGAGAGTGATGACTATCGCGTTTCCGAGGACGAACACGAATCGAGGACTAATTAAGGTAACCGACAAGAAACGGAAATACTCGCCGGAGTTCTTAACAGCCGAAGGAAGTTGAGTCGAAAACCTAGAAATCAGAGCGAGAACAAGGCAGATCTCCATGAACCTCAAGAAATTAGCGATTCTTCGGCGCTGACGATACTTCCGGATGGCGTTCGCCTTTTGTGCTTTGATGTTGTAAAAGTTGATCAACTCCATCTCCGATCAAAGGAACCAAAAATCTAAACAATTCAAACGAAGAACCACTTCAGAAAGAAGGAATCCTTCCTTGAACTCACTCACTCAAACACGATTTCCTTATCTGTGAAAGTCTCGGCAGCAACCATGGCTCTGAAAAGAGAAAACAGAGAAACTGCCACGTCGATCGACGGAAGGAAAAGAAAATCAGCAATTGGAAGCATCGAAACAGAGATCGAAAGGAATCGTCAGAATTGAGAAGAAAGGATGAATGAGGATCAACGAATTGGATTTCTTGTTGTTCAGCTCCAATACTAAATGAGCTTCTTCGATGTGTCAATCCACTTCCAAACTTTCGTCGGCATCGCTATTTATAGGGCCTCCAAAAGTAAGCTTTTCTAATTTTTCTTTTTTTAAGTGAAAGCTTTTTCTTTATCCTATTATTCTTTATTTATTTATTTATTAAAAAAATATTTAATTAACTTTTTCTCTATTTTCATATTTAAAATTATTATTATTAATATTTGGGAAAATCAGAAATTTACATTCTTCTGTTAAAATATTAGTTTTTTCATTTATTTTTAGATATGTAAAATCATATTTTCATCTAAATTTAATTTTTTTTTTCTTTGAAACAAGAAGTAGAGATAATTAGGAATGCATCAAATTTAGTCTCAAATCGATGGAACAATGCAATTAAGAAAAGTCGGCAAAATGGAACTACAACCCTAAGAAAAGAATTGATTACGAGGGTTGAGCACAAAAAGCTATATTTCAAATCCGTCGATTATGATGAGAAGAGTGGATTAATGTGCACCGACCGGCCGTGGAATGAGAATGACCCTTTAGAGGCCACTTAGAACAATCGACTTAGAATAATGAAATTCGAGCATATTCAAATTATGTGTCCAATACAATACTAAATGTCAAACCTTACTTTACTAGAACTCGCACTCATGTCATTTTTTATTTTAGTAAAATACATTTTAAAAAATATAATCTAATAATTAAAAAATTGTAAATATTTTTTAATAAATTTATATATTTTTTGGAATACGAATCTTTTATTGCTAAATTTATCGGAGAATAAACCGAATACTTTTCGCCATTTATAGATAAAGACAAGATTTCTCAGCCTTTAGTCTCCTATATAGTCTTATTTTTATGCTTAAGAATTTTCCAAAAAAAAAAAAAAAAATAGAAAAAAATGTTAAATATTTAATGAATTTATCCATGATTATTATAACTAGAGTTCTATACAAATACAATAGTAAATAAAAAATATAATAAAAAGTAGATGGGAATTACTGTTACTGATTTGACAACGTTGCCAAGTGGACAAATTGTAGCCAAAATGAAGTCTTTCAAATCCAAGTTTCTTACTCACTAAGACATTTCTTGCCCGCTTTTGTTCTTTATTTCTTTGAATAAAGCCTCAGAAAAAGCCCACATACACTTTATATACAGCTTATATTTCACTGCAATTAAACTTTTCAATAAAGACAAGTTTGAAATTAGGAAAAAAGACCTATTCCCTCCTAAAATTGGTAGTGAGTGTTCCATTAAAGGGTGTTTATAACTAGGTAGGAACCACATAATATTGAACATAAATAAATAAAATGATTATTAAATTAATGTTAGTTAAAAGATTGAGAAAAAAGTGAGCTTCTTTTGTTCAATTAGGCAGGTTGTAGGGGGTGGATTGAAATGATTATTAAATTTAAAAGCAAACGAGAAGATGATTGAGCTTCAATGCTTGGGGGATTCTACACTTAACTATACTTTTGGGCTCCTCCATGTTTTTCCTTTACTTGCTAATATTATCCTCTCCACAAATCAGCATTAACCAACATCGTCTTTGGTCGATAATCGGGAATTAGATGAGGCATTCTTGTTTAATACTTCTTATCGATTTCTTTTAGTGAAAACGTTCCATTACCAAACAACCTCTGTTTCACCACTAATATCTTTAACAGATTCATTTTAAGTTCTAATATTATCTCTAAACAGAAATAGAAAAAAAATTGAGGACTTGTTAATACTCTTATTATTGATGAGTATTTTTAATAAAAGTCAATTTATTAGAAAAAAATACTGCTCAAAAAGGTACGTTGATCAATTAAAATGATTATTAAATTAATGTTAGTTAAAGATTGAGAAAAAAGTGAGCTTCTTTTGTTCAATTAGGCAGGTTGTAGGGGGTGGATTGAAATGATTATTAAATTTAAAAGCAAACGAGAAGATGATTGAGCTTCAATGCTTGGAGGATTCTACACTTAACTATACTTTTGGGCTCCTCCATGTTTTTCCTTTACTTGCTAATATTATCCTCTCCACAAATCAGCATTAACCAACATCGTCTTTGGTCGATAATCGGAATTTAGATGAGGCATTCTTGTTTAATACTTCTTATCGGATTTCTTTTAGTGTAAAACGTTCCATTACCAAACAACCTCTGTTTCACCACTAATATCTTTAACAGATTCATTTTAAGTTCTAATATTATCTCTAAAACAGAAATAGAAAAAAAATTGAGGACTTTGTTAATACTCTTATTATTGATGAGTATTTTTTAATAAAAGTCAATTTAATTAGAAAAAAATAATATTTTTTTGGATAAAATACATTAGTACTCACTATTTTAATATTTTTCTTCAATTTTAATTCTCATAATTTCAATTTTATCAGTTAAGTTCTTATAGTTTTAACTTCATATTTAGATAGTTGACTGATTAATTTTCATCAATAAATTTAATGATAAATAACTCATATCTTCACTTCTTTGTTCAACAAACATTTCTACACTAGTAGAAACATTAATATTTTTTTCTAATTTTTTTTATAGCAGCGACTTTTTGAAGTATTAACTGCTCAAAAAGGTACGTTGATCAATTAAAATGATTAAAGTAATTGACCAAAAATAAATAGAAAATAATTTAAAAATGAAGATAAAACTATAATAACATATTTGAAAAAAAAAGAAAATTAAGAGGATTTTTCGAAATAAACTCACGAAGACTAAACACGTCATTGTCGGTAAAAAATAAGGTAGTACATTTGTGCACATTGCGAAATCTAATAGTAATAAATTTCTCTTATTGAATATTTTATAAAATATTTAGTTTCTAGAAAAATATTGTAAATTTTTTTTTTCTAATGGTATTTTTTTGGACTCAATCCCTAATTAGTTTTTTCCTAATTTGAGTTTTCATGTAAAAAATTTTGTGCTTATTTTTTTGTTTATTATTTCTCTTATTTCTTTATCGTATATTTTAACGGTGTGAGAAATATTCTTGATATTGTTTAGATCGTATTTGCTATCATTTTTCATACCACCTAGTTATTTTTTTTTCAATAAACGGTATAGACTTTCACTATCACAGGGATAGAGTTGAAGTTGAAAAATTCAACATAAATAATTTTTCATTGTGAAAGTTAAAAATGAAGATGCTATTGCGAAAAGATGGTCGTGCTATGGCCATCAATAATAGAGCGACAATTAATGAAGATGAAAAATGGAGTAAAGCATATAGTGATGCCATCGCCAATTTATATCTTGTTTTAGCAGATAGAATATTGTCAAGTGTCTTAGAGGTGACAATCGCCAAGCAGATTAGATACAATGATGAAATTGTACGAAAAAAAGTCGTTGTATAATAAATTTTCTTAAAAAGAAAATTATACACTTTTTGAATGTCAGAGTTAATATGATAATTAACCACATCAACACTCTTAATACTTTGTTTTGACGAAAATAAATAAGTGAAACTTTAAGTGAGTGAGATTCATACAAATCCCCAAACTATAAATTTGATCAACGTTGCTACAAAGACAACATTGACATTGTAGCTGTAGTTCCGGAAGAACAAAGCAAACAAAAGAACAAAGAGTACCCTTTGTGGAGGCTTATAACGAGAGAGAGACCATAAAAACATAGGTAATCTAGAACTATTACGTTGAGCGAGTCAAAATAAATAATTAAAAATGGAATCAAGTGCTCTGTGGTAAGATTGGCCATATGAAAAAGATATTGGAAATTAAAGAAGGACAAGACCAAGAAGAGACGAATAATATGAGTGCAACAACCTATAATGGTGAAGATATTATATGTGAAGATGCAAGATATTTGATTTTGGTGCATCTTATAATGTTACTTTTAAAATAGAATACTTTATATCTTAGACCAATGACAATTTTTCCATCGTTAAATTGAGGAATAGTCACATTTTGAAAATAGTTGGAAAATGCAATATTTGTATTCACATCAACACAAGTTTTCAGTTAGCGCTTTGGAATGTCAGACATGTCTCAGATATTAGATTAAATCTAATATTAGCTAAAGGTGTTCATGGCATTGGTTATAAGAGTAAATTTGGTGGCATTAAATGAAATCTTAGAAAATGGTCTTCAATTGGGGTGAGAGGAAATATGTAACGACCTTTATTCCCAGCAAGATATTATCCGTTCTAGGGATTGGACTGTTGCCTAATATCCTCCCCTCACGGCTTTGTTTGGCGAGGACTTCCCAGTCGGTCACCTAACCTGGTACTACTCTCGCCGAAGTACTTTTAACTTCGGAGTTCTTATGGGATCCTTTGTCAATTGTGCTCCAAAACGCGTCTTACTATCTTGGGAGGGTTTCCTTATATATGTTTCATTTCCACATACTTCCCCAAGCGATGTGAGATTGTGACAACCCCCTTTTTACAACCCGTCAACTTCCGGTTCGCCCGCGCAGAAGTACCGTCTTTCGGGTTCTGGTTTGTGCAGCCATCGTACACATACTTACACATCCGGGTCATGACAATGGGTCGATACAGTTATGGTATCAGAGCCTGTATCCAACTAGAAATGTGGCCAACGAGGACGTTGGGCCCCCGAGGGGGGGTGATTGTCATGACCAGGATGTGTAAGTATGTGTACGATGGCTGTACGAACCAGAACCTGGATGGCGGTACGTCTGCGCGGGCGAACCAGAAGGTGATAGGTCGTAAAAAAGGGGTTGTCACAATCCCACATCCCTTTGGGAAGTATGTGGAAATGAAACATATGTAAGGAAACCCTCCCAAGATAGTAAGACGCGTTTTGGAGCACAATTGGCAACGGATCTCATAAGAACTTCAAAGTTAAAAGTGCTTCGGCGAGAGTAGTACTAGGTTGGGTGACCGACTGGGAAGTCCTCGCCATACAATGCCGTGAGGGGAGGATATTGGGCAACGGCCCAATCCCTAGAGCGGACAATATCTTGCTGGGAATAGGGGTCGTTACAAAATAAGAATCTAATTTGTATGTGACTCAATAAATGTAAAAGAAATATCAATAAATGTTGTACAAGATAACTCATTCATTGAGTTACGACATAGAAAAATTGTAACGACCCCTATTCCCAGCAAGATATTGTCCACTTTGGGGATTGGGCCGTAGCCTAAAATCCTCCCCTGCACGGCTTTGTTTGGCGAGGACTTCCCAGTCAGTCATCCAACCTGGTACTACTCTCGCCGAAATACTTTTAACTTAGGAGTTCTTATGGGATCTATTGTCAACTGTGCTCCAAAACGCGTCTTGCTATCTTGGGAGGGTCTCTTTATATATGTTTCATTTCCACATACTTCCCCAAGCGATGTGGGATTGTGACGACCCTCCTTTTTACGAGCCGTCACCTTCCAGTTCGCCGGTGCGGACGTATTGCCATCTGGGTTCTAGTTCGTGCAGCCATCGTACAGATACTTATAAATCTGGGTCATCACAATCAGCCCCCTCGGGTTCCCAACGTCCTCGTTGGCCACATTGTCGATTGGGTACAAGCTCCAATACCATTTGTAACGACCCATTTTCCCAGCAAGATATTGTCTGCTCTGGGAATTGAGCCGTAGCCCAATATCCTCCTCGTACGGCTTTGTTTGGCGAGGACTTCCCAGTTGGTCACCCAACCTGGTACTACTCTCGCCGAACCACTTTTAACTTTGGAGTTCTTATGGGATCCGTTGTCAATTGTGCTCCAAAACGCGTCTTGCTATCTTGTGAGGGTCTCTTTACATATGTTTCATTTTCCCATACTTCCCCAAGCGATGTGGGATTGTCACGACCCCTTTTTTACCACCCGTCACCTTCCGGTTCGCTCGCGTGGACGTACTGCCATCTATGTTCCGGTTCCTGCAGCCATCGTACACATACTTACACATCTGGGTCAACACAATCACCCCTCCTCGGGGGCCCAACGTCCTCGTTGGTCACATTTCTGGTAGGGTACAAGCTCCGATACCATTTGTAACGACCCATTTTCCGAACAAGATATTGTCTACTCTGGGGATGGAGCCGTATCCCAATATCTTCCCCTCACGACTTTGTTTGGCGAGGACTTCCCAATCGGTCACCCAACCTGGTACTACTCTCGCCGAAGCACTTTTAACTTTGGAGTTCTTATGGGATCCGTTGTCAATTATGCTCCAAAACGCGTCTTGCAATCTTGGGAGG
Organism: Begonia masoniana; assembly: GCA_022432975.1. NCBI lineage: Eukaryota > Viridiplantae > Streptophyta > Magnoliopsida > Cucurbitales > Begoniaceae > Begonia > Begonia masoniana. Next base: position 15,840,968 of record CM039513.1, read on the forward strand.
GTCTCTTTACATATGTTTCATTTCCACATATTTTCCCAAGCGATGTGGGATTGTGACGACCCCTCACCTTCCGGTTCACCCGCACAGACGTACGGCCATCTGGGTTCCAGTTTGTGCAGCCATCATACACATACTTACACATCCGGGTCAACACAATCACCCCCCCTCGGGGGCCCAACAGCCTCGTTGGCCACATTTCCGGTTGGGTACAGGCTCCCGATATAACCCATTTTTCCAGCAAGATATTGTCCGCTCTAGGGATTGGGCCATAGCCCAATATCCTCCCCACACGGCTTTGTTTGGCGAGGACTTCCCAGTCGGTCACAAAACCTGGTACTACTCTCGCCGAAGCACTTTTAACTTCGAAGATCTTATGGGATCCGTTGTCAATTGTGCTCCAAAACGCGTCTTGCTATCTTGGGAGGGTCTCTTTACATATGTGTCATTTCCACATACTTCCCCAAGTGATGTGGGATTGTGACGACCCCCTTTTTACGACCCGTCACCTTCCGTTTCGCCCGCGCGGACGTACTGCCATCTGGGTTCCGGTTCGTGCAGCCATCGTACACATACTTACACATCCGGGTCATCACAAATACCTTCCCTCGGGGGGCCCAACGTCTTCGTTGTCCACATTTCTGGTTTGGTACAAGCTCCGATACCATTTGTAACGACCCATTTTCCCAGCAAGATATTATCCGCTCTGGGGATTGGGCCGTAGCCCAATATCCTCCCCTCACGGCTTTGTTTGGCGAGGACTTCCCAGTCGGTCACCCAACCTGGTACTATTCTCGTCGAATCACTTTTAACTTCGGATTTCTTATGGGATCCGTTGTCAATTATGCTCCAAAACGCGTCTTGCTATCTTGGGAGGGTCTCTTTACATATGTTTAATTTCCACATACTTCCCCAAGCGATGTGGGATTGTGACGACCTTTTTTTATGATCCGTCACCTTCCGGTTCGACCTCGCGGACTTACCGCCATCTGGGTTCCGGTTCGTGCAGCTGTCGTACACATCCTTACACATCCAGGTCATCACAATCACCCCCCCTCGGTGGCCTAACGACCTCGTTTGCCACATTTTCGGTTGGGTACAAGCTCCGATAACATTTGTAACGACCCATTTCCGAGCAAGATATTGTCAGTTCTGGGGATTGGGCCGTAGCCCAATATCCTCCCCTCACTGTTTTGTTTGGCGAGGACTTTCCAGTCGGTCATCCAACCTGGTACTATTCTCGCCGAAGCACTTTTAACTTCGAAGTTCTTATGGGATCCGTTGTCAATTGTGCTCCAAAACGCGTCTTGCTATCTTGGGAGGGTCTCTTTACATATGTGTCATTTCCACATACTTCCCCAAGTGATGTGGGATTGTGACGACCCCCTTTTTACGACCCGTCACCTTCCGTTTCGCCCGCGCGGACGTACTGCCATCCGGGTTCCGGTTCGTGCAGCCATCGTACACATACTTACACATCCGGGTCATCACAAATACCTTCCCTCGGGGGGCCCAACGTCTTCGTTGTCCACATTTCTGGTTTGGTACAAGCTCCGATACCATTTGTAACGACCCATTTTCCCAGCAAGATATTATCCGCTCTGGGGATTGGGCCGTAGCCCAATATCCTCCCCTCACGGCTTTGTTTGGCGAGGACTTCCCAGTCGGTCACCCAACCTGGTACTATTCTCGTCGAATCACTTTTAACTTCGGATTTCTTATGGGATCCGTTGTCAATTATGCTCCAAAACGCGTCTTGCTATCTTGGGAGGGTCTCTTTACATATGTTTAATTTCCACATACTTCCCCAAGCGATGTGGGATTGTGACGACCTTTTTTTATGATCCGTCACCTTCCGGTTCGACCTCGCGGACTTACCGCCATCTGGGTTCCGGTTCGTGCAGCTGTCGTACACATCCTTACACATCCAGGTCATCACAATCACCCCCCCTCGGTGGCCTAACGACCTCGTTTGCCACATTTTCGGTTGGGTACAAGCTCCGATAACATTTGTAACGACCCATTTCCGAGCAAGATATTGTCAGTTCTGGGGATTGGGCCGTAGCCCAATATCCTCCCCTCACTGTTTTGTTTGGCGAGGACTTTCCAGTCGGTCATCCAACCTGGTACTACTCTCGCCGAAGCACTTTTAACTTCGAAGTTCTTATGGGATCCGTTGTCAATTGTGCTCCAAAACGCGTCTTGCTATCTTGGGAGGGTCTCTTTACATATGTGTCATTTCCACATACTTCCCCAAGTGATGTGGGATTGTGACGACCCCCTTTTTACGACCCGTCACCTTCCGTTTCGCCCGCGCGGACGTACTGCCATCCGGGTTCCGGTTCGTGCAGCCATCGTACACATACTTACACATCCGGGTCATCACAAATACCTTCCCTCGGGGGGCCCAACGTCTCGTTGTCCACATTTCTGGTTTGGTACAAGCTCCGATACCATTTGTAACGACCCATTTTCCCAGCAAGATATTATCCGCTCTGGGGATTGGGCCGTAGCCCAATATCCTCCCCTCACGGCTTTGTTTGGCGAGGACTTCCCAGTCGGTCACCCAACCTGGTACTATTCTCGTCGAATCACTTTTAACTTCGGATTTCTTATGGGATCCGTTGTCAATTATGCTCCAAAACGCGTCTTGCTATCTTGGGAGGGTCTCTTTACATATGTTTAATTTCCACATACTTCCCCAAGCGATGTGGGATTGTGACGACCTTTTTTTATGATCCGTCACCTTCCGGTTCGACCTCGCGGACTTACCGCCATCTGGGTTCCGGTTCGTGCAGCTGTCGTACACATCCTTACACATCCAGGTCATCACAATCACCCCCCCTCGGTGGCCTAACGACCTCGTTTGCCACATTTTCGGTTGGGTACAAGCTCCGATAACATTTGTAACGACCCATTTCCGAGCAAGATATTGTCAGTTCTGGGGATTGGGCCGTAGCCCAATATCCTCCCCTCACTGTTTTGTTTGGCGAGGACTTTCCAGTCGGTCATCCAACCTGGTACTATTCTCGCCGAAGCACTTTTAACTTCGAAGTTCTTATGGGATCCGTTGTCAATTGTGCTCCAAAACGAGTCCTGCTATCATAGGAGGGTCTCTTTACATATGTTTCATTTCCACATACTTCTCTAAGCAATGTGAGATTGTGATGACCCCTTTTTACAACACGTCATCTTCCGGTTCGCCCGCGCAGACGTTCCCTCATCCGGGTTCCGGTTCGTGCAGCCGTTGTACACATACTTACACATTCAGGTCATCACAATCACCCCCCCTCGGGGGCCCAATGTCCTCGTTGGCCACATTTCTAGTTGGGTACAAGCTCCGATACCATTTGTAACGACCCATTTTCCCAGCAAGATATTGTCCGCTCTGGGGATTGGGCCGTAGCCCAATATTCTCCCCTCACGGCTTTGCTTGTAGAGGACTTCCCACTCGGTCACCCAACCTGGTACTACTCTCGCCGAAGCACTTTTAACTTCAGAGTTCTTATGGGATCTGTTGTCAATTAACTCCAAAACGCGTCTTCTTATCTTGGGAGGGTCTCTTTACATATGTTTCATTTCCACTACTTCCCCAAGCGATGTGGGATTGTGACGACCCTCTTTTTACGACCCGTCATCTTCCACTTCGCCCGTGCGGACGTACTGCCATCTGGGTTCCGGTTCGTGCAGCCATCGTACACATACTTACACATCCGGGTCATCACAATCACCATCCCTCGGGGGCCCAACGTCCTCGTTGGCGATATTTCCGGTTGGGTACAAGCTCCGATACCATTTGTAACGACCCATTTCCCAGCAAGATATTGTCCGCTCTGGGGATTGGGCCGTAGCCCAATATCATCCCCTCACTGCTTTGTTTGGCGAGGACTTTCCAGTCGGTCATCCAACCTGGTACTACTCTCGCCGAAGCACTTTTAACTACGGAGTTCTTATGGGATCCGTTGTCAATTATGCTCCAAAACACATCTTGCTATCTTGGGAGGGTCTCTTTACATATGTTTCATTTCCACATACTTTCCCAATGCAATGTGGGATTGTGACGATCCCCTTTTTACGATCCGTCATCTTCCGGTTCACCCGCGCAGACGTACCCTCTTCCAGGTTCCGGTTCGTGCAGCCATTGTACACATACTTACACATTCAGGTCATCACAATCACCCCCCCTCGGGGGCCCAACGTCCTCGTTGGCCACATTTTCGGTTGAGTACAAGCTCCGATACCATTTGTAACGACCCATTTTCCCAGCAAGATATTGTCTGCTCTGGGGATTCGACCGTAGCCCAATATTCTCCTCTCGCGGCTTTGTTTGGAGAGGACTTCCCAGTCGGTCACCCAACCTGGTACTACTCTCGCCGAAGCACTTTTAACTTCAGAGTTCTTATGGGATCTCTTATCAATTATGCTCCAAAACGCGTCTTGTTATCTTGGGAGAGTCTCTTTACATATGTTTCATTTCCACTTACTTCCCCAAGCGATGTGGGATTGTGACGACCCTCTTTTTACAACCTGTCACCTTCCAGTTCGCCAGCGCGGACGTACCGCCATCTGTGTTCCGGTTCGTGCAGCCATCGTACACATACTTACACATCCGGGTCATCACAATCACCCTCCCTCGAGGGCCCAACGTCCTTGTTGGCGACATTTCCGGTTGGGTACAAGCTCCGATACCATTTGTAACGACCCATTTTCCAGCAAGATATTGTCCGCTCTTGGGATTGGGCGTGTAACGACCCCATTAGGGCCGAGACTGATTCTTAATTTTCGTAAATCATTTACACTAAGTTTGTAACGACCCGGGGAGGACCGTCACGGAATCCTTGACTTTACTTAAACCTTGATTCGTAATTGGACTCTCCCTTTTTTTTTTTTGGAAACGTAACTTTAATGAAGTGCATAGCATCTGCCGGCGAGCAATGTGAGCACTTCAGCCAATCGCTAAACAACAAACTTAGAGTTTACATCATCCGGTTCATCACGTGAAACTCGCGTGACTCACTTATCATCGCATAACAGGAAACATCATCCGGTGAGCACGAGCTTAACGCATGCCCCTTTAAAACTCACTCGGTGGTGGACATCTACCGATGAACACGTGCAGCTCTCGTGTTCATTAAAACCTCATCCAGTAGCGGACATCTACCGGTGGACACGTGACTCTCTCGTGCTTCATTAAATTTACTCGTGTGATATGCTTCTTCCGGTAGAGAATTACACTGCCTCTACCGGTCACTAGGCGACAAAATAACATCTTTGTCTTCCGGTAGAGAATTATACCTCTACGGTCACTAGACGACCAAAATAGCGTTTTCTTCTTCGATGACGACAGCCGGAAGGCAACAATTTTCCTCTTCCGATGACGTCTGCTGGAAGACAAACCCATACAACTTCTATCACACTTCTCCTGCCGATGACGTCAGCCGGAAGACAACAATGTTTCCTCCAGCGTCCCTCGGCAGAAGACAAACCTGGCTGGCTTTTCTCAGACTTAGATTTTAGATAACATAAACTTCATAGCCTCAATCTTAATAACCAGGACTCAAGCAGAATGAACCATAAACTTACTAGAACTCATACAGCGAAAGACCTAATAATTCATCTCATATCCTCATAATTATCCTCAGACTCAGTACTCATACCAGACAAACTCAGAACTCAATATTCGAAAGTAAAGTCATCATACTTAGACTTCCATAATCATAAACATTGCTACTTAAACTTCAGAACTTATAAACATCCTTAAATCATAAAACGTTAACCAGGGTTACTCATTTGCCATCCAGCCACAGAACTGCCCCCCCCTGAACACCTCCCAGCAACCAAGCTTAAACATCTTCGTCTACATTGGAATCCTCACCTGAACCTTCTTCACCTACACCATAAGGTTTAACTATAAGCCTAATGCTTAGTAAGGAATGCATGCTGACAGATATACATGAGTATACAATTTAAAGAGACATAATTCATAAACCATTCTTCATTCATGTTCATCTTTATCATTTACATAACATGTATTAAGGCAGGGAACGAGGGAGGAAGACAGGGGTACATAGTCATTTGCCTATCGCGGCAGTCATACATAATCATTTGCCTATCGCGGCAACCATGATACATCACTCGGCCTCCCCAGTGGGAAAATTCGCGAGCCATACATATCATTACTCGGCCTCCACCAGTGGGAGATTTCGCGAGTCATACATATCATTACTCGGCCTCCACCAGTGGGAGAATTCGCGAGTCATACATAGCATAGTCTTTTCCCCGTTCTGCACTTAATCATGGTTACATTTACTTTTCATGTTCTCTACTTAATCATAAACGTGGGCATAATGCATAGACATGAGGTTCACAGAGAGAAGTCATACCATAAGGACAAGTAGAACATCCTGTAACTTTACATTTACTTACACAACTTCTTCATGTCGTGGAAATAACAAATCATAGTCAACAAGTTAACATTTCAGTGATTTCCTAATACCCTTGCGGTGTAGGGCCCTAGAGGCCAGAAATCTTAACACATTCACTTACCTGGATTCCTTAGCAATCCGAACTTCCTTTCTTTAACTTCTTCACCTAAAACATGTACATTACAGTAGTTAAAACAAAGTCCTAGTAGTCCTAATCATAAACCATCCTAGGATCTAATAGCTAAAGTCATTCCGATTCCTCTGTTTGACACACTGCAGTCTGAAATCCGAAACTAGGTGGACAGGTTTTACCATTGATTAAATCCGAGTTGGTTACTTAAATACTCAGAATCGATTCGGGATGACATTTCTACTCTCAGATTAAGAAAATCACAACCTGCTCGGCCACTGCTAAAAATCCGAACTCAGTGCCGAGCTGAAAACAGAGCTCTATTTACTAATGAATGACTACATTGTCCATTTCATACCTCGGGTGTGGATTTGCAGAGAAAAGCAAGCTCGAAACCGGTCGTCGGCAGAGGAAAGTTCTGGTAGCCGAGAGCAAGAACTTGGAAGAGAAGAAATCGCCGAGAGGGAATGTCGGCTACAGTGGCAATAAATGAGATTTAAGGTTTCCATTTCCTATTTATACTAAATCCATCGATTTTAATTTACAAAACTGCCACCCAACCTAGTTTTACTTAACTTGTAATAATTTGTCTTAACATTAAATTTTAAATCATAAGGTTAAATAAGAGGGTGACAATGAAAATGGTCAGAAAATCACCTGGCCGAAATGTCGGGTGTTACATCCACCCCTCCTTAAACAAAATTTTCGTCCTCGAAAATTGCTCAAGCAAATAACTTAGGATATTTGTCCAACATCTCCTGCTGTCTTTCCCATGTGGCTTCTTCAATGCCGTGATTTGTCCATAAAACTTTCACCAAAGGAATCTCTTTGTTTCTCAGAGTCTTGACTGCATATTCCAAAATCTGTATTGGTTTCTCTTCATACTCCAGTGTCGGCTCTAAACCAATATCCGATGGCTGGATGACCTGCATCGGATCACGCATACACTTCCTTAACATTGACACATGGAAGACATTATGAACTTTATCCAATGATGGAGGCAGTTGCAGTCTGTAAGCTGTACTTCCAACTTTTGCCAAGACAGGGAAGGGTCCAATAAATCTCGGATTAAGTTTTCCCTTCTTGCCAAATCTTAAGACTCCTTTAAATGGTGACACCTTTAAGAATACTTCATCTCCTACTGCAAACTCGAGTTCCCTTCTCCTTCGATCTGCATAACACTTCTGCCGGCTTTGTGCAGTCATCATTCTTTTCCGAATAGTTGCAATCTTATCTGACATTTGCTGCAGAATATCGAGTCCAAGAAGTTTTGTTTCCCCAACCTCGTCCCAGTAAAGAGGTGACCTACATTTCCTACCATACAGAGCTTCATATGGTGCCATACCGATGGTGGACTGATAACTGTTATTGTAGGAGAATTCAGCTAGCGGTAAATGTCTACTCCAAGTTGTCTGAAAGTCAAGTACACATGCTCTCAACATATCTTCGAGTATTTGAATCGTCCTTTCTGATTGGCCATCGGTCTGTGGGTGAAAAGCTGTGCTGAAAGATAACTTTGTACCTAATGTACCTTGCAAACTTTTCCAGAATCGAGAGGTGAACCTGGGGTCACGGTCAGAAACAATAGATACCGGGATCCCATGCAACCTAATAATTTCCTGAACATAAAGATCAGCAAATTGGTCCATCGTATAGGTGGTCCTTACAGGTAAGAAATGGGCTGATTTCGTCAGTCTATCCACCACAACCCAAATACAGTCATGTCCTTTTGTCGTCTTAGGTAGTCCTACAACGAAATCCATAGCTATGTGTTCCCACTTCCACTCGGGAATAGGCAACGGCTGAAGAGTACCTCCTGGACGCTGGTGCTCGGCCTTGACTTGTTGGCATACTAAACAGGACTCTACATACTTAGCAACATCCCTTTTTAGGTTAGGCCACCAGTACTGTAACTTCAGGTCTCGGTACATCTTGGTGCAGCCAGGATGTACAGAAAAGGAAGAGGAGTGCGCCTCAGCTAAGATCAACTTACGCAAACCCGCATCATTAGGAATGCACCACCGATTTCTAAACCTCAGGATCCCATCCTTTGAGAGACTGAACTCGGAGGTGGTGTCCTTCAACTTATCCATCATGTTGATATTTCCCACTGAATCCTTCTGTTGTGCATCCTTGATCTTTTCCAAAATTGTTGGTTGAATAGTTAACTCAGCGAGCAAAACTGATAACTCTGGAACTATCTCCAAGTCGAATTTCTGAACTTCTGTTCTTAAGGGTATAGACATGGTTGAAACCACGGGCTGCATTGTTGTTGACATCCTACTCAACGCATCAGCTACAGAGTTAGCCTTCCCGGGGTGATACTTGATCTCAAAATCGTAATCCTTGACATACTCCAACCAACGTCTCTGTCTCATGTTCAATTCTTTCTGTGTGAAGAGGTACTTTAGACTTTTATGGTCAGAAAACACCTCACATTGCTGTCCATATAAATAGTGCCTCCAAATCTTCAAGACAAAAACAACGGCAGCTAATTCTAGATCATGAGTGGGGTAATTTTGCTCGTAACTCTTTAGCTGCCTAGAAGCATACGCTATAACTTTACCCTCTTGCATCAGAACACAACCTAAACCGACTGTAGATGCATCACAGTAAACACTAAATTTTCCTTCTTCGGTTGGGAGGGTCAATACAGGGGCTGTTGTTAACTTCAGTTTTAACGTCTGGAAGCTGTCTTCACAGGCTTCAGTCCAAGAATACTTAATGTCCTTCTTTGTCAAACCTGTCAGGGGTTTAGCTATCATGGAAAATCCCTTGATGAACTTCCTGTAATAGCCTGCCAATCCAAGGAAGCTGCGGACTTCGCTGGCATTCTTAGGTTGAGGCCAATCCTTTACTGCCTGAATTTTGGTCGGGTCCACAGATATGCCATTAGCAGAAACTACATGGCCAAGGAAATTAACCTTATCTAACCAAAACTCACACTTAGACAGTTTGGCGTAAAGTTGATGCTCCTTCAATGTCGTCAAAACTACTTTCAAATGTTCTTCATGGTCAGCCACAGTTCGGGAATATATCAAGATATCATCTATGAATACAATCACAAACTTATCTAAATACTCGCGAAACACACGGTTCATTAAATCCATGAAGGCTGCAGGGGCGTTTGTCAATCCAAACGACATGACTAAGAATTCATAATGTCCATAGCGGGTTCTGAAGGCTGTCTTTGGTATATCTCCTTCTTTAACCTTCAGTTGGTAATAACCCGAACGTAAATCTATCTTTGAAAATACCTTAGCTCCTTGCAATTGGTCAAACAAATCGTCAATCCTAGGTAAGGGGTACCTATTCTTGATTGTCTACTTATTTAGTTCCCTGTAGTCTATGCACATTCTAAGAGAACCATCCTTCTTCCTTACAAATAAGACTGGTGCACCCCAAGGAGAACTGCTGGGGCGAATAAATCCCTTGTCAACCAATTCCTGCAGTTGAACCTTCAATTCTTTCAACTCAACAGGTGCCATACGGTAAGGGTTCTTAGATACAGGTGATGCCTCAGGGTATGTATCAATTACAAACTCTATTTCTCTATCAGGTGGTATACCCGGTAAGTCATCTAAGAATGCCTCGGGAAACTCCCGGACTATAGGAATGTCCTGTAGCTCAGTTTTATTCTTCACCCGATCATCTATAACACTAGCCAGGTAGCTCTCACAACCACATCTCAGCATTCGGTATATTTCTAGTGAGGATATAATTGGTATCTTACTTATTTTAGGAATAGCTTGGAAGGAATAATGATTACCATTTGGGGGTCTAAAATCAACTATTCCGGATCTACAACTTATCGTGGCATGATGTCTAAATAACCAATCCATTCCTAATATCACTTCATACCCTTTTATGTTAATGACAATTAATTCCGCATAGAGATTCTTATCCCCTAAGGACACGACGTCACCCTTAACAATCTGTTCCGAATGTAGGGACTTTCCTGATGGTAACATGACACTATATGACCTCTCAGCTGGTAAAGGTCCAATGTTATGTTTGCATACAAACAAGGTTGATATAAACGAGTGTGTGGCCCCTGTATCTATGAGTGTGTAAGCAGCAAAACCGCAGATCATGATAGTACCTGATATGACTGTGTGCTGAACAGCTCCCTCACCTTCCATCAACGTATAAACTCTGGGTACAACTCTTGCACGGTTCGGGTCTGGCGGCATGGGGCAGTCTCTGACTAGGTGTCCGGTCTTATCACACCTGAAACACCGGCCAGAAAGCAACTTGCACTCACCATGGTGGTTCTTCTGACATGTAGGGCACAGAGGTGCCAAGGGTCTCTTTCCTCTTCCCTGGTCATCATTCTGGTTGAGGGGCCTCTTTATCCCATGCTGCTGTTGCTGTGGTCCCCTGTTCTGTCGTGGCTGCCAACCTTTGTTCTGACGTGGTGGCGGCTGAGCGTCCTTCATGAGTTTCTTTGGCTGATCGCGCTGTGCGTATGCTGTCATTTCTGCCTCTTCCAGCTCCAAGGCCTTGGCCGTCACATCCCCATAAGGTACATTATGTATCCCAGCAGTCTTCACCTTCATGTACAGACTTGGCTTCAGTCCTTGAACAAACTGGTAAATCTTATCTTCCTCATCCTCAATCATACGGGGAGCAAACCGTGATAAAGCATCAAATTCACATATATAATCCGTCACAGAGCCAGTTTGTCGTAGATTCATGAACTCCTTCTTCTTGTTGGCCCGAACAGTCCTATTGAAGTACTTGTCAAAGAAGGCAGTCTTGAACATCCCCCAGGTCATAGCTTCGGCATTAGCGGTGCTCTGGATCGAGTCCCACCAATGCCTTGCACTTAACTCCAAATGAAAGACAGCATAGGTGACCTTATCCCCTTCGTCAACCTTTGCATACTTAAACATGTCTTCAATCTTTCGGATCCACTCCTCAGCATGAATAGGATCTGAAACATACCCATTAAACACCGGGGGTCGAAGCCGGTGAAAGCGCTCACCCCCATGATCATGAGTTGCGTTAGTACTGGAGTTGCCTTGTTCTTCCCTAGCTGTCATCAGTCGTTCTATCTGGTGAGATTGGCGCATGACCAACTCAGTCAACTGAGCAATAGCATTGCTATCTTCATTGCTCTCTCTCTGTTGACCTCTAACCATCTTGGGATTCCTAGACAAATCATTTCAGACATAATTTAACTTAATGACATACATGAAATCATAAACACTTACAGTTGCTGAGGTGTGCTCAAGTGACAGTCAGTGCTGGAAGGCAGTCTGCAGAATCGGTTTTAGAACCTGGTTTTGCTTTGATACCACAATTGTAACGACCCGGGGAGGACCGTCACGGAATCCTTGACTTTACTTAAACCTTGATTCGTAATTGGACTCTCCCTTTTTTTTTTTTGGAAACGTAACTTTAATGAAGTGCATAGCATCTGCCGGCGAGCCATGTGAGCACTTCAGCCAATCGCTAAACAACAAACTTAGAGTTTACATCATCCGGTTCATCACGTGAAACTCGCGTGACTCACTTATCATCGCCTAACAGGAAACATCATCCGGTGAGCACGAGCTTAACGCATGCCCCTTTAAAACTCACTCGGTGGTGGACATCTACCGATGAACACGTGCAGCTCTCGTGTTCATTAAAACCTCATCCGGTAGCGGACATCTACCGGTGGACACGTGACTCTCTCGTGCTTCATTAAATTTACTCGTGTGATATGCTTCTTCCGGTAGAGAATTACACTGCCTCTACCGGTCACTAGGCGACAAAATAACATCTTTGTCTTCCGGTAGAGAATTACACTACCTCTACCGGTCACTAGACGACAAAATAGCGTTTTCTTCTTCCGATGACGACAGCCGGAAGGAAACAATTTTCCTCTTCCGATGACGTCTGCTGGAAGACAAACCCATACAACTTCTATCACACTTCTCCTGCCGATGACGTCAGCCGGAAGACAACAATGTTTCCTCCAGCGTCCCTCGGCAGAAGACAAACCTGGCTTTTCTCAGACTTAGATTTTAGATAACATAAACTTCATAGCCTCAATCTTAATAACCAGGACTCAAGCAGAATGAACCATAAACTTACTAGAACTCATACAGCGAAAGACCTAATAATTCATCTCATATCCTCATAATTATCCTCAGACTCAGTACTCATACCAGACAAACTCAGAACTCAATATTCGAAAGTAAAGTCATCATACTTAGACTTCCATAATCATAAACATTGCTACTTAAACTTCAGAACTTATAAACATCCTTAAATCATAAAACGTTAACCAGGGTTACTCATTTGCCATCCAGCCACAGAACTGCCCCCCCCTGAACACCTCCCAGCAACCAAGCTTAAACATCTTCGTCTACATTGGAATCCTCACCTGAACCTTCTTCACCTACACCATAAGGTTTAACTATAAGCCTAATGCTTAGTAAGGAATGCATGCTGACAGATATACATGAGTATACAATTTAAAGAGACATAATTCATAAACCATTCTTCATTCATGTTCATCTTTATCATTTACATAACATGTATTAAGGCAGGGAACGAGGGAGGAAGACAGGGGTACATAGTCATTTGCCTATCGCGGCAGTCATACATAATCATTTGCCTTTCGCGGCAACCATGATACATCACTCGGCCTCCCCAGTGGGAAAATTCGCGAGCCATACATATCATTACTCGGCCTCCACCAGTGGGAGATTTCGCGAGTCATACATATCATTACTCGGCCTCCACCAGTGGGAGAATTCGCGAGTCATACATAGCATAGTCTTTTTCCCGTTCTGCACTTAATCATGGTTACATTTACTTTTCATGTTCTCTACTTAATCATAAACGTGGGCATAATGCATAGACATGAGGTTCACAGAGAGAAGTCATACCATAAGGACAAGTAGAACATCCTGTAACTTTACATTTACTTACACAACTTCTTCATGTCGTGGAAATAACAAATCATAGTCAACAAGTTAACATTTCAGTGATTTCCTAATACCCTTGCGGTGTAGGGCCCTAGAGGCCGGAAATCTTAACACATTCACTTACCTGGATTCCTTAGCAATCCGAACTTCCTTTCTTTAACTTCTTCACCTAAAACATGTACATTACAGTAGTTAAAACAAAGTCCTAGTAGTCCTAATCATAAACCATCCTAGGATCTAATAGCTAAAGTCATTCCGATTCCTCTGTTTGACACACTGCAGTCTGAAATCCGAAACTAGGTGGACAGGTTTTACCATTGATTAAATCCGAGTTGGTTACTTAAATACTCAGAATCGATTCGGGATGACATTTCTACTCTCAGATTAAGAAAATCACAACCTGCTCGGCCACTGCTAAAAATCCGAACTCAGTGCCGAGCTGAAAACAGAGCTCTATTTACTAATGAATGACTACATTGTCCATTTCATACCTCGGGTGTGGATTTGTAGAGAAAAGCAAGCTCGAAACCGGTCGTCGGCAGAGGAAAGTTCTGGTAGCCGAGAGCAAGAACTTGGAAGAGAAGAAATCGCCGAGAGGGAATGTCGGCTACAGTGGCAATAAATGAGATTTAAGGTTTCCATTTCCTATTTATACTAAATCCATCGATTTTAATTTACAAAACTGCCACCCAACCTAGTTTTACTTAATTTGTAATAATTTTTCTTAACATTAAATTTTAAATCATAAGGTTAAATAAGAGGGTGACAATGAAAATGGTCAGAAAATCACCTGGCCGAAATGTCGGGTGTTACAAAGTTTACCCTTTATATATTTTTTTTACGGTACTCAAGGATAATGCCATATCTGACAAAACTGAACCCTTCAAAAACTCGGCTCCCTCATAAGACTATCGACACAGTCAGTCACAGAGTCAATCGACATGACTCAGACATCGGTTCCATAACGTGTTCGGGTAGAAGGAAAGTGCCCTCAGACCACTTGACTTTATCGTTCGCGGGCTGCATGGATTTGCAGACATCTACCAATAGGAACACATTCCCCGCATGTCACGTGCACTCCGCGTGACTCAATAGACCTCGCCCAGTAGAAGACATCATCCGATGGACACGAGCGTTTCACGTGACTCATGGACATCGCCAGGTAGAAGACATCATCCGATGGACACGAGCGTTTCACGTGACTTATGGACATCGCCCGGTAGAAGACCTCTACCGATTACTAAACGACAAAGCATAATTACCCACAATCATCCGATCACAAAACGACAAGACTTAATGCTCACTTCTTCCGATAGCGTAAACATCTACATCTACCGGTTGACATGTGAATCACACGTGACATAATAATCATCATCCGATAGAAGACCTCTACCGGTGAGTAAGGAATTTCTAGCATCTGTCGATTGACATGTGCATCACACGTGACATATAATCATCATCCGATAGAAGACCTCTACCAGTGAGTAAGGAATTTCTAGCATCTGCCGATTGTAATAATCAGCATCTGCCGATTGACATGTAAATCACACGTGACATATAATCATCATCCGATAGAAGACCTCTACCGGTGAGTAAGGAATTTCTAGCATCTGCCGATTGTAATAATCAGCATCTGCCGATTGACATGTGCATCCTGACTTTTACAGACTTCGACTTGACTAAAATAAACTTGTACAGGTATAAATCATAGACTCATCCAAAATACGTGTAGCGGAAGATTTAATTAAAACAGGTCATTCTTCATTCTAATAATCATCTTCAACTTAGGAATTTAGTTCGACAATCCCAAAAATCCATCATAATAAGAAAATCTCATCCTACTTAAGGCATCAGTATTCATTATTCTTACTAACAACTTAGGAGCAGAAACCACGGGTCATACTCGCCTATCCAACCACAATCTGTCACTCTGAGCACCATCCAGCAACCAGTCCTAGACATCTTCTTTGGGTTTGAAATCCTCACCTAATAATTTGTCACCTACATTATAAGGTTTAAACTATAAGCCTAGTGCTTAGTAAGGAGTGCAATACTAACATGTATGCATGAATGCACAGTTGAAAAGAACACATTTACATAATCATTTCTCATTACATTCTTGTTCATGTTCTTGTTCATCGTTTACATCACGTTCTTGTTCATCGTTTACATCATGTTCTTGTTCATCGTTTATATCATGTGGATTAAGGGAGGATTTATGCCAAAAAGGGGGATTGACAGTGAAAGTGTACATAGTCCCTTGCGGGCCGTATTCATGGTCCTCTTTTTGGACAGTGACATACGCCAAACCGCCCCCAACCCTCTCTTAATCCTTGTTACATAAGTTTCATGTTCATATTTTGATCGTGAAGGAAAACACGCACTTAAAACATTTTCATATGCTTGAAAAGGAAAACAATCGTGAAGCATGAGTATGAGTACTCTCATTTCATCAGACTAAAAGGACAGCTCATTCATTCATCAAAAGATCATACTATCAACTCGAGTATCATAACGAAACAGACAATAGCCCAGATAACCTTTAAACATTATAGACATCATCTACCTAGTATCCTTGTGATGTAGGGCCTTAATAGCCGAGAATCTTACTCACTCACTTACCTTGTTTCCCTTAGCAACTTGAGTACTTCACCTCAGATTTTTCTTCACCTAAAACATTTCACATTACAGAGTTAAAACAAAGTCCTAAAAGTTCTAACCAGAAGTCATCATAGAATCTAACGTACATGTATTTCTAAGTTCTTTAGTCAAGCACCTTATGTGCGTAGATCAAGTTTCCAGAACCTAAAATGTCCTGATTCAACCTAGCAACTAAACACAGTCGGTTATCTTAATGTCCAGAATCGAATCGGAAATGCCATTACTAAACGCAGATTATAACTGTTACTACAATAACTCTGCCATTGAAGAATCCGAAACTTCAAGTTCTAGCTGAAAACAGAGCTCTAAGTAACTAACCAGCAGCTACATTGTCTAAGCCTTACCTAGAGTGTGGATTGTCGGGGTGGAGACTGAAGAGTCGGTCGCCGACGAAGGAGTTGCTGGCAAAGAGAAGGAGAGCTCTGGAGGTTGAGAAATCGCAGAAGGAAAGTGTCGGCTACAATGGGGTTTTAGTGAGGTTTAAGGATTTTCATTTTCTATTTATATCGATTGAAATCCATCTTATTTACAATTCTGCCATCACACAAATAAAATCAATTAAGCTTTGGCATTTAAATTCAAAATTGTAAAGGTTAATGGTGGAGGTGACAGTTAAAGCTGTTAAGAAAATACCTGGTCGAACATTGTCGGGTGTTACAGAGCCGTAGCCCAATATCGTCCACTCACGGCTTTATTTGGCGAGGACTTCCTAGTCGGTCACCCAACCTGGTACTACTCTTGCCGAAGCACTTTTAACTTCGGAGTTCTTATGGGATCCATTGTCAATTGTGCTCCAAAACGCGTCTTGCTATCTTGGGAGGGTCTCTTTACGTATGTTTCATTTCCACATACTTCCCCAAGCAATGTGGGATTGTGACAACCCCTTTTTTACCACCTTCACCTTCCGGTTCACCCGCGCGGACATACCACTATCCGGATTCCGGTTCGTGCAGCCATTGTACATATACCTACACATCCGGGTCATCACAATCACCCCTCCTCTGGGGCCCAATGTCCTCGTTGGCCACATTTCCGGTTGGGTACAAGCTCCGATACCATTTGTAACGACTCATTTTTCCAGGAAGATATTGTCCGCTCTGGGGATTGGGCCGTAGCCCAATATCCTCCCCTCACTGCTTTGTTTGGCGAGAACTTCCCAATCGATCACCCAACCTGGTACTACTCTCGCCGAAGCACTTTTAACTTCGGAGTTCTTATGGAATCCGTTGTCAATTGTGCTCCAAAACGCGTCTTGTTATCTTGGGAGGGTCTCTTTACATATGTTTCATTTCCACATACTTCCCCAAGCGATGTGCGATTGTGACGACCCCCTTTGTACGACCCGTCACCTTCCGGTTCGCCCGCAGGGACGTACCGCCATCTAGGTTCTGTTTCGTGCAGCCATTGTACACATACTTACACATCCGGGTCATCACAAAAATGGTTATATAAGCAATAAAGAACTTCAAATACTTGAAAAAAAATTGTCTACCACATCTTAAACATTAAGCTCTACCAAGTTATATCCACAATTTGTTTGGAAAAACAACACAAGATTTTGATATGAACTTCACCAATAATAGTGAGATCCAAAGAAAATAAAACAGATCGTTCTAAATTTATATTCGAAAGCAAATACAATATAACAGACCTCGAACTTTTATTTATAAAGAGATAAGAACCAAATGTATATTATTAATGAGAGATAAAAAAATCTTGACACATTATCTATAAAGAGATAAGAAGTACATGTATAAGAAATATTGTAGATGTCACACTCAAGAAAGATGAGAAGATTGTGAGTGATAAGTTTAGAGGGAGTATTCAAAATCTTCTTCAATATCTAAACTAAAACTGAAACTATTTGACAAAATAGTCAAACTCTAATTTTAATAGTCATCTCATTAACAACAAAACCGTAAATACGTCAAAGTCACAATTAGACATAATAACGTTAGTTTAAGACAACAGAAAATGTTAGAACTTCAAAAAACAAGTCAATGATGTGAGCCATGACACATCATCCTCTAAGGGTTGAAATGAGATTTGACCTCAAATTTGATTGGTCATTCCATTTGCACCATTGATGAAGGTGGCGATGTCATATAATTTGAATTGATGAGTAACCGGTTGTTTGATTGTTCTTGCCTGAAGGTAGTTAAGAAAATGTGAACTGAGTTCCATTTTGAAGAAGTTGACTTTATATATCTACGTCACAAGACTTTATTTTTATCCATGTTGTCTTTATTAGAAATACTTGGGACTTTGAACTCCTACAGTGTTTTGAAAAACTGTGTAACAAATAATATTCTACACATTTGTATCCTACTCGTGTATCAACACATTTGTTTTGCAAAAATCCACCACTCAGAAAAGAGATATGAAGTGTCACCCGACTCAAAGTTTTATGCCAGGACAAGGAGTGAAGCTTTCTAACCAATATGGTCAGACACATTTAGAATGAATAAAGTACCTTTCCATAGAGTGGTTGAATAAAAAGCAAATAATGAAAACACTTTTAAAATGAGCAAACAAATAATCAAAAATAAAAAGAGAGTTGGCTTGGAAAAGAGAAGATGAAATGTTAATCCATCAAAAAAATAAAAGACAAAAAATGAGAACCGTTAGGCTGTGACTAGCTCTCTAGGAGACAACAAGGACATTTAGTTCTTTAAAACAACAATATTGTTTTCCTTATATTCATTTAACGTTTGGTTTTGTATGTTGTGTTTTCTCTTGAGTTGAAGATCCATTTCGATGCAATAGGCATGATAAAAAAACTATTGCGCCAATGACTCTAATTGGCAAGAAAGTATGTGTTCACCATCTACAATCGATGAGTATGACTAGCACTCTCCTCAACATACCAATATTTTTTCCCTACTTGTTTTACTCTTATTGCTTCATACATTGGGTACAATATATATGCTAAGTTTGTGGGGTCTGACTTTATTTTTCACATGATCATCAACTGCAGTTCACATAATGCCTATTTGATCATACATGATTGTGATATGTTATTTATTTGCTAGTTTTTTAATCAACAAAAATAATAATAAATAAATTAAAAGAATTTTTAACTACTCGTATGATGTTGTTCTTGGTTAGATAGATTAAAGCTATGATAATACCTTGAGTTAGATTATTTGTAACTCAAAGTGATGAGATGATGTATACATGTAAGTTAAGTTTGTTTATTATTAGTACTTATTCACGAGTTTGCACTTACAACACATTGTCACAACTCAAAGGTGGACTTAACAAAAATGTTGGATCAAATGACTTAATTTCTCAAAGACTTGAATACAAAAGAAAGTCACGTCCCACACAAGATGAGATGAGTCTAGCTTCACATAGTGATTACGAAAATAATAGTGCGATAAATAAATTAAGTGTGCAACAAGTCAAAACCTTCAACACTACTCAAATAATCTTATACAGACCCAAATAGAATTAAGTTTTCACCAAGAAACTAAATAAGACACTCATCTAACTTTACCTACTAACTGCTCTTTTCCTTGCTTAAGAAGGAATGAGTCTTTGGAGCGAGTGACTAACTCAGTAGAAAACTTATACTAAATGCAATGCATGTAAAACTTGTTTTACCTTTCATGTCAAAATATAATTCAAAATATAGACATGTTTTCGAAAATGCTTTTGAAAGAAATTTTTTCCATCATTTTAAGAAATAGGCTCCACGAGTCATCGATTAGACGATATTAAAACATTGTTGTATACATAGACAACCAAATCAAAGTCAACCACCATCATACTTTTGTTGAAAATAAACCTGAGTGAAGAAGAATGATCACTCAAGGAGCCCTTTAGTAAATCGACAGAGAAAGTCGGCGATCCGAATATCCAATAACACCTCATGAGGCAGAAAGAAATGAAAATGAGGCAATCCGAAGATTCAACAACGTCACTCGGATGACTGACACACAACGTCAGGGACGACACTACCTTTGAATCATAATAAAAATTTACATTGATTAGGTTTAAGGATTCAAAACTGAAGGAGCATGTCATGATTGCCATGTTACCCATTTTTTGTAACGTACAAACCAAACAACTTCACGCAGTAGAAGATGTGTTAGAATAGTCTCGTGATGTTTTGACACCAAAACGGTTGAAAGCATCAAGATGATTTATTCTCAAGTATATGTCTAACAACAACAAACAAAATATCATATGTCAATAGTAAACATGTAAAATATATGTACATATACGTAAAACAGACATACTGGCAACCAGATCTTGTTAGGTTTTAATAGGTGACAACTCACCAAACTAAAGTTTTAGAAAACAATGATGCAATGCAATACAAAAAGTATAAAATCCTTACCTCGACGACGATTAGTCTTCTTACGACAAGAGCGATAACATGAGGTATGACTTGTAATCCACTAACTCATCATGACCTATCATAAACAATTACCATGAATATTCTTTTTGAAAACTAGAAAAATATGAATGAGTCATGTACCGGGTTAGGAATCAAACCTTAAGGAAGCTATAAAAGGTCGCAAACTTATTTTAAACAAAGCCATTAGGCTAATTCAGAGAGAACCTAGCCGCCTAGCTAGTTCGCAGTAGAATACTTGAATAAAAATCAAAGTCATAGCTCACATAAGAGCTCACACAAGATGACCCTAGGTCCACATAGTGATTATGAAAGTGCGATAAATAAATTAGAAGTGCAACAAGTCAAAACTTTCAACATCACTCAAATTATTTTATACAGACCCAAATAGAATTAAGTTCTCACCAAGAAACTAAGTATGACGCTCATTGAACCTCAGCTACTAACTGCTCTTTTTCTTGCATGTGAAGGAATAAATCATTGGGGTGAGTGACTAATTTAGTAAGAAACTTATACTAAATTCAATTCATGTAAAACTTGTTTTATCGTTCATCTCAAACCATAATTCAAAGTATCATACAGGCTCCGTGAGCCACTGATTAGGCAATAATAAATATTGTTGTATACATAGAGAATCATATCAAAGTCGATCACCATCATACTTTTTTGCTAAAACAAATCTCAGTGAAGAAAGATGGTCACTCAAGGACTCATTCGGTACACATTAAGAGAAAGGATGTGATCTGAAGATCCAACAACACCTCATAAATGAGAAAGAAATGAAAATGACGGCGATTTAAAGCTTCAGCAGCGTCTCCAAGGTGGCTGACAAACAACGTCAGCAATGACACCACCCTTGAATCATAATCAACAAATATACACTGATTAAGTTTAAGTACTCGAAACCCAAGTAACACATCATCATCGCCCTATTAACCATTTTCGTAACGTATAAATAAACATCTTCACGTAGGAGAAGATGTGCTAGAATACCCTCTTTATGTTTTGACACAAACTGTAAAAAGCATAAAGGAGATCTCTAGTATATGTTTAACAACAATAAATGAAATAGCATGCGTTAATGGTAAACATGTAAAACATATGTATATATACATAAAAATAGGCGTGCTGGCAACCAGACACTGTCATGTTTTTAATAGGTGACAACTCACCAAATAATTTTTAGAAAACAATGATGCAACGGAATGCAAAAAGTATAAAACCCTTACCTCAATGATGATTGGTCTTCTTACGGACCATAACAAAACCTCAGGTACTGGCTCGTAATCTACAAATTGGTAAGAACCAATCATAAATCAATACTATAAATATCTTTTTTAAAAACTAGAAAACTATGAATAAGTTCTATACCAGGTTAGGAACCAAAACCGAAAGGAAGCTATAAATAAACGGTCGTGAACTTATCTTAAACAAAGCCAAAGGCCCATTCAAACCTTGTGGGGTCGTTAGCTCAATGTTATCTAGGCATGGGTTGACTAGACTGGTGGACTCTTTTGGCATGGATTGACACATTCAGGCAAGGATCGACTCTTATCCCTTTCGAGTTTCACATGGGTCGACCAGACCGATCAAACCTTTAGGGCAAGGGTCAACACCTTGACCAAATTGTCGACCCTTGTTGATCTTGGATTTTGGCAGACAACCAAAATGATGACCCTTCAAGGTGTCGACTGACCTCCCAAGTGGTCCATACTTGACGGAATCTGTTTCGAGATTTTTAAATTCTTATGAATTTATAACGCCCCGAATTTAATAAACCCAGTTTGCTACTCATAAAACTGAACCGAACTATGACATTTAAAGAAAATTTTTAAAACTTCACTCAACGATCAAATTTGACCTTATAAAAAGAACGTCAAAACTTGCAGTGGAAAAACTATTTGTATAAACAACATTTATATACTAATTAAAATATTAGAGACAATTGGTTGAAATGAAACAAAAAATACAAAACAGAACACATCCAACGCTGAAAAGTCCCAACGGTAGTAATAGAGACAGAATAGTCTCGGCGGTAGAAGTAGAGACAGAATACGTCTTCTGCTACCGACATCCACCGCTCACATCTATCGCTCGCACCTACCTAAACGACATCTGCCTTTCGACATCTGCCGAAAGACACGTCGACTACTCTCATCTACCGCTCAACAGTAACGCTCAACCTCCACCAATAGACAACATCTACCGATAGACAACTTCTACCGATCGATAACATCTACCGGTAAACAGTAACACTCAACATCCCTCGATAGACAACATTTACCGATAGACAACTCCTACCGATAGATAACATCTACCGGTAAACAGTAACACTCAACCTCCACCGATAGACAACATAACAGCGTATCAACCATTTACACTCAAATCAAAGAACAATTCCGACTGCAAGAAGAACTTGTAAATTTTACTGAAATCATTCAAAACAACCTGACCCAGTGAAATGTTTGGAAACCAGTAAGAATCATAGTTAGAACTAACAATGTATCATTATCCGAGAAATCTCAAAATATATCAGAAATACTAAAAACTACCACAATCCTTAAAATACTCAGCACACTTCGACAATCATCAACTCATTTAGACTTCACATACAGACATTAGTCAAACTGCCTCATTAGAGTACCAAACCGCGGCATAGATGTGCCCCATCAACTTCACCTATCCCTATGTAAACTCAGAGAAATCACCTATTGTAACCTCAGCACCTACATCACAAAACTCATCTATTAGTCTCATGCTAAAACATGCATACAGGTAGTTAAAACAAAGTCCTAGTAGTCCTAATCATAAACCATCCTAGGATCTAATAGCTAAAGTCATTCCGATTCCTCTGTTTGACACACTGCAGTCTGAAATCCGAAACTAGGTGGACAGGTTTTACCATTGATTAAATCCGAGTTGGTTACTTAAATACTCAGAATCGATTCGGGATGACATTTCTACTCTCAGATTAAGAAAATCACAACCTGCTCGGCCACTGCTAAAAATCCGAACTCAGTGCCGAGCTGAAAACAGAGCTCTATTTACTAATGAATGACTACATTGTCCATTTCATACCTCGGGTGTGGATTTGTAGAGAAAAGCAAGCTCGAAACCGGTCGTCGGCAGAGGAAAGTTCTGGTAGCCGAGAGCAAGAACTTGGAAGAGAAGAAATCACCGAGAGGGAATGTCGGCTACAGTGGCAATAAATGAGATTTAAGGTTTCCATTTCCTATTTATACTAAATCCATCGATTTTAATTTACAAAACTGCCACCCAACCTAGTTTTACTTAATTTGTAATAATTTTTCTTAACATTAAATTTTAAATCATAAGGTTAAATAAGAGGGTGACAATGAAAATGGTCAGAAAATCACCTGGCCGAAATGTCGGGTGTTACAAAGTTTACCCTTTATATATTTTTTTTACGGTACTCAAGGATAATGCCATATCTGACAAAACTGAACCCTTCAAAAACTCGGCTCCCTCATAAGACTATCGACACAGTCAGTCACAGAGTCAATCGACATGACTCAGACATCGGTTCCATAACGTGTTCGGGTAGAAGGAAAGTGCCCTCAGACACTTGACTTTATCGTTCGCGGGCTGCATGGATTTGCAGACATCTACCAATAGGAACACATTCCCCGCATGTCACGTGCACTCCGCGTGACTCAATAGACCTCGCCCAGTAGAAGACATCATCCGATGGACACGAGCGTTTCACGTGACTCATGGACATCGCCAGGTAGAAGACATCATCCGATGGACACGAGCGTTTCACGTGACTTATGGACATCGCCCGGTAGAAGACCCTCTACCGATTACTAACGACAAAGCATAATTACCCACAATCATCCGATCACAAAACGACAAGACTTAATGCTCACTCTTCCGATAGCGTAAACATCTACATCTACCGGTTGACTTGAATCACACGTGACATAATAATCATCATCCGATAGAAGACCTCTACCGGTGAGTAAGGAATTTCTAGCATCTGTCTGATTGACATGTGCATCACACGTGACATATAATCATCATCCGATAGAAGACCTCTACCAGTGAGTAAGGAATTTCTAGCATCTGCCGATTGTAATAATCAGCATCTGCCGATTGACATGTAAATCACACGTGACATATAATCATCATCCGATAGAAGACCTCTACCGGTGAGTAAGGAATTTCTAGCATCTGCCGATTGTAATAATCAGCATCTGCCGATTGACATGTGCATCCTGACTTTACAGACTTCGACTTGACTAAATAAACTTGTACAGGTATAAATCATAGACTCATCCAAAATACGTGTAGCGGAAGATTTAATTAAAACAGGTCATTCTTCATTCTAATAATCATCTTCAACTTAGGAATTTAGTTCGACAATCCCAAAAATCCATCATAATAAGAAAATCTCATCCTACTTAAGGCATCAGTATTCATTATTCTTACTAACAACTTAGGAGCAGAAACCACGGGTCATACTCGCCTATCCAACCACAATCTGTCACTCTGAGCACCATCCAGCAACCAGTCCTAGACATCTTCTTTGGGTTTGAAATCCTCACCTAATAATTCGTCACCTACATTATAAGGTTTAAACTATAAGCCTAGTGCTTAGTAAGGAGTGCAATACTAACATGTATGCATGAATGCACAGTTGAAAAGAACACGTTTACATAATCATTTCTCATTACATTCTTGTTCATGTTCTTGTTCATCGTTTACATCACGTTCTTGTTCATCGTTTACATCATGTTCTTGTTCATCGTTTATATCATGTGGATTAAGGGAGGATTTATGCCAAAAAGGGGGATTGACAGTGAAAGTGTACATAGTCCCTTGCGGGCCGTATTCATGGTCCTCTTTTTGGACAGTGACATACGCCAAACCGCCCCCAACCCTCTCTTAATCCTTGTTACATAAGTTTCATGTTCATATTTTGATCGTGAAGGAAAACATGCACTTAAAACATTTTCATATGCTTGAAAAGGAAAACAATCGTGAAGCATGAGTATGAGTACTCTCATTTCATCAGACTAAAAGGACAGCTCATTCATTCATCAAAAGATCATACTATCAACTCGAGTATCATAACGAAACAGACAATAGCCCAGATAACCTTTAAACATTATAGACATCATCTACCTAGTATCCTTGTGATGTAGGGCCTTAATAGCCGAGAATCTTACTCACTCACTTACCTTGTTTCCCTTAGCAACTTGAGTACTTCACCTCAGATTTTTCTTCACCTAAAACATTTCACATTACAGAGTTAAAACAAAGTCCTAAAAGTTCTAACCAGAAGTCATCATAGAATCTAACGTACATGTATTTCTAAGTTCTTTAGTCAAGCACCTTATGTGCGTAGATCAAGTTTCCAGAACCTAAAATGTCCTGATTCAACCTAGCAACTAAACACAGTCGGTTATCTTAATGTCCAGAATCGAATCGGAAATGCCATTACTAAACGCAGATTATAACTGTTACTACAATAACTCTGCCATTGAAGAATCCGAAACTTCAAGTTCTAGCTGAAAACAGAGCTCTAAGTAACTAACCAGCAGCTACATTGTCTAAGCCTTACCTAGAGTGTGGATTGTCGGGGTGGAGACTGAAGAGTCGGTCGCCGACGAAGGAGTTGCTGGCAAAGAGAAGGAGAGCTCTGGAGGTTGAGAAATCGCAGAAGGAAAGTGTCGGCTACAATGGGGTTTTAGTGAGGTTTAAGGATTTTCATTTTCTATTTATATCGATTGAAATCCATCTTATTTACAATTCTGCCATCACACAAATAAAATCAATTAAGCTTTGGCATTTAAATTCAAAATTGTAAAGGTTAATGGTGGAGGTGACAGTTAAAGCTGTTAAGAAAATACCTGGTCGAACATTGTCGGGTGTTACAGAGCCGTAGCCCAATATCGTCCACTCACGGCTTTATTTGGCGAGGACTTCCTAGTCGGTCACCCAACCTGGTACTACTCTTGCCGAAGCACTTTTAACTTCGGAGTTCTTATGGGATCCATTTTCAATTGTGCTCCAAAACGCGTCTTGCTATCTTGGGAGGGTCTCTTTACGTATGTTTCATTTCCACATACTTCCCCAAGCAATGTGGGATTGTGACAACCCCTTTTTTACCACCTTCACCTTCCGGTTCACCCGCGCGGACATACCACTATCCGGATTCCGGTTCGTGCAGCCATTGTACATATACCTACACATCCGGGTCATCACAATCACCCCTCCTCTGGGGCCCAATGTCCTCGTTGGCCACATTTCCGGTTGGGTACAAGCTCCGATACCATTTGTAACGACTCATTTTTCCAGGAAGATATTGTCCGCTCTGGGGATTGGGCCGTAGCCCAATATCCTCCCCTCACTGCTTTGTTTGGCGAGAACTTCCCAATCGATCACCCAACCTGGTACTACTCTCGCCGAAGCACTTTTAACTTCGGAGTTCTTATGGAATCCGTTGTCAATTGTGCTCCAAAACGCGTCTTGTTATCTTGGGAGGGTCTCTTTACATATGTTTCATTTCCACATACTTCCCCAAGCGATGTGCGATTGTGACGACCCCCTTTGTACGACCCGTCACCTTCCGGTTCGCCCGCAGGGACGTACCGCCATCTAGGTTCTGTTTCGTGCAGCCATTGTACACATACTTACACATCCGGGTCATCACAAAAATGGTTATATAAGCAATAAAGAACTTCAAATACTTGAAAAAAATTGTCTACCACATCTTAAACATTAAGCTCTACCAAGTTATATCCACAATTTGTTTGGAAAAACAACACAAGATTTTGATATGAACTTCACCAATAATAGTGAGATCCAAAGAAAATAAAACAGATCGTTCTAAATTTATATTCGAAAGCAAATACAATATAACAGACCTCGAACTTTTATTTATAAAGAGATAAGAACCAAATGTATATTATTAATGAGAGATAAAAAAATCTTGACACATTATCTATAAAGAGATAAGAACTACATGTATAAGAAATATTGTAGATGTCACACTCAAGAAAGATGAGAAGATTGTGAGTGATAAGTTTAGAGGGAGTATTCAAAATCTTCTTCAATATCTAAACTAAAACTGAAACTATTTGACAAAATAGTCAAACTCTAATTTTAATAGTCATCTCATTAACAACAAAACCGTAAATACGTCAAAGTCACAATTAGACATAATAACGTTAGTTTAAGACAACAGAAAATGTTAGAACTTCAAAAAACAAGTCAATGATGTGAGCCATGACACATCATCCTCTAAGGGTTGAAATGAGATTTGACCTCAAATTTGATTGGTCATTCCATTTGCACCATTGATGAAGGTGGCGATGTCATATAATTTGAATTGATGAGTAACCGGTTGTTTGATTGTTCTTGCCTGAAGGTAGTTAAGAAAATGTGAACTGAGTTCCATTTTGAAGAAGTTGACTTTATATATCTACGTCACAAGACTTTATTTTTATCCATGTTGTCTTTATTAGAAATACTTGGGACTTTGAACTCCTACAGTGTTTTGAAAAACTGTGTAACAAATAATATTCTACACATTTGTATCCTACTCGTGTATCAACACATTTGTTTTGCAAAAATCCACCACTCAGAAAAGAGATATGAAGTGTCACCCGACTCAAAGTTTTATGCCAGGACAAGGAGTGAAGCTTTCTAACCAATATGGTCAGACACATTTAGAATGAATAAAGTACCTTTCCATAGAGTGGTTGAATAAAAAGCAAATAATGAAAACACTTTTAAAATGAGCAAACAAATAATCAAAAATAAAAAGAGAGTTGGCTTGGAAAAGAGAAGATGAAATGTTAATCCATCAAAAAAATAAAAGACAAAAAATGAGAACCGTTAGGCTGTGACTAGCTCTCTAGGAGACAACAAGGACATTTAGTTCTTTAAAACAACAATATTGTTTTCCTTATATTCATTTAACGTTTGGTTTTGTATGTTGTGTTTTCTCTTGAGTTGAAGATCCATTTCGATGCAATAGGCATGATAAAAAAACTATTGCGCCAATGACTCTAATTGGCAAGAAAGTATGTGTTCACCATCTACAATCGATGAGTATGACTAGCACTCTCCTCAACATACCAATATTTTTTCCCTACTTGTTTTACTCTTATTGCTTCATACATTGGGTACAATATATATGCTAAGTTTGTGGGGTCTGACTTTATTTTTCACATGATCATCAACTGCAGTTCACATAATGCCTATTTGATCATACATGATTGTGATATGTTATTTATTTGCTAGTTTTTTAATCAACAAAAATAATAATAAATAAATTAAAAGAATTTTTAACTACTCGTATGATGTTGTTCTTGGTTAGATAGATTAAAGCTATGATAATACCTTGAGTTAGATTATTTGTAACTCAAAGTGATGAGATGATGTATACATGTAAGTTAAGTTTGTTTATTATTAGTACTTATTCACGAGTTTGCACTTACAACACATTGTCACAACTCAAAGGTGGACTTAACAAAAATGTTGGATCAAATGACTTAATTTCTCAAAGACTTGAATACAAAAGAAAGTCACGTCCCACACAAGATGAGATGAGTCTAGCTTCACATAGTGATTACGAAAATAATAGTGCGATAAATAAATTAAGTGTGCAACAAGTCAAAACCTTCAACACTACTCAAATAATCTTATACAGACCCAAATAGAATTAAGTTTTCACCAAGAAACTAAATAAGACACTCATCTAACTTTACCTACTAACTGCTCTTTTCCTTGCTTAAGAAGGAATGAGTCTTTGGAGCGAGTGACTAACTCAGTAGAAAACTTATACTAAATGCAATGCATGTAAAACTTGTTTTACCTTTCATGTCAAAATATAATTCAAAATATAGACATGTTTTCGAAAATGCTTTTGAAAGAAATTTTTTCCATCATTTTAAGAAATAGGCTCCACGAGTCATCGATTAGACGATATTAAAACATTGTTGTATACATAGACAACCAAATCAAAGTCAACCACCATCATACTTTTTGTTGAAAATAAACCTGAGTGAAGAAGAATGATCACTCAAGGAGCCCTTTAGTAAATCGACAGAGAAAGTCGGCGATCCGAATATCCAATAACACCTCATGAGGCAGAAAGAAATGAAAATGAGGCAATCCGAAGATTCAACAACGTCACTCGGATGACTGACACACAACGTCAGGGACGACACTACCTTTGAATCATAATAAAAATTTACATTGATTAGGTTTAAGGATTCAAAACTGAAGGAGCATGTCATGATTGCCATGTTACCCATTTTTTGTAACGTACAAACCAAACAACTTCACGCAGTAGAAGATGTGTTAGAATAGTCTCGTGATGTTTTGACACCAAAACGGTTGAAAGCATCAAGATGATTTATTCTCAAGTATATGTCTAACAACAACAAACAAAATATCATATGTCAATAGTAAACATGTAAAATATATGTACATATACGTAAAAACAGACATACTGGCAACCAGATCTTGTTAGGTTTTTAATAGGTGACAACTCACCAAACTAAAGTTTTAGAAAACAATGATGCAATGCAATACAAAAAGTATAAAATCCTTACCTCGACGACGATTAGTCTTCTTACGACAAGAGCGATAACATGAGGTATGACTTGTAATCCACTAACTCATCATGACCTATCATAAACAATTACCATGAATATTCTTTTTGAAAACTAGAAAAATATGAATGAGTCATGTACCGGGTTAGGAATCAAACCTTAAGGAAGCTATAAAAGGTCGCAAACTTATTTTAAACAAAGCCATTAGGCTAATTCAGAGAGAACCTAGCCGCCTAGCTAGTTCGCAGTAGAATACTTGAATAAAAATCAAAGTCATAGCTCACATAAGAGCTCACACAAGATGACCCTAGGTCCACATAGTGATTATGAAAGTGCGATAAATAAATTAGAAGTGCAACAAGTCAAAACTTTCAACATCACTCAAATTATTTTATACAGACCCAAATAGAATTAAGTTCTCACCAAGAAACTAAGTATGACGCTCATTGAACCTCAGCTACTAACTGCTCTTTTTCTTGCATGTGAAGGAATAAATCATTGGGGTGAGTGACTAATTTAGTAAGAAACTTATACTAAATTCAATTCATGTAAAACTTGTTTTATCGTTCATCTCAAACCATAATTCAAAGTATCATACAGGCTCCGTGAGCCACTGATTAGGCAATAATAAATATTGTTGTATACATAGAGAATCATATCAAAGTCGATCACCATCATACTTTTTTGCTAAAACAAATCTCAGTGAAGAAAGATGGTCACTCAAGGACTCATTCGGTACACATTAAGAGAAAGGATGTGATCTGAAGATCCAACAACACCTCATAAATGAGAAAGAAATGAAAATGACGGCGATTTAAAGCTTCAGCAGCGTCTCCAAGGTGGCTGACAAACAACGTCAGCAATGACACCACCCTTGAATCATAATCAACAAATATACACTGATTAAGTTTAAGTACTCGAAACCCAAGTAACACATCATCATCGCCCTATTAACCATTTTCGTAACGTATAAATAAAACATCTTCACGTAGGAGAAGATGTGCTAGAATACCCTCTTTATGTTTTGACACAAACTGTAAAAAGCATAAAGGAGATCTCTAGTATATGTTTAACAACAATAAATGAAATAGCATGCGTTAATGGTAAACATGTAAAACATATGTATATATACATAAAAATAGGCGTGCTGGCAACCAGACACTGTCATGTTTTTAATAGGTGACAACTCACCAAATAATTTTTAGAAAACAATGATGCAACGGAATGCAAAAAGTATAAAACCCTTACCTCAATGATGATTGGTCTTCTTACGGACCATAACAAAACCTCAGGTACTGGCTCGTAATCTACAAATTGGTAAGAACCAATCATAAATCAATACTATAAATATCTTTTTTAAAAACTAGAAAACTATGAATAAGTTCTATACCAGGTTAGGAACCAAAACCGAAAGGAAGCTATAAATAAACGGTCGTGAACTTATCTTAAACAAAGCCAAAGGCCCATTCAAACCTTGTGGGGTCGTTAGCTCAATGTTATCTAGGCATGGGTTGACTAGACTGGTGGACTCTTTTGGCATGGATTGACACATTCAGGCAAGGATCGACTCTTATCCCTTTCGAGTTTCACATGGGTCGACCAGACCGATCAAACCTTTAGGGCAAGGGTCAACACCTTGACCAAATTGTCGACCCTTGTTGATCTTGGATTTTGGCAGACAACCAAAATGATGACCCTTCAAGGTGTCGACTGACCTCCCAAGTGGTCCATACTTGACGGAATCTGTTTCGAGATTTTTAAATTCTTATGAATTTATAACGCCCCGAATTTAATAAACCCAGTTTGCTACTCATAAAACTGAACCGAACTATGACATTTAAAGAAAATTTTTAAAACTTCACTCAACGATCAAATTTGACCTTATAAAAAGAACGTCAAAACTTGCAGTGGAAAAACTATTTGTATAAAACAACATTTATATACTAATTAAAATATTAGAGACAATTGGTTGAAATGAAACAAAAAATACAAAACAGAACACATCCAACGCTGAAAAGTCCCAACGGTAGTAATAGAGACAGAATAGTCTCGGCGGTAGAAGTAGAGACAGAATACGTCTTCTGCTACCGACATCCACCGCTCACATCTATCGCTCGCACCTACCTAAACGACATCTGCCTTTCGACATCTGCCGAAAGACACGTCGACTACTCTCATCTACCGCTCAACAGTAACGCTCAACCTCCACCAATAGACAACATCTACCGATAGACAACTTCTACCGATCGATAACATCTACCGGTAAACAGTAACACTCAACATCCCTCGATAGACAACATTTACCGATAGACAACTCCTACCGATAGATAACATCTACCGGTAAACAGTAACACTCAACCTCCACCGATAGACAACATAACAGCGTATCAACCATTTACACTCAAATCAAAGAACAATTCCGACTGCAAGAAGAACTTGTAAATTTTACTGAAATCATTCAAAACAACCTGACCCAGTGAAATGTTTGGAAACCAGTAAGAATCATAGTTAGAACTAACAATGTATCATTATCCGAGAAATCTCAAAATATATCAGAAATACTAAAAACTACCACAATCCTTAAAATACTCAGCACACTTCGACAATCATCAACTCATTTAGACTTCACATACAGACATTAGTCAAACTGCCTCATTAGAGTACCAAACCGCGGCATAGATGTGCCCCATCAACTTCACCTATCCCTATGTAAACTCAGAGAAATCACCTATTGTAACCTCAGCACCTACATCACAAAACTCATCTATTAGTCTAATGCTAAATAAGTAGAGTAAAATGAAATGAAGTACTGAAACATAAAACTTAATCATGCAGTTTCTACTTTCACAACTCAGTTGTAATCGTTTTATGTTGATCTCTCTGTACAATGGGAGGTGGATCAATTTCCCAAGGTCTACATCCTCTACTCGATTAAGGGGCAGATTAGTTCCCTTAATAGCTGATCTGATCCCTTCTTCGATGGGAAGTGGATCAATTTTTCCAAAGTCTGCATCCTCTAGCTCGATTAAGGGGCAGATTAGTTTCCTTAATAGTTTGTCTGTTACAACCTGTTCATGCCTTACCATGGCATTACATGTAAATTCATTTTCGTACTCATTTAATAGAACATGATGCATGACATACTGGAAACATTCAAGCATGCATAAACCTACTGTTTTGTGATGTAGACCCGAAGGCACACATATACTCAACTTACCTGGTTTTCTGGAAAAGTTTGGTTTCAAACTACTTCGGGTTTTGCTCAACTTGAAACAGTAGACAGAGTATTAGTTAGATTTTTGCTAAACTTCATTCTAAACTATTCAAAAATCTAAGGAAACTAGTTGGAAGCTCAGTTCCTCAAGCATTCCCGATTCATCACCAAAACTCGAACTCAGCTCTTACTCACGGCATTCCTAAAACACTCATTCTACCGTAAACCAATAATCAAATGCATATCCTATATTCATCCTAAATCATCAGCAAGAAGAAATCAAGGAAGAACTCACCTAAGTTGAAGAAGATTCGGAGAGAAAAGTCGCTAGAGAAGTCGGCTGAGCTGAGCTGAAAGAGGAAAGTGAAGAAACAGTGGCGGCTATCCTTCACTAAACCCTCCATTTAAAACACATGCTACACAATTACACTTATGTCATTGACTAAAAAACTTTAACCTATTTAAGAAACCAATCAAAATCTCTTAATTCAATAAAATAAAAGCCACGTACTGGTTGCTACAATATATCCTCCTTAAATGAATTTTGTCCTCAAAATTCAGTGCTTAAATAACTCAGGATATCGGCTCATCATGTCTTGCTGGCTTTCCCAAGTTGCCTTCTCAACATTCTGATTACGCCATAACACCTTCACTAACTTAACTTCCTTGTTACGTAGCACTTTGGTTGCATAGTCCAGAATTTTCACTGGTTTCTCTTCATAGGTAAGGGTAGGATGAACTTCAATGTCCTGCTGTTCTGTAACGACCCCGGCCAGGAGCCGTCACGTATTCATATTCTTTCATTTACCGTTTGCCTGACTTTTACTATTATTACATTCACTTACTATCTCACAACAGACTTTCACATTATACATATATTTTTTTTTTATTTTCTAAACTGGTAATAGAGACGCAGAACCATTAAGGAAAACGAACCCTCTCGTGCTCGACTTCCCACACCTCGTCGGCTCAAACTTTCACAGAGTCGAGCGACTAGACTCGGTCATTGGTTTCCTGACAATTCCGGGAAAAGAGGAGATGCCTCAATTCTCTTAACATAATACCACTCGGGTTTGCATGGGTTGCATGCGTTGACAACCCTCAGAAATTTAGTCTTCCGGTCATCACGTGCATACGCGTTGACTCGCTTAACATCGCCTAAAGGAGACATCTTCCGGTGGACACGTAGGTCTCACGTGCTAAATTAACACATCATCGGTCGCTAATCGACAAAACACATTTTTCGTTCTTCCGGTGACGTCATCCGGAAGACTTAAACCATCATCAACTATTCCCTTCGGCATCTGCCGATGACGTCAGCCGGAAAGACTAAACCATCAAACTCTACCATTCGGCATCTACCGATGACGTCAGCCGGAAGACTAAACCATCAAACTCTAACATCGGCATCTGCCGATGACGTCAGCGGAAAGACTAAACCGTCAAACAATTAACCTTCGGCATCTTTGCCGATGACGTCAGCCGGACCATCAAACTCTAACATTCGGCATCTGCCGATGACGTCAGCCGGAAGACTAAACCATCAAACTCTAACATTCGGCATCTGCCGATGACGTCAGCCGGAAGACTAAACCATCAAACTCTAACATTCGGCATCTGCCGATGACGTCAGCCGGAAGACTAAACCATCAAACTCTAACATTCGGCATCTGCCGATGACGTCAGCCGGAAGACTAAACCATCAAACTCTAACATTCGGCATCTGCCGATGACGTCAGCCGGAAGACTAAACCATCAAACTCTAACATTCGGCATCTGCCGATGACGTCAGCCGGAAGACTAAACCATCAAACTCTAACATTCGGCATCTGCCGATGACGTCAGCCGGAAGACTAAACCATCAAACTCTAACATTCGGCATCTGCCGATGACGTCAGCCGGAAGACTAAACCGTCAAACAATTAACCTTCGGCATCTGCCGATGACGTCAGCCGGAAGACTAAACCATCAAACTCTAACATTCGGCATCTGCCGATGACGTCAGCCGGAAGACTAAACCGTCAAACAATTAACCTTCGGCATCTGCCGATGACGTCAGCCGGAAGACTAAACCATCAAACTCTAACATTCGGCATCTGCCGATGACGTCAGCCGGAAGACTAAACCATCAAACTCTAACATTCGGCATCTGCCGATGACGTCAGCCGGAAGACTAAACCATCAAACTCTAACATTCGGCATCTACCGATGACGTCAGCCGGAAGACTAAACCATCAAACTCTAACATTCGGCATCTGCCGATGACGTCAGCCGGAAGACTAAACCGTCAAACAATTAACCTTCGGCATCTGCCGATGACGTCAGCCGGAAGACTAAACCATCAAACTCTAACATTCGGCATCTGCCGATGACGTCAGCCGGAAGACTAAACCATCAAACTCTAACATTCGGCATCTGCCGATGACGTCAGCCGGAAGACTAAACCATCAAACTCTAACATTCGGCATCTGCCGATGACGTCAGCCAAGATTGCCTCATCCAGCTTCCGTCTTACGGTAGAGAACACTAAATCATCAAAGGACTCCTTTCAACTGGAAGAAAACACAACTCATCCAAACACATATAGTGGAAGACTTAAGCAACAGATCATTCATAAATCTACATAATCATTCCCTGACTCAGTGATCCACTAGATAGTTTCAAGCTCAACGTTTTAAAATAATCTCATCCTACTTAAACTACCATATCCTTTAACATACTGTAACATAAGAGTTTAAACCAGGGGTCATAAATCGCCTCTCCAGTCCCGCACTGTCACCTTGAGCATCCTCCAGCAACCAGCCTTAAGCATCCTCTTTGAACATAACATCCTCACCTGAACCTTCTTCACCTACACCATAAGGTTTAACTATAAGCCTAATGCTTAGTAAGGAATGCATGCTGACAGATATACATGAGTACACAATTTAAAGGGACATAATTCATAAACCATTCTTCATTTATGTTCATCTTTATCATTTACATAACATGTATTAAGGCAGGGAACGAGGGAGGAAGACAGGGGTACATAGTCATTTGCCTATCGCGGCAGTCATACATAATCATTTGCCTATCGCGGCAATCATGATACATCACTCGGCCTCCCCAGTGGGAGAATTCGCGAGCCATACATATCATTACTCGGCCTCCACCAGTGGGAGATTTCGCGAGTCATACATATCATTAACTCGGCCTCCACCAGTGGGAGAATTCGCGAGTCATACATAATATAGTCTTTTCCCCGTTCTGCACTTAATCATGGTTACATTTACTTTTCATGTTCTCTACTTAATCATAAACGTGGGCATGATGCATAGACATGAGGTTCATAGAGAAAAGTCATACCATAAGGACAAGTAGAACATCCTGTAACTTTACATTTACTTACATAACTTCTTCATATCGTGGAAATAACAAGTCATAGTCAATAAGCTAACATCTCAGTGATTCCCTAATACCCTTGCGGTGTAGGGCCCTAGTGGCCGGAAATCTTAATACATTCACTTACCTGGATTCCTTAGCAATCCGAACTTCCTCTCTTTAACTTCTTCACCTAAAACATGTACATTACAGTAGTTAAAACAAAGTCCTAGTAGTCCTAATCATAAACCACCCTAGGATCTATTAGCTAAAGTCATTCCGATTCCTCTGTTTGACACACTGCAGTCTGAAATCCGAAACTAGGTGGACAGGTTTTTCCATTGATTAAATCCGAGTTGGTTACTTAAAATGCTCAGAATTGATTCGGGATGACATTTCTACTCTCAGATTAAGAAAATCACAAACTGCTCGGCCGCTGCTAAAAATCCGAACTCAGTGCCGAGCTGAGAACAGAGCTCTATTTACTAATGAATGACTACATTGTCCATTTCATACCTCGGGTGTGGATTTGCAGAGAAAAGCAAGCTCGAAACCGGTCGTCGGCAGAGGAAAGTTCTGGTAGCCGAGAGCAAGAACTTGGGAGAGAAGAAATCGCCGAGAGGGAATGTCGGCTACAGTGGCAATAAATGAGATTTAAGGTTTCCATTTCCTATTTATACTAAATCCATCGATTCTAATTACAAAACTGCCACCTAACCTAGTTTTACTCAACTTGTAATAAATTTGTCTTAACATTAAATTTAAATCATAACGGTTAAATAAGAGGGTGACAATGAAAATGGTCAGAAAATCACCTGGCCGAAATGTCGGGTGTTACATGTTCCACAACCTGAGTTGGATTCCGCATACATTTCTTCAGCATAGAAACATGGAACACATTGTAAATTCCCTCCATAGAGGCTGGTAACTGCAATTGATAAGCTGTCTTCCCAATCCTCTTCAAGATCGAGAAAGGTCCGATGTATCTGAGATTTAACTTACCTCTCTTCCCAAACTTTACAACTCCTTTGAACGGTGAAACTTTAAGAAACACTTCATCACCAACTTCAAACTCTAAATCTCTACGTCTTCTATCGGCATAGCTTTTCTGCTGGCTTTGAGCTGTCAAGATCCGCTGTCGGATAAGAGCAATCTTCTCCACTGTCTGTTGCACAATGTCAGGACCAATCAATCGTGCTTCTCCAACTTCATCCCAGTACAATGGAGATCTGCACCTTCGTCCATATAATGCCTTGTATGGTGCCATGCCTATTGTTGCCTGAAAACTGTTGTTATAAGAGAACTCCACCAGTGATAAATACTTACTCCAAGAACCTTGAAATTCTACTACACATGCACGAAGCATATCCTCCAACGTTTGAATAGTCCTCTCGGATTGTCCATCAGTTTGAGGGTGAAAAGCTGTACTAAAGTTGAACTGTATACCCATAGCCTTATGTAAACTCTTCCAAAACTTAGATGTAAATCTAGAATCTCGATCTGAAACTATAGTGATTGGAACCCCATGCAATCTAACAATCTCATGCACATACAATTTAGCGAGTTGATCCATCGGGTATGTCACCTTCATGGACAGGAAATGAGCAGATTTGGTTAGACGATCAACTATCACCCAAATTGCATCATGACCCCTTGCTGTTCTAGGTAATCCTACAACAAAGTCCATTGTATTTGTTCTCATTTCCATTCGGGAACTGGTAAAGGTTGCAAGGTTCCTGCAGGTCTTTGATGTTCAGCTTTAATCTGTTGACAAATCAAACACGATCCAATGTATTCTGCCACACTTCTTTTCATATTTGGCCACCAATAGTGTTGTTTAAGATCTCTATACATTTTTGTACTTCTAAGATGAATAGATAACCTAGAAGAATGAGCTTCCGAAAGGATCTCATTTTGAAGTTCATCATTTATCGGAACAAACCATCTATTTCGAAACTTGAGAATTTCATCCATAGAATAGTTGAAATCTGACTTATCAGAAGAATCCATGCTTAACTTGTACTTATTGCATTCAGCATCATTTACCTGGACTTCCTTTATTCTCTCCAAAATAGTAGGCCTTAAGGATATAGCAGAAAGCATGGCTGACACGCTGGACACGGCTTCCAGATTGAATCTATGGAATTCTGATTCTAAGGCTAACGGTATGTCAATAATTATTGCCGAGACTGATGTTGTCACTCTACTCAATGCATCAGCCACTACATTCGCCTTGCTAGGGTGGTATTTGATCTCAAAATCATAGTCCTTGACAAACTCCAACCACCGACGTTGTGTAATATCCGGTTTGTACGGACCTTTTATTATATTATTATTATTATTATTATTGGCGTTTTTGTATCTATGTCAAATCAGGTCCGTTTTACAAAAAGAAAGCGTCATTACGATTCTAACGAATAATAAGAATTTTAAGGAATTTACGGGAATTTTCAGAGATCAAACGCTATATTCCGAGTAAATACACTTTTCGTAGCGTAAAAGACGTTCTCGTAAAAATAGAAAACGAGGTCCGAATCGCGAACGGACAGTTTTAATAAATCCCTGGCAATGAATAAAAGTTATTGGCAAAATATGGAACTTTCGAGAATCTGAATAGTTGGACGATTAACGAACCGAAAGACGAAATCAATATAAAAACTAAAGAAGGGCAAAATCATCATTTGAGCATTTAATTGTTATTATTTAAATAAGGCAAAAAGCCTTAATCGATTTCATTAACTGAAATCGATTTCCAGAGACTCCCTCCCTCACGATCCCTCTCTGCCAGCCGAGGGTTTCCGACGAATCCGACCTCCGATCTCCTCCGTTTCTCTTCCGTTCCTCGTCATTTCTTCTCCTCTCGCAACCCTCGGTATGTAGCTTCGGTCTCTGAGCATTTATTTTGAGTTTCGGTCCGATTAGGGTTAGGGTTTTCAGTTAGGGTTTTGATAAAAATGTCGAATTAGGTCTCGTAATTAATAGGTTAGCCGTAATTAAGTATATGTTGAACATATTGGACGTTATTGGACGAAGAAAAGTCAATTTGCGAAAAAGTTATAAATTGGTAAAATGTCGAGTTTTTAGAAAAAACTCGTAATTAGAGATTTCGGATTATAAAGCTTTAATTGACGTTCGCAATACTCTAAATAGCTAAGTGGAGAATTTAGGAGAATTCGTTAGTTAAGGATTTTTGTAATTTGGACGTTTATAAGTTAAATTGGGTTTAACGACAAATATCGTGTTTTACCTCAGACACGCGACTCCAGTGGACGAAGCTTGAGATCCAGCGCACTCAAGGTAAGTTCTCGTGACTTGCTTGACCGAAAGGTCTACACCATACCTCGTTGTCGTATCAAGGATCCTTGAGGGTTCCTTGTTTTACGTTGTTTAGGTTGGGTAGCTAGGTTATGTTGTATTGTCTGGTTAATAGGTATGTTGTTTGTTTACTTTCCGCTGCTATGAACTGTTCATGCATCACGGTTTTTGAAAGTCATGAAAAGGAATTTCTGCACGTGTTTTTAAGAAAAGGAACGTATATCTGAAATGGAATCTGTAACGAAATCTGAATGAATAAACGTAATCTGTCTGTATCTGGTCACGCGGGATGGGGCTTAGGCACGGCTGTGCGTGTTGCAAGCGTGTACCCCCCCTCTCTAGGTGGAAAGGGTAGTCCGACCGCTGGATGGGCCCTCTCCGCTTAGTGGGTAGAGGTTTCGGTGACAATTCTGTCTGTCTGTGACGTAATGAATCTGTAATCTGTAATTCTGTATCTGTAATCTGAATCTGAGCATGATTTCTGAATGGCATACGCACGCATGCATCTGCATTTACGTAGCTTACTGAGATTTCAATATCTCATATGTGTCTGTATGGTGTAGGTGATCTGCTAGGTGACGTAGATCCAGGTGAGGACGACGTTCCTCCTCCTGATGTCGGAGGCAGTTGATGGATGATGCTCGTGGGAGTGCGCTGAGTAGTCGAGGCGCGATACGACCCGTGGGGATGTATGTATGGACTCTGGGGTTTTTTTTTGGGATGTGTTGATCTGATAACTGTATAGAATATTTAGGTTGTTTAGATCTGGATAGGGGTTAGATAACGTTTTGGTAATTGTATGTAAAACGTTTTGGTTTAAACTGTATGATGAACGTTATAAAATGTTTTGGTTTATAACCGTTATTTAAACGTTAAACGTTATAGAAATTCTGGAACTGTTTGGTTGTTTTAATTAAGTGTTATGAATTGTTTTTAGGTTGATACGGATAGCTCGGTTTTAGAGCTATCCACGCAGTTGGACTTCGCCAAGTCCGCCGTAATACGCTTGAGTTTAGAATACGTTTGAGTGGGATTGAAGTTATGAGTTGGTTGATAATGTTGACGATTGTAATGAAGGAAATGTGAAAATGTCGAAGGAAAAGTGAAGTGTATTGCTCTCTGGAATCGGATTCCAGAGAGCTGAGATTGTGTTCTGCTCTCTGGAATTCCAGAGAGCTAAGTATTGAACAAAAACCGAACGAAAACAGAAGGAAGAAACAAGGGAGAAGTCTGGTCGCTTGGGCGATCGCTGCATAATGTGTGCAGCGATCGATCTCTGCAGCAAGCAGAGATCGATCGCTGCTCTGCTTGCTGCGTTGGCAGCCATATGCGGCGATCGGTCTCTGCCTGGTCAATGCATGGCATCGATCAGGCGCTGCTATGCACAGCGCCCGATCGCTGCTACATTTCTGAGGGCAGATTTCCGATTCTGCCCTCCCCTTTTCTGAATGATTTTAAATGTTTTTAATTAATGTTTTTAAGTTTTTTTTTAATTGTTTTATAGTTTGTTTTAAATGCTTTTAAGGTTCAAATTTAATTCCGATTTCAGTTCTGTTTTCAACTTCAGTTTTTATTCCGCACAAAGTTTTATTTAAAGCATAGAAAAGTAAAAAGTATAAAATGAAAAATTTATTACGGAAATACGGGTACGGAATTAGGGGTGTTACACGTTGCCTCATGTTTAGCTCTTTCTGTGTGAAAATATATTTTAGACTTTTATGATCTAAGAATATTTCACAAGATTGTCTATACAAGTAATGCCTCCAAATCTTCAACGCAAAAACTACTGCAGCTAATTCCAAATTATGTGTAGGGTAATTCTTCTCATGTGTTTTCAGCTGTCTAGAAGCATAAGCTATTACCTTTCCATCCTACATCAAGACACAACCAAGACCAACTTTGGAAGCATCATAATAAATGCTAAACTTTCCATTCTCAACAGGGAGTGTTAATATTGAGGCATTGGTCAGCCTCTGTTTCAATGTCTGAAAACTAAACTCACATTCATCAGTCCACATGTACTTCACGTTTTTCCTTGTTAACCGAGTAAGGGGTGTGGCAATCTTCGAGAATCTTTCAATAAACTTCCTGTAATATCCTGCTAATCCAAGGAAGCTCCGAATATCTGTAGCATTCTTCGGTTAGGGCCACTCCTTAACTGCTTGAACCTTGGCTAGATCGACAGATATTCCATCTCTCGAGATCACGTGACCAAGAAAGTGAACTCTGTCCAACCAAAACTCACACTTGGAAAACTTGGCATAAAGTTGATGTTGCCTTAGTACTCCCAATACCAAGGTCAGGTGCCTTGCATGCTCATCTTTAGTACGTGAATAGATTAAGATATCATCAATAAACACTATGACAAATTTATCTAAGT
Source organism: Begonia masoniana (assembly GCA_022432975.1). NCBI lineage: Eukaryota > Viridiplantae > Streptophyta > Magnoliopsida > Cucurbitales > Begoniaceae > Begonia > Begonia masoniana. The sequence continues at coordinate 15,883,326 of CM039513.1, forward strand.
ATTCGTGAAACACTCTATTCATGAGATCCATGAAAGCTGCCGGCGCATTTGTCAGTCCAAAAGACATAACCAAAAACTCATAATGTCCATACCTTGTGCGAAAGGCTGTCTTAGGGATATCTTCATATTTGACTTTCAATTGGTAATAACTGGACCTAAGGTCAATCTTAGAGAAGACTCATGCACCATTAAGTTGGTCGAATAGATCATCAATCCTTGGTAATGGATATTTGTTCTTGATAGTTAATTTGTTCAATTCCCGATAATCAACACACATGCGCAATGATCCATCCTTTTTCTTAACAAAAAGAACAGGTGCACCCCATGGTGAATAACTCGGGCGTATGAACCCTTTCTCCAACAATTCCTCCAACCGTGTCTTTAGTTCTCTAAGTTTTGTTGGTGCCAATCTATAAGGATTTTTAGATACAGGCTCTGCGCCTGGGTAAACATCTACAACAAACTTTATTTTTCTATCTGGTGGCAAGCCAGGAAGGTCATCTAGGAATACTTCCAGGAAGTCTTGGACAACTAAGACATTTTGAGGACTTGTTTTTCCTACAACCTGTGTGTCTATAGCACTCGCCAAAAAGCATAAGTACTCCCCACATGGAGAAGGTCTAGCATTGATAGGGGCAATAACAGACATTTTCTTACACTTTTTCAAAGCTTGGAAGGTATGTTTCATACCACCAGGGGGTTGAAAACTAACTATTCCAGTTCTACAATCGATTGTGGCATAATGCTTAAACAACCAGTCAATTCCTAGGATTACATCAAATCCCATTATCTCCATGATAATGAGATCGACATGTAGATTCATGTTTCCCACTAACACCACACTATCAAGAATCACTCGGCTAGAGTGCATGCATTCTCTAGAGGGTAACGTGACATTAAACACATGTTCAGATGGCGTAGGTCGTACATCTAACTTAGCGGCAAATGCAGACGCTATAAATGAATGTGTTGCACCAGAATCTATTAAAGTAGAAGCATGTATAGAGTTGATCAATATGATACCTGACACTACAGCGGGCTGTTCTTCATCACCCGACTCCATCATTGAGAATATCCTCGGCTTTATCTTAGCAGGGCCACTCTTTAAAGCTGGACAGTCTCTGTTAATATGGCCGACTTTGTTACAATGGAAGCATCAAATGACTCTGGGCTTTGGGCAATTCTTGAATGTGTGTCCAACTTCTTCACAGTTGTAACACTTTCCTGAGCCAATTCTCACTCTCCCGGGTGATTTTTCAAACATTTTCGACATTGGGGAAACTTCCCAGTATTCTGTACCTTCATTCCTGTTCCTTGGCTACCCTGGCCTTCATTGGACCTCTTCATCCCTCTCTGTTGGTGTAGCTGAATGAACTTTCGTGGGGCTTCCTTTGGTCCAGCACACTTCATTTCTGCTTCTTCCACTTCCAATGCCGTGGACACGACTTCTCCGTAAGACAAACCTTTAATACCCGAAAACTTGACCCCTCTGTAAATTTCTGGTTTCAGTCCATGCATAAATTGAAACACCTTATCCTCATTTCTATGAACAAAATTTTCAGCAAACCTGGACAGGGACTCAAACTGTCTATTGTACTCAGACACGAACCCCGTTTGCTTTAAGTTTAGAAACTCCACCTTCTTTGCGGTCTGGACGGTGCTGTTAAAGTATTTCTCATAGAAAATTTCCTTGAATTGTGACCAAGACATAGCCAGAACATCAGTGGTGGTCTCCATTGTTTCCCACCAAATTAGAGCATCCCCAGCCAAATGGAATGTTGCCAAGGTGAATTTGTCTCCTTCTCCAACGTTGACACATCTGAACATACTCTCAATCTTCCTAAGCCATCCCTCAGCAACAATCGGATTGGATGACTGTCCATCAAATGTGGGCGGTTGCAATCTTCGGAATCTGTCTCCTGCTTGCTCATTGTTGGAATACAAGTTGGCACTCCCTTGCACATCTCGGTTCAAAAGTAGTCCCAGTTGTTCAGACTGCTGACGTATTAAAGCTGTCAGGTCCCTAACCACACTAGGATCCTCCTCAGTTCTCAAATTTGGCATCTCTCTCGGTACTCTTGGTCTTCCTGGTCGTCTAGCCATTTTGCTATATTCCTGGACAAGGTTAATTACTCTCATAAATATCTAATAACTAAGGTCAATATAAACACTTATAGTTGTTGGAGTACTTCCATGCGACGATCGGTACTGATGAGTGATTTTTTGAACGGTTTAACAAAATGTCTCTGATACCATGATGTAACGCCCCGAATTTAATAAACCCGGTTTGCTACTTATAAAACTGAACCGAACCGTGACATTTAGAGAAAATTTTTAAAACTTCACTCAATGATCAAATTTGACCTTATAAAAAGAACGTCAAAACTTGCAGCGGAAAAACCATTTGTATAGAACAACATTTATATACTAATTAAAATATTAGAGACAATTGGTTGAAAGGAAACAAAAAATACAAAACAGAACACATCCACCGCTGAAAAGTCCCACTGGTAGTAATAGAGACAAAATAGTCTCGGCGGTAGAAGTAGAGACAGAATACGTCTTCTGCTACCGACATCCACCGCTCACATCTACCGCTCGCACCTATCTAAACGACATCTGTCTTTCGACATCTGCCAAACGACACGTTGACTACTCTCATCTTCTGCTCAACAGTAACGCTCAAACTCCACCGATAGACAACATTTACCGATAGACAACTTCTACCGATCGATAACATCTACCGGTAAACAGTAACACTCAACATCCCCCGATAGACAATATCTACCGATAGACATCATCTATCGATAGACAACTCCTACCGATCGATAACATCTACCGGTAAACAGTAACACTCAACCTCCACTGATAGACAACATAACAGCGTATCAACCATTTATACTCAAATCAAAGAACAACTCCGACTGCTAGAAGAACTTGTAAATTTTACTGAAATCATTCCAAACAACCTGACCCAGTGAAATGTCTGGAAACCAGTAAGAATCACAGTTAGAACTAACAACGTATTATTATCCTAGAAATCTCAAAATGTATCAGAAATACTAAAAACTACCACAATCCTTAAAATTCTCAGCACACTTCGACAATCATCAACTCATTTAGACTTCATATACAGACATTAATCAAACCGCCTCATCAAAGTACCAAACCGCGGCATAGATGTGCCCCATCAACTTCACCTATCCCTCTGTAAACTAAGAGAAATCACCTGTTGTAACCTCGGCACCTACATCACTTATCTATTAGTCTAATGCTAAATAAGTAGAGTAAAATGAAATGAAGTACTGAAACATAAAACTTAATCAACCAGTTTCTACTTTCACAACTCAGTTGTAATCGTTTTATGTTGATCTCTCTGTACAATGAGAGGTGGATCAATTTCCCAAGGTCTACATCCTCTACTCGATTAAGAGGCGGATTAGTTCCCTTAATAGCTGATCTGATCCCTTCTTCGATGGGAAGTTGATCAATTTTTCCAAAGTCTGCATCCTCTACTCGATTAAGGGGCGGATTAGTTTCCTTAATAGTTTGTCTGTTACAACCTGTTCATGCCTTACCATGGTATTACATGTAAATTCATTTTCGTACTCATTTAATAGAACATGATGCATGACATACTGGAAACATTCAAGCATGCATAAACCTACTGTTTTGTGATGTAGACCCGAAGGCACACACATACTCCACTTACCTGGTTTCCTGGAAAAGCTTGGTTTCAAACTACTTCGGGTTTTGCTCAACCTAAAACTGCAGATAGAGTATTAGTTAGATCTTTGCTAAACTTCATTCTAAACTATTCAGAAATCTAAGGAAACTAGTTGGAAGCTCAGTTCCTCGAGCATTCCCGATTCATCATCAAAACCCGAACTCAGCTCTCACTCACGGCATTCCTAAAACACTCATTCTACCGTAAACCAATAATCAAATGCATATCCTATATTCATCCTAAATCATCAGCAAAAAGAAATCAAGGAAGAACTCACCTAAGTTGAAGAAGATTCGGAGAGAGAAGTCGCTAGAGAAGTCGGCTGAGCTGAGCTGGGCTGAGTTGAGCTGAGGAAAGTGAAGAAACAGTGGCGGCTATCCTTCACTAAACCCTCCATTTAAAACACATGCTACACAATTACACTTATGCCCTTGACTAACAAACTTTAACCTATTTAAGCAACCAATCAAAATTACTTAATTTAATAAAATAAAAGCCACGTACCAGTTGCTACAGAATTACCTAGTTCGTCAACCTTTAGATCCTCGAGTTGGTCTTTGCATCAGCTTTTGATAATTATATTAATTAGGATCTGTTAATGAAAAACTCACACCTAACGCAAGTCCACGTGTCACTAACAAAGTAATAAGAAGAAGTACGAGTCGAACCCACGAGGATAAAATTAATCGAATTATATTGCATAAAACAATCCGAGATGTAACAATAACATATTTGATTTTTAAAGGAAATATAAAATAACAAACCAAATTAAAATTGAGTTGGTTTTGATATTAAGAATATTAGTCAGGGTTGATTTTCTTGTTACCTAAGGTTCACTACCAAAGTCACAGATTGCTATAACAAATTGTTCGAACAACAAGAATTTAATAAATACCAAGGTTCTTTCGAATTGCTTGGTGGTTCGATTTAATCTCTCTTCAATTTATAGACCGAGAAAGATTAATTCAAACCTAAATGATGTTCTATTATCAATGTCACACAAATTGAACGTTAACAACTTAGTAAAATTCATATTCGTATAATTTATCATGTTATTTCAGAATTCTTTTCTATTTCTCAATACGACAAGGACATGTATAATCAAAATTTTTCGTCGACATCGGTTGAATTAAACCATAATAATCATAATAAACTATTCAAACAAAAACAAACAATCTTGGCAAGCAACAAAATTATTATAACAAGTAATTTCTTCCATAACCAAAAAGAGTTCTTAGCTCATAGTCATAAAATTATTAAAAACAATTGTATAAAAAATATTCATAACATAAATGATCAAAAGTTAGAGAAATCTATAGAATATGGGAAGAGATTCGAAGGCAGCAGCCCTTCTCCTTGGGATCTTCTTCTCCCAGTTGAAAACTCTTCCATTCTCTTCCTCGCACCTGCCTCCTTTTCTTTCACCTTAATCTTCTATTTTATTCCCTCCCATTTTTCCTTCCTTGAATCTTGAGATTTTTCTCTTTTTGTTGCCTTAATCCCCGATATTCCCTGTTGGATATCAATTTAAATTCTTCAATGAGATCTTTTTGCTCCATCTTCTCAATTTTCATTTGTATAATCTAGCTTACATCCTCTACATAGTTTTAAACAATTATTTTAGTGCTAATAATTTGATATTCATGAAAATATACATAAAATCGTTTAATCCTTTGAAACAGATAATACTATAACAACATGTAGCAATTCATATAATTTTGACATAAATAAATCAACATTCACTCAAATCAAGTAATTTTCATATATCAATATTAACCTAAAATAACTCTTTTTCAAGAGTTATCAGAATATTGTCTACAGATCTTAGAGTTAAGTCCCAAAATATACATTTTGACAGATATAATTTCTGGTGTCGTAATGCAATATAAATAAATCTTAGTTCAACATCTCCAATCACAACTCATACGTCTCGATTCGTGACTCCAACATATAAAGCTGTAGTCCTAGTTATATAATATTATTTTTTTTAAAAGATAGTTTTGGTGGCATGACCACATTAAGAATATCATATCACATTACCAATTATACAATGGTCAACCTAGACCAAATATCAACTCTACATTGACCAATCGATTGATGAAATAAAGCTTGCAAGTCATCCCTCCATTCAAAATTATGTTCAGTCTTGATTGAAGAACAACCCAGATCATAATCTATAATTAAAATAATAAGAATTAAAAATCGAGTTCATAATCTATTGTTAAAATAATAAAAATTTGATTTATGATCATGTTAGTCTAGGCCTCAAAAAGTTTAGAGTTTGATAAAAAATATCTATCTTCACATGTTCTGAGCAAGCACGTTGAATTGAGTGGCGTACAACAATAATAATTAAATTTGTTCTCATATTATAATTAAATCCCAAGGTAGTTTTTAAAGTCAAAGTCATTTGATTTTTCCTTCTTCTGGTTACTATGAAAAAGGTTTTTCTATTGGACTAAGATTAAGCCAACTATGATTAGAGAGCAGTCGACTTTGACTTATGGTTTCAAGAAAATATAATTGAGATCCACCCATCGAAGAACAGCCTCCATTGATTGTCGAGAATGAAACATTGAGAATGGCTGAGAAAGTACGAATAGGTTCAATCTGGAACAACTCCAGACAGAAGCCAGGTTCTAAACGGCTGTGCTTAAGAGTGTTGGATATGCTTTACAAATCCAAGGCCATGTAGTTAACCAAGATTTATGATTTGTATAAAGAGTAGCAGGCATAAAAATGAAGATCTTTACTAATATTCATATGTGCACTGATAACTCCAAATTTAGAGTTATCTTATACTATTTTTAGGTAATTTAACTTATATGATTTGAGTGAATTGTAGAAGAAATTAGTGGAATTTACTACAATTGATACATAACGTTGCAGTATCAAGGCATTGATTTAATTTAATATATTTCATGCATATTATCTATTAAAAGCAGATTTTTCTCATTAATTCGAATGTTATATTTTATTATTTGAATGCAAAGTTAATAGCGGGAAAAATCAAATTTAAAGGCTGAAGAATCTCGAAGAGAGAGAATAAATCAATGAAGGAGATTATTGTTTCTAAAAATGAAGGACGGAAATCAAGGAGAAAAGAAAGAAATATTGGCTGAAAAATGACTAGCAGTAGAATGGACGATAGAGTAGAATGGACGACTGGCAGAATGGACGACTAGCAGAGTGGACGATAGAGCAGAATGGATGACTGGCAGAATGGAGGACTGGCAGAATGAATGACTAGCAGAGTGGACGACAGAGCAGAATGGACGACTGGTAGAATGGACGACTTAGAAGAATGGACGACAAATGAGAATGGATGACAAATGACAATCAAATGATAGAGCAACACAGATAAAGCAACGGACGATTTAGAAGAGTGGACGACAATAAATAGCAAATCAAGAAGATTTTACTATAATGATAAACCGTTGTTCAAGGGAAGAGACTGGAAAGAGAAAAGAAGGACGATTATATATTTTGGCTGCTAAAGAGAAAAAAAAGGAGATCTGGATTTGCAGCAAGGAACCGACGATATTTTTCTTCAGTTTCCTTCTTCTTTTTCTCTGTTACTGTAGCTGTTGTTATGAATATTTTTGTTTTTAATTTTATTATGTTTCTAGGCTAAACTTTCTTATCTTGGTTAGGAGAGAGAGTACTCTTTACATGTTTTTACTTTGATCTATGAATGCTTAGTATTTTTCACTGCACAATTGCTCATGGTTTTATTGCGTAAATTAAATTGTGTCGATATGCAGATTTAAATTCACATGTTCCTATTGTATCGATAGGTAAATATAAATTTAAGATGCATGAGTAATTAAATAAATTAAAATTGTTACAAAATAGCTAACATTAATTTATTTGGCGTTAAGAATAAGTCTACATGAAAATTCAGATTAATTTTTTATCTTTTCAAAATCGAAAAGAAAATTCTAAAATGAATTTACCTAGGCAATTCGACGGAACCCTAGAAATATTATGAATTCTTGTTGTGTTGTGACTAATGTTGTAACATTGCTGTAGCATCATTAATAATTTCATGTAAAGAGAAAATCGACCCGAACCAAGGCTTTTCCCATAATTATCTTTTTAATTCATTTCTATTTTTGGTCTTATTTAATTTTGAGTAATTTTAGTTCATCAGTCCTTATTAATCATTTAATTTCAATATTTCTATCTTAATTTTATAGAAATTCATAGCAATTTAAACTTAGTTAAAAAATATATTCGTGGGATTGATATCTTAAATACTACTTGATTGCGATATGTGCACTTGCGTAAAAGTGTAAAATCACTAACATGCACATCTCAAAAAACAACATTTTGACCGAAGCCGAAAATATATATAAAAAAAAGGTATGGCCTAAGCTAAATTATCAAGCTACAGTCGAGATTGTTAAATTCTTATGAATGACCTATATCATAGCAGTTGACATAGCTTAGACCATTTCTGACCTTTTCTGAAGCCAGCAGTTTTGGAGGATTCCATGTCTCTCATAAGTCTTCGGTGTTCCACAATAAATATGAACATTTTTTCCTTAACTCGCATGGCTGAAAGACGTTCATTGCCTTCCCCACTAGTGCTATGGTAGCAATGCTTGGAAATTACGTATCAAGTCTTTGGTACTCATTTATCGCCATTCTTGAGCATTTTGGTTCACAAACCACCACAAGTTCAAGCATCTTGTCAGACATAGCGACTCGATTACTACACCATCTCTGGATCTAAGGATGTGAGAGTAATGTCTCTTGATTCTTCCTCTCATCCTATATCTTTTGTTTTTTGGCATAGCCCTCGCCTATTGTAGGCTCTAAATGGCGGCTGCACTTGATTATTTTATTGAACTAGACGACTCTTTTGTCTGAAGTTGCTCCTTCGTTGTGTGAATTTCTATTGCCATTTGCAGAATTTGAAGAACTGCTGCACTTGAGGCGTCTAACCCATCTGCTGTTTAAATCTTGTCCGAAAGAATCATTGGGGATGAAGTGGACTTTGAATTTTTGAACAGATCCAAACTCCAGTCTAGATGTACTTGTTTTCTTTACATTTGCTCCATTTTCTTGAATTGAAAAATTAGGTAGCTCTTTGTTTATGTCAAGTATGTAACGACCCCGGCCAGGAGCTATCACGTGATCACCATTCTTAATCTCCTAATCATTTGGTTCATGCTTCATGCATCTTATTCATTAACGGTGCGTTTACTTTTATATTATTATTTTTATTTGGAAACACATCTTAATGCATCTGCCGATGGAGTCCTAGGCTCACATCGACCGATGGTCACGTGCCAGCCACGCAACACATCTTTTCTACACCTACTTCTGCCGATGACGTAATACTCTACTTCTGCCGATGACGTAATACTCTACTTCTGCCGATGACGTAATACTCTACTTCTGCCGATGACGTAATACTCTACTTCTGCCGATGACGTAATACTCTACTTCTGCCGATGACGTAATACTCTACTTCTGCCGATGACGTAATACTCTACTTCTGCCGATGACGTAATACTCTACTTCTGCCGATGACGTAATACTCTACTTCTGCCGATGACGTAATACTCTACTTCTGCCGATGACATAAATACCTACATCTGTCGATGACAAAATACTCTACTTCTGCCGATGACATAAATACCTACATCTGTCGATGACAAAATACTCTACTTCTGCCGATGACGTAATACTCTACTTCTGCCGATGACGTAATACTCTACTTCTGCCGATGACGTAATACTCTACTTCTGCCGATGACGTAATACTCTACTTCTGCCGATGGCATAACACTCTACTTCTGCCGATGACGTAATACTCTACTTCTGCCGATGACATAAATACCTACATCTGTCGATGACAAAATACTCTACTTCTGCCGATGACGTAATACTCTACTTCTGCCGATGACGTAATACTCTACTTCTGCCGATGACGTAATACTCTACTTCTGCCGATGACGTAATACTCTACTTCTGCCGATGACGTAATACTCTACTTCTGCCGATGACGTAATACTCTACTTCTGCCGATGACGTAATACTCTACTTCTGCCGATGACGTAATACTCTACTTCTGCCGATGACGTAATACTCTACTTCTGCCGATGACGTAATACTCTACTTCTGCCGATGACGTAATACTCTACTTCTGCCGATGACGTAATACTCTACTTCTGCCGATGACGTAATACTCTACTTCTGCCGATGACGTAATACTCTACTTCTGCCGATGACGTAATACTCTACTTCTGCCGATGACGTAATACTCTACTTCTGCCGATGACGTAATACTCTACTTCTGCCGATGACGTAATACTCTACTTCTGCCGATGACGTAATACTCTACTTCTGCCGATGACGTAATACTCTACTTCTGCCGATGACGTAATACTCTACTTCTGCCGATGACGTAATACTCTACTTCTGCCGATGACGTAATACTCTACTTCTGCCGATGACGTAATACTCTACTTCTGCCGATGACGTAATACTCTACTTCTGCCGATGACGTAATACTCTACTTCTGCCGATGACGTAATACTCTACTTCTGCCGATGACGTAATACTCTACTTCTGCCGATGACGTAATACTCTACTTCTGCCGATGACGTAATACTCTACTTCTGCCGATGACGTAATACTCTACTTCTGCCGATGACGTAATACTCTACTTCTGCCGATGACGTAATACTCTACTTCTGCCGATGACATAAATACCTACATCTGTCGATGACAAAATACTCTACTTCTGCCGATGACGTAATACTCTACTTCTGCCGATGACGTAATACTCTACTTCTGCCGATGACGTAATACTCTACTTCTGCCGATGACGTAATACTCTACTTCTGCCGATGACGTAATACTCTACTTCTGCCGATGACGTAATACTCTACTTCTGCCGATGACGTAATACTCTACTTCTGCCGATGACGTAATACTCTACTTCTGCCGATGACGTAATACTCTACTTCTGCCGATGACATAAATACCTACATCTGTCGATGACAAAATACTCTACTTCTGCCGATGACGTAATACTCTACTTCTGCCGATGACGTAATACTCTACTTCTGCCGATGACGTAATACTCTACTTCTGCCGATGACGTAATACTCTACTTCTGCCGATGACGTAATACTCTACTTCTGCCGATGACGTAATACTCTACTTCTGCCGATGACGTAATACTCTACTTCTGCCGATGACGTAATACTCTACTTCTGCCGATGACGTAATACTCTACTTCTGCCGATGACGTAATACTCTACTTCTGCCGATGACGTAATACTCTACTTCTGCCGATGACGTAATACTCTACTTCTGCCGATGACGTAATACTCTACTTCTGCCGATGACGTAATACTCTACTTCTGCCGATGACGTAATACTCTACTTCTGCCGATGACGTAATACTCTACTTCTGCCGATGACGTAATACTCTACTTCTGCCGATGACGTAATACTCTACTTCTGCCGATGACGTAATACTCTACTTCTGCCGATGACGTAATACTCTACTTCTGCCGATGACGTAATACTCTACTTCTGCCGATGACGTAATACTCTACTTCTGCCGATGACGTAATACTCTACTTCTGCCGATGACGTAATACTCTACTTCTGCCGATGACGTAATACTCTACTTCTGCCGATGACGTAATACTCTACTTCTGCCGATGACATAAATACCTACATCTGTCGATGACAAAATACTCTACTTCTGCCGATGACGTAATACTCTACTTCTGCCGATGACGTAATACTCTACTTCTGCCGATGACGTAATACTCTACTTCTGCCGATGACGTAATACTCTACTTCTGCCGATGACGTAATACTCTACTTCTGCCGATGACGTAATACTCTACTTCTGCCGATGACGTAATACTCTACTTCTGCCGATGACGTAATACTCTACTTCTGCCGATGACGTAAGTAAAGCATACCATTTCATTAGTCCTTAAATCCCTAACAATTCCGAATTTTAAATCAGCTAATTCAGACTCCATTGTTATAAGAAATCTTAATCCACTTAGACCTTCTTTATCATATAAACCACCGACATACTATGAGCATAACCAAGGGTCATAAAGCGCCTCTCCAGTCCTGCACTGTCATTCTGAGCATCCTCCAGCAACCAGCTTTAAACATTCTCTTTGAACATAGCATCCTCACCTGAACCTTCTTCACCTACACCATAAGGTTTAACTATAAGCCTAATGCTTAGTAAGGAATGCATGCTGGCAGACATACATGAGTGTACAAATTACAAACATAAGTCCGTAAATCTTTCTTCATTCATGCTCATTTTCGTTATTTACATAGCATGTATTAAGGCAGGAGACGAGGGAGAAAGACAGGGGTACATAGTCATTTGCCTATCGCGGCAATCATAGTAACGACTAACTCGGCCTCCACCAGTGGGAGAATTCGCGAGCCATACACATCATCAACTCGGCCTCCACCAGTGGGAGAATTCGCGAGCCATACACATCATCAACTCGGCCTCCACCAGTGGGAGAATTCGCGAGCCATACACATCATCAACTCGGCCTCCACCAGTGGGAGAATTCGCGAGCCATACACATCATCAACTCGGCCTCCACCAGTGGGAGAATTCGCGAGCCATACACATCATCAACTCGGCCTCCACCAGTGGGAGAATTCGCGAGCCATACACATCATCAACTCGGCCTCCACCAGTGGGAGAATTCGCGAGCCATACACATCATCAACTCGGCCTCCACCAGTGGGAGAATTCGCGAGCCATACACATCATCAACTCGGCCTCCACCAGTGGGAGAATTCGCGAGCCATACACATCATCAACTCGGCCTCCACCAGTGGGAGAATTCGCGAGCCATACACATCATCAACTCGGCCTCCACCAGTGGGAGAATTCGCGAGCCATACACATCATCAACTCGGCCTCCACCAGTGGGAGAATTCGCGAGCCATACACATCATCAACTCGGCCTCCACCAGTGGGAGAATTCGCGAGCCATACACATCATCAACTCGGCCTCCACCAGTGGGAGAATTCGCGAGCCATACACATCATCAACTCGGCCTCCACCAGTGGGAGAATTCGCGAGCCATACACATCATCAACTCGGCCTCCACCAGTGGGAGAATTCGCGAGCCATACACATCATCAACTCGGCCTCCACCAGTGGGAGAATTCGCGAGCCATACACATCATCAACTCGGCCTCCACCAGTGGGAGAATTCGCGAGCCATACACATCATCAACTCGGCCTCCACCAGTGGGAGAATTCGCGAGCCATACACATCATCAACTCGGCCTCCACCAGTGGGAGAATTCGCGAGCCATACACATCATCAACTCGGCCTCCACCAGTGGGAGAATTCGCGAGCCATACACATCATCAACTCGGCCTCCACCAGTGGGAGAATTCGCGAGCCATACACATCATCAACTCGGCCTCCACCAGTGGGAGAATTCGCGAGCCATACACATCATCAACTCGGCCTCCACCAGTGGGAGAATTCGCGAGCCATACACATCATCAACTCGGCCTCCACCAGTGGGAGAATTCGCGAGCCATACACATCATCAACTCGGCCTCCACCAGTGGGAGAATTCGCGAGCCATACACATCATCAACTCGGCCTCCACCAGTGGGAGAATTCGCGAGCCATACACATCATCAACTCGGCCTCCACCAGTGGGAGAATTCGCGAGCCATACACATCATCAACTCGGCCTCCACCAGTGGGAGAATTCGCGAGCCATACACATCATCAACTCGGCCTCCACCAGTGGGAGAATTCGCGAGCCATACACATCATCAACTCGGCCTCCACCAGTGGGAGAATTCGCGAGCCATACACATCATCAACTCGGCCTCCACCAGTGGGAGAATTCGCGAGCCATACACATCATCAACTCGGCCTCCACCAGTGGGAGAATTCGCGAGCCATACACATCATCAACTCGGCCTCCACCAGTGGGAGAATTCGCGAGCCATACACATCATCAACTCGGCCTCCACCAGTGGGAGAATTCGCGAGCCATACACATCATCAACTCGGCCTCCACCAGTGGGAGAATTCGCGAGCCATACACATCATCAACTCGGCCTCCACCAGTGGGAGAATTCGCGAGCCATACACATCATCAACTCGGCCTCCACCAGTGGGAGAATTCGCGAGCCATACACATCATCAACTCGGCCTCCACCAGTGGGAGAATTCGCGAGCCATACACATCATCAACTCGGCCTCCACCAGTGGGAGAATTCGCGAGCCATACACATCATCAACTCGGCCTCCACCAGTGGGAGAATTCGCGAGCCATACACATCATCAACTCGGCCTCCACCAGTGGGAGAATTCGCGAGCCATACACATCATCAACTCGGCCTCCACCAGTGGGAGAATTCGCGAGCCATACACATCATCAACTCGGCCTTAGTCTTTTTTCCGTCAAGCACCTTGGGTGCGTGGGTTAAGCTCCAAGATTCCAGACATTCGGATTCAACCTAGCAGTTATTTTACAGTCGGTTGTCAAAAGTTCAGATTCAAATCGGCAATGCTATTACCAAACTCAGCTTAACAATGTTCCTATTTTACTCTGTCATAACAAAATCCGGACTGCGGGTTTCTAGCTAAAAGCAGAGCTCTAAATAACTTTTCCAACAACTACATTGTCAGAACCTTACCTCGAATGTGGGTTATCGGAGTGGATACAGGAGAAATCGCTCGCTGGTGGAGAAGTCGCCGGCTGAGAGAGAGCTCTGGAGAGTGGAGAAATCGAAGAGGAAAGTGTGACGGCTACAGTGAGGTTTTTGAGAGGTTTAAGGGATTTCCTTATTCTATTTATATAAGCCAAAATCCCACTTTATTACCAATCTGCCACCGCACAAGTTTAAAGACAAAATACATAAAACTTGCATTAAGACATTAAATCAAAAGGTTAAAAAAATAAACAGGTGACAGTTATTCATTGAGAAAATCACCTGACCGAAGTTGTCGGGTGTTACATCCACCCCTCCTTAAACAAAATTTTCCGTCCTCGAAATGGTCAAGCAAATAACTCTAGATATTGTCTCAACATCTCCTGCCGTCTTTCCCATGTGGCTTCCTTCAATGGCCGTGATTCGTCCATAAAACTTTCACTAATGGAATCTCTTTGTTTCTCAGAGTCTTGACTGCATATTCAATATTTGTATTGGTTTCTCCTCATACTCCCAGTGTCGGCTCTAAACCAATATCTGATGGCTGGATGACCTGCATCGGATCATGCATGCACGTCCTTAACATTGACACATGAAGACAGTATGAACTTTATTCATGATGGAGGCAGTTGTAGTCTGTAGCGTACTCCCGACTTTTGCCAGACAGGGAAGGGTCCAATAAATCTCGGATTAAGTTTTCCTTTCTTACCAATCTAAGACTCCTTTAAATGGTGACACCTTTAGAATACCTCTCTCCTACTGCAAACTCGAGTTCCCTTCTCCTTTGATCGTCATAACACTTCTGCGGCTTGTGCAGTCATCATTCTTTTCCGAATAATGGCAATCTTATCTGACATTTGCTACAGAATATCGGGTCCAAGAAGTTTTGCTTCACCAATCTCATCCCAATACAGAGGTGACCTACATTTCCTACCGGACAGTGCTTCATATGGTGCCATACCAATGGGTGGACTGATAACTGTTATGTAGGAGAACTCAACCAGAGTAAATGTCTGCTCCAAGTCGTCTGAACAGTCAAGTACACATGCTCTCAACATATCTCGAGTATTTGAATAGTCCTTTCTGATTGGCCATCGTCTGTGGGTGAAAAGCCGTGCTGAAGGATAACTTGTACCTAATGTACCTTGCAAACTTTTCCATAATCGAGAGGTAACCTGGGGTCACGGTCAGAAACAATGGATACCGGGATTCCATGCAACCTACATAATTTCCTGAACATAGAAGATCAGCAAATTGGTCCATCGTATAGGTGGTCCTTACAGGTAAGAAATGGGCTGATTTTGTCATCCTATCCACCACAACCCAAATACAATCAGTCCTTTTGTCGTCTTAGGTAGTCCTACTACGAAATCCATAGCTATGTGTTCCCACTTCCATTCGGGGATAGGCAAAGGCTGAAGAGTACCTCCTGGACGTTGGTGCTCGGCTTTGACTTGTTGACATACTAAACAGGACTCTACATACTTAGCAACATCCCTTTTTAGGTAGGCCACCAGTATTGTAACTTCAGGTCTCGGTACATCTTGGTGCAGCCAGGATGTACAGAAAAAAGAAGAGGAGTGCGCCTCAGCGAAGATCAACTTGCGCAATTCCACATCATTAGGAATGCACCACCGATTCTAACCTCAGGATTCCATTCTTGGAGAGACTGAACTCGGAGGTGGTGTCTTTCAACTTATCCATCATGCTGATATTTTCCACTGAATCCCTCTGTTGTGCATCCTTGATCTTTTCCAAATTGTTGGTTGAATAGTTAACTCAGCGAGCAAGATTGTAACTCTGGAACTATCTCCAAGCCAAACTTCTGAACTTCTGTTCTCAAAGGTATAGACATGGCTTGAAACCGCGGGCTGCATTGTTGTTGACATCCTACTCAATGCATCAGCTACAGAGTGTAGCCTTCCCCGGGTGATACTTGATCTCAAAATCGTAGTCCTTGACAAATTCCAACCAACGTCTCTGTCTCATGTTCAACTCCTTCTGTGTGAAAAGTACTTTAGACTTTATGGTCAGAAAACACCTCACACTGCTGTCCATATAAATAGTGTCTCCAAATCTTCAGGGCAAAAAAACAGCAGCTAGTTCTAGATCATGGGTGGGGTAATTCTGCTCGTGATTCTTTAGGCTGCCTAGAAGCATACGCTATAACTTTCCCTCTTGCATCAGGACACAACCTAAACCAACTTTAGACGCATCACAGTAAACACTAAATTTTCCTTCTTCAGTTGGGAGGTCAATACAGGGGCTGTTGTTACTTCATTTCAACGTCCGAAAAGCTATCTTCACAGGCTTCAGTCCAAGAATACTAATGTCCTTCTTGTCAAACTCGTCAGGGTTTAGCTATCATAGAAAATCCCTTGATGAACTTTCTGTAATAGCCTGCCAATCCAAGGAAGCTGCGGACTTCGCTGGCATTCTTAGGTTGAGGCCAATCCTTTACTGCCTGGATCTTGGTCGGGTCTACGGATATGCCATTAGCAGAAACTACATGGCCAAGGAAATTACTTTATCCAACCAAAAACTCACACTTAGACAGCTTGGCATAAAGTTGATGCTCCTTCAATGTTGTCAAAACACTTTCAAATGTTCTTCGTGGTCAGCCACAGTTCGGGAGTATATCAGATATCATCTATGAATACAATTACAAACTTATCCAAATACTCACGAACACACGAGTCATTAAGTCCATGAAGGCTGCAGGGGGGCATTTGTCAATCCAAACGACATGACCAAGAATTCATAATGTCCATAGCGGTTCTGAAGGCTGTCTTTGTACATCTTCTCTTTAACCTTCAGTTGGTAATGGCCCGCACGTAAATCTATCTTTGAAAATACCTTAGCTCCTTGCAATTGGTCAAACAATCATCAATCCTAGGTAAGGGGTACCTGTTCTTGATTGTCACTTATTTAGTTCCCTGTAGTCTATGCACATCCTAAGAGAACCATCCTTCTTCCTTACAAATAGACTGGTGCACCCCAAGGAGAACTGCTGGGCGTATGAATCCCTTGTCAACCAATTCCTGCAGTTGGACCTTCAATTCTTTCAACTCAACAGGTGCCATACGGTAAGGATTCTTAGATACAGGTGATGCCTCAGGTATGTATCAATTTACAAATTCTATTTCTCTATCAGGTGGTATACCCGGTAAATCATCTAAGAATGCCTCGGGAAACTCTCGGACTATAGGAATATCTTGTAGCTCAATTTTATTCTTCACCCGATCATCTATTACACTAGCCAGGTAGCTCTCACAACCACTTCTCAGCATTTGGTAAATTCTAGTGAGGATATAATTGGTATCTTACTTATTTTAGGAATAGCTTGGAAGGAATAATGATTACCATTTGGGGGTCTAAAATCAACTATTCCAGATCTACAACTTATTGTGGCATGATGCCTAAATAACCAATCCATCCCTAATATCACTTCATACCCTTTTATGTCAATAACAATTAGTTCCGCATAGAGATTCCTATCCCCTAGGGACACAACGTCACCCTTAACAATCTGTTCTGAATGTAGGGACTTCCCTGATGGTAACATAACACTATATGACCTTTCAGCTGGTAAAGATCCTATGTTATGATTGTATACAAACAAGGTTGATATAAACGAGTGTGTGGCCCCTGTATCTATAAGTGTATAAGCAGCAAAACCACAGATCATGATTGTACCCTGATATGACTGTATGCTGAACAGCTTCCTCATCTTCCATCAACGCGTACCTCTAGGGTGCAACCCTTGCACGGTTCGGGTCTGGCGGCATGGGACAATCTTTGACCATGTGTCCGGTCTTATCACACCTGAAACAGCGGCCCGACAACAACTGCACGCACCAGGGTGGTTCTTCTGACATGTAGGGCATAGAGGTGCCAGAGGTCTCTTCCTTTTCCTTGGTCATCATTCTGGTTGTAAGGCCTCTTCACACCCTCTGCTGCTGTGGTCCCCTATTCTGCTGTGGCTGCCAGCCCTTGTTTGACGTGGTGGCTGTTGAACATCCTTGATAGGCTTCTTTGACTGGTCTCGCTGCTCAGAAACTGTCATTCAAGCCTCTTCCATCTCCAAGGCTTTAGCCGTGACCTCAGTAAATGGCACGTTGTGGATACCAGCGGTTTTCACTTTCATGTACAGACTCGGCTTCAGTCCTTGAACAAACTGGTAATTTTATTCTCCTCGTCATCCACCAACCGGGATGCAAATCGAGACAAGGTCTCAAAATCTGCAGATGTAATCTGTCACGGAGCCCGTCTGCTTTAGGTTCATAAACTCCCTCTTCTTATTGGCCAGCACAGTCCGATTGAAGTACTTGTCAAAGAAGGCAGTCTTGAACATCTCCCAGGTCATAGCTTCGGCATTAGCGGTGTTCTGGATCGAGTCCCACCAATGCCTTGCACTTAACTCCAAGTGAAAGACAGCATAGGTGACATTATCCCCTTCATCAACCTTTGCATACTTAAACATGTCTTCAATCTTTCGAATCCATTCCTCAGCATGAATAGGATCCGAAACATACCCATTAAACACCGGGGGTCGAAGCCGATGGAAACGCTCACCCCCATGATCATGAGTTGCGTTAGTACTGGAGTTGCCTTGTTCTTCTCTAGCTGTCATCAGTCGTTCTATCTGGTGAGACTGGCGCATGACTAACTCAGTCAATTGAGCATAGCATTGCTATCCTCATTGGTCTCTCTCTGCTGACCTCTAACCATTTTGGGATTCCTGACAAATCGTTACAGGTATATCTTAACTTAATGACATATATGAATTCATAAATACTTACAGTTGCTGAGGTGTGCTTCATGTGACAGTCAGTGCTGGGAGGCAGTCTGCAAAATCGGTTTTAGAACCTGGTTGGCTTTGATACCATAATTGTAACGACCCCGGCCAGGAGCCGTCACGTGATCACCATTCTTAATCTCCTAATCATTCGGTTCATGCTTCATGCATCTTATTCATTAACGGTGCGTTTACTTTTATATTATTATTTTTATTTGGAAACACATCTTAATGCATCTGCCGATGGAGTCTTAGGCTCACATCGACCGATTGGTCACGTGCCAGCCACGCAACACATCTTTTCTAACACCTCTTTTAAGCGGCATCTGCCGATAGTCACAGACACAACATCTGCCGATGACAAAATACTCTACTTCTGCCGATGACGTAATACTCTACTTCTGCCGATGACGTAATACTCTACTTCTGCCGATGACGTAATACTCTACTTCTGCCGATGACGTAATACTCTACTTCTGCCGATGACGTAATACTCTACTTCTGCCGATGACGTAATACTCTACTTCTGCCGATGACGTAATACTCTACTTCTGCCGATGACGTAATACTCTACTTCTGCCGATGACGTAATACTCTACTTCTGCCGATGACGTAATACTCTACTTCTGCCGATGACGTAATACTCTACTTCTGCCGATGACGTAATACTCTACTTCTGCCGATGACGTAATACTCTACTTCTGCCGATGACGTAATACTCTACTTCTGCCGATGAC
Organism: Begonia masoniana; assembly: GCA_022432975.1. NCBI lineage: Eukaryota > Viridiplantae > Streptophyta > Magnoliopsida > Cucurbitales > Begoniaceae > Begonia > Begonia masoniana. Next base: position 15,903,299 of record CM039513.1, read on the forward strand.
GTAATACTCTACTTCTGCCGATGACGTAATACTCTACTTCTGCCGATGACGTAATACTCTACTTCTGCCGATGACGTAATACTCTACTTCTGCCGATGACGTAATACTCTACTTCTGCCGATGACGTAATACTCTACTTCTGCCGATGACGTAATACTCTACTTCTGCCGATGACGTAATACTCTACTTCTGCCGATGACGTAATACTCTACTTCTGCCGATGACGTAATACTCTACTTCTGCCGATGACGTAATACTCTACTTCTGCCGATGACGTAATACTCTACTTCTGCCGATGACGTAATACTCTACTTCTGCCGATGACGTAATACTCTACTTCTGCCGATGACGTAATACTCTACTTCTGCCGATGACGTAATACTCTACTTCTGCCGATGACGTAATACTCTACTTCTGCCGATGACGTAATACTCTACTTCTGCCGATGACGTAATACTCTACTTCTGCCGATGACGTAATACTCTACTTCTGCCGATGACGTAATACTCTACTTCTGCCGATGACGTAATACTCTACTTCTGCCGATGACGTAATACTCTACTTCTGCCGATGACGTAATACTCTACTTCTGCCGATGACGTAATACTCTACTTCTGCCGATGACGTAATACTCTACTTCTGCCGATGACGTAATACTCTACTTCTGCCGATGACGTAATACTCTACTTCTGCCGATGACGTAATACTCTACTTCTGCCGATGACGTAATACTCTACTTCTGCCGATGACGTAATACTCTACTTCTGCCGATGACGTAATACTCTACTTCTGCCGATGACGTAATACTCTACTTCTGCCGATGACGTAATACTCTACTTCTGCCGATGACGTAATACTCTACTTCTGCCGATGACGTAATACTCTACTTCTGCCGATGACGTAATACTCTACTTCTGCCGATGACGTAATACTCTACTTCTGCCGATGACGTAATACTCTACTTCTGCCGATGACGTAATACTCTACTTCTGCCGATGACGTAATACTCTACTTCTGCCGATGACGTAATACTCTACTTCTGCCGATGACGTAATACTCTACTTCTGCCGATGACGTAATACTCTACTTCTGCCGATGACGTAATACTCTACTTCTGCCGATGACGTAATACTCTACTTCTGCCGATGACGTAATACTCTACTTCTGCCGATGACGTAATACTCTACTTCTGCCGATGACGTAATACTCTACTTCTGCCGATGACGTAATACTCTACTTCTGCCGATGACGTAATACTCTACTTCTGCCGATGACGTAATACTCTACTTCTGCCGATGACGTAATACTCTACTTCTGCCGATGACGTAATACTCTACTTCTGCCGATGACGTAATACTCTACTTCTGCCGATGACGTAATACTCTACTTCTGCCGATGACGTAATACTCTACTTCTGCCGATGACGTAATACTCTACTTCTGCCGATGACGTAATACTCTACTTCTGCCGATGACGTAATACTCTACTTCTGCCGATGACGTAATACTCTACTTCTGCCGATGACGTAATACTCTACTTCTGCCGATGATGGATACACACTCTACTTACTGCGATGACGTAATACTCTACACTGCCGATGACCATCAATCTACAACTGCCGATGACAAAAAATACTTACTTCTGCGGTGACATGCACTTTATTTCTGCCGCTCGACACGAACCTCTCCGTGCTCATTAACACCAAAGATTAATCTTACGAAAGGGAAAATTTATCTCGATATCGTACGTAGCGAAACCACATCTATCGGTAGAAACACTAACTTAGTTTCATGATCGAAACGTCTCCGACAGCACTCATTCCAAATGATTTATATAGCTCACTTGACCATAAACCTTACTGATAACTGACAATTCTTCAGAGTATAGATAAAGGAAGACTAAGTAAAGCAGACCATTCATTAGTCCTAAAATCCTAACAGATTCCGAATTTTAAATCAGCTAATTCAGACTCCATTGTTATAAGAAATCTTAATCCACTTAGACCTTCTTTATCCATATAAAACACCGACATACTATGAGCATAACCAAGGGTCATAAATCACCTCTCCAGTCCTGCACTGTCATTCTGAGCATCCTCAGCAACCAGCTTTAAACATTCTCTTTGAACATAGCATCCTCACCTGAACCTTCTTCACCTACACCATAAGGTTTAACTATAAGCCTAATGCTTAGTAAGGAATGCATGCTGGCAGACATACATGAGTGTACAAATTAATAAACATAAGTCCGTAAATCTTTCTTCATTCATGCTCATTTTCATTATTTACATAGCATGTATTAAGGCAGGAGACGAGGGAGAAAGACAGGGGTACATAGTCATTTGCCTATCGCGGCAATCATAGTAACGACTAACTCGGCCTCCACCAGTGGGAGAATTCGCGAGCCATACACATCATCAACTCGGCCTCCACCAGTGGGAGAATTCGCGAGCCATACATATCATCAACTCGGCCTCCACCAGGGGGAGAATCCGCGAGCTATACTTGTCATAGTCTCTTTTCCCCGTCCTGCACTTAATCATGATTACATTTACTTTTCATGTTCTTAACTCAGTCATAAACGTGGACTCAATGCATAAACATGAAGTTCACAGAGAGAAGTCATACCATAAGGACAAGCAAAACATCCTGTAACTTAACATCTTCTTACACAAATTCTTCATATCATGGCAATAACTAGTCATAGTCAACAGACAGACATCTCAATGATTTCCTAATACCCTTGCGGTGTAGGGCCCTAGTGGCCAGAAATCTTAATACATTCACTTACCTGGATTCCTTAGCTGAGCAGCACCTTCACTTGAGCTTTCCTTGCCTATGACATTTCATATTCGTAGTTAAATAACTTAAACTCAAAAACTAATAAGGTCCTAACTAAATGTCATCCTAAACTCTGTATTTCTTAGTCTTTTCCGTCAAGCACCTTGGGTGCGTGGGTTAAGCTCCAAGATTCCAGACATTCGGATTCAACCTAGCAGTTATTTACAGTCGGTTGTCAAAAGTTCAGATTCAAATCGGCAATGCTATTACCAACTCAGCTTAACAATGTTCCTATTTTACTCTGTCATAACAAAATCCGGACTGCGGGTTTCTAGCTAAAAGCAGAGCTCTAAATAACTTTTCCAACAACTACATTGTCAGAACCTTACCTCGAATGTGGGTTATCGGAGTGGATACAGGAGAAATCGCTCGCTGGTGGAGAAGTCGCCGGCTGAGAGAGAGCTCTGGAGAGTGGAGAAATCGAAGAGGAAAGTGTGACGGCTACAGTGAGGTTTTTGAGAGGTTTAAGGATTTCCTTATTCTATTTATATAAGCCAAAATCCCACTTTATTACCAATCTGCCACCGCACAAGTTTAAGACAAAATACATAAAAACTTGGCATTAAGACATTAAATCAAAAGGTTAAAAAAAATAAACAGGTGACAGTTAATTCTATTGAGAAAATCACCTGACCGAAGTTGTCGGGTGTTACATCCACCCCTCCTTAAACAAAATTTCGTCCTCGAAATTGGTCAAGCAAATAACTCTAGATATTTGTCCAACATCTCCTGCCGTCTTTCCCATGTGGCTTCTTCAATGCCGTGATTCGTCCATAAAACTTTCACTAATGGAATCTCTTTGTTTCTCAGAGTCTTGACTGCATATTCCAATATTTGTATTGGTTTCTCCTCATACTCCAGTGTCGGCTCTAAACCAATATCTGATGGCTGGATGACCTGCATCGGATCATGCATGCACTTCCTTAACATTGACACATGGAAGACATTATGAACTTTATTCAATGATGGAGGCAGTTGTAGTCTGTAAGCTGTACTCCCGACTTTTGCCAAGACAGGGAAGGGTCCAATAAATCTCGGATTAAGTTTTCCTTTCTTACCAAATCTTAAGACTCCTTTAAATGGTGACACCTTTAAGAATACCTCATCTCCTACTGCAAACTCGAGTTCCCTTCTCCTTTGATCTGCATAACACTTCTGCCGGCTTTGTGCAGTCATCATTCTTTTCCGAATAATGGCAATCTTATCTGACATTTGCTACAGAATATCGGGTCCAAGAAGTTTTGCTTCACCAATCTCATCCCAATAAAGAGGTGACCTACATTTCCTACCGTACAGTGCTTCATATGGTGCCATACCAATGGTGGACTGATAACTGTTATTGTAGGAGAACTCAACCAGAGGTAAATGTCTGCTCCAAGTCGTCTGAAAGTCAAGTACACATGCTCTCAACATATCTTCGAGTATTTGAATAGTCCTTTCTGATTGGCCATCGGTCTGTGGGTGAAAAGCCGTGCTGAAGGATAACTTTGTACCTAATGTACCTTGCAAACTTTTCCATAATCGAGAGGTAAACCTGGGGTCACGGTCAGAAACAATGGATACCGGGATTCCATGCAACCTAATAATTTCCTGAACATAGAGATCAGCAAATTGGTCCATCGTATAGGTGGTCCTTACAGGTAAGAAATGGGCTGATTTTGTCATCCTATCCACCACAACCCAAATACAATCATGTCCTTTTGTCGTCTTAGGTAGTCCTACTACGAAATCCATAGCTATGTGTTCCCACTTCCATTCGGGGATAGGCAAAGGCTGAAGAGTACCTCCTGGACGTTGGTGCTCGGCTTTGACTTGTTGACATACTAAACAGGACTCTACATACTTAGCAACATCCCTTTTTAGGTTAGGCCACCAGTATTGTAACTTCAGGTCTCGGTACATCTTGGTGCAGCCAGGATGTACAGAAAAAGAAGAGGAGTGCGCCTCAGCGAAGATCAACTTGCGCAATTCCACATCATTAGGAATGCACCACCGATTTCTAAACCTCAGGATTCCATTCTTGGAGAGACTGAACTCGGAGGTGGTGTCTTTCAACTTATCCATCATGCTGATATTTTCCACTGAATCCCTCTGTTGTGCATCCTTGATCTTTTCCAAAATTGTTGGTTGAATAGTTAACTCAGCGAGCAAGATTGATAACTCTGGAACTATCTCCAAGCCAAACTTCTGAACTTCTGTTCTCAAAGGTATAGACATGGCTGAAACCGCGGGCTGCATTGTTGTTGACATCCTACTCAATGCATCAGCTACAGAGTTAGCCTTCCCCGGGTGATACTTGATCTCAAAATCGTAGTCCTTGACAAATTCCAACCAACGTCTCTGTCTCATGTTCAACTCCTTCTGTGTGAAAAGGTACTTTAGACTTTTATGGTCAGAAAACACCTCACACTGCTGTCCATATAAATAGTGTCTCCAAATCTTCAGGGCAAAAACAACAGCAGCTAGTTCTAGATCATGGGTGGGGTAATTCTGCTCGTGATTCTTTAGCTGCCTAGAAGCATACGCTATAACTTTACCCTCTTGCATCAGGACACAACCTAAACCAACTTTAGACGCATCACAGTAAACACTAAATTTTCCTTCTTCAGTTGGGAGGGTCAATACAGGGGCTGTTGTTAACTTCAGTTTCAACGTCCGAAAGCTATCTTCACAGGCTTCAGTCCAAGAATACTTAATGTCCTTCTTTGTCAAACTCGTCAGGGGTTTAGCTATCATAGAAAATCCCTTGATGAACTTTCTGTAATAGCCTGCCAATCCAAGGAAGCTGCGGACTTCGCTGGCATTCTTAGGTTGAGGCCAATCCTTTACTGCCTGGATCTTGGTCGGGTCTACGGATATGCCATTAGCAGAAACTACATGGCCAAGGAAATTAACTTTATCCAACCAAAACTCACACTTAGACAGCTTGGCATAAAGTTGATGCTCCTTCAATGTTGTCAAAACTACTTTCAAATGTTCTTCGTGGTCAGCCACAGTTCGGGAGTATATCAAGATATCATCTATGAATACAATTACAAACTTATCCAAATACTCACGAAACACACGAGTCATTAAGTCCATGAAGGCTGCGGGGGCATTTGTCAATCCAAACGACATGACCAAGAATTCATAATGTCCATAGCGGGTTCTGAAGGCTGTCTTTGGTACATCTTCTTCTTTAACCTTCAGTTGGTAATGGCCCGCACGTAAATCTATCTTTGAAAATACCTTAGCTCCTTGCAATTGGTCAAACAAATCATCAATCCTAGGTAAGGGGTACCTGTTCTTGATTGTCAACTTATTTAGTTCCCTGTAGTCTATGCACATCCTAAGAGAACCATCCTTCTTCCTTACAAATAAGACTGGTGCACCCCAAGGAGAACTGCTGGGGCGTATGAATCCCTTGTCAACCAATTCCTGCAGTTGGACCTTCAATTCTTTCAACTCAACAGGTGCCATACGGTAAGGATTCTTAGATACAGGTGATGCCTCAGGGTATGTATCAATTACAAATTCTATTTCTCTATCAGGTGGTATACCCGGTAAATCATCTAAGAATGCCTCGGGAAACTCTCGGACTATAGGAATATCTTGTAGCTCAATTTTATTCTTCACCCGATCATCTATTACACTAGCCAGGTAGCTCTCACAACCACTTCTCAGCATTTGGTAAATTTCTAGTGAGGATATAATTGGTATCTTACTTATTTTAGGAATAGCTTGGAAGGAATAATGATTACCATTTGGGGGTCTAAAATCAACTATTCCAGATCTACAACTTATTGTGGCATGATGCCTAAATAACCAATCCATCCCTAATATCACTTCATACCCTTTTATGTCAATAACAATTAGTTCCGCATAGAGATTCCTATCCCCTAGGGACACAACGTCACCCTTAACAATCTGTTCTGAATGTAGGGACTTCCCTGATGGTAACATAACACTATATGACCTTTCAGCTGGTAAAGATCCTATGTTATGATTGTATACAAACAAGGTTGATATAAACGAGTGTGTGGCCCCTGTATCTATAAGTGTATAAGCAGCAAAACCACAGATCATGATGGTACCTGATATGACTGTATGCTGAACAGCTTCCTCATCTTCCATCAACGCGTACACTCTAGGTGCAACCCTTGCACGGTTCGGGTCTGGCGGCATGGGACAATCTTTGACCATGTGTCCGGTCTTATCACACCTGAAACAGCGGCCCGACAACAACCTGCACTCACCAGGGTGGTTCTTCTGACATGTAGGGCATAGAGGTGCCAGAGGTCTCTTTCCTTTTCCTTGGTCATCATTCTGGTTGTAAGGCCTCTTCACACCCCTCTGCTGCTGTGGTCCCCTATTCTGCTGTGGCTGCCAGCCCTTGTTTTGACGTGGTGGCTGTTGAACATCCTTGATAGGCTTCTTTGACTGGTCTCGCTGCTCAGAAACTGTCATTTCAGCCTCTTCCATCTCCAAGGCTTTAGCCGTGACCTCAGTAAATGGCACGTTGTGGATACCAGCGGTTTTCACTTTCATGTACAGACTCGGCTTCAGTCCTTGAACAAACTGGTAAATTTTATTCTCCTCGTCATCCACCAACTGGGATGCAAATCGAGACAAGGTCTCAAATCTGCAGATGTAATCTGTCACGGAGCCCGTCTGTTTTAGGTTCATAAACTCCCTCTTCTTATTGGCCAGCACAGTCCGATTGAAGTACTTGTCAAAGAAGGCAGTCTTGAACATCTCCCAGGTCATAGCTTCGGCATTAGCGGTGTTCTGGATCGAGTCCCACCAATGCCTTGCACTTAACTCCAAGTGAAAGACAGCATAGGTGACATTATCCCCTTCATCAACCTTTGCATACTTAAACATGTCTTCAATCTTTCGAATCCATTCCTCAGCATGAATAGGATCCGAAACATACCCATTAAACACCGGGGGTCGAAGCCGATGGAAACGCTCACCCCCATGATCATGAGTTGCGTTAGTACTGGAGTTGCCTTGTTCTTCTCTAGCTGTCATCAGTCGTTCTATCTGGTGAGACTGGCGCATGACTAACTCAGTCAATTGAGCAATAGCATTGCTATCCTCATTGGTCTCTCTCTGCTGACCACTAACCATTTTGGGATTCCTGACAAATCGTTACAGGTATATCTTAACTTAATGACATATATGAATTCATAAATACTTACAGTTGCTGAGGTGTGCTCATGTGACAGTCAGTGCTGGGAGGAAGTCTGCAAAATCGGTTTTAGAACCTGGTTTGGCTTTGATACCATAATTGTAACGACCCCGGCCAGGAGCCGTCACGTGATCACCATTCTTAATCTCCTAATCATTCGGTTCATGCTTCATGCATCTTATTCATTAACGGTGCGTTTACTTTTATATTATTATTTTTATTTGGAAACACATCTTAATGCATCTGCCGATGGAGTCTTAGGCTCACATCGACCGATGGTCACGTGCCAGCCACGCAACACATCTTTTCTACACCTCTTTTAAGCGGCATCTGCCGATAGTCACAGACACAACATCTACCGATGAAAAATAGGCTTCATCTACCGATAGGAAGCACCCCATCCGGGCACTAACGACAAACTTCCTAATACATCTACCGGTGAACATGTGCAGATCACGTGTCCATTATGAACATGCCGATGACGTAATACTCTACTTCTGCCGATGACGTAATACTCTACTTCTGCCGATGACGTAATACTCTACTTCTGCCGATGACGTAATACTCTACTTCTGCCGATGACGTAATACTCTACTTCTGCCGATGACGTAATACTCTACTTCTGCCGATGACGTAATACTCTACTTCTGCCGATGACGTAATACTCTACTTCTGCCGATGACGTAATACTCTACTTCTGCCGATGACGTAATACTCTACTTCTGCCGATGACGTAATACTCTACTTCTGCCGATGACGTAATACTCTACTTCTGCCGATGACGTAATACTCTACTTCTGCCGATGACGTAATACTCTACTTCTGCCGATGACGTAATACTCTACTTCTGCCGATGACGTAATACTCTACTTCTGCCGATGACGTAATACTCTACTTCTGCCGATGACGTAATACTCTACTTCTGCCGATGACGTAATACTCTACTTCTGCCGATGACGTAATACTCTACTTCTGCCGATGACGTAATACTCTACTTCTGCCGATGACGTAATACTCTACTTCTGCCGATGACGTAATACTCTACTTCTGCCGATGACGTAATACTCTACTTCTGCCGATGACGTAATACTCTACTTCTGCCGATGACGTAATACTCTACTTCTGCCGATGACGTAATACTCTACTTCTGCCGATGACGTAATACTCTACTTCTGCCGATGACGTAATACTCTACTTCTGCCGATGACGTAATACTCTACTTCTGCCGATGACGTAATACTCTACTTCTGCCGATGACGTAATACTCTACTTCTGCCGATGACGTAATACTCTACTTCTGCCGATGACGTAATACTCTACTTCTGCCGATGACGTAATACTCTACTTCTGCCGATGACGTAATACTCTACTTCTGCCGATGACGTAATACTCTACTTCTGCCGATGACGTAATACTCTACTTCTGCCGATGACGTAATACTCTACTTCTGCCGATGACGTAATACTCTACTTCCTCTACTTCTGCCGATGACTTATACTCTACTCTGCCGATGACGTAATCACTCTAACTTCTGCCGATGACATAATACTCTACTTCTGCTGCCGATGACATAAATACCTACAACTGCCGATGACAAAATACTCTACTTCTGCCGGTGACATGACACTTTATTTCTGCCCGCTCGACACGAACCTCTCACGTGCCTCATTAACACCACAGATTTCATCTTCCGAAAGGGAAAATTTATCTCGACTTCTACCGATAGCAAACCACATCTACCGGTAGAAAACGCTAACTTAGTTTCCATCGATAGAAACTTCTACGACAGAACTCATTCCAACATTTATATAGCTCAACTTGACCATAAACCTTACTGATAAACTACAATTCATTCAGAGTATAGATAACGGAAGACTTAAGTAAAGCAGACCATTCATTAGTCCTTAAAATCCCTAACAGATTCCGAATTTTAAATCAGCTAATTCAGACTCCATTGTTATAAGAAATCTTAATCCACTTAGACCTTCTTTATCATATAAACCACCGACATACTATGAGCATAACCAAGGGTCATAAATCGCCTCTCCAGTCCTGCACTGTCATTCTGAGCATCCTCCAGCAACCAGTTTTAAACATTCTCTTTGAACATAGCATCCTCACCTGAACCTTCTTCACCTACACCATAAGGTTTAACTATAAGCCTAATGCTTAGTAAGGAATGCATGCTGGCAGACATACATGAGTGTACAAATTAATAAACATAAGTCCGTAAATCTTTCTTCATTCATGCTCATTTTCATTATTTACATAGCATGTATTAAGGCAGGAGACGAGGGAGAAAGACAGGGGTACATAGTCATTTGCCTATCGCGGCAATCATAGTAACGACTAACTCGGCCTCCACCAGTGGGAGAATTCGCGAGCCATACACATCATCAACTCGGCCTCCACCAGTGGGAGAATTCGCGAGCCATACATATCATCAACTCGGCCTCCACCAGGGGGAGAATCCGCGAGCTATACTTGTCATAGTCTCTTTTCCCCGTCCTGCACTTAATCATGATTACATTTACTTTTCATGTTCTTAACTCAGTCATAAACGTGGACTCAATGCATAAACATGAAGTTCACAGAGAGAAGTCATACCATAAGGACAAGCAAAACATCCTGTAACTTAACATCTTCTTACACAAATTCTTCATATCATGGCAATAACTAGTCATAGTCAACAGACAGACATCTCAATGATTTCCTAATACCCTTGCGGTGTAGGGCCCTAGTGGCCGGAAATCTTAATACATTCACTTACCTGGATTCCTTAGCTGAGCAGCACCTTCACTTGAGCTTTCCTTGCCTATGACATTTCATATTCGTAGTTAAATAACTTAAACTCAAAAACTAATAAGGTCCTAACTAAATGTCATCATAAACTCTGTATTTCTTAGTCTTTTCCGTCAAGCACCTTGGGTGCGTGGGTTAAGCTCCAAGATTCCAGACATTCGGATTCAACCTAGCAGTTCTTTACAGTCGGTTGTCAAAAGTTCAGATTCAAATCGGCAATGCTATTACCAACTCAGCTTAACAATGTTCCTATTTTACTCTGTCATAACAAAATCCGGACTGCGGGTTTCTAGCTAAAAGCAGAGCTCTAAATAACTTTTCCAACAACTACATTGTCAGAACCTTACCTCGAATGTGGGTTATCGGAGTGGATACAGGAGAAATCGCTCGCTGGTGGAGAAGTCGCCGGCTGAGAGAGAGCTCTGGAGAGTGGAGAAATCGAAGAGGAAAGTGTGACGGCTACAGTGAGGTTTTTGAGAGGTTTAAGGATTTCCTTATTCTATTTATATAAGCCAAAATCCCACTTTATTACCAATCTGCCACCGCACAAGTTTAAGACAAAATACATAAAAACTTGGCATTAAGACATTAAATCAAAAGGTTAAAAAAAATAAACAGGTGACAGTTAATTCTATTGAGAAAATCACCTGACCGAATTTGTCGGGTGTTACAAAGTATCTCTAAGTTCAGGTGTCTGTCACCCAATTCTCCAGCCAAATCGCTTGCATCATGAGATTCAGCTTTTCGATCCAATTCTAATCCTGCAAAGTCTATTTCCAATCAACGGCGTAATCTTGGCATTATGATAATTCAAAGCTAAATTTTGTTGGAATGCCTATAACTTAGATCGCGAATTGCCATCTAGGCTAAGCTATTTCAAATCACATATAAGAAAATAATAATCTTAGAATCATGATGATCATTGATAATATCACCACATGATCATTCAAAGCTATTATTTTTAATGATTGAGGATGATCAAAACAAGTATGTGCATGGGCAGCATAATATCTTTTCATAACTATGCTCTTCCTACTCAATCAGCTCTATTTCTTCAACTAACCCAGAAATGTCTTAGCCTAGCCTAGCATATGCTGATAAAAACAAATGATGCTTTTAAAATAACCTGCACATGTTCATCCTGTTACCAAATTCGATGGATGCAAAGCGAGACCTACAAGAAATAAGCTGAAACAATCGTCCGAAACATTTAAATTAGAAAGGAAAGGAACTTTAAGGATAAACACGAGCAGAGGGAAAACTTAAGAAGAGTCAATGTCAGTTTATTCTAAACTTTAATGTAAAGCATGTAGATGTTAAACCAGTACTACTATTCTGTAGCACCAGGTTTAATCACAATCTAATTATTTAATAATCGTGAGACATTATTGTTATGGAGGATTAATGACTAGGTTAATGTATGACTAAGGGAGGGCAGTATGGTAATCTGATAGTAATAAAGGTTAACGTATTTAAGGAAACTATTAATGAAGTAGCCGCCACTGTTTATTTCATTTTCCCTCCATTCTCAACTCCTCAGCTTAGCAGAGCGCGATAGGAGACCCCCTTCGACTTCCTCCAGCGATTTCCTCCGAACTCGGTGAGTTTTGCTTCTATATCTTGTTACATTGTATCTATCGTTGATAGGAGGGATGATGTATGAGGTTTTGAGAAGGCGGTAAGCGAGTGGTGGTTTCGGTTTAAGTTGAAATCGGGAATGCACAATGACTAGAATTCCCAAAACAGTTTCCCTTAGATTTTTAGTGGTTTAGAATGAAGATTAGAGGAAATTTAATGTATGCTCTATCTATGGTTTTAGGTTTGAGTAATACCCGAAGTAGCTTGCAACCAAGTTTTTCCAGGAGACCAGGTAAGTAAAGTTTGTATGTGTCTTCGGGCCTACATCACAAAACAGTAGGATTTGTGTGTGCATGAATGAATGTTTCTTTTCAGTTGCCATGCATCATATTTTGAAAGAAAACGAAAATGAATTTACATGAAGGAGCATGGTGAGATGTGAACAGATTGTAACAGTATACTTTTAAGGGAACTAATCCGCCCCTTAATCGAACATACGGATTCATACCCTGGGAAAATTGATCCACCTCCCATTGTATCAGGGATCAAATCAGCTGTTAAGGGAATTAATCTGCCCCTTAATTGAGTATATGGATTCATACCCTGGGAAAATTGATCCACCTCCCATTGTATCAGGGATCAAATCAGCTGTTAAGGGAATTAATCCTCCCCTTAATTGAATATATGGATTCATACCCTGGGAAAACCGATCCACCTCCCATTGTATCAGGGATCATCAGACCAGTGAACGAATGCAACATAACTGAGGAATGAAAGTAGAAACTGCATATTTAGGATTTACATTTCAGCACACATTTCATTTCTTGCTTTACTTGCTTAGCATTAGGCTAATAGATGAGTTTTGTGATGTAGGTGAATAGATTACTGCAGGTGAATTTCCCGTGTGCACAGATCAGTAGATGTGGTTGGAGGGGTACATTCATACTCCGGTCTGGTAAACTGATGAGGCAGGTTAACTGGTGTCAGCGGTTGTGAAGGTCTAATTGATAATGATTCAATCTGAGTACATGGGGTTTTCATGACAGTAGTGGTAGCAACCTTTTGAATTAGTTTTGGAGATTTCCTGACATTAGGGTTCCGTTGGATTTTAAAATGTTGTTTTTACTGAATTTGAGCAATACAATGATTTAAACTGCCTCTGAATGGTTTTTGGTAAAATGTTTAAGTCCTTTTGATAGTCGGGACTTTCTTGATTTATAGTAAAGTCTACTGCCATGTTGTTTGGTCCATCGGTAGGAGTCGAGTAATTTGTCTATCGGAAGATGCCTTAAGAAAATTCATCGGATGATGTAGGTTGATTCTATCGGAAGATGCCTTAAGAAAAGTCATCGGATGATGTAGGTTATTTCTATCGGAAGATGCCTTAAGAATAGTCATCGGATGATGTCTCAGTAAAGTCACCGGTACATGAGGTTTGTTCCATCGGAAGATGTAGGATTTGCCCTACCGGTATGAGTGGGTACTACGTTTGACGTTTAGTGATCGGCACATGCGTGCTGACGTCATCGAAAGATGTAGGTTTAAGTCTATTGGATGATGTCTCAGTAAACTCATCGGCAGATGCGAGCTGACGTCATCGGAAGATGTAGGTTTAAGTCTATCGGAAGATGTCTCAGTAAACTCATTGGCAGATGCAAGCTGACGTCATCGGAAGATGTAGGTTTAAGTCCATCGGATGATGTCTCAGTAAACTCATCGGCAGATGCGTGCTGACGTCATCGGAAGATGTAGTGTGCATTTTGTCGTTTAGCCACCGGTAGATACAGTCTACCGAGAGATGTCCTTTGTTTTTCATTCGACTGACGTCATCGGCAGGAGTCTTCTATTTTGGTTGTTTTCTGCTTCTTCCGTTGACTTTACTCATCGGCGGATGCGTTTGACTTCTGCAACTTTAAAGTGTTTTCACGATTCAAACTTCTATTTCTTTGACCGATTATTCCTTAACATTTCAAATGATTTCTTCTACAAGTTTATTTTTAAAAAAAATATATATATATAGTAGAAATTTTAGTCATTTACGGGCATTGTGTGACGAATCGGGTTCAGATAACTCGGGGCGTTACAGTGTGGTATCAGAGACATTCAGTTAAACCGTTCAAAAGATTACTCATCAGTGCCAATCGTTGCATGGAAGTGCTCCAACAACTGTAAGTGTTTACATTAACCTTAGCTATTAGGTATTTATGAACATATTTAACTTTATTCAGGAATTTAACAAAATGGCTAGACGACCAGGAAGGCCGAGGATGTAACAACCCCGATGGGATCGCCACGTAAACATAACAATCGTAATCATTTACTTCTTAATTTCTACACCTGTTCATTATTAGTATTCCTCTCTTCTTTTTTTTTAAAGCTCAGAACATGAACTTGACTCCTTCATATTTCTAATAATTCATTCATCGATAGAATCAGTCGATTAAACTCGATCGTCAGTTCCAAAGCATAATCGGATAGGGAAGAAATGCCCTTAAATCACCTAACCTGATTCTACTCGGGTTTGCATGGATTTGCATGCATCGACTGACAGGGTGTGCCCCATCCGATTTATCATGTGTACTCTATGAGACTCACTTATCATCGCCTAATAGAAGGTATCTTCCGGTAGGCACGTGGGTTTCACATGTTCAATTAAAACATCGCCCAGAAGTGGACATCCACCGGTGAACACGAGTCAAACACGTGACTCATTAAAATCTCACTAGATAAGAAACATCATCCGGTGAGCACGTGCATTGCGCATGACTTATTAAATCACATTCGGCCACTAAACGACAAACATCGTCTACATCATCCGGTGAATAACTACACTTCCTCCACCGGTCACTAGACGACAACATAACATTTCTCCTCTTCCGGCGAAGAAATACTCTACATCATCCGGTCACTAGACGACAAACCATACTTTCATCATCCGGCAACTAACACACTTCAACTCTCACATCATCCGGTCACTAAACGACAAGAAAACACTCACATCATCCGGTGAAGAAAATACACTTCATCCACCGGGCGCTAGACGACAAAATAACACTCACATCGCCCGGTATTGTAAATACCCGCATCATCCGGTGACTATGCGACAAACGACTTAACCCTCATCATCCGGCGAGCAAAACACTCGACATCACCGGATGACTAAAACACTCGACATCATCCGATAGACTTAATCTTCACAGACTTCAAATTTCAATGACTTAACATTCATACGTATAGAAAATTAGAGACTCATTCAGAATAAACGTAGCAGAAGACTTAAGCAAAACAGACCGTTCGATAGTCCCTTAAAATTAATTCCAGACTCAGAAGTTGACTCAGACAATGCTAACACTATCCTACATAATTCCAGTTCTTGTATTCTTACTGACATAAGGAAGCAATAACTAGGGGTCATAATCGCCTCTCCAGTCCTGCACTGTCACATTGAGCATCCTCCAGAAACCAGCTTTAAATATCCTCTTTAGAATTAGTATCTTCACCTGTAATCTCTTCGCCTACAACATAAGGGAGATTGCTGGCAGGCGGGGTGCGAGCTCGGGGAAAGAGAAATCGCCGAGAGTAGAAGATGTCGGCTACAGTGGCTTGAGTGAAATTTAAAACTTTTCCTTTTTCTTTATATACTGATCTCGACTTCCAATATTACAATATTGCCACTCAACCTAGTTTAAAACCCACATGTAATTAATTAAACTTGTCATAAAATTCTAAATCGCGAAGATTAAATATTCATGACCGTTAATACAGTTAGGAAAATTACCTAGTCGTATCTCGGGTGTTACATCCACCCCTCCTTAAACAAATCTTTCGTCCTCGAAAATTGCTCAAACAAATAACTCCGGATATTTGTCTAGCATGTCTAGCTGTCGCTCCCATGTGGCTTCTTCGATGCCGTGGTTTGTCCATAAAACTTTCACCAATGGAATTTCTTTATTCCTCAGAGTCTTAACTGCATATTCCAATATTTGTACCGGTTTCTCTTCATATGCCAGTGTCGGCTCCAGTTCAATGCCTGTTGGTTGAATATCTTGTGTCGGATCTCGTATGCATTTCCTTAGCATTGACACATGGAAGACATTATGAACTTTATCCAGTGATGGGGGCAATTGCAGTCTGTAAGCTGTACCACCAATTCTAGCCAAGACAGGGAAAGGTCCAATAAACCGTGGAGTGAGTTTTCCTTTCTTGCCAAATCTTAGGACTCCTTTAAATGGTGAAATCTTTAAGAACACTTCATCTCCGACTGCAAACTCAGATCCCTTCTCCTTCGATCAGCATAACTCTTCTGTCGGCTTTGCGCAGCCATCATCCTTTTCCTGATAACAGAAATCTTATCCGACATCTGCTGCAGAATATCGGGTCCAAGAAGTTTTGCTTCACCAACCTCATCCCAATACAGAGGTGATCTACATTTCCTACCATACAACACCTCATAAGGTGCCATACCTATGGTGGACTGGTAACTATTGTTGTAAGAAAACTCAACCAAGGGTAGATGTCTGCTCCAAGTCGTCTGAAAGTCCAACACACATGCTCTCAACATATCCTCAAGTATCTGAATAGTCCTCTCTGATTGGCCATCTGCCTGTGGGTGAAAAGCAGTGCTGAAGGATAACTTTGTACCTAATGTGCCCTGCAAGCTTTGCCAAAACCTAGAGGTGAATCTAGGATCACGATCAGAGACAATAGATGCAGGAATCCCATGCAACCTAATAACTTCTTGTACATAAAGATCAGCAAGCTGGTCCATCGAGTAGGTTGTCCTTACTGGTAAGAAATGGGCCGATTTCGTCAGTCTATCAATCACAACTCAAATACTATCATGTCCTTTAGTTGTCTTAGGTAATCCTACAACGAAATCCATAGCTATGTGTTCCCACTTCCACTCGGGGATAGGCAGAGGTTGAAGGGTACCTCCTGGACGTTGGTGCTCGGCTTTAACCTGTTGGCAAACCAAACATGACTCTACATACTTAGCAACATCTCTCTTTAATTTTGGCCACCAATAGAGTAACTTCAGGTCTCGGTACATCTTGGTGCTTCCAGGATGCACAGAAAAGGGAGACGAATGCGCCTCAGCCAAGATTAGCTTACGTAATCCTTCATCATTAGGGACATACCATCTATTTCTAAACCTCAGGATCCCCTCCTTGGAGAGACTAAACTCGGAGGTGGTGTCCTTCACCTTGTTTATCATACTGTTATTCTCCTCTGAGTCCTTCTGTTGTGCTTCTTTGATCTTTTCCAGAACCGTCGGTTGAATGGTCAAATTTGCGAGCAAAGCTGACAACTCTGGAACTATCTCCAACTCCAATTTCTGAATCTCTGTCCTCAAAGGTATAGACATAGTTGATACAACGGGTTGCATTGTTGTTGACATCCTGCTCAATGCGTCAGCTACAGAGTTAGCCTTACCCGGGTGATACTTAATCTCAAAGTCGTAATCCTTAACAAATTCTAACCAACGCCTCTGCCTCATGTTCAATTCTTTTTGTGTAAAGAGATACTTCAGACTTTTATGGTCAGAAAACACCTCACACTGCTGTCCATATAAGTAGTGCCTCCATATCTTCAAAGCAAAAACGACAGCGGCTAATTCTAAATCATGGGTGGGGTAGTTCTGTTCATAACTCTTTAGCTGCCTAGAGGCATACGCTACAACTTTACCTTCTTGCATCAAAACACAGCCCAACCCAACTTTAGATGCATCACAATATACGCTAAACTTTCCTTCTTCGGTTGGAAGGGTCAATACTGGTGCTGTTGTTAACTTCACCTTCAATGTCTGGAAGCTATTCTCACAAGCTTCGGTCCAAGAATATTTATTGTCCTTCTTTGTCAAATTCGTCAGGGGCTTAGCTATCAGAGAGAATCCTTTGATGAACTTTCTGTAATAGCCTGCCAATCCAAGGAAACTGCGGACTTCACTGGCATTCTTTGGTTGTGGCCAATCCTCTACTGCCTGAATTTTAATCGGGTCCACTGATATTCCATTAGCAGAAACTACATGTCCAAGAAAATTGACATTGTCCAACCAAAATTCACATTTAGACAATTTGGCATAAAGCTGGTGCTCCTTCAATGTTGTCAAAACTACTCTTAAATGTTCTGCATGGTCAGCTTCAGTCCGTGAGTAAATCAGGATATCATCTATAAACACAATTACAAATTTGTCCAAGTACTCCCGAAACACTCGATTCATTAAGTCCATAAAGGCTGCAGGTGCATTGGTCAGTCCAAATGACATGACCAAGAATTCATAGTGTCCATAACGGGTTCTGAAGGCTGTCTTTGGTATATCTCCTTCCTTAACCTTCAGTTGGTAATAACCCGAACGTAAATCTATTTTCGAAAACACCTTAGCTCCTTGCAATTGGTCAAACAAATCATCAATCCGAGGTAAGGGGTACTTATTCTTAATTGTCAACTTATTTAGTTCCCTGTAGTCTATGCACATTCTAAGGGAACCATCCTTCTTCTTGACAAATAAGACAGGTGCACCCCAAGGGGAACTACTAGGGCATATAAACCATTTGTCTACTAATTCCTGTAGTTGGACCTTTAACTCCTTTAGTTCTACAGGCGCCATACGGTAAGGGTTCCTAGATACCGGTAATGCCCCGGGATATGTATCAATTACAAACTCTACTTCTTTATTAGGTGGTAATCCTGGCAAGTCATCCAGAAATGCCTCAGGGAACTCTCTGACTATGGGGATATCTTGTAACTCTATCTTATTCTTCACCCGTACATCCATTATGCTAGCTGAGTAACTCTCACAACCATTTTTCAGTAACCGGTAAATTTCTAGTGAGGAAATAATCGGTATTTTGCTTATCTTAGGAATAGCTTGGAAGGAATAATGATCACCATTTGGGGGTCGAAAATCAACCATTCCAGATCTGCAACTTATTGTGGCATAATGCCTAAATAACCAATTCATTCCTAATATCACCTCATACCCTTTCATGTCAATCACAATCAGTTCTACATATAGTTTCTTACTTCCTAAGGACACAACATCACCTTTAACAATCTGTTCGGAATGTAGTGATTTCCCTGATGGTAACATAACACTAAATGACCTTTCAGCTGGTAAAGTCCTATGTTATGATTGCATACAAACAAGGTTGATATAAACGAGTGTGTGGCTCCTGTATCTATAAGCGTGTAAGCAGCAAAACCACATATCATAATGGTACCTGTTATGACTGTATGCGGCACTGTATCCTCATCTTCCAACATGGCATAAACTCTGGGTACTACTCTTGCACGGTTCGGGTCTGGCGGCATGGGGCAGTCTCTGACTAGGTGTCCAGCCTTATCACACTTGAAACAGCGGCCAGAAAGCAACTTGCACTCACCAGGATGGTTCTTCTGACAAGTGGGGCATAGGGGTGCCAGAGGTCTCTTTCCTTTTCCCTGGTCATCATTTGAATTGAAGGGTCTCTTTATTCCTTGTTGTTGTTGCTGTGGTCTCCTGTTCTGTTGCGGCTGCCAACCTTTGTTCTGACGTGGTGGCAGCTGAGTGTCCTTCGTGGGTTTCCTTGGCTGCTCGCGCTGTGCATATGCTGTCATTTCTGTCTCTTCCAGCTCCAAGGCCTTAGCCGTCACTTCACCATAAGGTACATTGTGTATCCCAGCAGTCTTCACTTTCATGTACAGACTTGGCTTCAGTCCTTGAACAAATTGGTAAATCTTTTCCTCCTCATCCTCAATCATACGGGGAGCAAACCGTGATAAAGCATCAAACTTGCATATGTAATCCGTCACAGAGCCAGTTTGTCGTAGATTCATGAACTCCTTCTTCTTGTTGGCCCGAACAGTCCTATTGAAGTACTTGTCAAAGAAGGCAGTCTTGAACATCTCCCAGGTCATAGCTTCGGCATTAGCGGTGTTCTGGATCGAGTCCCACCAATGCCTCGCACTTAACTCCAAATGAAAGACAGCATAGGTGACCTTATCCTCTTCATCAACCTTTGCATACTTAAACATGTCTTCTATCTTTCGAATCCACTCCTCAGCATGAATAGGATCTGAAACATATCCATTAAACACCGGGGGTCGAAGCCGGTGAAAACGCTCACCCCCATGATCATGAGTTGCATTAGTACTGGAGTTGCCTTGTTCCTCTCTAGCAGTCATCAGTCGTTCTATCTGGTGAGATTGGCGCATGACCAACTCAGTCAACTGAGCGATAGCATTGCTATCCTCATTGGTCTCTCTCTGTTGACCTCTAACCATTTTGGGATTCCTAGACAAATCATTACAAATATATCTTAACTTAATGACATATACTGAAATCATAAATACTTACAGTCGCTGAAGTGTGCTCATGTGACAGTCAGTGCTGGAAGGCAGTCTGCAGAATCGATTTTAGAACCCGGTTTTACTCTGATACCATAATTGTAACAACCCCGATGGGATCGCCACGTAAACATAACAATCGTAATCATTTACTTCTTAATTTCTACACCTGTTCATTATTAGTATTCCTCTCTTCTTTTTTTTTAAAGCTCAGAACATGAACTTGACTCCTTCATATTTCTAATAATTCATTCATCGACAGAATCAGTCGATTAAACTCGATCGTCAGTTCCAAAGCATAATCGGATAGGGAAGAAATGCCCTTAAATCACCTAACCTGATTCTACTCGGGTTTGCATGGATTTGCATGCATCGGTTGGCAGGGTGTGCCCCATCCGATTTATCACGTGTACTCTACGAGACTCACTTATCATCGCCTAATAGAAGGTATCTTCCGGTAGGCACGTGGGTTTCACATGTTCAATTAAAACATCGCCCAGTAGTGGACATCCACCGGTGAACACGAGTCAAACACGTGACTCATTAAAATCTCACTAGATAAGAAACATCATCCGGTGAGCACGTGCATTGCGCATGACTTATTAAATCACATTCGACCACTAAACGACAAACATCGTCTACATCATCCGGTGAATAACTACACTTCCTCCACCGGTCACTAGACGACAACATAACATTTCTCCTCTTCCGGCGAAGAAATACTCTACATCATCCGGTCACTAGACGACAAACCATACTTTCATCATCCGGTAACTAACACACTTCAACTCTCAAATCATCCGGTCACTAAACGACAAGAAAACACTCACATCATCCGATGAAGAAAATACACTTCATCCACCGGGCGCTAGACGACAAAATAACACTCACATCGCCCGGTATTGTAAATACCCGCATCATCCGGTGACTATGCGACAAACGACTTAACCCTTATCATCCGGCGAGCAAAACACTCGACATCACTGGATGACTAAAACACTCGACATCATCCGATAGACTTAATCTTCACAGACTTCAAATTTCAATGACTTAACATTCATACGTATAGAAAATTAGAGACTCGTTAAGAATAAACGTAGCGGAAGACTTAAGCAAAACAGACCGTTCGATAATTCCTTAAACTTAATTCCAGAGTCAGAAGTTGACTCAGACAATGCTAACACTATCCTACATAATTCCAGTTCTTGTATTCTTACTGACATAAGGAAGCAATAACCAGGGGTCATAATCGCCTCTCCAGTCCTGCACTGTCACATTGAGCATCTTCCAGCAACCAGCTTTAAATATCCTCTTTGGAATTAATATCTTCACCTGTAGTCTCTTCGCCTACAACATAAGGTTTAACTATAAGCCTAATGCTTAGTAAGGAATGCATGGTGACAGACATACATGAATGAACAAATTAAAGAAACATAAGTTCGTAAATCTTTCTTCATTCATGCTCATTTTCATCATTTACATAGCATGTATTAAGGGAGGGAACGAGGGAGAAAGACAGGGCACATGATCATTGCCAACCGGGCAATCATAGTAACGACTAGCTCGGCCTCCACCAGTGGGAGAATTCACGAGCCATACTTATCATTATCTCGGCCTCCACTAGTGGGAGAATTCACGAGCCATACTTATCATTATCTTGGCCTCCACCAGTGGGAGAATTCACGAGCCATACTTATCATTATCTCAGCCTCCACCAATGGGAGAATTCACGAGCCATGCTTATCATCAACTCGGCCTCCACCAGTGGGAGAATTCGCGAGCCATACTTATCATTATCTTGGCCTCCACCAGTGGGAGAATTCACGAGCCATACTTATCATTATCTTGGCCTCCACCAGTGGGAGAATTCACGAGCCATACTTATCATTATCTTGGCCTCCACCAGTGGGAGAATTCACGAGCCATACTTATCATTATCTTGGCCTCCACCAGTGGGAGAATTCACGAGCCATACTTATCATTATCTTGGCCTCCACCAGTGGGAGAATTCACGAGCCATACTTATCATTATCTTGGCCTCCACCAGTGGGAGAATTCACGAGCCATACTTATCATTATCTTGGCCTCCACCAGTGGGAGAATTCACGAGCCATACTTATCATTATCTTGGCCTCCACCAGTGGGAGAATTCACGAGCCATACTTATCATTATCTTGGCCTCCACCAGTGGGAGAATTCACGAGCCATACTTATCATTATCTTGGCCTCCACCAGTGGGAGAATTCACGAGCCATACTTATCATTATCTTGGCCTCCACCAGTGGGAGAATTCACGAGCCATACTTATCATTATCTTGGCCTCCACCAGTGGGAGAATTCACGAGCCATACTTATCATTATCTTGGCCTCCACCAGTGGGAGAATTCACGAGCCATACTTATCATTATCTTGGCCTCCACCAGTGGGAGAATTCACGAGCCATACTTATCATTATCTCGGCCTCCACCAGTGGGAGAATTCACGAGCCATACTTATCATTATCTCGGCCTCCACCAGTGGGAGAATTCACGAGCCATACTTATCATTATCTCGGCCTCCACCAGTGGGAGAATTCACGAGCCATACTTATCATTATCTCGGCCTCCACCAGTGGGAGAATTCACGAGCCATACTTATCATTATCTCGGCCTCCACCAGTGGGAGAATTCACGAGCCATACTTATCATTATCTCGGCCTCCACCAGTGGGAGAATTCACGAGCCATACTTATCATTATCTCGGCCTCCACCAGTGGGAGAATTCACGAGCCATACTTATCATTATCTCGGCCTCCACCAGTGGGAGAATTCACGAGCCATACTTATCATTATCTCGGCCTCCACCAGTGGGAGAATTCACGAGCCATACTTATCATTATCTCGGCCTCCACCAGTGGGAGAATTCACGAGCCATACTTATCATTATCTCGGCCTCCACCAGTGGGAGAATTCACGAGCCATACTTATCATTATCTCGGCCTCCACCAGTGGGAGAATTCACGAGCCATACTTATCATTATCTCGGCCTCCACCAGTGGGAGAATTCACGAGCCATACTTATCATTATCTCGGCCTCCACCAGTGGGAGAATTCACGAGCCATACTTATCATTATCTCGGCCTCCACCAGTGGGAGAATTCACGAGCCATACTTATCATTATCTCGGCCTCCACCAGTGGGAGAATTCACGAGCCATACTTATCATTATCTCGGCCTCCACCAGTGGAGAATTCACGAGCCATACTTATCATTATCTCGGCCTCCACCAGTGGGAGAATTCACGAGCCATACTTATCATTATCTCGGCCTCCACCAGTGGGAGAATTCACGAGCCATACTTATCATTATCTCGGCCTCCACCAGTGGGAGAATTCACGAGCCATACTTATCATTATCTCGGCCTCCACCAGTGGGAGAATTCACGAGCCATACTTATCATTATCTCGGCCTCCACCAGTGGGAGAATTCACGAGCCATACTTATCATTATCTCGGCCTCCACCAGTGGGAGAATTCACGAGCCATACTTATCATTATCTCGGCCTCCACCAGTGGGAGAATTCACGAGCCATACTTATCATTATCTCGGCCTCCACCAGTGGGAGAATTCACGAGCCATACTTATCATTATCTCGGCCTCCACTAGTGGGAGAATTCACGAGCCATACTTATCATTATCTCGGCCTCCACCAGTGGGAGAATTCACGAGCCATACTTATCATTATCTCGGCCTCCACCAGTGGGAGAATTCGCGAGCCATACATAAGCCTTGTGAACATGTCATAGTCATTTCCCCCGTTCCGCGCTTAATCATGCTTACATTTGTTTTTTTCTTTCATATTCTTAACTTAATCATAAACGAGCACATAATGCATGGACACGAATTTTCACAGAGGAATATCATATTGTATGAACGAGTAGAACATCATGTAACTTAACATCTTCCTGCTCAAATACTTCATATCATGGCAAACTACTAGTCAAAATCATCAGTTAAACATTTCAACAATTTTTTCTCCTAGTATCCTTATGGTGTAGGACCCTATTGGCCAAAAATCCTAATACATCCATTTACCTGGTCTCCTTAGCAATCTGAACCTTTTCTCTTCAACTTCTTCACCTAAAACATGTGCATTACAGTAGTTAAATCAAAATCCTAAAACTATACTCATAAATCATCCTAGGATCTATTAGTTAAAGTCATTCCCGAGTTTCCTTAATCTAATACTCAGTGTAGTCTGAAATCCCAAAAACAAGATCGACAGATTCGACTATTGATTAATCTAAAATGTCCAGAATCGATTCGGGAAATAACACTACAACTCTCAGATTTTAGATATCCTTATTATTAGTCGGCCATTGGAAAAGTCCAAAACTACAATGCCAAGCAGAAGGCAGGGCTAATCAACTAACAGATAACTACATTGACAAACTCATACCTCAGGCGTAGAGTATCCAGGAAATGGCGGGAAAAACCGGTCGTCGAAGGGTGATTGCTGGCAGGCGGGGTGCGAGCTCGGGGAAAGAGAAATCGCCGAGAGTAGAAGATGTCGGCTACAGTGGCTTGAGTGAAATTTAAAACTTTTCCTTTTTCTTTATATACTGATCTCGACTTCCAATATTACAATATTGCCACTCAACCTAGTTTAAAACCCACATGTAATTAATTAAACTTGTCATAAAATTCTAAACCGCGAAGATTAAATATTTATGACCGTTAATACAGTTAGGAAAATTACCTAGTCGTATCTCGGGTGTTACAGAGGATACCAAGAGAGATACCAAGTCCAAGACGTGAGGACGACTCTAGTGTAATCAGACAGCTGACAGAATTGATGCGTCAACAGACTGATATAGTGCGTCAACAGTCTGACCAGTTAGGTGTGTTGTTGAACCGAGAAGCACAAGGAAGTGCCAACTCGGGTTCTAGTGGTGAACATTCGGGAGATAGGTTCAGGAGGCTAAGACCACCCGCGTTTGATGGACAGTCAACTGATCCAGTTATTGCTGAAGGATGGCTTACAAAAATTGAAAGCATGTTTAGGTGTGCCAACATTGGAGAAGGAGAAAAAGTCACGTTGGCAACCTTTCATTTAGCTGGTGAAGCTCAACTCTGGTGGGAAACAATAGAGACCACCACAGATGTTTTGACGATGCCTTGGTCGCAATTCAAGGACATTTTCTATGGGAAGTATTTTAACAGTACTGTCCAGACCGCGAAGAAATTGGAGTTCCTGAACTTGAAGCAGACAGGGTCCGTGGCCGAGTATAGTAGGCAGTTTGAGTCCCTATCCAGATTTGCTGGACACTTTGCTCACAAGGATGAGGATAAGGTGTTCAAATTTGTGCATGGGCTGAAGCCAGAAATTTACCGAGGAGTTAAATTTTATGGTATTAAAGGTTTGACATTAAGTGAGGTAGTGTCCACTGCTCTGGAAGTGGAAGAGGCTGAAGGGAAGTGTGCTGGACCAAAGGAGGCCCCGCAAAGGTTTAACCAGCCACCCCAACAAAGGGGAACGAAGAGGCCAAGTGAAGGCCAAAATAGCCAGGGAGCAGGAAGGAAAGTGCAGAATGTCAAGAATTTTTCCCAATGTCCAACATGTTTGAAGAATCACCCAGGGGAATGTAGGTGGACTTCTAGAAGGTGTTTCAACTGTGAGGAGGTTGGACACTCATTCAAAGACTGCACTAAGCCCAGAGTCCTTCGATGCTTCAACTGTAACAAGCCGGGACACACTGTTAGAGATTGCCCAACGTCGAAGAGTGGCCCTGCTAGGATAAAGCTGAGAATATTTTCCATGGTAGAGTCAGGAGAAGAGGACCAGCCTGCTGTGGTGTCAGGTACTATATTGATCAACTCTGTACCTGCTTTTACTTTGATAGATTCGGGTGCAACACATTCTTTTATAGCCTCTGCTTTTGCTGATAAGCTAGATGTACGGTTTGCTCCTTCTGAACATATGTTTAGCGTAGCATTACCTTCTGGTGAGCGCATGCACTCTAACCAGGTGATGCTTGACAGTAAGGTGTTAGTAGGGAATGTAAGTCTACCTGTTGATCTTATAATCATGGATATAATAGGATTTGATGTAATCCTAGGAATGGACTGGTTGTTTAAACATCACGCCACAATCGATTGTAGAACTGGAGTAGTTAGCTTTCACCCCCCTGGTAGGTTGAAACATACCTTCCAAGCTTCAAAGAAGAGTAAGGAAATGTCTGTGATGACTTCTATTAACACTAGACCTTCCTTGTGTGGAGAGTATTTGTGCTTCTTAGCTAGCGTTCTAGACACACAGCTTGTGGAAAAAGCAAATCCTCAGAATGTCTTAATCGTCCAAGACTTCCTCGAAGTGTTTTTAGATGACCTTCCCGGTTTACCGCCAGATAGGGAAATTGAATTTGTTGTAGATATTTACCCCGGAGCCGAGCCTGTGTCTAAAAATCCATATAGATTAGCTCCAACTGAACTTAAGGAATTAAAGAAACAATTGGAGGATCTATTGGAGAAAGGGTTCATACGCCCAAGCTTTTCACCGTGGGGCGCACCTGTCCTTTTTGTCAAGAAGAAAGATGGATCAATGCGTATGTGCATTGATTATAGAGAATTGAATAAGTTAACTGTCAAAAACAAATACCCTTTGCCGAGAATTGATGACTTATTTGACCAGCTTAGGGGTGCAAGAGTTTTCTCTAAGATTGACCTTAGGTCCGGTTATTACCAGTTGAAGGTTAAATCTGAAGATATCCCAAAGACTGCCTTTCGCACAAGGTATGGACATTATGAGTTTTTGGTTATGTCTTTTGATTTGACAAATGCACCAGCAGCCTTCATGGATCTCATGAATAGGGTGTTTCACTAGTATTTGGACAAGTTTGTCATAGTGTTCATAGACGACATTCTAATCTATTCTAGAACTAAGGATGAGCACGCAAGGCATTTGAGTTTGGTGTTAGGAGTACTTAGACAGCACCAGCTTTATGCTAAGTTTTCCAAGTGTGAGTTTTGGTTGGATAGAGTTCACTTTCTTGGTCACGTGATCTCTGGAGATGGAATATCTGTCGATCCAGCCAAAGTTCGAGCGGTTAAGGAATGGCCTCAACCGAAGAATGCTACAGATATTAGGAGTTTTCTTGGTCTAGCAGGATATTATAGAAAGTTCATCGAAGGATTTTCAAAGATCGCTACACCCCTTACTAAGTTAACCAGGAAAAATGTAAAGTATATATGGACTGATGAATGTGAACATAGTTTCATGACCTTGAAACAGAAACTAACCAATGCTCCAATTTTAACCCTTCCAGCTGAAAATGGTAAATTTAGTATTTATTGTGATGCTTTCAAAATTAGTCTTGGTTGTGTGTTAATGCAGAATGGTAAAGTAATAGCTTATGCCTCTAGACAGCTGAAAACACATGAGAAGAACTACCCTACCCATGACTTAGAATTAGCTGCAGTTGTATTTGCACTTAAGATTTGGAGGCATTACTTGTATGGACAATCTTGTGAGATATTTTCAGATCATAAGAGCCTGAAGTATATCTTCACACAGAAGGAACTAAACATGAGGCAACGTAGATGGTTGGAATTTGTAAAAGACTATGATTTTGAGATTAAATACCATCCCGGCAAAGCAAATGTCGTGGCTGATGCTTTGAGTAGAGTAACAACATCAACCCCATCTATGATTTTCAGTATGCCATTAGCTTTAGAATCAGAATTCCAAAAATTTAACCTAGAAGTAGTAACCAGTGTATCAGCTATACTATCAGCCATAACCTTAAAGCCTACCATTCTAGAGAAAATAAAGGAAGCTCAGACGAATGATGATGAGTGTAACAAGTACAAGTCAAGCATGAATTCCACAGACCAATCAGATTTTAACTATTCTGCTAATGGGATCCTCAAGTTTAGAAATAGGTGGTTTGTTCCAGCCATTAAGAAACTCCGTGATGAGATTCTTTCTGAAGCACACTCTTCCAGGTTCTCTGTTCACCCTGGAAGTACAAAGATATACAGAGACCTTAAGCAACACTACTGGTGGCCTAGTATGAAACGAAGCGTGGCAGAATATGTAGGATCATGTTTGTGTTGTCAACAGATTAAACCTGAACATCAGAGGCCTACTGGGACATTACAACCTTTACAAGTTCCCGAATGGAAATGGGAACAAATAACTATGGATTTTGTTACAGGATTACCTAGGACAGTAAAAGGACATGATGCAATTTGGGTGATAGTTGATCGTTTAACCAAATCAGCTCATTTCCTACCAATAAAGGTGACTTACTCGATGGATCAGCTTGCTGAATTGTATGTGCACGAAGTTGTTAGGCTGCATGGTGTTCCAAGCACCATAGTTTCAGACCGAGACTCCAGATTTACATCTAAGTTCTGGAAAAGTTTGCACAAGGCTATGGGAACACAGCTTAATTTTAGCACAGCTTTCCACCCTCAAACAGATGGACAATCCGAGAGAACCATTCAGACCTTAGAAGATATGCTCCAAGCATGCATATTGGACTTTCAAGGATCTTTGAGTAAATATTTACCATTGGTTGAGTTCTCATACAATAACAGTTTTCAAACAACAATAGGCATGGCTCCATACGAAGCATTATATGGACGAAAATGCAGATCTCCTTTGTACTGGGATGAAGTTGGTGAAGCACAGTTGCTTGGTCCTGACATTGTGCAGCAGACTGTGGAGAAGGTTGCCCTCATCCGACAGAGAATTCTGACAGCTCAAAGCCGCCAGAAGAGTTATGCTGATAAAAGACGAAGAGAATTAGAGTTTGAAGTAGGTGATGAAGTTTTTCTTAAGGTGTCACCATTCAAAGGAGTTGTGAGATTCGGGAAGAGAGGAAAGTTAAACCCCAGGTTTATTAGACCATTTTTAATTTTGAAAAGGGTTGGGAGTGCAGCCTATCTGTTGCAGTTACCGACTTCTATGGAAGGAATCCACAATGTGTTCCATGTTTCTATGTTAAAGAAGTGTATAAGAGATTCATATCAGGTTGTGGAACAGCAGGACATTGAGGTTCTTCATACTCTTGCATATGAGGAGAAACCTGTAAGGATCTTGGACTATGCAGTAAAGGTGTTGCGCAACAAGGAGGTTCCACTAGTGAAAGTCTTATGTCACAACCAGAACATAGAGGAGACAACTTGGGAGCGCCAGCAAGACATGATAGACCAACATCCTGAGTTGTTCAGGTACTAAATTTTGAGGACAAAATTCTTTTAAGGAGGGTAGATTGTAGCACCCGGTTTAATCACAATCTAATTATTTAATCAAATCGTGAGATATTATTGTTATGGAGGATTAATGACTAGGTTAATGTATGAATAAGGGAGGGCAGTATGGTAATCTGATAGTAATAAAGGTTAACGTATTTAAGGAAACTATTAATGAAGTAGCCGCCACTGTTTATTTCATTTCCCCTCCATTCTCAGCTCCTCAGCTTAGCAGAGCGTGATAGGAAACCCCCTTCGACTTCCTCCAGCGATTTCCTCCGAACTCGGTGAGTTTTGCTTCTATTTCTTGTTACATTGTATCTATCGTTGATAGGAGGGATGATGTATGAGGTTTTGAGAAGGCGGTAAGTGAGTGGTGGTTTCGGTTTAAGTTGAAATCGGGAATGCACAATGACTAGAATTCCCAAAACAGTTTCCCTTAGATTTCTAGTGGTTTAGAATGAAGATTAGAGGAAATTTAATGTATGCTCTATCTATGGTTTTAGGTTTGAGTAATACCCGAAGTAGCTTGCAACCAAGTTTTTCCAGGAGACCAGGTAAGTAAAGTTTGTATGTGTCTTCGGGCCTACATTACAAAACAGTAGGATTTGTGTGTGCATGAATGAATGTTTCTTTTCAGTTGTCATGCATCATATTTTGAAAGAAAACGAAAATGAATTTACATGAAGTAGCATGGTGAGATGTGAACAGATTGTAACAGTATACTTTTAAGGGAACTAATCCGCCCCTTAATCGAACATACGGATTCATACCCTGGGAAAATTGATCCACCTCCCATTGTATCAGGGATCAAATCAGCTGTTAAGGGAATTAATCTGCCCCTTAATTGAGTATATGGATTCATACCCTGGGAAAATTGATCCACCTCCCATTGTATCAGGGATCAAATCAGCTGTTAAGGGAATTAATCCGCCCATTAATTGAATATATGGATTCATACCCTGGAAAAACCGATCCACCTCCCAAGTAATCAGGGATCATTAGACCAGTGAACGAATGCAACAAAACTGAGGAATGAAAGTAGAAACTGCATATTTAGGATTTACATTTCAGCACACATTTCATTTCTTGCTTTACTTGCTTAGCATTAGGCTAATAGATGAGTTTTGTGATGTAGGTGAAGTGATTACTTTCCCGTGTGCACAGATCAGTAGATGTGGTTGGAGGGGTACATTCATACTCCGGTCTGGTAAACTGATGAGGCGGGTTAACTGGTGTCAGCGGTTGTGAAGGTCTAATTGATAATGATTCAATCTGAGTACATGGGGTTTTCATGACAGTAGTGGTAGCAACCTTTTGAATTAGTTTTGGAGATTTCCTGACATTAGGGTTCCGTTGGATTTTAAAATGTTGTTTTTACTGAATTTGAGCAATACAATGATTTAAACTGCCTCTGAATGGTTTTTGGTAAAATGTTTAAGTCCTTTTGATAGTCGGGACTTTCTTGATTTATAGTAAAGTCTACTGCCATGTTGTTTGGTTCATCGGTAGGAGTCGAGTAATTTGTCTATCGGAAGATGCCTTAAGAAAAGTCATCGGATGATGTAGGTTGATTCTATCGGAAGATGCCTTAAGAAAAGTCATCGGATGATGTAGGTTATTTCTATCGGAAGATGCCTTAAGAATAGTCATTGGATGATGTCTCAGTAAAGTCACCGGTACATGAGGTTTGTTCCATCGAAAGATGTAGGTTTAAGTCTATCGGATGATGTCTCAGTAAACTCATCGGCAGATGCGTGCTGACGTCATCGAAGATGTAGGTTTAAGTCTATCGGATGATGTCTCAGTAAACTCATCGGCAGATGCGAGCTGACGTCATCGAAGATGTAGGTTTAAGTCTATCGGATGATGTCTCAGTAAACTCATCGGCAGATGCGAGCTGACGTCATCGGAAGATGTAGGTTTAAGTCTATCGGATGATGTCTCAGTAAACTCATCGGCAGATGCGAGCGGACGTCATCGGAAGATGTAGGTTTAAGTCTATCGGATGATGTCTCAGTAAACTCATCGGCAGATGCGAGCTGACGTCATCGAAGATGTAGGTTTAAGTCTATCGGATGATGTCTCAGTAAACTCATCGGCAGATGCGAGCTGACGTCATCGAAGATGTAGGTTTAAGTCTATCGGATGATGTCTCAGTAAACTCATCGGCAGATGCGAGCTGACGTCATCGAAGATGTAGGTTTAAGTCTATCGGATGATGTCTCAGTAAACTCATCGGCAGATGCGAGCTGACGTCATCGAAGATGTAGGTTTAAGTCTATCGGATGATGTCTCAGTAAACTCATCGGCAGATGCGAGCTGACGTCATCGAAGATGTAGGTTTAAGTCTATCGGATGATGTCTCAGTAAACTCATCGGCAGATGCGAGCTGACGTCATCGAAGATGTAGGTTTAAGTCTATCGGATGATGTCTCAGTAAACTCATCGGCAGATGCGAGCTGACGTCATCGAAGATGTAGGTTTAAGTCTATCGGATGATGTCTCAGTAAACTCATCGGCAGATGCGAGCTGACGTCATCGAAGATGTAGGTTTAAGTCTATCGGATGATGTCTCAGTAAACTCATCGGCAGATGCGAGCTGACGTCATCGAAGATGTAGGTTTAAGTCTATCGGATGATGTCTCAGTAAACTCATCGGCAGATGCGAGCTGACGTCATCGAAGATGTAGGTTTAAGTCTATCGGATGATGTCTCAGTAAACTCATCGGCAGATGCGAGCTGACGTCATCGAAGATGTAGGTTTAAGTCTATCGGATGATGTCTCAGTAAACTCATCGGCAGATGCGAGCTGACGTCATCGAAGATGTAGGTTTAAGTCTATCGGATGATGTCTCAGTAAACTCATCGGCAGATGCGAGCTGACGTCATCGAAGATGTAGGTTTAAGTCTATCGGATGATGTCTCAGTAAACTCATCGGCAGATGCGAGCTGACGTCATCGAAGATGTAGGTTTAAGTCTATCGGATGATGTCTCAGTAAACTCATCGGCAGATGCGAGCTGACGTCATCGAAGATGTAGGTTTAAGTCTATCGGATGATGTCTCAGTAAACTCATCGGCAGATGCGAGCTGACGTCATCGAAGATGTAGGTTTAAGTCTATCGGATGATGTCTCAGTAAACTCATCGGCAGATGCGAGCTGACGTCATCGAAGATGTAGGTTTAAGTCTATCGGATGATGTCTCAGTAAACTCATCGGCAGATGCGAGCTGACGTCATCGAAGATGTAGGTTTAAGTCTATCGGATGATGTCTCAGTAAACTCATCGGCAGATGCGAGCTGACGTCATCGAAGATGTAGGTTTAAGTCTATCGGATGATGTCTCAGTAAACTCATCGGCAGATGCGAGCTGACGTCATCGAAGATGTAGGTTTAAGTCTATCGGATGATGTCTCAGTAAACTCATCGGCAGATGCGAGCTGACGTCATCGGAAGATGTAGGTTTAAGTCTATCGGATGATGTCTCAGTAAACTCATCGGCAGATGCGTGCTGACGTCATCGGAAGATGTAGGTTTAAGTCTATCGGATGATGTCTCAGTAAACTCATCGGCAGATGCGTGCTGACGTCATCGGAAGATGTAGGTTTAAGTCTATCGGATGATGTCTCAGTAAACTCATCGGCAGATGCGTGCTGACGTCATCGGAAGATGTAGGTTTAAGTCTATCGGATGATGTCTCAGTAAACTCATCGGCAGATGCGTGCTGACGTCATCGGAAGATGTAGGTTTAAGTCTATCGGATGATGTCTCAGTAAACTCATCGGCAGATGCGAGCTGACGTCATCGGAAGATGTAGGTTTAAGTCTATCGGATGATGTCTCAGTAAACTCATCGGCAGATGCGTGCTGACGTCATCGGAAGATGTAGGTTTAAGTCTATCGGATGATGTCTCAGTAAACTCATCGGCAGATGCGTGCTGACGTCATCGGAAGATGTAGGTTTAAGTCTATCGGATGATGTCTCAGTAAACTCATCGGCAGATGCGTGCTGACGTCATCGGAAGATGTAGGTTTAAGTCTATCGGATGATGTCTCAGTAAACTCATCGGCAGATGCGTGCTGACGTCATCGGAAGATGTAGGTTTAAGTCTATCGGATGATGTCTCAGTAAACTCATCGGCAGATGCGTGCTGACGTCATCGGAAGATGTAGGTTTAAGTCTATCGGATGATGTCTCAGTAAACTCATCGGCAGATGCGTGCTGACGTCATCGGAAGATGTAGGTTTAAGTCTATCGGATGATGTCTCAGTAAACTCATCGGCAGATGCGTGCTGACGTCATCGGAAGATGTAGGTTTAAGTCTATCGGATGATGTCTCAGTAAACTCATCGGCAGATGCGAGCTGACGTCATCGGAAGATGTAGGTTTAAGTCTATCGGATGATGTCTCAGTAAACTCATCGGCAGATGCGAGCTGACGTCATCGGAAGATGTAGGTTTAAGTCTATCGGATGATGTCTCAGTAAACTCATCGGCAGATGCGTGCTGACGTCATCGGAAGATGTAGGTTTAAGTCTATCGGATGATGTCTCAGTAAACTCATCGGCAGATGCGAGCTGACGTCATCGGAAGATGTAGGTTTAAGTCTATCGGATGATGTCTCAGTAAACTCATCGGCAGATGCGAGCTGACGTCATCGGAAGATGTAGGTTTAAGTCTATCGGATGATGTCTCAGTAAACTTATTGGAAGGAAGAGTTCCCTTTAAAAAAAATTAATTTAATTAAAGCTATTTTATTTAATTTAAATACAATTTATATTAAATAAAAATCCATTAAATTCTCATTCTTCAAATCTACGAACGTTTCGAAAACTCCTCCTAAAAATAAATGCCAAATTACCTATTAATAATTTACAGGGATTTAACCACATGGTAACTCTCCAATTTTTACTGAGTTGACCAATTGATCAAAAAATTTCACATGGCCACAACACGACAAAACAAGTCAACTCATGACACGTTGACTGTCAACAATGCCAAAAATTTACACGTTGAATTTAATTAATTTAAAATTAGCAGGTTTTACACACATAATCTAAAATAGTAACACGTGCGTAAACTTTGCAATAAATTTACGTGAATAACAATTATGATTTTCTCCTTTAAAAAAATTAACGATTGATGAATAATAATTCCTCTCATTGTCTCCATGACTGCCTGCTCTACTTTCAACTTTGAGAGAACTATTTGGATACTCAATGGGTGAAACTATACAATAAAAATTAGGGACTTGCGCATAATTCTATTGCAAAACCATGAGAAAAAAATAAACAAAAAAGTGATTCAACAGTTCCCCACACTATTTCCAATTTTGAGTGACCATTTCGAATACTCAACGGATGAAAATTGTATAATAAAAAGATCATAAAGAGAAACTCCACTCCAAATATCTTTTAAAAAATTATAAAAAAAGAAAAATATTAATAATAATTTATATTTTCTTCATACGTCTATTTTGTATTTTCTTAAATTAATTCTAATTGAAAATATTAAGTTGTGCAGGCTACTCACACTTTTCTTGTGGCCTTTTTAATCTCTAATAATCGATACAGATTTGCCAACCAGTTATCATGCTTGTTAGCATGAGTTCCCTATTTGCATTTGGTAACAATTGTCATATCTTATTTCTTTGGCAGGCAGTGCAACTGACTAAACCATGCACTATTTGATAAAAGGGTATATGATCATAGCTTATATTCACTTAATGATTTTTTTTTATTTACCACTTCTATCATGATTGTACTAACTGATGTTGATATTCAATAGTAGGATTGTGATTGTTCTCTTGAAAGATCTTGTGCATATATATAGCTAGTTTAATTCCCTTGATATCTACTAATGACCATCTTAAAACTTGTTTATACTCTTGTAAAATTCCAAGTAATTTTTCTTTATATTCGTCGTCAAGTTTGGTAGGTTTCATTACATGAATAGTGGAGTTTTCATCTAGAAACACATATTGTAAATAATTAGGTTGTGGCATTAAATTAATCATTATGCTATTGTTGTCATGGTAAACCGAATGTTAAACATACATAAATCAATGACACCTTAAATTATAGATATTGAAACATGTAAAATCTGGAACCAATTGTTGTGATTTTCTTGATTAAAATAGGTTTTTCAAAAAAAAAAAAAAATCCTAACTGTCATTGCTCTATGAGATGGCAGAACTTTGAGAAAAGTTAAGCTTATACATCTGTTATCACACATTAAAGTCCTACATGTTTATAGTCCAATAATCTTATACAACATTTGATTTTTTCAATGCCAATATATAATTATTATTAAATATATAAATTATATCCAAGAAAATCATCAACGTCAATCTTTAGATAATACCTTAGTATTATTAAAACAATTGTGAACTTGATAAGATCTGGAAAAATGTGAAATAAAGGAATATCAGCTCAAGATAAATATTTATCATATTAAAATAATGAGATATTAAAAAGGATAAAATTATTCAAGAAATTGAGGTCCATGATACATGGAGAAATACCATCGTTTATATGAAATCGTAGATATGTGTTAAAATAAATTAAAATTATAAAAGAAAGAAAGCTCATCATTCTTTTGTAGTACTAGGGTACACCTAGTGCAATGGATAACTACACATCCACTGTTTATTATTTTTTCTTAGAAGAAACTAAATTTCATCAATCATTTTAATTAAAATGGATAATGGATTGTGAAAATAGAACTCGATGATTAAATGGGAAAATAAATGAGATTATGCTTTAATTAAAATATAAAAAGTTAATAAAAAATAAATAAATACTGCCAAAAGAAAATTAGTTCAATCAACCTGTTAGTGTAAAATTGATAATTGTAAATGTATTAAAAAAAATAGATGAGTACATAGTTAAATGGAAAACATTAATGAAAGAGACATTGCTCAAAGAAAGATTTAAAAGAAATTCAAGAAAAAAGTATAAAGTCATTGAACATAACTTGTAAAGTACGAAGGAAAATGAAAATGGAAATTGATGAACTGAACTACGTATTGGAACATATTTGAGTTTAGGGTTTATGGGGGCAAAATGTTAATTCCATCGTGGGAAGCAAAAAAGTGGAAATTGGGAGAATAATATTTGCAAGGAGATAGTTATGGTGACACCACATTATTAAAAATACCAGAATCACATTACCAATTATAAAATAGTCAACACAGACCAAACTTCAACTTTACATTGACCAATATTTCGATTGATCAATTAAATAAAGTTTGTAGATCAACCCTCCAATTAAAATTATGTTTAGCCTTAATCTAAGAACGACTCAGATCATAATCTATTATTAAAATAATAAAAATTTGATTCAAGTTCATGTTAATCTAGGCCTTAAAAAGTCTAGCATTTTATAAAATATCTATCTTCATTTGTTTTGAGCAATCACGTTGAATTGAGTGACGTGCAATAAAATTTATTAAATTTGTTCTCATAATATAACCGGATAATCTTTAAAGTTAGAGACATCAGATTTTTCCCTTCTTCAGTGTCTGGTGTGACAGCCCAAAACCGGAACCAGATTGGGGTCCGAGATCGGAGCCATCACTCCGGGACAGATAACAGGAAACGGGGACTATTATTTTTTTTTTAACATAAACAGAATGACTTTTAAAGTAGACTCGTAATCTTTTCAGAGGAAGGGAAAGACGGGCTTCAGAAATAAATGGCGGAATTACAGGATAAAGCAGGAAGCAGAAATAAATAAGCTAGCGGAAGACTTAGTTTAAAAGGGGCAGCAGTGAATTCAAATAAGACAGAAGTGAACAGGGTTCAGCGGAAGAGACTGGATAAAACTGGGCAGAAGGCTTGAATGACGTCAGCCGGAAGATGTAAATGCAAAGACAGAAGCGAAGATGACGTCAACCGGGAGACTAGAGCTATCGGTGGATTCGGATACGACAAAAGACGAACAGTATTCAGCGGAAGAGGCTGAGTAAAACTGGACAGAAGAGGTGGTGACGTCAGCCGGAAGATGGGTGACGTCAGACGGAAGACACAGACAGTAACTGAGATTGGATGAGGAGATGACGTCAGCCGGAAGACATATTTATACTGGCGGAAGACTTGGGTGACGTCAGCCGGAAGACGGAGTTTTAAACTGGGCGGAAGACTTATGCTGACATCAGCCGGAAGACATAATTGACTTTGACTGGGGCGGATGACTGAATTGACTTTGACTGGGGCGGATGACAGAATTGACTGGGGCAGATGACTAAGGCATATAACTGGGCGGATGACTAAGGCATATAACTGGGCGGATGACTAAGGCATATAACTGGGCGGATGACTAAGGCATATAACTGGGCGGATGACTGAATTGACTTTGACTGGGGCGGATGACAGAATTGACTGGGGCGGATGACTAAGGCATATAACTGGGCGGATGACTAAGGCATATAACTGGGCGGATGACTGAATTGACTTTGACTGGGGCGGATGACTAAGGCATATAACTGGGCGGATGACTAAGGCATATAACTGGGCGGATGACTGAATTGACTTTGACTGGGGCGGATGACTAAGGCATATAACTGGGCGGATGACTAAGGCATATAACTGGGCGGATGACTAAGGCATATAACTGGGCGGATGACTAAGGCATATAACTGGGCGGATGACTAAGGCATATAACTGGGCGGATGACTAAGGCATATAACTGGGCGGATGACTAAGGCATATAACTGGGCGGATGACTAAGGCATATAACTGGGCGGATGACTAAGGCATATAACTGGGCGGATGACTAAGGCATATAACTGGGCGGATGACTAAGGCATATAACTGGGCGGATGACTAAGGCATATAACTGGGCGGATGACTAAGGCATATAACTGGGCGGATGACTAAGGCATATAACTGGGCGGATGACTAAGGCATATAACTGGGCGGATGACTAAGGCATATAACTGGGCGGATGACTAAGGCATATAACTGGGCGGATGACTGAATTGACTTTGACTGGGGCGGATGACTAAGGCATATAACTGGGCGGATGACTAAGGCATATAACTGGGCGGATGACTAAGGCATATAACTGGGCGGATGACTAAGGCATATAACTGGGCGGATGACTGAATTGACTTTGACTGGGGCGGATGACTAAGGCATATAACTGGGCGGATGACTAAGGCATATAACTGGGCGGATGACTGAATTGACTTTGACTGGGGCGGATGACTAAGGCATATAACTGGGCGGATGACTAAGGCATATAACTGGGCGGATGACTAAGGCATATAACTGGGCGGATGACTAAGGCATATAACTGGGCGGATGACTAAGGCATATAACTGGGCGGATGACTGAATTGACTTTGACTGGGGCGGATGACTAAGGCATATAACTGGGCGGATGACTAAGGCATATAACTGGGCGGATGACTAAGGCATATAACTGGGCGGATGACTAAGGCATATAACTGGGCGGATGACTAAGGCATATAACTGGGCGGATGACTAAGGCATATAACTGGGCGGATGACTAAGGCATATAACTGGGCGGATGACTAAGGCATATAACTGGGCGGATGACTAAGGCATATAACTGGGCGGATGACTAAGGCATATAACTGGGCGGATGACTAAGGCATATAACTGGGCGGATGACTGAATTGACTTTGACTGGGGCGGATGACTAAGGCATATAACTGGGCGGATGACTAAGGCATATAACTGGGCGGATGACTAAGGCATATAACTGGGCGGATGACTAAGGCATATAACTGGGCGGATGACTAAGGCATATAACTGGGCGGATGACTAAGGCATATAACTGGGCGGATGACTAAGGCATATAACTGGGCGGATGACTAAGGCATATAACTGGGCGGATGACTAAGGCATATAACTGGGCGGATGACTAAGGCATATAACTGGGCGGATGACTAAGGCATATAACTGGGCGGATGACTAAGGCATATAACTGGGCGGATGACTAAGGCATATAACTGGGCGGATGACTAAGGCATATAACTGGGCGGATGACTAAGGCATATAACTGGGCGGATGACTAAGGCATATAACTGGGCGGATGACTAAGGCATATAACTGGGCGGATGACTAAGGCATATAACTGGGCGGATGACTAAGGCATATAACTGGGCGGATGACTGAATTGACTTTGACTGGGGCGGATGACTGAGATTTGAGAAAACAACTGCATGGATAGCTCTAAAACTCGAGACAATCCATGCACACACTAACAGAGAAAACTCAAGGCAGTTCCAGAATATTTCAAAATATACATTCAACTGTCAAACAGGAGTTTTAAAAAAGAACATCAACACAGATTTTATACCTCGTTTTGAAGATCCCAAAAGTTTTACAGAACTTGACATACACTTCAAACGTTTTAAAACCCCAAAACAACTTGTACAAAACTTGACATAACTTTACATAAAACACATTCTCACAGGAATGACATTTGTCTGACTGCAGCAACCATCCCGTGAGCTCCTCACGCCAACTACATCAACTCATCAGTTTGAGGTTCAAGCTCCTCATCTGGAGGATCCGTACCTACAACAGGGAGTTCAACTATGAGCCTCGAGCTCAGCAAGAACACACAATGCAGAGTGATGAACGTGCTATGCATGAATCTTTTTCAAATACGTGAACATTACATTACATTACATTACACTGGACAGGAAGGTATAAGTGGGAAGAAGAGCTGGCGTAACAGGAGTACATGCCACAACAAGACATAACAGGAGTACATGACAGGATGCCAGTCCTCATCCACACTTAACCATACATTTCATTACAGGTTTTATCTTACTTAACTTCAAACAGTGTACAGAAAACATTTTCATGACTTTCAGAGAAAACGTGTATGCATGAACATTCATAGACAGGCAACAGAATAATAAGCAGAATAAGCAGAATATAAAACAGAATACACTTAACCTAAAACATAACCTATGGTTTAGCTACCCAACAGAAATCTCGACAACATAAACCTAGTACCTCCGTATTGTAGGGCCTTAAGGGCCAAACCTATACGTATGAACTTACCTGTTGTCCGAAATACAACAAGCTATGCGCGCACAACAACGTTGGTTCGCGAACCTATAGCATGCATAAACGGACATTAACCCTAAACATCACGAAACTAGCAAATGAATAAACAAAAAAATCGTTTTCTATCTAAGATGATTACCTTAGACCGAAAAGCAGGAGGAAAATCAGAGAAGGAAGAAACTCCTTGCGTTGGTTTTCTTCAACCGAAAGAGAGAAGCAGAGAGGAAAATGAGAGAGAGCAGAGAGGGAAATGTCTCACGTAGGAGGAAGAGAAGGAAATGGGATACATGGCTTGTCTTCTTCCACAAGTTTGTCAAGTGTCAATCATCCATTTGATTTCTCCCACCAACCTTAATTTCTTCCTAATTTGCCCTTCCATTGGTTTTTAACTAAAACATTATTTAGTTAATCGATTCGGTCTCACGAATCACCCTCGTTCGATTAAACACGTCGACAATTTTATTAAAAACAATCATTGCATTAATATCGGAGAAATTCCGCTTACATATTCGGAGAATTATTACATAGGCAAAATGCCGGGTGTTACATCTGGTTTCTAACAAAAATGTTTTCTTTTTAGCCTAAGATTAAGACAACTTTGATTAGATAGCCGTCGACTTTGAGTTATGGTTTCAGCAAAACATAACTGAAAACCACCGAAGAACAACCTCAATCGATTATGAAACATTGACAATGGCAAGGAAAGGATGAATAGGTTCAATCTAGAACATCTCTAGACAAAACCCAGATTCTCTAAACAACTTTGCCTGCGAGTGTTGGATATGCTTTACGAATCCAAGGGCATATAGCTAAAATCAAGGGAAACAAGTTAATGATTTTGTATAAATAGTAGTTGACATAAAAATGAAGGTCTTATACTTATATTCATAGGTGCACATCTCAATGAACAACATTTTGATAGAAGCGGAAAATATCAAGCAAGTATGGTCTAAGCTAAATTATTAACCAACATTCGAGATTGTCAAATTCTTATGAATGATTTGTATCATATCAGTTGACATAGCTTAAACCGTTGCTGACCTCTGCCGAAGAGAGTAATTTTTGGAAGATTCCATGTCGCTCATAAGTCTTCAGTGTTCCACACTAAATATGAACCTTTTTTACTTAACTCGCATGGCCGGAAACAATTCATTGCCTTCCCCATCAGTGCCATGGCAGCAATACTTGGAAATTACTTCCATTGATACTTTTTTAGTGCCATTCTTGAGCATTCAGGTTCACAAACCACCACTGGTTCAAGCTTCTTGTTGGACATAGCTGGTTGATTACTACACCATCTCTGGATCTAAGGATGCAAGAGTAAGGTCTTTCGATTCTTCCTCTCATGGTATATCTTTTTTTTTATGGCATAGCTCTCGCCTATTGTAGGCTGCACTTGATTATTTTATTGATCTGGATGACTTTTTTTCTAGAAGATGCTCCTTCATTTTGTGAATTCCTATGACCATTTGTTGAATCTGAAGAACTGCTACACTTAAGACGTCTAAATTTTGTCCAAAAGAGTCATTGGGGGATGAAGTGAACTTTGAATTTTTGAACAGATCTAAACTTCGGTTACTTGCTGTATTTGTTTCCTTCACATTTGCTCAGTTTTCTTGAATTGGAAAATCGGGTAGATCTTTGTTTATGTCAGGTAGCTCTGAGTTCAAGTGTGCATCACCAAATTATCCAGCCAAATCGCTTGCATCATGAAATTTAGATTTTCAGTTCAATTCCAAGTCTTGCA
This sequence comes from Begonia masoniana, assembly GCA_022432975.1. NCBI lineage: Eukaryota > Viridiplantae > Streptophyta > Magnoliopsida > Cucurbitales > Begoniaceae > Begonia > Begonia masoniana. Next base: position 15,946,051 of record CM039513.1, read on the forward strand.
AAATCTATTTCCAATCAACAGCGTAATATCACCATTATGATAGTTTAAACATGAATTCCGTTGGAATGCCTAATATTAGAACTCGAAGGACCATCTTGGCTAAGCTATTTTAGATCACGTATAAGAAAATAAGAATCCTAGAATCATGATGATCAACAATAATATCACTATATAATCATTCAAAGCTAAGATTTTTAATGATCGAGAATGATCCAAACAGGTATGTGCAGGGGCATAATGATATTTTTTAACAACATTCCTCTTCCTAATGAATCAACTCTATTTCATCAACTAACCCAGAAATGTCTAACAAATGCTGACAAAAACAAATGATGCTTTTAAAATAACCTGAACAAGTTCATCCAGTTACCTTATTCGATGGATGCGAAGCAAGACCTAAAAGAAACAAAGAGAAACATTCAGCCAAAATATTTTTTTTTTAAAAGGAAAGAAACTTAAGGATAAAAATGAGCAAAGGGAAAAGTTAAGAAGAGTCAAGATAAATTTATTCTAGACCTTAACGGAATATAAAGTATGTAGCTACCAGACCATATTTTAAAGTACTACTATTCTAAACAAGTTATGAACTAATGAGTAAAATGATAAAATGTAGGCACCAACAAAATGATTCTCGTAAAATGGATCCAAATCCATAGTATCGGTATCACCTGACAAATCGTTGGTGGGACATACTGCAGAAGTGCCAATATCTTTAACAATACTTGGAGAGCTTCCTAAAGATTGTAGCAGGTTTACCTTCTTCTGATTATAGATGCTAAAATCTGTTGATTCAGCATTTCCCTTAAGTTTCGTGGTTATTGTCGATTCCCTAAACATTTGAGCTTCTTCAGACAGATTAACGTCTGTCTTCTTAGTAATCAGAAAATGATGAATTGTCTTGGAGATCCTGGGAGAACCTCTACTTGATTCATCCAAAGAGTCGATATTTGCGCATATCCTCATAGTTTCTACATCATGAATAGAAAGATGAAGACTTGGCGGGGAATATGATTCATTGTGCAATTTATTCAACTTTGCAGCTTTCAAATGGCTCGAGCTTCTGCTTTTGAACAATTCACAATTAGAATGTTTTTGCACATTATCACACTGCAAATCTGGTTTCTGATTTTTACTCGTAGAGGGATCGTGAAGTAAGAATGCCTTATTCTTGTGCGTGGAAAATGAATTTTCCAAGGGATCTAAAAGGTTCTTAGTTTTCTCCCGAAGAAATAAAGCAGAAAAACTGCTATGGTTAGTCTTAGTCAAATGTTCTTCAGATGATAAAATGGCGATTGGCTAATCATTTTGGTCTTTTCTAGCGGAATGCAAATGCAACCCCTTATTGAGAAATTGAAATGGCAAATATTTTGAAGCTGAACCTTTGAACTCGTCTTGAAAAAACGTTGAAACGGTCAAACTATTATCGAGAAAATCATTGGATCTTCCCCTGTTCTTGTTGAGAGTTAAACTCAAACAAGCTATCAGTTTCAAAGGGGCTGATTCTGTAACACCCGAAAATTTTTTATAACATACGTAGCGTTTAGAGTAGACGATGTGGGATGTCTAACATTAATCTTAGAGTTTTTCTAAGCTCTAAATGGAAAGCAAAAATTGGAAGGTGAAATTAGAGTGAAAGTTATTAAGTTGGATTTGTTTCTTAGTGGTTATTGTAGAAATAAATATAATTGAATTTTTGTATAGAATAAAAGTGAAGATGAGGGTTTGAAGGGGGATGATTTCGCGTTGGAAGATATGACACATATGGCGGGGTTGCTTTTCAATTTGGTGAAATTTGGTGGTGAATTTTAAAAGTGGAAAAAACTTGTGTTTTGAATATTAGTAAAGTGATGTGTTAAAAGGCAAAAATCCTTATTTCTCCTCATATTCTTCCACGATCAAGAGCAGCCATTAGAGATATTTCTCACCTTCTTCTCCTTTGAATTTTGCAAGGTTTTAAGGCGAGTTTTTAATGGATTTTGTTGGTAATTCAATTAGGTGAAGGTTTTTGTTGTTTTAGAGATGTTTTTGTTGAGTTTGATTAGGGTTTGAAAAACCCTAAATGTGAATTCCAAAAATTGCATACATTGGCTAGTTCTCTTCTTAAATTTAGTGATTTAATTCTGAGATAGGTTGTTTTAGATGGTTTTTAAAGATAGATTAAGGTTTTAGTGAAAGATAGTAGAAAACTGATTTTTAAAACCATGAGGGTCGATTCTGTTTTTGTGTTTTTGCATTGGCTAAGTTATTTGGTTGTTGAATTTGAGTGTTTCAATGGATAGTAGACGTGTAGAGGTTTACGGAATGAGGTGGAATGTCTAAATCCGTTGAAAAACGAATAAGTTATGATTTTTCAAAGTTAGATCAAAATCTTTGAAGGAAATTATACACCTGTTTCGGTTTTGGTGTTTGCCGAACTTCTTCCTTATTTTAGCTTGCAAAACTGTTTTAATGGAGTAAAATAGGCACTTTAATGGATTCATGAGCTTTGGAATCGAAGCATTTCGATATGTATAGAATTAGTTATGAATTTTTAAATTTGGGTTAATGCATTGTGTTGTAATCCGAATTTTAGTGAAGGAAGGATTTAATTGGTTATGTTGTGTTTAAAATCACTTGGGATTGGATCCTTAACTTGAGTTATGTATGATGTCATGTTTTGGAACTTTTTGGATAGATTACTCAAATTGGCCATTGTAATAAGGAAAATTTCAGGATTTGGGGTTTGAGTATTAAGTTGTTTTTCCTTTGTTATATTAGATGAATGTGTTGAGTTGCTGGCATAATCGGAGCTGGTGAGTAGGTTACGGGAATCCAGGTAAGTAGTGGATGTGTGTTCTTGTTGCCTTCGGGCCTACACCATGAAACAGTAGGGATTGTTTGTTTATGTGGTTGTTTGTGCTTTATTTTATATTGAGCATTGGGTGACATGCATAATTGTAACGCCCCGAGTTTTATAAACCCGGTTCGTTACTCATAACCCGGACATAACTAAGAAATTTTGGACCAATTTAAAACTTCGCTCGAAAGTCAAAATTTGACATTTTTCTAAAACCTCCAAACGTTAAAACTTGCAGCGGAATAGAGTTAAGCAAAGCTATAAAACAATGTTTTAAAAAGAAAAATCTGTTAAAATATTAAGAAAATAACTCGGCCGGAAGAGATGAAGGCTTAAGCGTGGAATACTCAAAGTTCTTAAAAGTCAAACACATCATCCGCTGAGCAAAGTCAACGAAAAGGGCAAAAACAAAATGTAGCACCCGGTTCCATTGAACCAAAAAAAAAATTTAATCTATTATTAATGATGAACTTTTATAGAAGGGTTGGGGAGAGTTATTGATTAGGTTAATAAATGATCAGGCGAGGGCATGATGGTAATTAGGATTTTACATAGTGGATAACACATTTAAGGAAAAGTCCAGTGAGAGTAGCCGCCACTATCCCCATTTTCCTCTTTTGATTTTCAGCTCGAGCAGTAGAACTCTCTAGGCGATTCTCTCGCCCGATTCTCCTTCAACCTAGGTAAGTCTTGTTTTCTTGCATTTTAGCGATTAGTTTACTGAGAGAATACAATGTGAAGATTTCGAGATTTCTGTGATTGAGGGTGGGTTCAGTTTCTTGGTGATAAATGAGAATGCACGGGTAGTAGAGTTTCAAATCGATTTCCTCAAACATATTATTGATTTTTGGTAAGGTTTAGTAATGGTTGGATTAACGTACTGTCATGACCTTAGGTGAGCGAGTTTTGGAGCAGTTGTAACCGAGCATTTCCAGGAGAGCCAGGTAAGTAAAGTATGCATGTGCCTTCGGGCCTACATCACAAAACAGTAGGGTTGTGCATTTTGTGAATGATTTTGTATGTCATGCATCATGTTTTTGAAAGACTACGAAAATGAATTTCCATGTAAGAATGGTAAGGTATGAACTGAATGTGACAGACAAACTATTAAGGGAACTAATCTGCCCCTTAATCGAGTAGAGGATGTATGACATTGGGAGAACTGATCCAACTCCCAAGGGAACCATGGGATCAGATCAGCTATTATGGGAATTCATCCGCCCTTTAATCGAGTAGAGGATGTATGACATTGGGAGAATTGATCCCACTCCCAAGGGAACCAAGGGATCAGATCAGTTTATGAACGTATTTGTATACAACTGAGATGAGAAAGTAGAAATTGCATGTTTAAGAATTTATGTTTCAGCAATGCATTTCATTACTGCTTTACTTACTTAGCATTAGGCTAATAGATGAGTTTTGTGATGTAGGTGTTGAGGATACTACAGGTGAATTCTCTGAGTTTACTGACGAATAGATGGGGTTGGAGGAGCACTTCTCTGTCTCGAACTGGTATACTGATAAGGCGAATTAACTGATGTCTGTTGGTGTGAAAGTTTAGTTGACAGTGTTTCAATTTAAGTATATTGAGTTTTCATGACAGTAGTGATTTCAATGTTTTGAATACAACATCGAGATTTTCCTGTTAATAGTAGTCTGTTGGGATTTAATGTTGGCACTCACTGAATTTTTAGTATTGCAATGGTTTGAAATGTTTTTGAATGGTTTCAGTGAAGTGAATAAATTCCTTTCTGTGGTAGAGTCGTGTTTGTATACCAAGGAGTAGATGGGATGTGGTTCTGTTCTCTATCGTTAGATGAAGTCTATCGGCAGAGGTTGAGTTGTTGTTCTGTTGTCTATCGGAAGATGTCTTCAGTGGAAGCTATCGGATGATATAGAACAAACTTCGTCGTTTAGTGATCGGTATATGTAACTTGTTTTATCGGAAGATATAAGTAGAGAGTTTGTCGTTTAGTGATCGGCGTACGCGTGCTGACGTCATCGGAAGGTGTAGGTTTAAGTCTATCGGATGATGTCTCAGTAAACTCATCAGCAGATGCGTGCTGACGTCATCGGAAGGTGTAGGTTTAAGTCCATCGGATGATGTCTTAGTAAATTCATCAGTAGATGCGTGCTGACGTCATCGAAAGGTGTAGAGAGTATTTTGTCGTTTAGTCACCGGTGGATGTAGAACAAAGTCGATCGGATGAAGGAAATCATCTGGCTGACGTCATCGGAAGATGTAGAGTGCATTTTGTCGTTTTGCCACCGGATGATGTCTTCCATTTTCTGCTTTAGCCCCCTTTTGTTGACTTTGTTCAGCGGGCGATACGTTTGTCTTTTGAAACTTATGAAGTGTTTTGCGATTTAATCCTTTATTCCTTTTGCCGATTATTCCCCAAAATTCTAACTGAGTATTCAAGCATTGTACAATAGTTTTGTTTAACTCTATTTTTACTTAGATGATTTCCGCTGCAAGTTTTTTTTTAAAAAAATAATAATACGGTTGAAATTTTTAGTCATAGACCGGCATGATGTGACGAACCGGGTTCAGATAACTCGGGGCGTTACAGTATGGTATCAGAGACATTCAGTTAAACCGTTCAAAAGATTACTCATCAGTACCAATCGTCGCATGGAAGTACCCCAACAACTGTAAGTGTTTATGTTAGCCTCAGTAATTAGATATTTACGAACATAGTTAACCTTGTACAGGAAGTGAGTTTAATGGCCAGACGCCCAGGAAGACCTAGGATACCGAGTTAAATGCCAAATTTGAGGAGTGAGGAGGAACCTAGTGTTATCAGACAATTAACAGACTTGGTACGTCAACAAACAGACTTAGTGCGTCAGCAGTCCGATCAGTTGGGGGTGTTACTGAACCGAGAGGTACAGGGGAGTGCCAACTCAGGTTCTAGCAATGAGCATTCAGGAGACAGATTCCAGAAACTTCAGCCGCCCACGTTTGATGGAAAATCATCTAACCCGATTGTTGCTGAAGAGTGGTTGAGAAAGATTGAAAGCATGCTCCGGTGTGCCAACGTCGGAGAAGGAGACAAGGTCACCCTCGCGACCTTTCATTTTGCTGGAGACGCCCAGCTTTGGTGGGAGACAATTGAGACCACCACTGACATCCTGACTATGACTTGGTCACAGTTTAAGGACATTTTCTACGAGAAATATTTTAATAGCACAGTCCAGGCAGCAAAGAAGGTAGAGTTTTTGAACTTGAAGCAGACAGGGTCTGTGGCTGAGTACGTTAGACAATTTGAGTCCCTGTCCAGATTCGCTGGACACTTTATTCACCGAAATGAAGATAAGGTGTTTCAATTCATGAATGGATTGAAACGTGAAATGTATAGAGGGGTCAAGTTTTTGGGTTATAAGGGTTTGCCCTTCAGTGATGTTGTGTCCACAGCATTGGAAGTGGAAGAAGCTGAATTGAAATGCGCTGGACTAAAGGAAGCCCCGAGAAAGTTTGTTCAACCACCGCCGCAGAGAGGAGTGAAGAGATCCAATGAAGGCCAGCACAGCCAAGGGATAGGAAAGAAGGTACCAGATACCAAGACGTTTCCTCAGTGCCCAAAGTGTTCGAAGAATCACTCGGGCGAGTGTAGATTTGGATCGGGTAAGTGCTTCAACTGCGATGAGGTTGGACACTTGTACAAGGATTGCCCAAAGCCCCGGATCGTTCGATGTTTCCATTGCAACAAGGTTGGCCATGTCAACAGAGACTGCCCAGCTTTGAAGGGTGGCCCTGCCAGGATTAAGCCAAGGATATTCTCCATGATGGAGTCAGGTGATGAGGACCAGCCTGCTGTAGTGTCAGGTACTGTATTGATTAACTCTGTACCTCCTTTTACTTTGATAGATTCTGGTGCAACTCATTCTTTTATAGCCTCTGCATTTGCTAATAAGTTAGATGTACGGTTTACTCCTTCTGAGCATATGTATAACGTAGCATTACCTTCTGGAGAGCACATGCACTCTAGTCAAATGATGCCTGATAGTGTGGTGTTAGTAGAGAATATGAATTTGCCTGCTGACCTCATTGTTATGGACATAATGGGATTTGATGTGATCCTAGGAATGGATTAGTTGTTTAAGCATTATGCCACAATAGATTGTAGAACTGGAATTGTTAGTTTTCAACCCCCTAGTGGTTTAAACCATACCTTTCAAGCCCTGAAGAAGAGTAAGGAAATGACTGTAATGACTTCTGTTAGTTGTACACCCTCCCCTTGCAGAGAGTATTTGTGCTTTTTGGTAGTGTTTTGGACACCCAACAAGTAGAAAAAATCAAGCCCCAAAAACGTTTTAGTTGTCCAAGATTTTCCAGAGGTATTTCTAGATGACCTTCCTGGCTTGCCACCAGATAGGGAAATTGAATTTGTGGTAGATGTTTACCCCGGCGCTGAGCCTGTATCTAAGAATCCATATAGACTAGCACCAACAGAACTTAAAGAATTGAAGAAACAGTTAGAGGATTTGTTGGAGAAGGGGTTCATACGCCCTAGCTTTTCACCATGGGGTGCACCTATCCTTTTTGTCAAAAAGAAAGACGGATCAATGCGTATGTGCATAGACTATAGAGAATTGAATGATCTAACTGTCAAGAACAAGTATCCACTACCGAGGATTGATGATTTATTTGATCAGCTTAAGGGTGCAAGAGTTTTCTCTAAAATTGACCTTAGGTCCGGTTATTACCAGTTGAAGGTTAAATCTGAAGATATCCCAAAGACTGCCTTTCGCACAAGGTATGGACATTATGAGTTTTTGGTTATGTCTTTTGGTTTGACAAATGCGCCAGCAGCCTTCATGGATCTTATGAATAGGGTGTTTCGCGAGTATTTGGACAAGTTTGTCATTGTATTCATAGACGACATTCTAATCTATTCTAAAACTAAGGATGAGCATGCAGGACACCTAAACTTGGTGTTAGGATTGCTGAAGCAGCACCAACTTTATGCCAAATTTTCTAAGTGTGAGTTTTGGTTGGACAGAGTTCACTTTCTTGGCCATGTGATCTCTGGAGATGGGATATCTGTTGATCCAGCCAAGGTTCAATCAGTTAAGGAATGGCCTCAACCGAAGAATGCCACTGATATCCAAAGTTTCCTTGGACTAGCAGGGTATTATAGAAAATTCATCGATGGATTTTCAAAGATTGCCACACCCCTTACTATGTTAATAAGGAAAAATGTGAAGTATAATTGGACTGATAAATGTGAATCCAGTTTCCAGACCTTGAAGCAGAAACTGACCAATGCCCCAATTTTAACTCTTCCTGTCGAAAATGGTAAATTCAGTATCTATTGTGATGCTTCCAAGATTGGACTTGGTTGTGTTTTGATGCAAGATGGAAAGGTTATAGCTTATGCTTCTAGGCAGTTAAAAGTACACGAAAAGAATTACCCCACACATGACTTAGAATTAGCTGCTGTGGTTTTTGCATTAAAGATTTGGAGGCACTACCTGTATGGACAAACCTGTGAGATATTTTCGGATCATAAAAGCCTGAAATACATTTTCACACAAAAAGAACTGAATATGAGGCAACGTAGGTGGTTAGAGTTTGTCAAATATTATGATTTTGAGATTAAGTACCACCCTAGCAAGGCGAATGTGGTGGCTGATGCCTTGAGTAGAGTGACTCCTTCAGTCTCTACATTGATTCTAGAAATACCGATAGCTTTAGAGACAGAATTCCAAAGATTTAACCTGGAAGCTGTGTCTAGTGTGTCAGCCATGCTTTTGGCCATATCCTTGAGGCCAACTATTTTGGAGAAAATAAAGGAAATTCAAATGAATAACGTTGAATGTAATAAGTATAAGTTGTGCATAAATTCTACTGACAAGTCGGATTTCAACTGCTCAGCTAATGGAATTCTCAAGTTTCGAAATAGATGGTTTGTTCCGGCTGATGCCGAACTTAGAAAGGAAATCCTATCTTAGGCACATTCCTCCAGACTTTCTGTTCATCTTGGAGGTACGAAAATGTACAGAGATCTTAAACAACATTATTGGTGGCCAGGTATGAAGAGAAGTGTGGCGGAGTATGTGGAGTCATGTCTGGTCGCCAGCAAGTCAAAGCTGAACATCAGAGGCCTGCTGGAACATTGCAACCCTTACCAGTTCCCGAATGGAAATGGGAACAAATAACTATGGATTTTGTTACAGGATTACCTAGAACAGTAAAAGGTCACGATGCAATTTGGGTAATAGTTGATCGTTTAACCAAATCAGCTCACTTTCTGCCGATGAAGATAACATACTCGATGGATCAATTGGCTGAGTTGTATGTGCACGAGGTTGTTAGACTGCATGGAGTTCCAAGCACCATAGTTTCAGACCGAGATTCCAGATTTACATCTAAGTTTTGGAAAAGTTTGCACAAGGTTATGGGAACACAGCTTAGTTTTAGCACAGCCTTTCATCCTCAAACTGATGGACAATCCGAGAGAACTATCCAAACGTTGGAGGATATGCTTCGTGCATGTGTACTGGAATTTCAAGGTTCTTGGAGTAAGTATATACCATTGATTGAATTCTCGTATAATAACAGTTTTCAAGCAACAATAGGCATGGCATCGTACGAGGCATTGTATGGACGAAAGTGCAGATCTCCATTATATTGGGAAGAAGTTGGAGAAGCACAATTGATTGGTCCTGATATTGTGCAGCAGACAGTGGAGAAGATTGCTCTTATCCGACAAAGAATCTTGACAGCTCAAAGCCGGCAGAAAAGCTATGCAGACAAAAGACGAAGAGAATTAGAATTTGATGCTGGTAATAAAGTTTTCCTTAAGGTGTCACCTTTCAAAGGAGTTGTGAGATTTGGGAAAAGAGGCAAGTTGAACCCCAGATATATTGGACCTTTCCAAATCGTGAAGAGAATTGGGAAGTCGGCATATCAACTTCAGTACGAGCCTCCTTGGAGGGAATTCATAATGTGTTTCATGTTTCCATGCTAAAGAGGTGTGTTAGAGATCCTTCCCAGATTGTGGAACAGCAGAGTATCGAAGTTCTTCCTGCTCTTACTTATGAGGAGAAACCAGTAAAAATCTTAGATTATGCAGTAAAGGTGTTACGCAACAAAGAAGTTCCACTGGTAAAAGTCTTATGGCATAACCAGAACACTGAGGAGACAACTTGGGAGCGCCAGCAGGACATGATGGACCAAAATTCAGAACTATTCAGGTACTGAATTTTGAGGACAAAATTCTTTTAAGGAGGGTAGATTGTAGCACCCGGTTCCATTGAACCAAAAAAAAAATTAATCTATTATTAATGATGAACTTTTATAGAAGAGTTGGGGAGAGTTATTGATTAAGTTAATAAATGATCAGGCGAGGGCATGATGGTAATTAGGATTTTACATAGTGGATAACACATTTAAGGAAAAGTCCAGTGAGAGTAGCCGCCACTATCCCCATTTTCCTCTTTCGGTTTTCAGCTCGAGCAGTAGAACTCTCTAGGCGATTCTCTCGCCCGATTCTCCTTCAACCTAGGTAAGTCTTGTTTTCTTGCATTTTAGCGATTAGTTTACTGAGAGAATACAATGTGAAGATTTCGAGGTTTCTGTGATTGAGGCTGGGTTCAGGTTCTTGGTGATAAATGGGAATGCACGGGTAGTAGAGTTTCAAATCGATTTCCTCAAACATATTATTGATTTTTGGTAAGGTTTAGTAAGGGTTGGATTAACGTACTGTCATGACCTTAGGTGAGCGAGTTTTGGAGCAGTTGTAACTGAGCATTTCTAGGAGAGCCAGGTAAGTAAAGTATGCATGTGCCTTCGGGCCTACATCACAAAACAGTAGGGTTGTGCATTTTGTGAATGATTTTGTATGTCATGAATCATGTTTTTGAAAGACTACGAAAATGAATTTCCATGTAAGAATGGTAAGGTATGAACTGAATGTGACAGACAAACTATTAAGGGAACTAATCCGCCCCTTAATCGAGTAGAGGATGTATGACATTGGGAGAACTGATCCCACTCCCAAGGGAACCATGGGATCAGATCAGCTATTAAGGGAATTCATCCGCCCCTTAATCGAGTAGAGGATGTATGACATTGGGAGAATTGATCCCACTCCCAAGGGAACCAAGGGATCAGATCAGTTTATGAACGTATGTGTATGCAACTGAAATGAGAAAGTAGAAATTGCATGTTTAAGAATTTATGTTTCAGCAATGCATTTCATTACTGCTTTACTTACTTAGCATTAGGCTAATAGATGAGTTTTGTGATGTAGGTGTTGAGGATACTACAGGTGAATTCTCTGAGTTTACTGATAAATAGATGGGGTTGGAGGAGCACTTCTCTGTCTCGAACTGGTATACTGATGAGGCGGATTAACTGATGTCTGTTGGTGTGAAAGTTTAGTTGACAGTGTTTCAATTTAAGTATATTGAGTTTTCATGACAGTAGTGATTTCAATGTTTTGAATACAACATCGAGATTTTCCTGTTAATAGTAGTCTGTTGGGATTTAATGTTGGCACTCACTGAATTTTTAGTATTGCAATGGTTTGAAATGTTTTTGAATGGTTTCAGTGAAGTGAGTAAATTCCTTTCTGTGGTAGAGTCGTGTTTGTATACCAACGAGTAGATGGGATGTGGTTCTGTTCTCTATCGTTAGATGAAGTCTATCGGCAGAGGTTGAGTTGTTGTTCTGTTGTCTATCGGAAAATGTCTTCAGTGGAAGCTATCGGATGATATAGAACAAACTTCGTCGTTTAGTGATCGGTATATGTAACTTGTTTTATCAGAAGATATAAGTAGAGAGTTTGTCGTTTAGTGATCGGCGTACGCGTGATGACGTCATCAGAAGGTGTAGGTTTAAGTCCATCGGATGATGTCTCAGTAAACTCATCGGCAGATGCGTGCTAACGTCATCGGAAGGTGTAGGTTTAAGTCCATCGGATGATGTCTCAGTAAACTCATCGGCAGATGCGTGCTGACGTCATCGGAAGGTGTAGAGAGTATTTTGTCATTTAGTCATCGGTGGATGTAGAACAAAGTCGATCGGATGAAGGAAATCATCTGGCTGACGTCATCGGAAGAGGTAGAGTGCATTTTGTCGTTTTGCCACCGGATGATGTCTTCCATTTTCTGCTTCAGCCCCCTTTTGTTGACTTTGTTCAGCGGGCGATGCGTTTGTCTTTTGAAACTTATGAAGTGCTTTGCGATTTAATCCTTTATTCCTTTTGCCGATTATTCCCCAAAATTCTAACTGAGTATTCAAGCATTGTACAATAGTTTTGTTTAACTCTATTTTTACTTAGATGATTTCCGCTGCAAGTTTTTTTTTTTTAAAAAAATAATAATACGGTTGAAATTTTTAGTCATGTACGGGCATGATGTGACGAACCGGGTTCAGATAACTCGGGGCGTTACACAAAATCGAAGGTTTTCACCAATGACGTCAGCCGGATGAATCATTCATCCAACTTCTGCCGACTACAAAATGACAAGTTTTGCTGCTCACGTCTACCAATGACGTCAGCCGGATGATTCGTTCATCCAGCCTCTGCCGACTACAAGACGACAAAACTTTTACTCACGTCTTCCGATAGAACAAACTACATATACCGATCACAAAACGACAAACTTCTACTACATCATCCGGTTACAAAACGACAAAAGACTTTTACCTCCATCATCTGATGGATAAAATACTCGACATCATCCGGTTACAAAACGACAAAAGACTTTTACCTTCATCATCTGATGGATAAATACTCGACATCATCCGGTTACAAAACGACAAATTTTCTACTTATATCTTCTGATGACTTCCACTGAAGACATCTTCCGATAGACAACAGAACAACAACTCTACGTCTGCCGATATACATCATCTACCGATAGATCAAAAATACTCAACAAAAACAGCGTAGCGACAATTTCACTCTAACAAGAAAACTCCTGCTACCAGTAGAACATGAACATTTTACTAAAAACCATTCAAAACTATTTAAATCAGTGTATTACTCCGAAATATGGTAAAACCACTATTAAACTGACAGAGTATCATTAACAGAAAGTCTCAAGATGTATTCCAAAAACATTAAAACTACTATTGTCATAAAAACTCAACGTACTTAAATTGAAACATTGTCAACCAAACCTTCACGACTCCTGACATCAGTTAAACTGCCCCGTCAGCTGCCAATTCGATGCATGAATGTACCCCCTCCAACCTGCCTAGCTCTCAACAAACTCAGAGAACACACCTGCTGTCTTTTCTTCACCTACATCACAAAACTCATCTATTAGCCTAATGCCAAATAAGTGAAGCAATCATGAAATGAAATGCTGAAATGTAAATCTTAATCATGCAGTTTCTACTTTCTAAGCTCAATTGCATTCACGTTCATCGTAATCTGATCTCAATATTCCATTGGGAGTGAGATCAACTCTCCCAAAATCATAAATCCTCTTCATCAATTAAGAGGCAGATTAATTCCCTTAACAGCTATAATGATCCCCAGGTTCCCTTGGGAGTTGGATCAACTCTCCCAATGTTATAAATCCACTTCATCAATTAAGGAGCAGATTAATTCTCTTAATAGCTATAATGATACGTTCTGTTCACGCCTTACCATACATTCCAAGTAAATTCATTTTCGTATTCTTTCAAAACATGATGCATGACCAAACTGAAAACATTCAACATGCAGAAAACCTACTGTTTTGTGATGTAGGCCCGAGGGCACAAGCACACTTCACTTACCTGGCTCTCCTGGAAATCGCTCGGCTGTAATCTACTTTAGAAGCTCGCTCACCTAAGTTCATAATAGAACATCAATCAAACCTTCACTAAACTTTACCAAAAATTAACCAGAAGAATAAGGAAACCAATTTGGAACTCTACTGCTTGCACATTCCCATTTATCCCCAAAAAACCCGAACCTACTCTCAACTACAGCATCCTTGAAATCCTCACATTGTACTCCCTCAGTTATCTAACTGCTAAAACGCAAGAGAATGAGGAAAAACGTTCCTAAGTTGAAAGAGATTCGAGCAAGAAAATTGCCTATAGAGCTCTGCTGCTTGAGCTGAAAACCCGAAGAGGAAAAGTATGAAATGGTGGCGGCTACAGTGCATTAAACTCAACCCTCTTTCCTTAAATAAGTTATCCACTTAAAATTTCTAATTACCCTTATGCCCTTGCCTAGTCATCCACTAATTTAAAAGAATAGAGAATTAGTTTGATAAAACCGGGTGTTACAATAATTGTTTTCAAATTACGAAAATATAAGTTTTAGCATTATTTGAAATGTGAGTTTGAAACGTAAAAAGATAAGAAGATACGTAAGGTAATGTGGTCTTTTGTGGAGTCGCCTCGTCGTGAAATAGTGCCTAAAAGATGGCAATTCGGGAGGTTCCTACAAAAGATGCACGGTGGTCACTTATGGAGTCGCCTCGTCACGAAATAGTGCCTGAAAGATGGCAATTCGAGAGGTCGCCTCGTCGCGAAATAGTGCCTGAAAGATGGCAATTCGGGAGGTTTCTACAATATATACACAGTTGAAAATATGTAAGATGTCGTGAGTGAAACTGTCTCGGCGTTAACATGCGGTGAGAAAGCGCTAGAGAGTTCCTTGATCGATGATGAGTGATGATTGTGTATGGTCGTTCCGTGTGTGAACACGATGTGTGCCTCCGATCTAGCTCTACTGGGTCAATGCGTGACCATTCTGATGGGATAGGTATCCGCTTGACTCACTCGAGAAAGTGAAAGATTAACGAAATGAGAACGAGATGAACACAATCGAGAGTAGAAACCGCATGTGTTAGGGTTGTGTGTGCATTGTATGTGTTTGCATCCATTATTCCCTACTTGCTAAGTATTAGACTTATGTTTTGTGTTATGTGGTGTAGGTGGAGACGTTGTAGCAGGTGAGCTAATTGAGAGAGTCCAAGACTAGAGAGCAATCGGCGAGGTTCGAGGCATGCCGGTGCAGGTATTTGTTGGGGCGTCTCGTCCATGGTCTTCGGGAGATGCATGAGATTTGTATTTTGATAGTTTAGTTTAGATTTTTGTTTGTGGAAAATGATGGGAGTTTTATAACTCTTTTGGTTGACGATTTTTGAAGTTATTGTATAGATATTTGTTTTGATGTTTTGTGGTTTATAAAAATTAAACGTTATGCTGCTTCGATTTTTCGTATAATAAACGGCGTCGGTTTTCACTCGTTTTCACATTTTTGCTGACATTTTAGAGTCAATTTTCTGGGATTTTCACATGTTAGAAAGTGGAAAATGTCGGGAAAAGTTTGAGATAATTTTGGGGTGTTTTGGTTGTAAGTGGTTTGAAGAAAATTGAAGAAATGTGAAGTTGAGACTGTAGCGACCCTAATACTGTACCCAATTTCCGTACTATTTTTTTTATCCCAACAATTACTTATCTCTATACTTTAAATAAACTCTAAGCTGAAACTAAACCGAAATCGAAACCAGAATCGAAATCGGAATTGAATTATAATTTTTAAAACAATTAAAACTTTAAAAGCAGTTAATTAAAACTTAATTTAATTAAATTAAAAACAATTTAACTAATAAGTAAAAAAATAGAGAGGCGATTATTCGCTGGGGCGAATAATCGCCCCTAAGGCGATTGCAACAGGCGAGTAATCGCCTGTTGCATCGCCACTCCCTCTGGATTTTTCCAGAGGGAGGCGATTCAATCGCCAGGGTTGGCGACTATTCGCCAACCCCTCTGCCCCTGCTTCCTAATCCTTCGTTCCTTTCCTTCAATTTCTTCAATACATAACTACAATAATATCAAATAAAACTCACTATAATTTTCATTCTTTCCACACTTAACCATTCACCTAATAAACAACTCGAAATACATTTTAAAACTAAGAACATTTTCATGAAAACGAACTGCATGGGTACGTTTAAAACCTAAACAAATCCTCCTGTTTCAAATCACCACGCAGTTCCAAAATACATTCAATGAAAGACTTTTCCAAACCATTATAAAACAGTTTCCAAAACATCAACCTATACATAAATACCTATCAACTATCCAGAATCCAACAACCTAAAGTATTTCTATACAAACATTAGCCCAAAATGTCCTAAACCCTCAAAATCTATACATACTGTCCCCACGGGTCAGGTAAGCCTCGACTGCGCCAGCACACCACCGCAGCCATCCTCCGTCAACTGGACTCAAGCCTCAGGAGGAGGAATCTCGTCCTCACCTGTATCCTCGAAGTCACCTACACCATACAATACACTATGAGATAAAAATCTCAGCAAGACTCGTAAATGCAACTATATGCTATGCGTGTGAGTTCAGAAATCATGCAGCATTTTCTTTACTTTATTCTGTGGGTGTCACCGAGATCTCAGCCTCCTAACCGAAGAGAGCACATCCAGCGGGCGGACTACTCTTTCCAGCTAGAAGAGGGGGGTACACGCTTACAATACGTACAGCCGTGCCTGAGCCCCATCTCGCATGACCATACATATGAGTGCAATAGATGTGGTATTGTGACAAGCCTCTGCGTGCCTCCACAATAGGTCAAGCCCCTCTCCAGGCCACATTGCGAGTACATAATAGATGTGGTATTGTGACAAGCCCCTGCGTGCCTCCACAATAGGTCAAGCCCCTCTCCAGGCCACATCGCCATTTTCAAAACATTGTGCGGAAATTCATTTTCATGCTCTTTCTTTAAAACACGTGATGCATGAACAGTTCATAACAGAATTTAAACACTCAGCATACATACCATCAAGACTGTAAAATATAAACTACAAAACAATTAAACCTAACTACCCAACCAAAGCAATATAAACTAGTGCGTCACCAAACTCCTCGAAACGACTTCGATGTACGGTGTAGGCCAATCGGCCAGAAAAGAATCACGAGAACTTACCTCGTGTCCAAAGCAGCTCAACTCCGTCCACGAGCGTTGTTTGTCTTAGGCAAAACATAATATCGGCGTTAAAACGAGTTTAAACTATCGATCGTCCAATTTACAAAATCTTAACTAAGGAAACTTTCCAAAGTTCTAATCCAATTCATTGAGCTATTTATTCGAGCAATCTACGCTCGGCACCTCAATTCCCAATTTACGAGTTTTCCCTGAAATCTCGAAAATCCCTAATTTTTAACTTTTCCACAAATCGGTTTAAATTTGTCAAATAACGTTCTATATATCCTTTATGTCCTTAAACACGATAAACCTATTAATTACGAACCATAAATCTCAATTTTTCGATAACCCTAAACGAAAACCTAATTATTTAAACTTCGTTAAAACTAAAATAAATGCTCTAAGATCGTAGGCTCATACCTAGGGTTGCGAGGGGAGGAGAAATCGCGAAGAACGGGGGTCGAACGGAGGAGAACGGAGGTCGGATCGTTGAGCGGCCGTGAGGAATCGCCTGAAAAACGCTCTCTGGTATGGTGAGAAACAGGGAAGAAGAGAGAAAGTGAGGGAGAGAAAGAATTTTGTTTATTTTATATAATTTGGTTTGAAAATTACTAAAATGCCCTTAACACTTATTTCTATTTTGTTTCGTCCTTCGGTTCATTAATCGTCCAACTATTCGGGTTCACCAAATCTCCTTATTTCACCAACAAGTCCAATTTATTATTTGGGATTTATTAAAACTGTCCGTTTGCAAATCGGACCCCGTTTGCTATTTTTACTAAAACGTTATTTATATTACGAATAACTTAATTACTCGGAATATAGCGTTTAATCTCCGAAAATTCTCATAATTTCCTTAAAATTCCTATTAATCGTTAGGATCGTCATGACGCTTTCTTTTTGTAAAACAGAACTGATTTGACATATTTGCAAAAATGTCATCCAATAATATAATAATAATATTCTAAAAATCCGTACGAGCCGGATATTACAGAGACGCGGTGGTCAACGGTGGTGCGCAGGTGGGCGCACAGACGCTTGGAGGGGCGCGCGGTGCACGCTGCCGATCGATCGGCCAAACCAGAGCCCTAGCCGATCGATCGGCGCTGTGCTTCAATCGATCGCAAGCGTGGTGCGCTACTACGTGCACAATGCGCGCAGCGGCAGCGCGCGCACCTAAAATGTGCCAACCCGAACTTTTTTTCAAATTTTTGATTTTTCAAAAATGTTTTAACCTAATCTTTTTCGACACGTTTGACACATATTTTATGCACGTTTTCCAATCATTTTTTAGGGTTCGAAAAACCCAAAAATCAAGTCAAAATTTTATCAGATTTTATTTTAAACGTCGTTTTAAACGTGGTAAGTGTGAGCCAAGTAGCGCACCGAGCCGGGGTGGGTTCAGGGGCGTTACAAATTCAAAAAAGACTTTGAAGGGACAACGCCATTCATTTTTAACGTATGATCTATGGAGTTGAAGCCTTGGAAGTCTACTTTCGAATGGTTTAAGAAGAATTTTAACTCCCCTATCATACTCATTTCAAACTCACTTTGCATAACAGTGGCAAACTCATTACAAAATGAAACATTTGCATATTCGAATATGATGTCATCTACATAGATTTGAACTAGGAGAATATCTTTGTCCTTTTGCATGGTAAACAGAGTTGAATCGGTATTACCCTTTTTGAACTTCCTTTCCTCAAGGAAATTCTTCAACCTATCATACCAAGCTCTAGGAGCCTACTTAAGTCCGTATAGAGCTTTCCTAAGTTTGTATACATGGTCAGGCTTTACATAGTTTTCAAATCCTAAGGGCTGCTCTACATAAACTTCTTCCATGATATACCCATTTAAAAAAGCACTCTTTACATCTATTTGGAAGAGTGTGAAGTTTTTGTAGCAAACATAGGCTAAGAGCATCTTAATAGATTCTAGTCTAGCTACGGGTGCAAAGGTTTCCTCAAAATCTATTCCTTTTTCTTGGTTATAACCTTTGGCAACTAACCTAGCTTTGTTTCTAATAACTATGTCATTTTCATCCATCTTATTTTTAAACACTCATTTAGTTCCTATAATTGAATGATCAATTGGTTTTGGAACAAATTCCCAAACATTGTTCCTTTCAAATTGGTTTAGCTCTTCCTGCATAGCCACAATCTAGTTTTCATCCTGCTCTGCTTCCTCGAATTTCTTAGGTTCAACTTGAAAAATAAATACCACATTGACACAAAGATTCTTAAGAGAGGATGTAGTCTTCACTCCTAAGGAAGGGTCACCTAAAACAATTTCATCTAAGGGATGATTTTTAACAAATTTCCAGTCCCTAGGCAGAGCACTATTTTCATCCTTTACTGAAACAATTTCTAAGGATTTTGAGGAAGACCGTAAGGAATTTTCTCCTTGAATGATTTCTGCAGGTTTGTCTAAGGAGAGAGAATCCAATTGCTTTTCTAAGGTATCATCCTCATCCACATTGATTGTGAGATGAGGAGATTCATCAAAATTGACATGCACAGATTCTTCTATGACAAGTGTTCTTTTGTTAAACACCCTATATGCTTTACTGGAAAGAGAATAACCAAAGAAAATTCCAAGATCAGATTTGGAATCGAATTTTCTCAACTTATCCTTGGTGTTTAGAATAAAGCACTTACATCCAAAAGCTCTAAAGTATTTTACAGGAGTTTTTCCATTCCAAAGCTCATAAGGAGTTTTCTCAAGAATTGGTCTTATGGAGACCCGATTAAGCACATAACAGGCTATTGAAACAGCTTCAGCCTAGAAATACTTTGGAAGGAGATTTTCATTGAGCATAGTCCGGGCTAGCTCTTGGAGAGACCTATTTTTCCTCTCAATAACACCATTTTGCTGAGGAGTTCTAGGGGAGGAAAAATTGTGCACAATTCCATATTTGAGACACAAGAGTTCAAATTTCTCATTTTCAAATTCTCCACCATGATCACTATGAATAGCAACAATGGTGAGCTCCTTTTCATTTTGAATTATTTTCCTAAAGCTGGAGAAGGTATCAAAGGTCTCATCCTTTGACTTCAGAAAGTATACCCAAGTGAATCTAGAAAAGTCATCGACAATGACATAGGCATAGAATTTTCCACTTAGACTGGCTAATTAGAAGGACTGAAGAGATCCATGTGAAGAAGCTGAAGAGGCTTGGAGGTAGAGATTGCATTCTTTGATGCAAAGAAACTTTTGATCTGCTTGCCCATTTGGCAAGCTTCACAGACCTTATCCTTTTCAAAGGATATCATGGGAATCCCTCTAACTAAATTATTGTTAGTAATCTTAGCTAAGGTATCCATACCTACATGTCCTAATCTCCTATGCTAAGTTCAACTATCAATCAACAGATTTACAGCAAGACATTTTTCATCAACTTGTTCAAAGTTATCTAAATCAATAATATAAACATTTTCATTTCTATAACCTTTAAACAGAACTTTACTATTCATACTATCTTTAATTACACAAGCATCAGATTTAAAAGAAACTTTATATCCCTTATCACATAGCTGACTTATGCTTAACATATTGTGCTTTAACCCTTCTACTAATAAGACATTTTCAATGATGGGATTAGAGCAGTTACCTATGTTACCGATGCTAACAATCTTACCCTTTTGGTTTCCACCAAAAGTGACATTTCCTTTCTTCTTGTTGACAACAACAAATTTGGTTGAGTCTCCCGTCATATGCCTCGAGCATCCACTGTCGAGGAACCACTGATTTTTCCCGAGAGAGCAATTAACCTGCAAAATAGAAATCAGGTGTTCTTCTTAGGTACCCAAATCTTTTGGGTCCTAATGTTAGTTTTGGTTCCTTTAGAAATCCGCTGTAATCTTCCACTTGATTTCTTATCAAGTTTCAGAGGACATTCATATGATTTATGTCCTATCTCATTACAAGCATGACATGCAATTGATTTAACAAAAAAATTCTTATATGCTTTCTTTTTATTAAACTTTTCATATCCTAGGCCTGCTTTATCAAATGTTACCCTTTGACTACCTAACAGCATGTTCAAATTCTTACTACCGTTAGTGAATTTCAGAACAATCTTATTCAGATTCTCATTTTTACTTAAGAGATCCTTAGTTTTCATTTCCTGTAAACTAATCTCTTTAGCATGCTTTTCAACTAAGTCCACATTTGCCTTTTTCAACAGGTTATATTTAGACTTAAGTATGCCAAATTGCTTAACTAAGTCATTAAAAGTATCAATCATATCACCATCATCGGTTTCACTATCACTAGAAGAATGACTAACCTCATCCTCCTTGGCCATGAAGCACAGGTTGGCTACTTCCTCATCTTCTGAGGAAGTGTCACTCTCACTATCATCCCATGTGGCCTTCATTGCCCTCTTCTTGAATTTCTTGGGGCCTTTCTTTGCTTGAGGACATTCAGCCTTGATATGTCCTGGCTTTCCGCATTCAAAACAAGTTATCTCCTTATCCTTTTGAGGCTTTTCACCTCTAGAGAATTTCCTTCCATCCATCCTTTTGTTCTGAAGAAACTTGCCGAATCTTCTAGTAATAAGAGCTATGTCCTCATCTTTATCTTCTCCCTCCGATTCTTCTTGTCTACTTGAGGAAGCTTTGAGAGTAATATCCTTCTTTTTGCTGATCTCTTTCTCTTTGAGATCTTCCTTGTCATTGGCTCTCATTGTTATTTTGTGCGTCATGAGAGAGCCAATGAGCTCTTCAAGTTTGAGGACTTTTAAATCTCTTGCTTCTTGGATGGCTGTCACTTTAGGTTGCCATCCCCTCGGTAGACATCTTAGAATTTTCCTGACAAGTTCTTCATTTGGATATACTCTACCAAGAATTTTTAAACCATTAGTAATGTTAGTAAAATGAGTAAACATAGAACTAATTGATTCATCATTTACCATGGTAAACAGTTCGTACTCATGTACTAACATACTCAGCTTATTTTCTTTTACTTGATTAGTTCCTTCATGAGTTATTTCAAGTAATTTCCATATCTCGTATGCGCTGTCACAACCTTGTACCCTATTGAATTCATCTCTATTCAAGGCACAATACAGAGTGTTAATAGCTTTGGCATTTAAGCTAAGATTCCGTTTATCAGACTCATTTAGTTCATTGGCCAGCTTTGGTACACTCACACCATTTTCGGTTTTAATAGCTCTAAAGGGACCATCTTCAATGACACTCCATAGTTCATAGTCTATTGCTTGAATAAAAATTCTCATTCTGGATTTCCAGTATACATAGTCACTTCCATCAAAAAATGGTGGCCTAGAAATGGACTGACCCTCTATGTGTGTGGAGTTTGTGTTGAATGCTATTATAAGAATATCACAATATTTTCTAAATAACAGCTTAGACAATATTTGACCTAGCTTTGATACTAATTGTAGGACCGTTATTGTCTAAGAGGGGGTGAATTAGACTTTTTAAATTAATTTCTTAACCTAATTGTCTCTTTTTGTATGCAATCTCTAAGTTTATAACAAATAAACAAGCAAGTTAAAGTAAGAGATAGTGAGAAAATGACACCGTAGTTTTTAACGTGGTTCGGCCAAACTTGCCTACATCCACGCTCCAAGGCTCCCCCTTGAAGATTCTTTTCTCCTCCTCTAGAGAAAAACTAGATCGAACTTCACGGGCCTTTTACACTTTGATTGATCTTCACGGGCGTCGATCTACTGCCTTTTACACTTTGATTGATCTTCACGGGCGTCGATCTACTGCCTTTTACACTTTGATTGATCTTCACGGGCGTCGATCTACTGCCTTTTACACTTTGATTGATCTTCACGGGCGTCGATCTACTGCCTTTTACACTTTGATTGATCTTCACGGGCGTCGATCTACTGCCTTTTACACTTTGATTGATCTTCACGGGCGTCGATCTACTGCCTTTTACACTTTGATTGATCTTCACGGGCGTCGATCTACTGCCTTTTACACTTTGATTGATCTTCACGGGCGTCGATCTACTGCCTTTTACACTTTGATTGATCTTCACGGGCGTCGATCTACTGCCTTTTACACTTTGATTGATCTTCACGGGCGTCGATCTACTGCCTTTTACACTTTGATTGATCTTCACGGGCGTCGATCTACTGCCTTTTACACTTTGATTGATCTTCACGGGCGTCGATCTACTGCCTTTTACACTTTGATTGATCTTCACGGGCGTCGATCTACTGCCTTTTACACTTTGATTGATCTTCACGGGCGTCGATCTACTGCCTTTTACACTTTGATTGATCTTCACGGGCGTCGATCTACTGCCTTTTACACTTTGATTGATCTTCACGGGCGTCGATCTACTGCCTTTTACACTTTGATTGATCTTCACGGGCGTCGATCTACTGCCTTTTACACTTTGATTGATCTTCACGGGCGTCGATCTACTGCCTTTTACACTTTGATTGATCTTCACGGGCGTCGATCTACTGCCTTTTACACTTTGATTGATCTTCACGGGCGTCGATCTACTGCCTTTTACACTTTGATTGATCTTCACGGGCGTCGATCTACTGCCTTTTACACTTTGATTGATCTTCACGGGCGTCGATCTACTGCCTTTTACACTTTGATTGATCTTCACGGGCGTCGATCTACTGCCTTTTACACTTTGATTGATCTTCACGGGCGTCCCGATCTACTGCCTTTTACACTTTGATTGATCTTCACGGGCGTCAATCACTACCTTACAACTTTTACAAGATGAATACTGTTTGCAACAAGCTACACTCTCTCAAAGATATAAATCTCAAGTTTAAGAGCAGAAGGGTGTAGGAAAAATAACAGAGTATTACAAAGCTTTTGCGTATTAGGGTTCAGAGAGAATTTTGGCAAAAGTTCTTCCCTCGAGCTACAGTTCTTCGTTTTATACTCTCATCTGCAAACTGAGTCTTCTTCAAAAATATGACTGTTGGAGAACTTTCCGTACTCAGAAAAATAGCTGTTTGAATTATGGCGTCGCTATCGCTCACAGTCTTTAAAGTCTGGCGCTAAGTCTTTGGACGAGTAAGTATGGACGACTGCTTCTGCTGTTAGCGTGGACGAGAAAACATAATACCCTTTTCAAAGGGCATTTCCAGATAAATGGAATAAACATAATAAACCAATTATCTAGTTAGTAAATTTCATATTATTCATACTCATCAGATTAAACTTAATCAACAGTCCACTAATATCATGTTAATCATATTTATCCAGATTAAACATAATCATAAAAAATATAGTTACTTAAAGCTTAAACGCATTTAAGCTAACAAAACCCTCACAGATACAAAGGTCGTGGAGAAAATTCTTCGGTCATTAAGGGAGAATTTCGAGAATGTTATATGTGCAATCGAGGAATCGAGAAACTTGGAAGAAATGATCGTCGATGATCTCATTGGTTCCCTTTAGGCACATGAACAACGGAAGATCAAGAAGAAACAAGGGGTCTTGGAGGAGGCCTTACAAACAAAGATGACTATTAAGAAGGTCAAGGCAATGAACACGCACAAACGAGGAAGAGGACGCAGCTGTAGAGGTCGTGATTTTGGTCGCGGTGGAGGTCACTGTCAAGGAAATAATCATGAAGAAAAGGTCAAGATGAATCAACAAAATTGGCGTGGACGAGGATGCAATCATGGGAAAGGTAGCCTATTGAATCTCTCAAATGTTGAGTGTTACAACTACGGTTAGTATGGACACTACGGAAAGGAGTTCTATTCCCAGAAGAAAGTGGATGAAAACACAAATCTTGTCGTAGAAGATGAGACGAAGGACGACGGTGTTCTCATGATGGCTCAAAAGGATTCCACTTCAGATAGCGACATGGTAAGGTATCTCGACATCAGTGCTAGCAATCATATGTGTGGACAGAAACATCTCTTTGTTGATATGCAAGAGATGAAAGATGGACACGGGTCTTTTGGAGACGCGTCAAAGGTTCAAGTCAAAGGCCGAGAAAAAATATGTTTTACCCAAAAGGATGAAAAAGAATGATCAATAGAAAATGACTATTATGTATCTGACTTGAAAAGTAACATTCTTAGCATGGGGCAAGTATTAGAGAAGGGATGTTCAGTCCTAATGAAAGATTCGATATTGCACTTGAAAGATAAAAATGGACGATTACTCACAAACGTGGAGATGGCCAATAATTGTATGTTCAAACTCAACTTGAAAAATGTGCGAGAAATGTGTTTGCAAGTCAACATGGAGGACAAAGCATGGTTGTGGCATTTACAGTTCGGACACTTACATTACAACGGCTTAAAGGAGCTAGCAAAAAAAGTAATGGTCCACGGGTTACTAGACATGGACTATGTCAAGAAATTTTGCGAAGGATGTGTACTTGGCAAACATACAAGGAGTGCATTTCAAAAGAATGCGGAATATCGTGCGAGAAGATCTCTTGAGTTGGTACACACTGACATATGTGGCCTGATCACGCCGAAGTCTCTTAGTGAGAAGAGGTATTTCATCATTTTCATTGACGATTACACAAGGAAGAGTTGGGTTTATTTTTTGAAGAAAAAGTCAGAAATAGTGGAGGCGTTCAAAAAATTCAAGGTGTTAGTGGAGAAGATGACCAGTTTTTACATTAAGGGTTTGCGGTTGGATAGAGGTGGAGAGTACGTTTCGACTGCTTTCACAAGCTATTGCGAGGAACAAGGGATTAAAAGGTTCTTGACCGTACCCTACTCACCTCAGCAAAACGATGTAGCAGAAAGAAAAAATCGAACGATTCTCGATATGGTTCGGTCAATGTTGAAGAGCAAAGACATGCCAAAGGAATTTTGGGCTGAAGTAGTGCAATGTGTAGTATATATGCAAAATTGATGCCCGCATACGAGATTGGCAAATCAAACACCACAAAAAGCCTGGAGCGGTCAAAAACCAACTGTATCTCATTTTAAAGTTTTTGGTAGTGTGGCCTATGCGCACGCACCAGACCAAAGAAGAAACAAACTCGATGACAAAAGCAAGAAATATGTGTTCATCAAGTATGACGAGAAGACGGAGGCTTTCAAGTTATTCGTTCCAATTAGCAAAAAGGTGCTTGTCAGCTGAGATGTACAAGTGAATGAAGAAAGTACATGGGAATGGAAGAATAAAAAGCGACACAAGACAAAGAAAAGGAAGAATCAACGGTTGCTATACAAATAATCACACCAACAACACCTCAAGAATCAGAAGAAGAACCGAGACAACCAAGGATGAGGAGTCTACAAGATCTAAACGACTCAACAAACGAAGTTCACTTGGTTTGCTTATTAGCATATGCAAAAAATATTGTTTTTGAAGAGGCCGTGAAAGACAAGAAATGGAAATGGACAATGGATGAAGAGATGAAGGCAATCGAAAGATATGAAACGTGAGATTTGGTAGAGTTGCCAGAAGGATGTAGGCCCATAGGAGTCAAATTGGTATACAAGAAAATGATGAATGCCCAAAAAAAGATTGAAAGATACAAAGCACGCTTAGTTGCAAAAGGCTACAAACAAAAGGCGAGAATTAATTATGATGAAGTTTTCGCTCCGGTCACAAGAATGGAGACAATTCAACTTCTTATTTCTCACTCGACACAATTCAAGTGGTCGATCTATCAAATGAATGTGGAATCCACATTTCTAGATGGAGTGCTTGAAAAGGAAGTCTACGTAGAACAACCGTCTGGATACATGAAAGCTAGGAAGGAAAGCAAAGTGATAAAGTTAAAGAATGCGCTATACGGGCTAAAGCAAGCACCTCGAGCATGGAACACCCGAATCGATACCTACTTCAAGAAGAATGGATTCACACAATGTCCCTACGAGCACACGTTGTATGTGAATAAAAAAGAAGAGAACTTGCTACTTGTTGCTCTTTATGTTGATGATCTTATTATCATGGGGAACAACAAGGAAATCATAAAAGATTTTAAAGAAGCCATGACGCGGGAGTTCGAAATGACGAATTTGGGATTGATGAAGGACTTTCTTGGTCTTGAGATTAGACAAGGAAAATCTGGAATTTTTGTGTCACTAGAAGCATATGCGAAGGATATTTTGAAGAAGAACAAAATGGAAAATTGCAAGCCGGTAGCAACACCGATGGAACTCGGTACGAAACTCTCTAAGTTTGAGGGAGGAGATCGAGTAAACGCAAGTGACTACCATAGTTTGATTGGGAGTCTACGGTATCTCACAAGCATAAGACCAGACATTTCATATAGTGTAGGCATAGTGAGCCGATACATGGAGGCTCCAAAACACTCGCACCTAAAAGATATTAAGAGAATTCTTCGTTACATTCGAGAAACGGAGTCACTCGGGTTACTCTATACAAAGATAGATGAATACAAGCTGATTGATTACTTCGATATTGACTGGTGCAGAGATATAGATGATCGAAAAAGTACAGCGAGATTCATATTCTATATGGGGAACACGACATTCACATGTCTCTCGAAGAAGCAGCTAATCGTGACTTCGTCAACATACAAGGCGGAGTATGTGGCAGCATCTTGGTGTGTGTGCCACGTAATTTGGGTAAGAAATTTGCTACACGAGTTAAATCTCTAGCAACATGATGCAACCGAAATATGAGTTGACAATAGATCAGCTATTGAGTTGCAAAGAATCCAGTTCACCATGAAAAGAGTAAGCGTATAGATGTTCGTTTCTATTTTATTAGGGAACACGTGAAAAAAGGAGAAGTGCACATGAGTCATGTTGCGAGTCGTGATCAAGCTGAAGAAATCTTTACAAAGCCACTTCGAAGAGTGCTGTTTGAGAACTTGAAGGAGATGATCGGAATGAAAGATCGAAAAGGTTTGTGCTTAAGGGAGGAATTTGTTGAGAGTTAAACTCAAACAAGCTGTCAATTTCAAATGAGCTATTTTGAACAAAAATTTGAAGGGCCAAATGGCATTCATTTTTAACGTATGACCTATGGCTTTGAAGCCTCAAAAGTCTACTTTTGAATGGTTTAAATTTCAAGTCGTTTAGAGTTTTCTAGAAGAAGTTATGACCGTTATAGTAATAAATGGTCAGGAATAAATGTAATATTTGGTATCTCCGTTTTTTTTAAAGTATGTTTATTGTATGAATGTCAAGAGTCAAACATGATACTATAAATATTGCAATATGTTTCATTGAAATGGGTGAGAGAAGAAATAGAAATACATTTGAGAAGATTGTTGTTTAGTGTCTATCTTTCTTCCTCTCCAAGACAAACACTAATTTGATTGTCATTTCTCTGGATGCTTCCTAAGAGCTTTCGACTCAGAAGTGAATTCCATTAATGAAGGTCCACTTACATGAACCAAGGAAAGCAAGGATGGTGATATACCCTCACCCTTTCCATTAACAACAGCAATACCCACAGAGCTGGAACCAATTTGAGATTTCTTCATAAACAAAGAACTGCCTTACAATGGTCAATAATCCAAGCACTCATTCTTTACCGTTTTAGAACTAGACATAGTGGTAGGACTCCCATTTTTTGCATTAGCTGCTCCGGATTCTGCTACTTGTTGAGACCCCCTTGCATATTCAAAGACGTTGATCCCTAACTTTGGATCATCAACCAAGAGACACCTTCTAGAATCATGACCGTCTTTTTTGAAATCGTAATTGGTTATAACACGAGTACAAGCTTGGTCTGCAGATTTACAGCTTGTGTAGTTCCAGTGAGACATCCAAATAGATTGGTATGGATGTACGGAGTCATCACCAACACCATGCAAGTGCGCTAGATGATCAGACATGACGATGAAAAACTATTTGTTGGGTAATCCACCTCCCTTCAAATGACTTCTTACATGCTAGAAGCCACCCCAAGCTGCTCCACCAGAATCGGCATCTTTCCAGATTTTGGTGCATATCTCCTTAGATCTTCAGCCATAGTATTGTTTGCAGAAACTAAAACAAATTCTGCAGATCAAATAAAGGCATTTCAGAGCCACAGGATGAAGTATTAATTACCTTCTGCATATATCAAACTCCAGTTATGGACAATACATAAAAAAAAAAAAAAAAAAAAAAAAAAAAAAAAAAAAAAAAACCAGCAACACCTTCCCTAATTCTCTATGAAACGGGAGAGAGCAAATATCAAATGTCTATGGCATCATTCAAGAATCAACACCAATACTCGCAACTGTACATTCTAACACAATCGCTTACAAGCTTAAAATAGAGCCAAAAAACACTTTCACTGTGCTAGAATGGGCCTTTATCCAAATGCGGGTTCATATTCTTAGGATCCGACATATATTCTGAGTTTTACGTAGGGGTGGACAGAACCGGCCCGGAACCGCAAAACCGGACTGGACCGGCGGTCCAGGTCGATTCTTGGGCGGTTCTGCCTTCCATGGAACCGGTTCCGGTTCCATGGATTGGAGAACCGGGAACCACGGTCCGGTTCCCGGTTCCTAGTGCAGGGACCAGGAATTCCCACGGGAGAACCGGTTGTTGATTCTGGACTGGGAATCAAGTGCAGAAAAATTCAAACCAGGTGGCTGCATTTCGGCAAAATCCTCAGGCTTTCATTTTCTTGAAACTCATAGAGGCAAACAGAGCAATGATCAGTTTCTTCAACAAACCCATCATTTTTTTTGTACTTCCAAACTGTTATGGACTTGATCAGAGCCTCGTCCAAGCCCGATAAGGAAGAAGCCTGATATGATTCTGAGCTTATTTGGTCATCTGAATCAGCTCGTCCAAGCCCGATAACGAAGAAGCCTGATATGATTCTGAGCTTATTTGGTCATCTGAATCAGCAGCTCCATTCCCGCGGTTGTTGCCGGTAGTTCGCCGGAAGTATTTGGAGATGAAGGTGAAGTACTGAAGTAGCCTATGACAATGAAAGCAGAGGCTAGGATTCTGATGACTGCTACTATGAGAGGAGAGAAATGAAAGGGGGAGGAGTTTGAGCTGTCTCCAATGGCGAAAGGTGGAGTAGGAGGGAAGATAATGTACCAACATTAGAAACAGTGTATGGAGCAGAATCCCAATGCATGGGAGGGAACCGGTACCGAACCGGAACCGGTCGATCCGGTTCTGGTTCGGTACCGGTTCCGGTAGGGACTGGTTCCGGTTTCTGGAAATAAATTGCCGAAACCTACGGTCCGGTCCGGTTCCGGGCAAGAACCGGCTCGGACCGGACCGTGCCCGGCCCTAGTTTTACGAGTGTACTGTTATGGGAACGAAGATAGGCATCGAGACATCGCAAATTGGATTGGATTCTTTTAGTACTTAAATTTCAACATAGCTGAGATCAACAAAAGCTCGTCCAAGCCCGATAACGAAGAAGCCTGATATGATTCTGAGCTTATTTGGTCATCTGAATCAGCTCGTCCAAGCCCGATAACGAAGAAGCCTGATATGATTCTGAGCTTATTTGGTCATCTGAATCAGCTCGTCCAAGCCCGATAACGAAGAAGCCTGATATGATTCTGAGCTTATTTGGTCATCTGAATCAGCTCGTCCAAGCCCGATAACGAAGAAGCCTGATATGATTCTGAGCTTATTTGGTCATCTGAATCAGCTCGTCCAAGCCCGATAACGAAGAAGCCTGATATGATTCTGAGCTTATTTGGTCATCTGAATCAGCTCGTCCAAGCCCGATAACGAAGAAGCCTGATATGATTCTGAGCTTATTTGGTCATCTGAATCAGCTCGTCCAAGCCCGATAACGAAGAAGCCTGATATGATTCTGAGCTTATTTGGTCATCTGAATCAGCTCGTCCAAGCCCGATAACGAAGAAGCCTGATATGATTCTGAGCTTATTTGGTCATCTGAATCAGCTCGTCCAAGCCCGATAACGAAGAAGCCTGATATGATTCTGAGCTTATTTGGTCATCTGAATCAGCTCGTCCAAGCCCGATAACGAAGAAGCCTGATATGATTCTGAGCTTATTTGGTCATCTGAATCAGCTCGTCCAAGCCCGATAACGAAGAAGCCTGATATGATTCTGAGCTTATTTGGTCATCTGAATCAGCTCGTCCAAGCCCGATAACGAAGAAGCCTGATATGATTCTGAGCTTATTTGGTCATCTGAATCAGCTCGTCCAAGCCCGATAACGAAGAAGCCTGATATGATTCTGAGCTTATTTGGTCATCTGAATCAGCTCGTCCAAGCCCGATAACGAAGAAGCCTGATATGATTCTGAGCTTATTTGGTCATCTGAATCAGCTCGTCCAAGCCCGATAACGAAGAAGCCTGATATGATTCTGAGCTTATTTGGTCATCTGAATCAGCTCGTCCAAGCCCGATAACGAAGAAGCCTGATATGATTCTGAGCTTATTTGGTCATCTGAATCAGCTCGTCCAAGCCCGATAACGAAGAAGCCTGATATGATTCTGAGCTTATTTGGTCATCTGAATCAGCTCGTCCAAGCCCGATAACGAAGAAGCCTGATATGATTCTGATATTTTTTTTTGTGCATCTCATAGTTTTTTTAAATCTTATTTAATTATTTCTCATTATTTTACGACATATCCTGCTTACGCCATGTTAGTTTTTTTTTTTTTTTTTTTTTTTTTTTTTTTTTTTTTTTTTTTTTTTTTTTTTTTTTTTTTTTTTTTTTTTTTTTTTTTTTTTTTTTTTTTTTTCCTTTTAGTAGCTTGCTATGTTACTTATCTAGATGAAAATTTCTAAACTTGATCAAGATTTGTTGTTATACGTCATAATCATTTGAATATCATCTTCTCCCTCTAATACCTTGTTGTCTGTAATGACTCTTCTTTCCCTAATGTTTTGTATTGTGGGAGTAGTTGTATATTTAATTCATAAAGAACTATACGTTGTTCTCTCGTTCTAAAAATATTCAACATTTTCTTCAATCATAACATCTTGTATTGTAACTATTAAGATAGTTGACCCACAAAGATCAGCTCAGTCTGGTCCAACTATGGTTAATGGATCTTGGCACGAGTAAATGATAATAATAATAATAATAGTTAAAAATCTGTTCCTCAACAGTTTTTGTATCAGCCTTTTATAATTATTTTAATTAGAACCCTGTCTACATACGTTAGATTTAGGTCCCAAATATACATTTTCACAAGTGAAATTTTCAGCGTCTCAATGCAAGATGAATAGACCTTAGTCCAACATCTCGAATCACAACTCGTACATCTCGATTTGTGATCTCAAGATATAAAGTTGCAATCTTAGTTACATAATATTAAAAAAAAAAAAAAAAAAAAAAAAAAAAAAAAAAAAAAAAAAAAAACAAAAAAAAAAAAACAAAAAAAAAAAAACAAAAAAAAAAAAAAAAAAACAAAAAAAAAAAAACAAAAAAAAAAAAAAAAAAAAAAAAAAAAAAAAAAAAAAAAAAAACAAAAAAAAAAAAACAAAAAAAAAAAAAACAAAAAAAAAAAAAAAAAACAAAAAAAAAAAAAACAAAAAAAAAAAAAAAACAAAAAAAAAAAAACAAAAAAAAAAAAAACAAAAAAAAAAAAAACAAAAAAAAAAAAAAAAAACAAAAAAAAAAAAACAAAAAAAAAAAAAAACAAAAAAAAAAAAAAAAAACAAAAAAAAAAAAAAAAAAAAAAAACAAAAAAAAAAAAACAAAAAAAAAAAAAACAAAAAAAAAAAAAAACAAAAAAAAAAAAACAAAAAAAAAAAAAACAAAAAAAAAAAAACAAAAAAAAAAAAAACAAAAAAAAAAAAAACAAAAAAAAAAAAAAAAAAACAAGAAGATAGTTATGGTGGCACCACGACATTAAAAATACCAGAATCACATTACCAATTATAAAATAGTCAACACCGACCAAACTTCAACTTTACATTGACCAATATCTCGATTGATCAATTAAATAAAGTTTGTAGATCAACCCTCCAATTAAAATTATGTTTAGCCTTAATCCAAGAACAACTCATATCATAATCTATTATTAAAATAATAAAAATTTGATTCAAGTTCATGTTAATCTAGGCCTTAAAAAGTCTAGCATTTTATAAAATATCTATCTTCATTTGTTTTGAGCAATCGCGTTGAATTGAGTAGCGTGCAATCAAAATAATTAAATTTGTTCTCATAATATAACCAGATAATCTTTAACGTTAGAGATATCAGATTTTTCCCTTCTTCAGTGTTTGGTTACTAAGAAAAATGTTTTCTTTTCAGCCTAAGATTAAGACAACTTTGATTAGATAGCCGTTGACTTTGAGTTATGGTTTTAGCAAAACATAACTGAAAGCCACCACCGAAGAACAACCTCAATCGATTATGAAACATTGACAATGACAAGGAAATGACGAATTGGTTCAATCTAGAACATCTCTAGACAAAACCCAGATTCTCTAAACAACTTTGTCTGTGAGTGTTGGATATACTTTACGAATCCA
Source organism: Begonia masoniana (assembly GCA_022432975.1). Taxonomy (NCBI): domain Eukaryota; kingdom Viridiplantae; phylum Streptophyta; class Magnoliopsida; order Cucurbitales; family Begoniaceae; genus Begonia; species Begonia masoniana. The sequence goes on from CM039513.1 coordinate 15,979,131, forward strand.
AGGGCATATAGCTAAAATCCAGAGAAACAAGATTAATGATTTTGTATAAAGAGTAGTTGACATAAAAATGAAGATCTTATACTTATATTCATAGGTGCACATCTCAACTAACAACATTTTGATAGAAGCAGAAAATATCAAGCAAGTATGGTCTAAGCTAACCAACATTCGAGAATGTCAAATTCTTATGAACGATCTGTATCATACCAGTTGACATAGCTTAAACCATTGCTGACCTCTGCTGAAGAGAGTAATTTTTGGAGGATTTCCTGTCTCTCACAAGTCTTCAGTGTTCCACACTAAATATGAACCTTTTTTCCTTAACTCGCATGGCCGGAAACCATTCATTGCCTTCCCCATCAGTGCCATAGCAGCAATACTTGGAAATTGTTTCCCTTGATACTCCTTTAGTGCCATTCTTGAGCATTCTGGTTCACAAACTACCACTGGTTCAAGCTTCTTGTTGGACATTGCGGGTCGATTACTACACCATCTCTGAATCCAAGGATGCGAGAGTAAGGTCTCTCGATTCTTCCTCTCATCGTATATCTTTTGTTTTTTGGCATAGCTCTCGCCTATTGTAGGCTCTAAACGACTACACTTGATTATTTTACTGATCTGGACGACTTTTTTGCCAGAAGATGCTCCTTCATTTTGTGAATTCCTATGGCCATTTGTAGAATCTGAAGAACTGCTGCACTTGAGACGTCTAACCCATCTACTGTTTAAATTTTGTCCGAAAGAGTCATTGGGGGATGAAGTGGACTTTGAATTTTTGAACAGATTTAAACTCCGGGTACTGGCTGTGCTTGTTTCCTTCACATTTGCTCCATTTTCTTGAATTGGAAAATCAAGTAGCTCTTTGTTGATATCAGGTAGCTCCGAGTTCAAGTGTGCATCACCAAATTCTCCAGCCAAATCGCTTGCATCATGAGATTGAGCTTTTCGGTCCAATTCCAAGTCCTGCAAAGTCTATTTCCAATCAGCAGCATAATATTACTATTATGATAATTTAAACATGAATTTCGTTGAAATGCCTAAAATTAGAACCCGAAAGACCATCTTGGCTAAGCTATTTTAGATCACGTATAAGAAAATAAGAATCCTAGAATCATGATGATCAGCAATAATATCATCATATAATCATTCAAAGCTATGATTTTTAATGATCGAGAATGATCAAAACAGGTATGTGCATGGGCAAGAATCCTAGAATCATGATGATCAGCAATAATATCACCATATAATCATTCAAAGCTATGATTTTTAATGATCGAGAATGATCAAAACAGGTATGTGCATGGGCAGAATAATATTTTTTTACAACTTTGCTCTTTCTAATGAATTAGCTCTATTTTATCAACTAACCCAGAAATGTCTTAGCCTAGTATAACAAATGCTGATAAAAACAAATAATGCTTTTAAAATAACCTGCACATGTTCATCCAATTACCTTATTCGATGCATGCGAAGCAAGACCTACAAGAAGCAAGCAGAAACACTCAGCCAAAAAAAAAAAAAAAGGATAAACATGAGCAAAGGAAAAAATTAAGAAGAATCGAGATCAATTTATTCTAGACCTTAACGGAATGTAAAGTATCTAGCTGTCGGACCATATTTTTACGTACTACTATTCTAAACGAGTTATGAACAAATGAGTAAAATGGTAAAATGTAGGTACCAGCAAAATGATTCTCGTGAAATGGATCCAAATCCATAGTATCAGTATCACATGATGAATCGTTGGCGGGACATAAGGCAGAAGTGCCAATATCTTTAACAATACTTGGAGAGCTTCCGAAAGATTGTAGCAAATTTGCCTTCTTCTGATTTTGGAAGCTAAAATCTATTGATTCATCAAAGAGATCACTCAAATGCTTTCCCTTAAGTTTCGTGGTTCTTGTCGATTCCCTAAACATTTGAGCTTCTTCAGACAGATTAACGTCTGTCTTCTTAGTAATCAGAAAATGATGAATTGTCTTAGAGATCTTGGGAGAATCCCTACTTGATTCATCCAAAGAGTCGATAGTTGTGCATATTCTCATAGTTTCCACATCATTAATAGAAAGAGGAAGACTTGGCAGGGAATAAGATTCATTGTGCAATTTATTCAACCTTGTAGTTTTCAAATGACTCTGGCTTCTGCTTTTGAACAACCCACAATTCGAATGTTTTTGCACATCATCACAGATAAACATGAGCAAAGGAAAAAATTAAGAAGAATCGAGATCAATTTATTCTAGACCTTAACGGAATGTAAAGTATCTAGCTGTCGGACCATATTTTTTACGTACTACTATTCTAAACGAGTTATGAACAAATGAGTAAAATGGTAAAATGTAGGTACCAGCAAAATGATTCTCGTGAAATGGATCCAAATCCATAGTATCAGTATCACATGATGAATCGTTGGCGGGACATAAGGCAGAAGTGCCAATATCTTTAACAATACTTGGAGAGCTTCCGAAAGATTGTAGCAAATTTGCCTTCTTCTGATTTTGGAAGCTAAAATCTATTGATTCATCAAAGAGATCACTCAAATGCTTTCCCTTAAGTTTCGTGGTTCTTGTCGATTCCCTAAACATTTGAGCTTCTTCAGACAGATTAACGTCTGTCTTCTTAGTAATCAGAAAATGATGAATTGTCTTAGAGATCTTGGGAGAATCCCTACTTGATTCATCCAAAGAGTCGATAGTTGTGCATATTCTCATAGTTTCCACATCATTAATAGAAAGAGGAAGACTTGGCAGGGAATAAGATTCATTGTGCAATTTATTCAACCTTGTAGTTTTCAAATGACTCTGGCTTCTGCTTTTGAACAACCCACAATTCGAATGTTTTTGCACATCATCACACTGCAAATCTGGTTTCTGATTTTTACTCGTAGAGGGATCATGAAGTAAGAAAGCCTTATTCTTCTGCGTGGAAACTGAATTTGCCAAGGGATCTAAAAGGTTCTTAGTTTTCTCCCGAAGAAATAAAGCAGAAAAACTGCTATGGTTAGTCTTAGTCAAATGTTCTTCGGATGATAAAATGGCGATTGGCTGATCGTTTTGGTCTTTTCCAGCGGAATGCAATGGCAACCCCTTACTGAGAAATTGAAATGGCAAATATTTTGAAGTTGAACCCTTGAACTCGTCCTGGAAAAACGTTGAAACGGTCAAACTATTATCGAGAAAATCATTGGATCTTCCCTGGTTCTCTGGATACTTCCTAAGAGCTTTCGACTCAGAAGTGAATTCCATTAATGAAGATCCACTTACAGGAACCAAGGGAAGCAAGGATGGTATACCCTCACCCTTTCCGTTAACAACAGCAATACCCACAGAGCTGGAACCAATTTGAGATTTCTTCATAAACAAAGAACTGCCTTGCAATGGTCGGTAATCCAAGCACTCATTCTTTATCTTTTTAGAACTAGACATAGTGGTAGGACTCCCATTTTTTGCATTAGCTGCTCCGGATTCTGCTACTTGTTGAGACCCCCTTGCATATTCAGAGACGTTGATCCCTAACTTTGGATCATCAACCAAGAGACACCTTTTAGAATCATGACCATCTTTTTTGAAATCGTAATTGGTTATAACACGAGTACAAGCTTGGTCTGCAGATTTACAGCTTGTGCGGTTCCAGTGAGACATCCAAACAGATTGGTATGGATGTACAGAGTCATCACCATCACTATGCGAGTGCACTAGATTATCAGACATGACGATGAAAAACTATTTGTTGGGTACTCCACCTCCCTTCAAATTACTTCTTACATGTTAGAAGCCACCCCAAGCTGCTCCACCGGAATCGGCATCTTTCCAGATTTTGGTGCATATCTCCTTAGATCTTCAGCCATGGTATTGTTTGAAGAAACTTAAACAAATTCTGCAGATCAAATAAAGGCATTTCAGAGCCACAAGATGAAGTATGAATTACCTTATGCACATATCAAACTCCAGTTATGAACAATACATAAAAAATAAAAAATAAATAAATAAATAAATAAAAATAAAAAAAGAAGCCAGCAACACCTTCCCTAAGTCTCTATGATACGGGAGAGAGCAATATCAAGAGTCGAATGTCTATGGCATCATTCAAGAATCAACACCAATACTCGTAACTTTACATTCAAACACAATCGCTTACAAGCTTAAAATAAAGCCAAACAACACTTTTCACTGTGCTAGAATCGGCCTTTATCCAAATGCAGCCGCCACAAAAAATGCGGGACGATCTTATCTACCTAAGCATATATGATTACCCCGACACGAAATTCCTTTTCTTCTTCTCTATGTGCTTACGAAATCTAGTTTTTTTTTGGGTTATATTGGATAGTTGTTTTTTTCTCAATTCCATCTCTACTACAGAAACGGACGTGAGAGTTTCTTCTCATCCAGCTCCTCATGAATGAACGCGGAACTTCGTAAATCAAGATACTCGTAATAAATTGGGGGCATGAGCAAAAAATGTTTCTATTTATTGAAATAAAAGCAGGAAACAGACTGTATTTCGAAACAAAAATGTCGAGGAAAGTAAAAATCACTCCACTTTTTTACAGTTGAAATCAGTGTAGCTTCTCTCCATAACGAGAAGACCCAAAGCGAAGAAAGCATAAAGAAGAAGAAGAAAGAACAAACCTTCGGCGGCAGAGTGAGGATCAACAAGTTAAAGAGGCGGAATCGAACCACAGATCCAGAGGCAGCGATCGAAGAGAATCAAAAAGGTAAACAGCAGAGAGAAAGCAGAGAGTGAATTGAATGGATTCAGGCGAGAGAAAAGAAGAAGAAGAAGATGATGATGATGATGATGATGAAGATGAAAAAAGAGGAGCATCTAAGAGGAGCCGAGCTCTGCATTTGCGCTTCTCGCTACCCAGCGCTAGCGAGATAGCCGCACTTTTAAGGAAACTAAGGTGGGTCCCACTGTCCTTGAACTTTTTTCGATTGGCCACTTCTCTCTCTCTCTCTCTCCCTCTCAGCTTATTTTATCGAAATTTAATCACAAATATCGTACCACTTGTTCGCACGTGTCGACAATAACGCGTCTCCAAAAAGCTACCTATAAAACACCAAATGCCCAAATGGCTAGTAATTAAATCTCGTTAAATTAAATTAGAGTTAACATTAATTTGAACCTTAAAATATAAGTTTAATTTGAAACTACGTATAAATTAAAAATTCTAATAACTAAAATCTTAAATTATAAAAAAATATAATAGATCAAATCCTAGCGGGTAGCCAATCACTCACCGTTCTTAATGAACGCCGAGAACGGGGGCCATCACCCCCTTTCTATCCAGGCTTACTTGGTACTAGACGTATTGGGTCGGGGGGTCGATGTGGGAGGCGGGGACCCCCGTCTAACGTGCACCGCACGTGATTGTGGAACGGAGGGTCCCCGCCCTCCAATGACCCTCCGCTCTTGCCTCCCCATTTTAAAGGTATTCGGGAACGGGTGGTCACCACGCCCGTTCCCTGCCTTCCCATTTTAGAGGGTGTTCAAGAACAGGGGGTCACCGCCTTGAAACGGCCTTCTGTTGTTGACCATATATTTTTGGTAAGATTGAGAATTGAGGGTCGCCACCTCGAAACCCCCCCCCCCCCCCCCCCCCCCGATCTCAATTATTTTGCCTAAGAATTGGGGGTCGTTCTCAGGAACGGGGGGCCGATCTCCTACACTATATAAGAAAACGACTCTCCATTCTCAGTCCCGTCTGACGAAAACCTTAAAACCTCTCAACCATTTTCTTGTTCAAACGAAATTTTTCTGTATTAGCGACGTCGATGGATTCTGATTCGAGTAGATCAGTTGATTTAGAAGAGACAACAACTTATGATGACAATATAGACTGATATTTGTACTCTACGCCATATATGGTGATCTTCGGGCAATCGATCACCTAGAAAGTAATTAAGAAATAGAGGTATAATCGACATCAAAAAATTTAGACGATGAGCTTCAACCACCGGTCGATTCGGAGGATGATGCGGTGGAAAACATACGGGTAAAGGAAGAAATTTCGATGAGATTTTATATGGGAAAAATATTGCAACGACCCATTTTCCCAGTAAGATATTGTCCTGCTTTAGGGATTGGGCCGTAATCCAATATCTGTGCTCCAAAACGCATCTTACTATCTTGGGAGGGTTTCCTTACATATGTTTCATTTTCATATACTTCCCCAATCGATGTGGAATTGTGACGACCCCCTCTTTACGACCCGGGATTCGCCTATACTCGAGTTCGGGATCCACCCCGCAACTCGAGGTTTGCCCTGCAGTCGTACTCATACGTACACATCTGTGGTCATCACAATCACCCCCCTCGGGGGCCCAACGTCCTCGTTGGTCACATTTCCAGTTGGATTTCAATTGCGCAGCAGGCGCGGTGCGCGCCCCAGCTATCGTTTGGCACTGGGCGCCGATTGATAGGCACCTTCTCTGGAGCACGAGCGCGCGAGCAGTAAGGTTGCCGATCGATCGGCCAGTGCGCGTGCTCTTTGGGCGACGAGCGAGCGCGCTGCACCACTTGTGCCCAAAACAAATTTTTTTAAAAAAATTGACTTTTCAAACACGTTTCAATCCAACATTTTACGATACTTTTTAAACGTATTTTACGAGCGACCCCCACGTATTTTAAAGGATTGTAAAGACCCAAAAATTGAGTAGACATTTTATCGAAAAATGGTTTTAGCCTCGTTTTTAATGTTTTAAAAGTCGAAATAATTTACTCCTAAAATGTCTAAGTCAAAGTTAGACCCTAAAGGTCGATAGGGGGAGTCAATTGTCTAAGTCTGTTTTCTTTTAAAGAGTGATGTAAAATTAAAAAAAAAATTCATGTGATAATACGAGAGCTTAAGTCAAAGTTAAGTCAATCTCAAGTCATGTCCTGTGACGGCCCGGAGTGGTCGGGGTCGTTACAAATATAGTTCTTTAAATGAAATTAGAGAAAAAAGATAATAGAATATGCTTTGAATAATGATTATGAGTTTAAATTCAATAAAATGAATCTCGGCGGCTGACAGTCGTGTGTGAAGAAAGATGTGATTGGCGACTGCATAGTTTGATGATGCAAAATGAGCTTACGTTTCAAATAAAGAGTTTCAATGATTCTTACAATTGTTTAAAAAAAAAATTGAGAATCGACATGCTACTGCAAAATAAGTGGCAAATCATTATTTGAATAGGTTCAAAAGTCAACCTACGTAGAAAATTCCTTCCATTATCGAGAAAGTGAGCTTATTAGAATCTCGTGCGTCCATTCCATTCTCTGCATTTATTTCATGAGATTAGCATCAGAAAATTACGTTCATCAATACTATTACCGGGGAACTTATATCCAGATGTACTCACAATTCATTCATTTTATTAGTGCCCAACACATGTGGCTGCTCGTACAAAATATGAAGCAAATCCTTCCACCTATAAAAAAGTGCCAACCTGGTAGGTCAAAGAAAAAAAGAGTGCGAGATGTCGATGAACCGCCAAGTTTGACACTTCACTCAATGATGTTGTGTGCTATTTGTCGACGTCAAGGGCATAATAGTCGCATTTGTTCTGACAAGGGATCCACTTCAGACGTTACTTCTGCTTTTGCTTCGCAAGACACATTTATGAGTTTCCACACATTTGACAGGACCCATGTTCATTTCAACACATGTCGCTCATAAACACACTTTCATTATTGTCTAATATAGTTTTCATTATATGCAGGAATCTTATACACACGGCAGAGACAAAAATGTATGACTATTTAGGTTGGAATTTATGTATTTATTATACTGTGTAATATGTATATTTATTATAATGTGTAATTTAGTGAGTTAAAGTTGTAAAAATACTATCACCGGGACACTTATCTCCAGAAGTACTCACACTTCATTCATTCTATTAGTGCCCAACACATGTAGCTGCTCATACAAAATATGAAGCAAATCCTTCTGCCCATAAAAAAGTGCCAACCTAGTAGGTCGAAGAAGAAAAGAGTACGAGATGTCGATGAACCGTCAAGTTCGACAATTACTAGGAAGAACTCAATGATGTCGTGCGCTATTTGTTGACGTCAATGGCATAATAGTCGCACTTGTTCTGGCAGGGGATCCACTTCAGACATTACTTCCGCTTCTGCTTCGTAAGACACATTTATGTGTTTCCACACATTTGACGGGACTCATGTTCATTTCAACACATTTCGCTCATAAACACACTTTCATTATTGTCTAATATAGTTTTCATTATATGCAGAAATCTTATACACAAAACAGAGATAGAAATGTATGACTATTCATGCTGTAATTTATGTATTTATTATACTGTGTAATATGTATATTTATTATGATGTGTAATTTAGTAAGTTAAAGTTGTAAAAATAAACAAAGTTTTCTTTGTTTTATGACTGCCCCATAGCTAGCTTCAAACAATTCATGCATATTCAAATTATAATTTTATAACCAACAACTAGTTCATGATAATTAAATATCACTCAAGTACAGTCATAAAGTAAAGTACAATCATACACTACATAACGTAAACTAAATGACAAGTATAAACTAAAATACAATCATAATAATCATAGCATAAACTAAAGTACAAACATAAAGTAAAGTACATAAAATGAAATACAAAATATAAACTAAACTATGGTAGGACATCGTCGTCATCTTACTTCATCCAATCCATGAAGGTTTTCATCAGTTCTTTTTGGGACTCAGCTAGCTCTCTTTGTATGACGGTGAACTTCTCGACTTTACCTATGAAGAAATCTAGTCTCTACTCCATCTTGCCTCTTTCATAGGAACATCTGTAGAGGTGGAGGTTCTATGATCTCCCTTGAACACCTAAGTCTCGTCAACTTCAACTAGGTCCATCCAAATCAAATGAAACCTATCAAATATATCACCGGATCTCTGTGCTCTCAGCTGCTCTCCAATCAGTAACTGAACTAGAGCTCGCTCGACGATCTCCTGTATCAACGTGTCATATGAAAAATTATTGTTGCATGTCTGACTAATCTCATACATGTGACCTAAAATCACGAAGCCAGAGTCGAACATCTTCATGTTGTATAACTTCTCCATCACATAGAGATCCATATAGCTCACGAGATCTTTATGTCCATCCCGAGGTAGAATGGTGTGGGTTATTAGATTGTAAATAACCTGAGCTCTGACATTCAAATCCTTGGATTTTGGCTTCACGAACCCTCTGATATTTGCATTTTGATGAATTTCCTTAAAGAAATCAAGTCCCTTTGCTGATTTGAAAAAATCACAATCTCGGGAAGCATGGTAGTATCTCTTCACCTCATTTCATTCTTCGACAAACCCGATCACTTCATTAACCGTCTCTGAAGGTACCAAAATCTTTGTACCAATGATGTATGTCTTCAAATATCCTGACCTTCCGGTAGAGGTCAAGTTTGCATAAAACAAGCGAATAATTCTATCACAGTTATTGCCCCTCAATCTGTACACTCCGTGTAAGATGATTTTGTCGAACATCTCCTTGATCTCCAATGACTCCCAACCTCTAAAGTTGATGGTCTTTGAATGAATAACCGAGCGGTTTGACATATCCCGCTCAAACTGCTCCTTACACATCTATTTTCGAAATTCATTCGAAAAATACGCAGTTGGCGATCGTTGCGCTTCACATGGAGCACCTTGAAATGGTCCTTCTTGTGACATCGATGGGCCATTTGGCAGAGGTTGTTCATTAGGGCCACCTTGTGGCAGACTTCCTTGTAACAGGGCAACTTTTCGTTTAATCGTCAATTTAGGTTTCATTTGAGGGGAATTTGACAATTTAGGTTGAATTGGGGATTTAGGGATTTTGATGATTTGTGGGATTTTTTGATGATATTGAAAGGCAAGGATTATGGATGGAGAAATCAACACGGTAGGGGTGTGAAATGGTCAGATTTTGTGTCTGAATTGCTGTTGGGGCCGAGTGGAAATCAGATTTTTTAGCAATTAATGGTGGAAGGAGGGGCCTATTTTTTATATACTGTCAGGAATCGGCCCCCTTTATGGGGCAATGACTCCCCGTTCTCTCGCCCTAATTTTGAGAATGTGGGTGATTTTGTGGAAGTGGCTCTTCGTTCTCAATCCCGAAATATTAGAGGGTGAAAACAGGGGATCACCGCCTAGAAACGACCTCCCGTTCTCAAGAACAATGTTTAAGAATGGGGGGTGGTTTCGGGGCAGTGACCCCTCGTTTTCCCCCCAAGGGGTCGTTTTGGGGCAGTGTTCCTAACTACCTCTAAAGTGGGGAGGTAGAAACGGGTGGCCATTGGAGGGCGAAGACCACCCATTCTCCAATCACGTGCGGTGTATGTTGAACGGGGGGTTTCCCGCCCCCCACATTGACCCCTCGACCCAATACGTCTAGTGCCACGTAAGCACTAGATAGAACCGGGGAGGAGGGTGATTGGTCCTTGTTGTAGGAGTAAATGGAGAACGGGGGGTGATCGGTCACCCTCCAAGGCTTGATTGGTTACATTTTTTTTATAGTTTAAGGTTTTAGTTGTTAGAGTTTTTAGTTTAGAAGGTGTTTGAAATTAAACTCATATTTTAGAATTCAAATTGGTTTTAACTCATTAAATTATCTGTAATTAAATTTGAGTAAACCCACATCTATTCGCTATAGATAAAATCATTTATTAAAATATAAATGGATAATGTTTAAATTTACTATAAAAGTATGGGGTGACTAACAAATTAAATTTTAAAATATTTTCGTTAACAAAGTCGTCCTTAAAATATGATTTTTTTACAAAATAATCTCTGACGATCCCTTAGTCTCCAAGGGCGGGGGGCGTTCTTAGTGTAATATGAACGAGGGACCGGTCTTGGAGAACAACTTCTTGTTTTTCACTTTATAAATTAAATTTTAAAAAATTCATGAGTGGTTATATTAAAAAATATATCAAACGATATTATATTTGCTCGAAAGTTTTACCACATGTTCACTATATCATGAAAAGATAATCTAGAAAATTTTTTGATTTTTCAACACTTGTACAATTTATTATAATTTTCTATGCTTACTTTATAAAATAATTCATTAAAATTACTAATATCATCTAAAAATTATGAAATTTTTACAGAGATATCTCGTTCGATTCCTAATTAGAGCTGCAAAACGGCTAGAAAAAAGAATCTACTATGCATTTATCCTTAAATTTTCATAAAAAATTGAATAAATAGTTTTGATTATGAAAATATAGATAATTAAATTAAATTTGAAAATATTAAATCAAATTTGATTAAACCCACCTCACTTCGCTATAGATAAAATCATTCATTAAAATATAAAATATATAGAGCATATGATTCCATACATAAAGGGTTTTCCCAACAACCAATGGATTAACATATATATTATTATTTATTTAAAAAGTAATTGTTGGGGACTAAAATAATATTACAGGAAGAAGATATGAAAGAGCAGCAACTCGAACTGGACATGCCTACGTTTGTGATTTGTCTTTCCAATGTCTACTGAAGAGAGAGAGAGAGAGAGAACATGCTTTCCTGCAATTTTAATGTTTGTATTCTATCTTCCATCCACTCTCCGTTCTCCTCCCACTTCAATTTTGTCAGTCGAGATAAATATCTACCCCCATTTCCTCCTCGGATTCGAAAAATATCTTATGCCAGCTGTGCTGTTCCTTACATAATATCTCGTCCAACGTAGCTGCCAGCTGTCACGTGGCTTCTGCACAGGTGGAAGCCACGGCAGCAGCGGCGGAGGAGATGGGTTAGCTGGTAAGAGCGGAGCCGAGGGATGGTTGGAGAGAGAGATGGCCACGAAGCTGGTGGAGTATGTGCTTCTCTTTCCTCCACGTCATCTGCCTACAAAACCCTGAATTCTTCTTCACTTGTCCATTTCATTTTCCTTTCCCTCTCCTTTATTATGTGCTTATCTTCGTTCTCCCATTTGCCTTTTTCTTTGACCGTGAGTGGAACGCTAACTCAACCTCAGTTCCTTCTTCTTTGGTCGACGTGTCGTTTGGGTTCAACAACATGAATATCTTCCATATGGGTGCAATCCGTTGATGGAGTGGGACCCTTTGAATTATAGTCCATGTATTTTTTAAAAATCTAAAAATTAATTTGATATAATTTTTTAGATGAATTTCAGGTCAAATGGGTTTTTTTATTGTTCAAATCCTGGCGTTGTTTTACATAAATCTCCGTGCTAGTATTTTTCAGTTATTAATTTTGTGATTTGATTTAGACCTCTTATTTAATCGTGTAAAGAGGATAATCCAAAAATAAATAATTTTGGTTCTACAAATGAAGGATGGTCCAATAAATTATTGCTTATTCTATGTTATTGGCCAACAAGAAATTGACTTGTATGATTGGACTACCATGAGCAAATTATGCAATTTAGAAGAGGAAGCTAGTGGATTGTCCTCATGCTTTGGATGACTTTATATTGAGTGATACAACTAAACCAAAAATGTGACTAATTGTGAGTCCAACTAGTTGAATAAGAATGCTTGTTCTATGATCAAACAATTTGTTGACAATTATGTGTATAATTACATAGCAAATGAAACGAATACTCGTAGGCGATACAAATTTTGTTTCAATGAGATTAAAAGTAAATAGAGTCAAAATTTTCTTTTTATAAAACTTCTGTTGATTATATACCTTTATGGTTTATTATCGTTTTCATTGATACCCATTCGATGGATATAGGCTCTATTCATGAACCTATTTCTGGATGTCTATTTTATGCAAACTATATTATTTTGGGTGTCATTATTCCTACTTTAGTAACTACTATACTCTTGTTTAATTAGTTGGAAATTTCATATGACAACAAAGTAAATGCTTTTATTATTTTAGGGAAGAGACAATTGAAACACTAGTTGCTTTGATCCCTATTATGATCTAAATGATATCTCCAATGTGTGAAAGGAGATTGCTGAAGCATTATCTATATAGTAAGCGAAACAAGTCACATGGTAAATTTAAGTTTAGAAAAAATTTGTTTGCTTTTTCCATTCAACAAATGAGAGCATAAAAATATTTTAGTACAAGAACAAAGACAATGAAAATAGTAACGATGTAATTGTAGGGTCAATAGTAACTTTGAGGGGTGAATTAAGTTTACTAATTTTTTTGTGTGATTAGAAATCTTATTTAGTTTATTATCTTAAATTATATATTTTCCTTTTTTAATTAAATAAATCAAATCTATTATGCAAGCAAATCAATAACAGAAAGAGAAAAGGGAAAGAGAGTTCAAACGAAGTGTTAACATGGTTTGGAAAATCTTGACTACGTCTGTGCTACAAGGTTAATATTTGAAGATTTTTTTGCTTACACTTGAAATTGTATGTCTTGAAGAGTGATTAGGTTTGTACTTTAACATTCCTACTCCACATATTTAGTTATTGTGTAAGAAAAAAAGAGTGACACTTATGAAGAGTTATTGTAAGGCTTGATTGAAGCCCAATTGAGATTTTAGGTACCAATCAAGCCTTATAATGACTCTTTAAGAATGTCACCCTTTTTTGCTTCAACAATAGCTAACTATGTGGAGTAAGAAATTTAAGTACAAGACCTAATCACTCTCAAGGATATACAATTTGAAGTGCATGAGTGGGAGAAGTTAGGTAATAGTTCGAGAATGAAAGCCTGTGTAAATGCAAAGATATTGCATATATGTTGACATTGATTTTTTGTCAATATTTATATACATTTAATGGCGATAATATATTTTTCCGAATTGGTAATTTATTTCTTAGTGATCAAGAAATAATACATTGTGATTATTGGATGGCGTCCTATTATCAATCATGAAGATTCTGTGAAAGAGAAAAATAAGGAAACAGGAATATTAGGAAAGTTATTGAAAAAGCAATAGGCACTTGCTTTTTGGAAATCTTTTATTTGGTAAGTCGGTTTGATGGAAACTTTGCCAAATCTGCTGGGCTTCGAGTTCCCATGATTAATGGGATGATTTCCTAATTTATTGGGCGAATATCAGATTTGTTGGAGATACTTTCCTAAAGTGTCACACGGTGTGTCACACAACCGAATTTGTTAAGATTTATTTTTTTTAAATCTTGCGGCGTCATATCCAATTTGGTAACTGTTCTGATTCGATGATATGGAAGTTACCAAGGTTATTTAAAGCTTTCGTTTTCTGTGAAAGCTAACTGACGACGAAGTTTTGAGTTTCGCGTGAAAAGGTTTATTCGCTTATTGTGCCGTCGCTTTTCTTTCACTCCCAACATTTCTGCGTTTGGGTCTGTGATTGTTTTACACACTCTTCTTATGCTGTGGATTGCATCGATTTATAGAGTGTGTTGAGTATTGCGTCCGAAGACAACTTGTTGGTGTTCCAGAGGGTGTCCCAGGAGGGAATTTTCTTGTTCTTCATTGAAGCTCAGTCTCGGGAGGAGGTTGCATCTGAACTTGGGAGGAGTTCTGTTTTTTAGACAAGGGGAGCTTGTCGTTCTTGATCGTGGGCGAGAGGATCTTGCCATAACACGGATTCCGGGAGGAATCAACAACGAGGGGATCTTGTTGTTATCTAGATCTCGGGAGAGGTCATTCTAAAGTCGAGGGGATCTCGCAAAAACAGTTTCCTTGGGGAAGTTAGCTAGAGGCGGCGACAAAGATAAGAGGGAGTCTTTATTTGTATAAGTCCGATTGTCTTGTAACTTTGTGAACTCAAAGAAATGCTTTGATATCTGGGCGTGGCCCCGCAGACGTAGGCTGGTTGCCGAACTGCGTTAACAACCTCCTGTCTCATTTATTCTCGCATATTTATATTGTTCGTGTAACATCCGGCTTTTACGGGTTTTAGTAATCATAATAGAAAAGTGTTATTAGGATCCTAATGATTAACTTGGATTTTGAGAAAGTCCCAGGAATTGTAGGAGTTTAACGCTAATTTTACGAGAATTACGTTCTCGTAATATAAAAGATATTTAATAAAAATAGTAAACGAGGCCAGTTTTGCGAACAGAACAGTTTTAATTGGGACTCTATTAATAAGTTGGAATTATTGGTGAAATAAGAAATTAAGAGAAACCCGAAGCGTTAGCATTACGAAACAAAGGACGAAACGAATAAAAATAATGGGAGGGCAAAACGGTAATCGGCATTTATTATTTTGTTTGTTTTAAAAGAAAACATTTATGTTTTCTTTTAAAACAATCGAATGGCTTTGCAAAGAAGCCATTCGATCGTTTCTTGCGGGCAGCGAACAGGGCCGAGCAGAAGAGGTCTAATACCTATATATTGACAATTTTTGTAAATATGTCAAATAAGTCTGTTTTGCAAATAGAAAGTGTTATTAGGATCCTAATGATTAACTTGGATTTTGAGAAAGTCCCAGGAATTTTAGGAGTTTAACGCTAATTTTACGAGAATTACGTTTCTCGTAATATAA
This sequence comes from Begonia masoniana, assembly GCA_022432975.1. NCBI lineage: Eukaryota > Viridiplantae > Streptophyta > Magnoliopsida > Cucurbitales > Begoniaceae > Begonia > Begonia masoniana. The sequence continues at coordinate 15,994,541 of CM039513.1, forward strand.
AAGATATTTTAATAAAAATAGTAAACGAGGCCAGTTTTGCGAACAGACAGTTTTAATGGGACTCTATTAATAAGTTGGAATTATTGGTGAAATAAGAAAATTAAGAGAAACCCGAATCGTTAGCAATTAACGAAACAAAGGACGAAACGAATATAAAAATAATGGGAGGGCAAAACGGTAATCGGCATTTATTATTTTGTTTGTTTTAAAAGGAAACATTTATGTTTTCTTTTAAAACAATCGAATGGCTTTGCAAAGAAGCCATTCGATCGTTTCTTGCGGGCAGCGAACAGGGCCGAGCAGAAGAGGAGGCGAGCGACGTTTCCGACGCTTTCCGGCCAGACGACGGCGGCGAACCAAGTGCTAGCGCCTTCGGCTGACTCCGCGCGCGAACCGACAAGTAAGGCTCGATTTCGCCCTGTTCTGTCTCTGTTTAAGGCCGAGAGGGACGAGCTCGATTGAGCTCCGATTTCTGGCGACTTTTGGCCGTTCTTGGCGTCAAATGGCCGAGCTTAACGCCGGCGATGGTTGCCGAGCAATGGTGAGCTCAATTTGAGCGAAAATCAGAGAACTCCAAATTTGGGAGTTTCGGTTTTCGGTGTGAAGTCTCGGGATTTCGATTAGTTTATGCTAATTAAGGCTATTTGAGGTTAATTGGTGAGGAATCGGGTGAGAATTGATGGAAAAATCGAAATGAGGAAATTTCCCGGGTTAGGGCAGTTCAGGTTTTGCCTGATTTGACCTAGCCACGGTCGTTTGTTTTGAAATTTCTTTTTGGCAGGTTAAAATAGGTTATTAGAGGAGTACGTGGCCGCTGGAATCGTTCGATTCCAATAACCGACGCGAAAGTTACGCGCGTTTGAAGTTTCGGGTCGGTTTTTACCGAACCCAAATTAGTGGTCCGTTTAGTTAGATTTTAGTTGTATTAGGCTTGAAATAGTAGTTTGAGAGTAAATTGGTGAATGTAAGCTTGATTTAATGAAGATTGAATGTTTGTCATAGGTCGAGCCATAGGTGACGTGAGGTGCCAAACCCAGCGAACTACAGAAGACAGGTAAGTTCTCGTGACTTGCTGTGGCCGATAGGCCTACACCATATGTCGTGTTTCGTTGTCGAGGATATTTGGAGTTATGTGTGTTTATTCGCTTTGGTTGGGTAGTTTAGGGTTAGGCCTTTTATAGGTTATGCTTGTATTGTTCGATGGTATGCACTTTGTATGTTTATGTTATGCTTTTACTGTCATGCATCACTGTTTTATAAAAGTCATGAAAAATGAATTTATGCATGAGTTCACGAAAAGAAACGAATGAAAGTACAGTGAAAGAAATGAATGAAAGTGAAGGAAATGTGATGACATGAAATGAGACGACTAATATGAGATGACTATGACGACTAATACGAGATGACTACGACGACTTAAATGAGACGACTAAAATGAGTTGACTATGACGACTAATACGAGATGACTACGACGACTTAAATGAGACGACTAATATGAGATGACTATGATGACTTATATGAGACGACTTACATGAGATGATTATATGATAACTGAATGTATGACATGATAAATGAAATGAACGCATGATATGATAAATGAATGAATGTATGAACTGAAAAAAATGAGACGACTATCTGATAAATGAATGAATGTATGAACTGGAAAATGTGACGACTAACTGATAAATGAAATGAATGTACGATATGATAAATGAATCGAATGCACAGGAATTTATGAAAAATTGCATATACATGTTCATGCATTGTCATTTACGTAGAATTTACTGAGATTTATTCTCATAGGCGTCCTTATGGTGTAGGTGAACCCGAAACAGGTGAGGAAGACGTTCCTCTGTTAGATGATCACACTGGTTGAAGAAGGATGCCCGTGGGAGTGCGCTGGCGCAGTTGGTGCGATTTTGACCCGTGGGGACGTAGGTAAATGTTTTGGAGAAATTTGATAGATATGAAAATGGTACAGATAGAACATATTAGGATGTTTGGTTCTGGATAGTTGATAGGTTATATATTAATGTTTTAAACGTTTTGGAACTGTTTTGTGATTTTAAAACAGGAGGTTATGTTAAACTTTCAAACGGAACCACGCAGTTTATTTTCGTGAAAATGTACTTTGTTATAGTTGTATTTCGAGTTGGTTTTGTGGTATAGATAGAATTGTGTTAGTGAAATGGTGAGGTTGTATTTTGTAGATGTTTGGGTACGTATTGTTTTAAATAATTGTTTTGTAATTGCTTTAAACGTTTTATTCAATTGATTTTAAATTTTTCTCAAATTGTTTTTCGTATAAACGCTAAGGATAAAAAAAAAAAACTGTACGGTAATTTAAGGGTAAATAAGGGTACAATGTTAGGGTCGCTACAATTATGGTATCAGAGCTCCCGAGTTTTAAAATCGGTTCTGTAGACTGCTCAACTGCGCAAGCCACTACACGGACATGCTTCCTCAACTGTAAGTACGTTTAAATGCTTTCTGTGATTTTAATTTCTTAGGATTATTTGTTTTAACCTTTATAGGAATTATAAAATGGTCCGAGGTAGAGATGCCAGGGACGAAGCGCTGGATAGACTGATGGATTTATTCGATCGTCAGGCCCGTCATATGGACAGGCAGGCGCAGCAAATTGAGAGCCTAGTGAACTGTGTGAATCAGATAGCCCAAGATATAGTCGTTCCAAACAATAGCAGTATGGAGAGATTCCAGATGTTGCGACCTCCGGTTTTCGACGGACAGTCTTCGGACCCCTCTTCAGCCGAGGAGTGGATTCGAACCATGGAGGATATGCTGGCCTACGCGAGTATTGAAGATGGACAGAAGGTGGCATTGGTAACTTACCACTTAGCACTGGATGCCCGATTTTGGTGGGATTACATCAAGACTACTACCGATGTGACTATAATGGGTTGGGAGCGATTCAAAATGCTGTTTTATGACAAATACTTTAGCCATACGGTACGGGAGGCAAAAATGATAGAGTTCATGCAATTGAGACAGACTGGCTCAGTTGCTGAATACGTCAGGAGGTTTGAGGCTCTATCCCGGTTCGCACCACGCCATGTTAGTGTTAATGAGGACAAGGTGCGTCGGTTTATGCAAGGGCTAGGCCAGGAAATCCGAAAGAATGTCATCATATCAGGGTGCAGAATGTGCCCTATACAGAAATTGTGGCAAGAGCTCTAGAGATTGAGGCAGCTGAACCAACTTACGTCAAACCGAGGGAGCCAGCAAGTGGGTTCTTTCGGGAGATCCAGCCTCGACCTCAGAATGAGATTTGGCAGCTAAGTGGGCAACAACAACAGCAACATAGGGACGTTAAGAGGCCTTATAACGAAAAGGGTGACCAAGGAAGAGGAAAGCAAATTCAGGGATCTACTGAGAGGCCCGTGTGTCCGAAGTGCCAGAAGGCCCATTTTGGCACGTATAGATTGGGGACGGACCGATGTTTTAGATGTGGCGAGGTGGGCCATTATGCCCATAATTGTCCAAAGACGGCTACCGATCCGAAGAGGGTTGCCCCGAGGATGTTCGCTTTCATTGAGCAGGGTAACGTTGAGGATGAGGCCAGGCCTTCAGCTATTCCAGGTATGGTTTTGTGTCAATTGTTAATGAAATGAAAAACAAGAGAATAGAGGTGTAGTGTAGAGTGAGGATTTGAGTGTAATAATTGTGTGATAGATAAAGGTAGGTTTGAAAATAGAGAGGTAAGAGAATAGTAGGTTAGATATAAGACGATATAGACCTTGTAGAAAGAGAGTTATACGTTAATAGGGTTAATCCGACTTAACCGTGAAGAGATGTTTTTAACTCCCTTTAGAACATAGAAGAGTAAGATATGAAAACTTGAGGAAATTTGGATTAAGGACGTAAACTAATCTACAACAAGTTTTCAAACAAGAAAACTGTGGGATGAATCATTTCACAAGAGTCGAATAATATATCTAGAACCCGACTAGGAGGAACGAAAGAGGATAGATCATTGTGTAACTTTGCAGAAATCCTCGTACGATATTAGAGGTAAGTGCAAGGGATTGTTAGATTAAAAGAAGGTTGGCCAATGTTGTGCGATTTGTGAAATTCGCAATATGTTGAATAAAGAGAATATGGTTTTGCTCAGAAAGCCATTTATGTGAACTTAGAAGTGATGCTAAGTTATAAATTTCCAGGAGTTCGACTCGTATTTAACGAGCCAAGACCACTAGGTACATAAATGACTTAAGGTAAGAGGGGTAGTTAGAGCACACCGATGGTAGAACTTAAGGACTTGACGCTACTCGGAGCTCATAAAGACTTAAGTTAGACGAATGGGCATAACGTAGGAAGTAAGAGAGTTTCAACTAGGGGCATAGCGTGAGGGCTCGCTAATGTGACTTAGAAGGAAAGGTGATACTTATAGGACCTTATTCACAAAGAAACAAGAGCCTTAAGAAAATAACCGTTGGACTCAGTGAGATTTTGAGGAATTTTGAGGATATAGTTTGAGATAGTTGTGAAACCTACCCTGAAATAATTATCGAGAAGGGTAAGTTGCCTAAAGTAGTGGGTAACTTGGGGTGATATTGATGAAAAGATTTAGGAGGAATCCTCGTGAAGGAAAAATGCAGGAAGTTTAGTAGACGTACGTTTCTACTATGGTCGAGGTAGATAAATTTACGTAGATGTTGGCTTACAATCTGAGAGTTTGCAGAAACTTTTATGTGTTAGTTAATTCAAAAGAGATGATAGGAAGCTTAGGTATGGCTACTGCCTAAGGAAATAACCAGGGAAAAACCTGAACATGAGGTTAATTAGAAGAGTTAGAGAGTTTAATGTTTTGGATGATTGAGTATAGACCAACGCGTGCGCGAGTCGTCAGGCGTTGTGTACCCAGCTAGAGATCACTCAAATGGGGATTCAAGAAATTTTGTAAGACTCGATACGTAAGCGAGGACATGTGTAGGCCAATTAAAAGTAAGGAATACGGTTACGAAGTTAATATAGAAATTGAGTTGGTGTGCATCCCGAATGGAGACAAAGTTGATGAAACTATGTTTAAGTTTGGGTTATAGCCCAAGAGTTGGAAGAGATTTTTAGATGATATTCGATCTAACTGATGTTAGGAAACTTGGACGTAGATGCAATCTAAAGTAATAGCTGAGAGAAACTTCGATGGGATAAGATTTTTGAGGTTGCTTCATTAGAAAATTGAGGACTTGGATTAGGCTTAGATCGGGGAAGCCTTAACATAAGGACGAGTCAGAAGAGTAAGGAAGTTTAACTTGTGGACGATTAAGTGGAAACTAACGTGTGTGTAAATTATCTACGTGCATATTAATGCAGTGGGTTATTAAAATTAGAGACATGAGGATTACTAGCAAGTGGTGCACAACCGAGGACTTGGTTAATCAAATCAAACGCAGTAGACGTGGTTATGAGGTTAACGAAGTGTCACTTGATTTTAGGGATTCTAGTTTAGAACCATTGAGATTGACCCTAAGTATGGGCTAAAATCGAAGCCCTTGTGTGGGAGTTCAGAATTTTAGAGGGTTGGAGAAAAGGTGACTCGAAAGGAACGGAGCGATTGTAAATCATAGAATAAGGCCGCAAGACATGAGACAGTAATGCCAAAGACTGCAAGCTAAGTCAAATTTTGAGGACAAAATTTTAATAAGGTGGATAGAATGTAACATCTGGCTTTTACAGGTTTTAGTAATCATATATATATATATATATATATATATATTAACAATTTTTGTAAATATGTCAAATTAAGTCTGTTTTGCAAATAGAAAGCGTTATTAGGATCCTAATGATTAACTTGGATTTTGAGAAAGTCCCGGGAATTTTAGGAGTTTAACGCTAATTTTACGAGAATTACGTTTCTCGTAATATAAAAGACATTTTAATAAAAATAGTAAACGAGACCCGTTTTGTGAACGGACAGTTTTAATGGGACTCTATTAATAAGTTGGAATTATTGGTGAAATAAGAAAATTAAGAGAAACCCGAATCGTTAGCAATTAACGAAACAAAGGACGAAACAAATATAAAAATAATGGGAGGGCAAAACGGTAATCGGAATTTATTATTTTGTTTGTTTTAAAAGAAAACATTTATGTTTTCTTTTAAAACAATCGAATGGCTTCGCGAAGAAGCCATTCGATTGTTTCTTGCGGGCAGCGAACAGGGCCGAGCAGAAGAGGAGGCGAGCGACGTTTCTGACGCTTTCCGGCCAGACGACGGCGGCGAGCCAAGGGCTAGCGCCTTCGGCTGACTCCGCGCACGAACTGACAGGTTAGGCTCGATTACGCTCTGTTCTGTCTCTGTTTAAGGCCGAGAGGGACGAGCTCGATTGAGCTCCGATTTCTGCCAACTTTTGGCCGTTCTTGGCGTCAAATGGCCGAGCTTAACGCCGGCGATGGTTGCCGAGCAATGGTGAGCTCAATTTGAGCAAAAATCAGAGAACTCCAAATTTGGGAGTTTCGGTTTTTGGTGTGAAGTCTCGGGATTTCGATTAGTTTATGCTAATTAAGGCTATTTGAGGTTAATTGGTGAGGAATCGAGTGAGAATTGATGAAAAAAATCGAAATGGGGAAATTTCCCGGGTTAGGGCAGTTCAGGTTTTGCCTGATTTGACCTAGCCACGGTCGTTTGTTTTGAAATTTCTTTTTGGCAGGTTAAAATAGGTTATTAGAGGAGTACGTGGCCGCTGGAATCGTTCGATTCCAATAACCGACGCGAAAGTTACGCGCGTTTGAAGTTTCGGGTCGGTTTTTACCGAACCCAAATTAGTGGTCCGTTTAGTTAGATTTTAGTTGTATTAGGCTTGAAATAGTAGTTTGAGAGTAAATTGGTGAATGTAAGCTTGATTTAATGAAGATTGAATGTTTGTCATAGGTCGAGCCATAGGTGACGTGAGGTGCCAAACCCAGCGAACTACAGAAGACATGTAAGTTCTCGTGACTTGCTGTGGCCGATAGGCCTACGCCATATGTCGTGTTTCGTTGTCGAGGATATTTGGAGTTATGTGTGTTTATTCGCTTTGGTTGGGTAGTTTAGGGTTAGGCCTTTTATAGGTTATGCTTGTATTGTTCGATGGTATGCACTTTGTATGTTTATGTTATGCTTTTACTGTCATGCATCATTGTTTTATAAAAGTCATGAAAAATGAATTTATGCATGAGTTCACGAAAAGAAACGAATGAAAGTAAAGTGAAAGAAATGAATGAAAGTGAAGGAAATGTGATGACATGAAATGAGACGACTAATATGAGATGACTATGACGACTAATACGAGATGACTACGACGACTTAAATGAGACGACTAAAATGAGTTGACTATGACGACTAATACGAGATGACTACGACGAATTAAATGAGACGACTAATATGAGATGATTATGATGACTTATATGAGACGACTTACATGAGATGACTATATGATAACTGAATGTATGACATGATAAATGAAATGAACGCATGATATGATAAATGAATGAATGTATGAACTGAAAAAAATAAGACGACTATCTGATAAATGAATGAATGTATGAACTGGAAAATGTGACGACTAACTGATAAATGAAATGAATGTACGATATGATAAATGAATCGAATGCACAGGAATTTATGAAAAATTGCATATACATGTTCATGCATTGTCATTTACATAGAATTTACTGAGATTTATTCTCATAGGCGTCCTTATGGTGTAGGTGAACCCGAAACAGGTGAGGAAGACGTTCCTCTGTTAGATGATCACACTGGTTGAAGAAGGATGCCTGTGGGAGTGCGCTGGCGCAGTTGGTGCGATTTTGACCCGTGGGGACGTAGGTAAATGTTTTGGAGAAATTTGATAGATATGAAAATGGTACAGATAGAACATATTAGGATGTTTGGTTCTGGATAGTTGATAGGTTATATATTAATGTTTTAAACGTTTTGGAACTATTTTGTGATTTTAAAACAGGAGGTTATGTTAAACTTTCAAACGGAACCACGCAGTTTATTTTCGTGAAAATGTACTTTGTTATAGTTGTGTTTCGAGTTGGTTTTGTGGTATAGATAGAATTGTGTTAGTGAAATGGTGAGGTTGTATTTTGTAGATGTTTGGGTACGTATTATTTTAAATAATTATTTTGTAATTGCATTAAACGTTTTATTCAATTGATTTTAAATTGTTCTCAAATTGTTTTCCGCATAAACGCTAAGGATAAAAAAAAAAAAACTGTACGGTAATTTAAGGGTAAATAAGGGTACAGTGTTAGGGTCGCTACAGTTCGTCATTCCATTAATTATCGGTGTCACCAGTAACACCCTGTGTGACACCGCATAACTAATTGTAATCTTTCAATTGGTATCAGAGCTGGTCGCTTCTGTTTCTTAAGCAGGATCAGCGGGAGAAGATTATAGTTCGTGTGCGATGGACTCTATGAAAGAAGGAGGTTCTACACTGTGTCCGCCATTGTTGGATGGAAATAATTATGTTTATTGGAAAGCAAGGATGAGGGCATTCATTAGAGCTATTGATGAGAAGGCATGGAGATCAATTTTAACAGGTTGGAATCACCCTATAAACACCGATGCAGAAGGTAATATATCTCCAAAACGTGAAGAGAATTGGAATGTAAATGAAGATGCTTTGGCACTTAGCAATTCAAAGGCTCTAAATGCTATTTTTAATGGTGTGGATCCAATTCAGTTCAGACTCATCTCCACATGCAAATCTGTAAAAAAGGCATGATTTTTCAAACCATCTATGAAGGAACATCTACGGTAAAGTTGTCCAAAATACAAATGTTAACCACTCGTTTTGAGAATCTTAGGATGCAGGAAGATGAGACTATTGGCGAGTTCAACGCCAAAATATGTGACATAGCAAATGAAGCGTTTGCTCTCGGTGAGATGATTTTCGAAGAAAAACTTGTGCGAAAAACTCTACGGTCTTTGCCATAAAGATTTGCCTATAAAGTAACTGCCATTGAAGAAGCCAAAGATGTGTCTAAAATAAAGCTAGAAGAGTTGATGGGATCTCTCAGAACTTTCGAAATGAATCTTGGAGGAGAGACCAAAATTAAGAAGGCAAAGAGAGTTGGTTTTAAAACGGAGGTACAGAATTACAACAAGCTTGATGAAGATGACTTGGAGGAATCACTGGCCCTACTTTCAAAGAATTTCAGCAGAGTTATGAAGAGATTTGGAAGAAATACTTACGGTGTCAAGCAGGGTGTCACAAACTTCAAAAATGGTTCTTCAAGCAATAAGAAGCATAGAGAAGAAACTTATGTGTCTGATCAACCATTAAAGAATAAAGGCATTCAGTGCAGAGAATGTGAAGGATTTGGACATATACAAGCAGAATGTGCTAACACCTTGAAGAAAAGGAAGAATTCTCTGAATGCAACCTGGAGTGAGGATGAGTCAGAGAAGGAAAATGAATTTCAGAGCAATCATGTGGCGCTCGTTGGAAAGTTAGAATGTGAAGAAAAAGGTAGTGTTATATGCGGTGTCACAGACGGTTTTTCTAATAGTAGTGATGAAGACGAAGAACCTGTCACAGAAGAAGATCTTATTGGTGAATATAAGTTTCTACATGCAAAATGGACCGAGCTCGTTAAAGTAAATCAGCTTCTACATATTCAGATTAGAAATTTGAAGGATGGGAAGAATAATCTTCAAAATGTTGTTGATGATTTAGAGACAAAGCTGAAAGCAAGTAAGGATGAAGCTAATAATCTAACCAATGAGATAAGCCTCATGAAGAAGAATGTCAAAATGCTAAATTCAAGTTCGTCTAATCTAGATGATATTTTAAATGTCGGCAAATCAAGCGTAAATCGGTTTGGACTGAGATTCAAAGGTGAAAGTTCAGGTTCAAAGACTATTGCAGTAAAGGAAAATCGCTCTGTGATGAAATTTGTAAGGGTAAGTCCGGTGTCACAGCCAGTGTCAGATAAGGGGTTTGATTATAAAGAAAAGCAAGTTGCAATCAGAATGCCAAGAATTGACAGAAAATCAAACTCCTATAACTACTATCATTCTGCAAGCAGAAAATGTAACATTTATGGTTCATTGTGTCACTATTGCCAACGCCGAGGTCATATTCGCCCTAAATGCTTTACTTATCTTGCTGACTTAAGATTGGGTATTGTTAGAAATGCTGCTTCTTATAGATTTCCTTATCAGAAATGGATGAAGAAATCAAATTTAAAGTGCAATGTTACACATCTTTCATTAAAAGCGATCAGAACCAATGCATGGTATTTTGATAGCGGATGTTCCAGACATATGACAGGTGAAGAAAGATATTTGAAGGATATTATACCTGAATCCGTGGGAAAAGTAACTTTCGGCAACGGTGTCTCATCAGATGTCATTGGCAGGGGAACGTTGAATGTTCCTAGTTTACCATAGTTGAGCAATGTTTTATTGGTAAATGGTTTGAAGTCCAACCTATTCAGTATTAGCCAGCTCTGTGATCAAGATCTGAATGTGCAGTTTACGAGAGAAAAATGTGTTGTATCCGATCAAAATAAAAATTGTGTCATTGAAGGAGTTAGATCATCAGACAATTGTTATCTTATTCATTCTTCATCTAACTGCTTTTGGTCAAGTATGGAAGACACTATCCTATGGCATAGAAAGTTGGGACATGTTAATTTCAGAATGATGAAGAAGCTTATTTCGAAAGGTGCTGTCCGAGGAATTCATGAATTAAAGTTTGATAAAGAGAAATTATGTGGACCATGTCAAATTGGAAAGCAAACCAAGGTGTCACACCCGATGTCCCAGTCATCCTCAACTACTCGGGTACTTGAATTACTTCACATGGATCTAATGGGGCCAATGTCGGTTGAAAGTATTGGAGGAAAACGGTATGTCTTCGTTACTGTTGATGATTTCTCACGTTACACATGGGTGGAATTTCTTCGAGAAAAGTCTGACACTTTTAGAGCCTTCAAGTCAATGTGTACTTGTCTCCAATGTGAAAAAGATTGTGTTATCTTGTAGATTATTTGCATCCGTAGTGACCATGGAAGAGAGTTTGAAAATTCTGATTTCTCGGAGTTTTGTAAACATCTAGGGATTGGTCATGAATTTTCGGCTCCTAAAACACCCCAACAAAATGGGATTGTTGAAAGGAAGAACCGTACATTGGCTGAAATGACTCGAGTAATGCTACATGAAAGGGATGTACCTCAAAAGTTCTGGGCTGAAGCTATGAGCACTGCTTGTTATACCATAAATCGAGTGTATCTCCGCGACAACACCTCTATGACACCCTATGAGATATGGAAAGGTAAAACTCCAAATCTTCATTATTTTCACCCCTTTGGTAGCATCTTCTTTGTGTTGAATGACAGGGAACACAGGGGGAAACTAGATCCTAAGAGTGATGAGGCTATCTTTCTCGGTTATGCTACAAATAGCTGTGCTTATCGAGTTTACAACAAACAAACTCGAACTATTATCGAATCTACAAATGTTCAAATAGACGACTCTCTGAACACAGCGTTTAATCCGAAAGACGATGCCAATCAGATTTCAAACAATGAAGGTCCTAGTGTTCCATCCGGTGTCACAGAAGGTGTCACAGGTGGTGTCACAGATCAAACAGAGACAGTTAATGAATTAGAAGTATCTACAATACACAACAGGCCACCATCTATACGTGTTCAGAAGAATCATCCTGCAGATGAGGTTATTGGAGGTCTGAATGATGGTATACGAACCAGAGATAAGCCGCGTGTTAATTATCGTGAAATGATTCAAATGACATGTTTTACATCAACAATTGAGCCCGAGAATGTGAAAGAAGCCTTACTAGATGAATACTGGATAGAAGCCATGCAAGAAGAACTCAGTCAATTCTCCCGAAATCAAGTTTGGGGCTTAATACCTTGTCCTCCCGATGTGAACGTTATTGGTACTAAGTGGATTTACAAGAACAAGACAGATGAGCATGGTAATATTACTCGTAACAAAGCTTGGCTAGTTGCTCAAGGATACTCTCAGATTGAAGGTATTGATTTTGATGAAACATTCGCTCCGGTTGCTCGTATTGAATCTATTCGGCTTTTATTATCTCTCGCTTGTGTTATGCGGTTCAAGCTATATCAAATGGATGTAAAGAGCGCTTTCCTCAATGGGTTTCTCAATGAAGAAGTTTATGTTACTCAACCTAAGGGTTTTGAAGACCCTCATCATCCCGAGTATGTGTATAGGTTGAAGAAGGCGTTATATGGGCTCAAACAAGCCCCTCGTGCATGGTATGAACGCCTCATGCAATATCTATTAATCAAGGGATATGAGCAAGGCAGAGTAGATAAAACCCTATTCGTTCGCCGCGACAAAGGTTAGTTCCTCCTTGCTCAAATTTATGTTGATGATATAATATTTGGCTTGGTGTCACAGGTTATGGTGGATGAATTTGTAGCTCAAATGACCGGCGAATTTGAGATGAGTATGGTTGGAGAACTAAATTATTTTCTTGGCCTTCAAATACAACAAGAGAAGAATGATATTTTTATCTATCAAGCCAAATATGCCAAGAATTTATTGAAAAAATTTAAGCTTGAGAATGCACGCCCAAGTAGAACACCCCTTGGGACACATGAGAAAATTTCTAAAGATGAAAAGGGAATTGCAGTTGATCAGCGATTGTATAGAAGTATGATTAGAAGTCTCTTATATCTAACTGCCAGCTGACCAGATATTTGTTATAGCGTAGGTGTATACGCATGATTTCAAGCAAATCCTAAGGAGTCTCACTTAGTGTCAGTTAAACGAATTCTAAAATTTGTTAGTGGAACAACTGATTATGGGATATGGTATTCTTTCGAGTCTAATGCAAATCTGGTGGGTTATTGTGATGTTGACTGGGCAGGTAGTTCCGATGATCGAAAAAGCACTTCGGGTGGATGTTTTTATGTGGGACACAACTTAGTGTCATGGTTCAGCAAGAAGTAGGATTCTATTTCTCTATCTACGGCTGAGGCAGAGTATATAGCAACAGGAAGCAGCTGTACGCAGCTTTTATGGATGAAACAAATGATGAAAGACTATGGTGTCACACAGGATGTCATGACCCTCTATTATGATAATTTGAGCGCTATCAATATCTCTAAAAATCCTGTTCAGCATTCACGGACAAAGCATATTGACATACGACATCATTTTATTCGATCTTTAGTGGAGGACAAAATTATTAATTTAGAGCACATGGTGACCGAAAAACAAATTGCCGATATTTTCACCAAGGCATTGGATGGTGCTAGATTTGAAGAGTTGAGGTTTGCCTTAGGGCTCTGTGTTATGTAAGTTGGTTATTGCTTTCGCATTTATTTATTTAAAAAAAAAAATTCGCCACTTGCATTAGGCGTTTGTTTTTATTTTGGACATCTAGTGACATTGCTCATTCACTGCTGGAAGAAATCTTTTTGATATTATATATGAGCAACACCGTGTGTGACATGCAAATTTGGATATTCTTGTAAATTCTTAAAGTTTTTTTTTGGAAAAGATTGGAGCAGTATTATTTTATTGAACTTATTTCCTAACCTATGGTGGTCTGAATTATTCTTCAAAGATTCATTCCACTGATTTATGGAAACTTGATGGATTTTCGGATTTATTTTCCGAAATACTTACTAAATATATGGGATTTTCTATTATTACTGTGATTTGATTGGTATTTATGAAAGGTTGGTGATTTAAATTCAAACCGAAAAGAAGTTTTAGAACACTATTCTCTTGCTTCATCTCTATCTTCAAACTGCGATTTTTCTGTCATTCCTCTCACAATGGTGATTATCGAAGAAATGTCTGATGAGCAGTTCTCAGGCAGTGTCTCAATGCCTGTTCTAGAGAAGACGCCGTGCTCTGATTCGGCTATAGTGATATATTCACCAGCTTCACCGACTGTAAATCCCTGTATTATCGAAAGGAATTCTTCAAAATTTACCGAAGCCACCCCTTTACGACAAGTTGACTCTTCTGGAGTGCAACGAAAATTTCAAAAAACAAGTGGCGACAGGTTCAAGACAAGTTCAGTGCTGCCTAAGGCACCAAAAAACTCAAAAGTCTCTTTGGCCTCAAAGGGTAAAAGGCCAAGAACTGTAAAAGATTCCTCTTCCGATAGTTCATGGCTGCAAAAAGCCATCCTGGAAATCAATTCCGATGATGAGGAAGTCTTCTCTGAAAAATTTCCAGAAATACCTGTTCGAAAATCGTCCAGAATAGCAGCTCCAAAGCTTTCAAAGTTGTCTTGTCCGAAACGATCAAAATCTACTGTTCCTAAGATCGCGAAAACTGCTACTCCGAAAGCTACCAAAACAACTGGACCAAAGCTCTCCAAGCCCTCAGTAGAGAAAGTTCAAAAAGGAATCCATAGCAAAACCCACAAAGACAAGACAGACTACTGCTCCAAAATCCAAAAGATTGAAGGTCAATGAAGATCCTGCTACCACAAGCCCTGTAAAAACTAAATCTGCACAAAAGGGTGTGTCAAATAAAAATTCAAGTAAGCCTTTATTTAAAGTTACGAATGATGATTTTAAGTCCAGATTGCATGCTAGTAAATGGCTGAATTTTGCCCAAAGAAATTGTAGCGACCCTAACACTGTACTCAATTTTCCCGTATTATTTTTTTTTATCCTAATAACTTTAATTGCATTTAAGCGGAATTTAAAACGGAAACCAAAATTTGTAAAACATTCGAATCTATTTTGAAAACCACGAAATAAAGCTTTAAAACAATTAAAAGAAAACCTTAATTAAAACTTAAAAACAGAAGCAGCAGGAGAAAAGACAAAACAGGGGGCAAAATGGACAATCGCCCCTAAAATGAACGGGCGATCGCTGGTTTTGCCAACGATCGCCTCACCAGGCGATCACGGATCGCGGCGACCAAAGAGGGGCGATCGATCGCTCAAAACCAGGCGATCGATCGCCACACGCTCTGGAATTTTTCCAGAGCGTGATCCTTCTTGGTGACCGATCGCCACCCTTGGCGATTGGTCGCCAACTCCACTGCCTCCCCTCTTCCTTCTTCCCTCATTCTTCTTTCCTTCTCTTCCCCTTCTTCCCTATACACTAAACCTTCACCATTTCATCAAATATACATCCCAACATAACTCACTCAAAATCTCATCATTCCTCACTTCATCAATCACCCGAAATAGCGATCCAAAACTCAATTAAAACATAACCCGTTTTCGTAAAAACGAACTGCGTGGTTCAGTTTAAAAACTGAACATTTCCCTAATACCAAACATTTACAAAATACATTTGCAAAACGTTTTAAAAACAAACTCAAAACATAACCTATCCACTATCCAGAACCAAACATCCTAAAATGTTTCTAACTATACAATAATCCACAATCAACTCATTTCGCCCAACAACCCTCAAAATACCTAACTGTTACCCCCACGGGTCAAAATACGCGTCGACCGCCCATGCACACCACCGCAGCCGTTCTTCTTCAACCATCCTGTACATCGGGCGGAGGAACGTCGTCCTCACCTGCTTCGATATCACCTACACCATACAGACACACTATGAGCTAAAGGCTCAGTAAGTTTCGTAAATGTAAATGCATGTTGTGCGTATGAGTTTCAGAAATCATGCAACATTTTCTTTTCATTACGTCGCAGACAGAATGTCACTGAGGTCTCAGCCTATTAGATAGAGAGGACACATCTCACAGTCGGACTGCCCTCTTCACCTAACGAGGGGGGGGGGGGGGTAGGGTACACGCTCGCACCCGTAACAGCCGTGCCTGAGCCCCATCTCGCGTAACCAGATACATATTACATTGATTCATTAAACACGTGCAGAAATCCGTTTTTATGTTATTTTAAAATATGTGATGCATGAACAGTTATAGACATAAAATAAACAAACATCATACATACCATCAAGACTATAAAAAACATAACCTATAAAAGAACTAACCCTATCTACCCGACCAAAGCATATAAACAAACAACTCTCCAGAGATCCTCGACGCGACATCGACATATGGTGTAGGCCATTCGGCCAAGTAAGTCACGAGAACTTACCTCGTGCGCACTGAACTTCGAGCTCAGTCCACGAGCGTTGTTCGTCTGAGACATAACACAACAATTAACATTAACACGAGATTCAACCGATTAACGTCCAAATTCAATGAAAACTTAACTAAGGAAATTCTCCTTAAATTATGACTTAGCTCAATGAGGCATTTTACCGAGAAATTCACGCTCGTAAATTTCTAAACTCCATTGACGGAGATTCTCAAACTTAAAAATCCAGTTTTTCAACCTAAACACCGAATACACTCTAGATTTCGTCCAATAACGTTTAATTTGTTCAATAGATTCACCAATACGGTAACCCTACCAATTTCTAACCCTAATTCGCATTTTTTCACAAAATCTTAAACGAACCCTAATCGTTTAAACTCCGTGAAAACCAAACTATAACGCTCCAAAAGCATAGAATCATACCTAGGGTTCCGAGAGGAGGAGAAAACGTGAAGGATGGACGACGAACGGAGAAGGAACGATCGTCGGAAAGTGGAAAGCCGTGAGGGAATCGCCGGAGGAGAAAAATTGCAGAGGAGAAGACGTGGAGTGTTGAAGAAGAAGAAGAAACATGTTTTTAATTAAAATTTTTGACTTTGCAAATTACCATTTTGCCCTTCCTTTGATTTTCTATTTGTTTCGTCCTTCGTTTCGTTAATTATCTAACGATTTGGTTTCTCCAAATTTCCTCAATTCACCAATAACTCCAACTCTCCAGGGTTCTTTTAAAACTGTCCGTTCGCAATTCGGACTCTGTTTACTATTTTTACCAAAGTATCTTTTATATTACGATAAACGTAATTCTCGTAAAATTACCGTTTAACTTCTAAAATTCCCAAAATTTTCTTAAAATCCTTATAAATCATTAGGATCATAATAATGCTTTCTTTTTACAAAACTGACTTAATTTGACATAATTGGAATAAAATGCCAATATATTATTTATTTACAAAAACTCGTAAATCCGGGTGTTACAGAAATATTTGGCCTGAGAGAAAAGTTCATGATGGGGACTTCACTCAATGTGAAGCTATAGTTTATCATTTGTTGAGTCTTGGATTAGAAAAAACCTTCAGAAATATTGAGCCATTTGTCTGGAATGTGATCCTTGAATTTTATTGCAATTTGGATTGTAATGTGAAAAACCCTCTCCATTCGGATTTTGGACGTGTTTTTGTTAGAGGCCACATGTTTAATTTCAATCCCTCTGTTATAAATGATTATTTGGGATTGAAGATGGTTGATTCTAAAAAGCTTGTGCTGGATTACAATACCATAATTTTTGATGTCACGGGGGGTGTCAGACGAATCTGGCCCCATGGCAAATACTTTCCAGCATCACAGCTCTCTGTTAAATACGGAATCCTTCACAAAATTGCCATGAAAAATTGGATGCCTACATCCCATGGCACAGGGGTGAACAAGGCCATGGCTGCTTTACTTTACAAAGTTGGAAATTCTATCCCTATTGATTTTGGTAAATTGTTTTTTGATCTGATCTTGAAGGATGAAGACTGTAAGAATACGAGGTTAGCTCTTCCTTTCCCATATGATTTATGGTGTTTTAACTGCTCAACGATCTGTCATCAGAGAAAATGAAGAGTTATATGTCGAAAAAGATGAAATTAGGATTAGCTACAAGCTGAGAATTGGGGGGGGGGGGGGGGGTGGAAGGTTTTGTCGAAGGACTGCCAATTTTTGAATCTAATACAGACTCTGCTCTCCTCGCTCGATTTGTTAAATTTTTGTTGAATATGTCACAGTCTCTAAGCCTACAAATTTCTGAGTTGGAAAAACAGCGATCAACAATAGCTGTGTTGTTAAATGACATTTACAAGAAAAATCCACACATGGGAGCTTCTGATCTACAAACCAGAGCAGTGGCTGAAGCTGGTCCATCAGGTGTCTCAGAGGATGTTCCAGCAGGAGTGCCAGATGATGCTGAACCTTGAACTGTTTCAGAAATGTGTTTGTTCTCTACATATTTTTGATACTTATGGTGACTCCTCTCCTGTATCTAGATATGATTTTTTTTCTGACAATATTATTTCCTTGGATATTTTTTTGGTTGATACTATATTTTTTATGGATATTATATGCTTCCCTGGTGCGTGTATAAATGGTTATGTTGCTGATATTGGTTATTTCCTCTGATATGGATTGTATGCCTGATACTTATCTGGTGATGTTGCTGCGTTTGTGGTACGTGCTATTCTCTTATATGTTTATTTGTCTTTTTATGGCAAAAAGGGGGAGTAATTGGTGATTGGTGATATGTATGTGTGATATGCACTGCTCTTTGATACAATATGATAAGTTATAGCTGTATGATTGTTTGAAGTCACAATTCAGGGGGAGTTACAATTCAGGGGGAGTTATTGAAACTCTATGATATATTGATTTTGCCAAAAAATGCCAAAAGGGGAGATTGTAAATGCAAAGATATTGCATATATGTTGGCATTGATTTTTGTCAAAATGGCGATAATATATTTTTTCGAATTGGTAATTTATTTCTTAGTGATCAAGAAATAATACATTGTAATTATTGGATGGCGTCCTATTATCAATCATGAAAATTCTGTGAAAGAGAAAAATAAGGAAACAAGAATATTGTGAAAGTTATTGAAAAAGCAATAGACACTTGCTTTTTAGAAATCTTTTATTTGGTAAGTCGGTTTGATGGAAACTTTGCCAAATTTGCTGGGCTTCGAGTTCCCATGATTAATGGGATGATTTCCTAATTTATTGGGCGAATATCAGATTTGTTGGAGATACTTTCATAAAGTGTCACACGGTGTGTCACACAATCAAATTTGTTAAGATTTATTTTCCTTAAATCTTGCGGCGTCATATCCAATTTGGTAACTGTTCTGATTCGATGATATGGAAGTTACCAAGGTTAGCTTTCGTTTTCTGTGAAAGCTAACTGACGACGGAGTTTTGAGTTTCGCGTGAAAAGGTTTATTCGCTTATTGTGCCGTCGCTTTTCTTTCACTCCCAACGTTTTTGCGTTTGGGTCTGTGATTGTTTTACACACTCTTCTTATGCTATGGATTGCATCGATTTATTGAGTGTGTTGAGTATTGCGTCCGAAGACAACCTGTTGGTGTTCCAGAGGGTGTCCTAGGAGGTAATTTTCTTGTTCTTCATTGAAGCTCAGTCTCGGGAGGAGGCTGCATCTGAACTCGGGAGGAGTTCTGTTTTGTAGACAAGGGGAGCTTGTTGTTCTTGATCGTGGGCGAGGGGATCTTGCCATAACACGGATTCCGGGAGGAATCAACAACGAGGGGATCTTGTTGTTATCTAGATCTCGGGAGAGGTCGTTCTAAAGTCGAGGGGATCTCACAAAAAAGTTTCCTTGAGGAAGTTAGCTAGAGGCGGCGACAAAGATAAGAGGGAGTCTTTATTTGTATAAGTCCGATTGTCTTGTAACTTTGTGAACGTAAAGAAATATTTTTATATCTAGGCGTGGCCCCGCAGACGTAGGCTGGTTACCGAACTGCGTTAACAACCTTCTGTTTCATTTATTTCCGCATATTTATATTGTTCGTCATTGCATTCATTATCGGTGTCACCAGTAACATCCTGTGTGACACTGCATAACTAATCATAATCTTTCAGCCTGAATATAAACGGGTGAATGGGGAGCATTTTGGCGTTGAAAGTGTTCTTTATTTGTGCAGTGAAGTGTGCTTCTATTCATAGAGGTTTTTGAAATTCTTGAGTAGTAGTTGTTCTCTACTATTCATCAAGGCGATCATGAACTAGTCGTTAGACACATCAAAGAGGCTATGGGCATCGACAAGTTAAGTTCAAGGCTACCTGCTCCGAGTCTTAACCGGTCGTCCCATAATGCTCCAATTTGGATTTTATTTTTTCTCTGAAACGGACTTATAATAGTATTTTATGAAATAGTTATTTATTGATTTTTCTTCTATTTAAATATGTATCAATTAATTATATTAAACCAATCACAGCCTTACAAAACTGACCAAAAATCAAATACGACTAGACAGCCTTGCTCTCCAAGCCACAGCCCACAGCCAAGCCTTATAATGACCTCAATTATCAGACCTCTCTCTCATCTCTTTCAACTCTCTCTCTCTCTCAACCTTTTCTGCCATGAAATACCATCTTGCAGAAGTCTACGTGATGAGGAAGCTCCACAGAGAGAAAATGAAGAAGATGAAAGAAGGGAGCTCAGCAGAGACAGAAAATGCGAGAAAATCTATCTGGGTTTCCAAGAAAATTCATCCAAGCACTCCAAATGGGAAGACTTCTGAGAAAGTGGCCCAGCCCCTATAGCTTCGTTGACAGAAACTGCAAAAAAACTTGATTTGAAGTTCATGTGGGTTCATCATATTATTAATTTAATTATTTAATTTTTGTGTATTTTATGTCTAATTATTACTTTAGCTTTCTTTTCTCTTGAATTTAAATAATTACTGTCTGCAAAATATTTCCTTTTTTTTTAATCATCATGCATGAACTTTCTTTACAGTCATTATTAATTGTCTAGGGTCCTTGACGTAATCATTATTTTAGTTTGATTTTTGCTTATTGTTATGAATTAGTAATTATTATCTACTATGAATTAATTTTTGTGTTATTGACGTTTGCCAGTTACATTCACGTATTACACAATTCTGCAACTAGTTTCTCTTTGGTACGATATGGAAACTAACAAATCCAGAAAGAAGATTGTTTTTTGTTGTCAACAATATGAGATAGTAAAACACATTCATATATTTAATGGTTTGAAATGATACTTGATGAATTTTTGTTGTGCTGCTAAAGTGTGTATTCTTCAATTTATTTAAGGGGGCAATTGAATGATACAACTTCTTTTCATGCAACAAAAGAAGCATATAGTTGAACGTCGACAATAAAAAATTAAACCTTTAGAAAGAAGCATTGAAGTGTTGAGAAGATATATAAAATTTTATGTTTTGTTGGCATTTTATGTGTATCATACTACGTAAACTTTGACGCAATGTGATGGAATAATATATATTTTATTTTTTTTTACTAAAACTCATCATCAATTGTCATCGATATAAACAAGAGTTGAACAATTTTCTAGATTATATAGTTGAACAAATCTCTTTTCTAATTGTTCCAAGAAGCTGAAAATAATCCATAACTCCGCCAAAGCAAAACATTGCCATCAAATATGAAATAGGACATTTCACTGCAAACTATCCATAACATCACTATTGAACATCAAATATGACATCAACCAAAAAAAAAAAAATCCATAATATTATCATGAAACATAAATATGATGTTAATCATCAATAAGAGTCATAACGTCACCAACGAATAAAAGTATAGAAATCGAAAGCAAATTGTTTCAAATAGCATCCAAATTTTTCAAAACCGGCAACCAAATTAATCAAATACCATCCAAATTATAGAATTACAAAAATCTTCGATTTCAAGATATTAATAGTAGATGCTTGAGTCTAAGTTGAGCAGCAGATAGGTCATGTAGACTTTGTTGGATATAATTTTAGCATATCAAGGAATAAAATTTAGTGCCTAGTAGGATAGTGACAAATGTCGCTTTAAGATTAATAACTAATTATATGATTAAGATGTAATTAGAATAATTAATCATGATTACTTATGTTAATCTTGGTGATTAGTTTAAAATTAATCAAAACAACTAGTTTAAGATAATCATACTTAAAATATAATTAAGTAACATTATTTTGTAATTATATGCAAATTGAAAGTTAAAAATGATATTTAAAAGAGACAGAATGGTTAAAATAGCAAAACCACTTCCTTATTTCATAAATTAATGCCTTAGTCTGATAAGAATGAAATGGAAGGGAGGAGAACCATCCATTTCGTGCTCCTTAGTTGAAGAGAATGTGATAGGGAAGAGGAGAGAAGGAGAAAAAGAAGGAAAATAGAAGAATTAATGATCAAGTCTTAAAGAGTCGTTCTCCATTCAAAGTGGATCCCAAAGACATAGAAATGAAACCTTGAAAGTGAAAGGAAGAAGAAGAATATAGCGGTAAGAGTTCTAACTCTATTGATTTTCTAAATTGGGTTGATTTTGCATGAATTAAGTGGGAAAAAGTTGATTATGTGATTGCATGCTAATTATTGTATTTGGTTTGATTATATTTAAGTACAATTGATTGAGAGATAAATTGAAATAAGATATAGTTGAACTACTTAGATGATAACATATTGAAATCGTGATTTAATAGATGTTTGGATTTTGTTAAGATAGAGTAAAAATATCTATTTGGAGGATTATATACCGTGATTATGATCTTAGATGGATTTGAGAATCGAAAAATATGCTTGGAGTTGTGAAATCGCATAATAGTATTTTAGGAATGGGCTCTGAGTATTCAATGTCGACGCCCAGATAGAAAAGTTGACAGTGAGTGGGCTTCCAGTGTTTGTTGTAGACGCCTCAAAGGGGAGAAAATGTCTCTATAGTAGGCTTTTGGTGTTTGATGCGGATGCCCGAAACTATAACCATTTATTCCTATTTTTGACATGGTTTGGTACATAATTATATGATGTCTAGATAGATTTATGGTCATCGTTCATGCATCATTTTGCTTGTTAAATAACAAGATTTTCATATTTCATACCGCATGCATTATTAATATGAATTTATATGCATTCAATGTATGTAGAGAGAATACATTTAAATCATACATCATGAACTTATTTATACTTACAAAGGTATTGCGGGAGGTATTATTGTCACATTCGAACTCAATATATATCTCGTCATCTATGTATTGTGTGAGAAAACACGGTAAATAAAAGATGAGTGATTGTGAGTCCTCCTTGGATTCCAATTTTCTAGCCCTCTTGAAATTATGTTTGACATGTACATGATTATTGTCAATATTGCAAATAACGCGTTGAATGGTTGTGTGCAATATTACATATGGTGGATTATGATCATGTATATTAGTATTTACAAAATATGTTAAAATAGTACTTCATAACAATAACATCATTCGAATAATACAAAATATACACGCATTGTTTCACTAATCATAGCATGGGTACGTATACATGCATTAATTCATATCACAGCTAAGTTGTGCGTGATGAATGCATTTCATACACATTGTATATCATTATAGAGTAGAAAGTTTAATGGATGTTGTAAGTGGTTTTGAAGTTAATTATCCATCATACAATTGTACATTAGGATAGAGAATATGTGAATCCAAGTGTTATAATATTTATGCAATGATCTATAACATCATGCGTCTAAGCATATTCACATATGCAATATAAATCTCTTACATATACAAAGTGTAGTGATAAACTTAATTTAGGATTACACATTGATTAACAATGTCTAGATAGTTTTGTAAACACAAACTATGTGATGTGTGTGCACATGAGTTGATGATATAATTTGGAAAATAAAAATTAAAGTTTTGAGAACTAATCATGTAGAACTTTAATAGATGATTAGATGTAATATCAATTTAGTTTAGTTAATCTTTAGATTAAGATTCTTGTTGGGCTTATAATGCTTACTATGTGATTTTCTACAGGTGACACAACTCAAGAGATAAAGGTACATACAAATTGAATTAATCGGTGTGACACAACATTGGCCTAAAAGAGTAATTTGATTTTATAATTTCTCTATATTTAGTTTGGTATAACTGGTGTTTGTAAAATAAATTTAGTTAAAGTATTGTATATAATAATACTAGATACTTGTAAATTACTGGTGGGTTGACCCTGTGTGGTTAATGATGATAGTTTTTAATTAATTACATGTTAAGTCTTTACAACTCAACATGATTGAAGGATTGAACATACAAATATGCAATTCTACCAATTCGAGAATCCTGAAGTTGAGACTTGGTGGGGTCGAGCCGTGACAATAAATATGACCGACCCGATCGGGGTCGAAGAGCCTCACTCCGGATATTTAAAACGTGACATATTTTTTTTGAACTTTTAAAACTTTACACAGAGTATAAACCTTCTATGGAATTGAAGACTGGAAAGACATATTTAAAACTGGATGACAATTAAAATCGGACTACAGAAATAAATGACAGAAGAAAACAAGAAGACAGAATACTTTGGACGTTTAAAAAAAACGGCAGAATGGACGACAGAAACTGAAGGCAAAATAGACGACAGACATGCAATGGAAGACTTAATAAAATGGAAAACATAAACTGGAAGTCATGCAGTGGAGGGCTACAGTGAATGACAGAAGCTGTGGACGACTATTTTAAAGGACAGCGTGGACGACAATTTTAAAGGACAGTGTGGACGACTGTTTTTGTAACGCCCCCGAACCCACCCTGGCTCGGTGTGCTACTTTGCTAACCAATCCCACGTTAAAATAAAATTAACAAAGTAGAATTAAAGCTAAGTCTCTTAAAACTCTCTTAAGTCATACGTAGCTGTCTAGACTCATTAATTTTTCTTAATTCTAACCGTTAAGCACCACGGCGTCCTTCCCGAAAATTTCGGCAAAGTAACGCCTGAAAATGGCGCCTCCAAAATGCTAAAAACCTGCATAAAAATCCAATCCCAACCAGATCCAGAATACTTTACTCAACTATTTACTCAACTTTCCAGCATACGAAATCTCCAAATAGTAGCAAAGAGAAACTATAATACTAACATCCCTAACGGAAGAAAGTCAACAGTACAGGGCGATACATCACCCGTAACTATGACTATATGCCCCAAATACACATAGCTATACCACAACTATCAAAAACATCAACCAAAATGAGTTAAGCATTCCTATCATTTCTATAAACAGACATCTACAATAAACTACTAAAATGTACAGTCCCACATTCTCCCGAAGACCATGGTCGTGATGCCCCGACAACTGCCTGCACCGGCATGCCCCGAACTCCTCCGACTGCGGCCTAGTCCTCGGCTGTCCCCTCTACCTAATACTCGCCACCTACACCATAGAACACAAAACGTAAGCCTAATGCTTAGCAAGTAGGGAATAACAAAGCGACAACACACCATGCAATCAACCTAACATATGTAGTTTCTAACACTCAGTTGTGGTTATTTGCTGTTCGTTGCTTTAATCTTTCATAAGCCGTGTGGAACGAGTTGGCACACATCCCATAACCGTCTAGGATGGCCACACTCCGAACCACCAGAGCAAGACCAGATAGCACACATCCCATAACCGTCTAGGATGGCCATGCATAATCTCCCTCGTCGATCGTAGAATCCTATAACCGTCTATGAATTCATACTCACGATATTTACGTATTTTAGTGTTCGTTGCTTTAATCGTTTCATAAGCCGTGTGATTTGAGTAGGCACACATCCCATAACCGTCTAGGACGGCCAAACTCAGAATCACCAGAGCAAGACCAGACAGCTCACATCCCATAATCGTCTAGGATGGCCATGCATAATCTCCCTCGTCGATCGTAGAGTCCTCTAACCGTCTAGGAATTCATACTCACGACATTTACGTATTTTAGCCAATCATCCTTCATAGAGTTCCCTTCGGGTGCTACTACCAACACCATATCCCGACAAAGCACACTATTCCAGATCTCGTAATTTTAGCCGGTCTCTCATAGAGTTCCCTTCGGGGTGCTACTACCAACACCGTGTCCCGACAAGGCACACTATTTGAGATACATTACAATTTACTTTATCTGATTACCGTTCACGCTCACAATGCCACACAATGCAACCACTCATCTCTAGCGTATCGTACTGTAACTCACGATGCATGTTCAAAGATATGCAATATAACACGAAACAAAACAACACGATGTAACACTAAACAAAACAACCAAATGAACAAACAACAAATAATTTCCTACCGTTCCATGGTGTAGGCCCGAAGGCAAAACACAAGCAGTCCACTACTTACCTGGCGTCCTAGCTAGCTGAGGATACTCGATTTTCTGCCCATCTACAGCTCGACCTACGACAATTATGTCAAACTTTATTAAAATCAAACCTATATTCACCAATTACTCTCAAACTACTATTTCTAGCTTAATTCTAGCTTAATTCAAATAAAACTTAACTAAACGGGCCATTAATTTGGGTTCGGTAAAAATCGACCCAAACTTCAAACGTGCATAACTTTTGCGTTGGTTATCGGAATCGAACGATTCCAGCGGCCACGTACTCCTCTAATAACCTATTTTAATCTACCAAAAAGAATTTTAAAACAAACAACCGTAGCTAGGTCAAAACTAGCAAAATCCGAACTGCCCTATAACCGGAAAATTTCCCCATTTCGGTTTTCCATCAATTCTCACCCGATTCCTCACCAATCGATAACCCTAACCCTCAATTAGCATAAATTAACAAAAATCCCGAGCTACACACACCAAAACCCGAAATGCCCAAATCGGGCTCCCTGATTTTTCGCCCAAACAGACTCATCACGGCCAGATGATGAAAGCCGGTCTAAGGGTCGGCAAACCCACGCCGGAAAAGACAAAAATCGGCCGGTGATCGGAGCCAAAATCGGCTCGTCACCGTCGGCCTTGAACAGACCTGAAAGAGGGTGAAAACCGAACCAAAACAGGGGGAAAATCGAGCCTTACTGGTCGGTTCGTGCGCGGAGTCCGCCGGAATCTCCTAGTCGCTGGCGTCTGGTCGGAGAGGGTCGGAAGTCGCCGGTGATCGTCGCGGTCCGTCGATCGTCGCCCTCCCTCTTCTCCCCTGTTCCCGCGCGACTCGAACTACAGAATGGCTTCGGCCATTCTGTCGTTCTATTTTTATGTTTTTTTTTATATAATAATAAATATAATAATAATAATAATAATAATAATAATAATAATAATAATAATAATAATAATAATAATAATAATAATAATAATAATAATAATAATAATAATAATAATAATAATAATAATAATAATAATAATAATAATAATAATAATAATAATAATAATAATAATAATAATAATAATAATAATAATAATAATAATAATAATAATAATAATAATAATAATAATAATAATAATAATAATAATAATAATAATAATAATAATAATAATAATAATAATAATAATAATAATAATAATAATAATAATAATAATAATAATAATAATAATAATAATAATAATAATAATAATAATAATAATAATAATAATAATAATAATAATAATAATAATAATAATAATAATAATAATAATAATAATAATAATAATAATAATAATAATAATAATAATAATAATAATAATAATAATAATAATAATAATAATAATAATAATAATAATAATAATAATAATAATAATAATAATAATAATAATAATAATAATAATAATAATAATAATAATAATAATAATAATAATAATAATAATAATAATAATAATAATAATAATAATAATAATAATAATAATAATAATAATAATAATAATAATAATAATAATAATAATAATAATAATAATAATAATAATAATAATAATAATAATAATAATAATAATAATAATAATAATAATAATAATAATAATAATAATAATAATAATAATAATAATAATAATAATAATAATAATAATAATAATAATAATAATAATAATAATAATAATAATAATAATAATAATAATAATAATAATAATAATAATAATAATAATAATAATAATAATAATAATAATAATAATAATAATAATAATAATAATAATAATAATAATAATAATAATAATAATAATAATAATAATAATAATAATAATAATAATAATAATAATAATAATAATAATAATAATAATAATAATAATAATAATAATAATAATAATAATAATAATAATAATAATAATAATAATAATAATAATAATAATAATAATAATAATAATAATAATAATAATAATAATAATAATAATAATAATAATAATAATAATAATAATAATAATAATAATAATAATAATAATAATAATAATAATAATAATAATAATAATAATAATAATAATAATAATAATAATAATAATAATAATAATAATAATAATAATAATAATAATAATAATAATAATAATAATAATAATAATAATAATAATAATAATAATAATAATAATAATAATAATAATAATAATAATAATAATAATAATAATAATAATGATCCACAGCAAAATCAGTCGAAGTGCAGGAGAGTAGTAAGACTGAGTTTCGGTCGAAGTGACCTCGGTGATGAAATCGGTCGAAGTGACCTCGGTGATGAAATCGGTCGAAGTGACCTCGGTGATGAAATCGGTCGAAGTGACCTCGGTGATGAAATCGGTCGAAGTGACCTCGGTGATGAAATCGGTCGAAGTGACCTCGGTGATGAAATCGGTCGAAGTGACCTCGGTGATGAAATCGGTCGAAGTGACCTCGGTGATGAAATCGGTCGAAGTGACCTCGGTGATGAAATCGGTCGAAGTGACCTCGGTGATGAAATCGGTCGAAGTGACCTCGGTGATGAAATCGGTCGAAGTGACCTCGGTGATGAAATCGGTCGAAGTGACCTCGGTGATGAAATCGGTCGAAGTGACCTCGGTGATGAAATCGGTCGAAGTGACCTCGGTGATGAAATCGGTCGAAGTGACCTCGGTGATGAAATCGGTCGAAGTGACCTCGGTGATGAAATCGGTCGAAGTGACCTCGGTGATGAAATCGGTCGAAGTGACCTCGGTGATGAAATCGGTCGAAGTGACCTCGGTGATGAAATCGGTCGAAGTGACCTCGGTGATGAAATCGGTCGAAGTGACCTCGGTGATGAAATCGGTCGAAGTGACCTCGGTGATGAAATCGGTCGAAGTGACCTCGGTGATGAAATCGGTCGAAGTGACCTCGGTGATGAAATCGGTCGAAGTGACCTCGGTGATGAAATCGGTCGAAGTGACCTCGGTGATGAAATCGGTCGAAGTGACCTCGGTGATGAAATCGGTCGAAGTGACCTCGGTGATGAAATCGGTCGAAGTGACCTCGGTGATGAAATCGGTCGAAGTGACCTCGGTGATGAAATCGGTCGAAGTGACCTCGGTGATGAAATCGGTCGAAGTGACCTCGGTGATGAAATCGGTCGAAGTGACCTCGGTGATGAAATCGGTCGAAGTGACCTCGGTGATGAAATCGGTCGAAGTGACCTCGGTGATGAAATCGGTCGAAGTGACCTCGGTGATGAAATCGGTCGAAGTGACCTCGGTGATGAAATCGGTCGAAGTGACCTCGGTGATGAAATCGGTCGAAGTGACCTCGGTGATGAAATCGGTCGAAGTGACCTCGGTGATGAAATCGGTCGAAGTGACCTCGGTGATGAAATCGGTCGAAGTGACCTCGGTGATGAAATCGGTCGAAGTGACCTCGGTGATGAAATCGGTCGAAGTGACCTCGGTGATGAAATCGGTCGAAGTGACCTCGGTGATGAAATCGGTCGAAGTGACCTCGGTGATGAAATCGGTCGAAGTGACCTCGGTGATGAAATCGGTCGAAGTGACCTCGGTGATGAAATCGGTCGAAGTGACCTCGGTGATGAAATCGGTCGAAGTGACCTCGGTGATGAAATCGGTCGAAGTGACCTCGGTGATGAAATCGGTCGAAGTGACCTCGGTGATGAAATCGGTCGAAGTGACCTCGGTGATGAAATCGGTCGAAGTGACCTCGGTGATGAAATCGGTCGAAGTGACCTCGGTGATGAAATCGGTCGAAGTGACCTCGGTGATGAAATCGGTCGAAGTGACCTCGGTGATGAAATCGGTCGAAGTGACCTCGGTGATGAAATCGGTCGAAGTGACCTCGGTGATGAAATCGGTCGAAGTGACCTCGGTGATGAAATCGGTCGAAGTGACCTCGGTGATGAAATCGGTCGAAGTGACCTCGGTGATGAAATCGGTCGAAGTGACCTCGGTGATGAAATCGGTCGAAGTGACCTCGGTGATGAAATCGGTCGAAGTGACCTCGGTGATGAAATCGGTCGAAGTGACCTCGGTGATGAAATCGGTCGAAGTGACCTCGGTGATGAAATCGGTCGAAGTGACCTCGGTGATGAAATCGGTCGAAGTGACCTCGGTGATGAAATCGGTCGAAGTGACCTCGGTGATGAAATCGGTCGAAGTGACCTCGGTGATGAAATCGGTCGAAGTGACCTCGGTGATGAAATCGGTCGAAGTGACCTCGGTGATGAAATCGGTCGAAGTGACCTCGGTGATGAAATCGGTCGAAGTGACCTCGGTGATGAAATCGGTCGAAGTGACCTCGGTGATGAAATCGGTCGAAGTGACCTCGGTGATGAACTGGCACAACAGGGGTGCACTATCAGGCACGGTGCACTATCAGGCACAGAACAGGAATACAGAACAGGATGCCAGTCCTCGTCCCACACTTAAACGACATTACTTACAGATTTTATCTTTCTTAACTTCAAACCTTGTGCATAAAATATTTACATGACTTTCAGGAAACGTATATGCATGAACATTTATGGTGCTTAAACATAACTTAAACAGGCTTAGGAATAGAGCAAAATAGAATAGCAAAAACTAAGGTTCAATAGAATTTAAACTACCACTAACTACCCGACAACAAAAAACCTAGATCTCCCGCTGTAGGGCCTTAAGGGCCAAACCTATGCGTACGAACTTACCTGATGTACATAGAGTTGAAAGTCTTGGCACGCAATCCCCCTCGTGATTCACAACCTATATTTTGTTTATAATCGGATATTAACTCTAAACTTCAACAAAACTAACAAATAAAATAACCTAAACTCTTTAACTGTCGTAGAAGGTTACCTGTAACAGATGAAATGGAAGAAAATCGGACTGAGACGAAGTCTTGAAAAAATTGTACACTTCTGCTGGATGAGAGAAAACAGAGAGAAGAGTAAATGGAAGGTTTCATGTAGGAGAGAAGAGAAGGCAGGAAGAGAGAGGGATGACTTGTCTTCTTCCACAAGCTTGGACACTTGACACACATCCATTGGCTTCCTCCCACCAACCTTAATTGGCTTCCTAATTTGCCCCCATTGGTTTCCAACTAAATTGTTATTTAGTTCATCGATTCGGTTTTCTTCGAAACTCGTTCTTCCATAAAGCATCACAACAACTCCAGCAAAATACGCATTTTATTAATGGCAAATTTGTGACACCCCCGGACCCGATCGGGGTCGAGGAGCCTCACTCCGGACATTTTAAAATGTGACATATATATTTTTTTTGAACTTTAAAACTTTACACGGAGAGAACTCTCACTAGAATTGTGGACTGGAAGGCTACGGTGAGTAACAAAAGAAGACAGGAAGACATATAAAAATCTGGACGACAGTTATAAAGGGCAGAAGAAAAACTAAGAAGACAGAAGGCAGGGAAAACCTTCTCTGGAAATTTAGATTGGAAAACATATTAGAAGTCGGACTTCAGAAATAAATAGCAGAAGAAAACAGGGAGACAGAAGGTGAAGACATATTGAAAACAGATTACAAAAATACATGGCAGAAGAAAACAGGAAGACAGAAGTAGAATAGACTTTGGACGTTTACAATAAAAGACTAAAATAATGGACGCAGGAGTCCGTGGACGTTTGCACTAAAAGAAAAAAAAAAAAAAAAAAAAAAAAAAAAAAAAAAAAAAAAAAAAAAAAAAAAAAAAAAAAAAAAAAAAAAAAAAAAAAAAAAAAAAAAAAAAAAAAAAAAAAAAAAAAAAAAAAAAAAAAAAAAAAAAAAAAAAAAAAAAAAAAAAAAAAAAAAAAAAAAAAAAAAAAAAAAAAAAAAAAAAAAAAAAAAAAAAAAAAAAAAAAAAAAAAAAAAAAAAAAAAAAAAAAAAAAAAAAAAAAAAAAAAAAAAAAAAAAAAAAAAAAAAAAAAAAAAAAAAAAAAAAAACAAAAAAAAAAAAAAAAAAAAAAAAAAAAAAAAAAAAAAAAAAAAAACAGTGGACACAGGAGTCCGTGGACGTTTACAATAAAAGACTAAAATAATGGACGTAGGAGTCCGTGGACGTTTGCACTAAAGACAAAAACAGTGGACACAGGAGTCCGTGGACGTTTACAATAAAAGACTAAAATAATGGACGTAGGAGTCCGTGGACGTTTGCACTAAAATACAAAACAGTGGACACAGGAGTCCGTGGACGTTTACAATAAAAGACTAAAATAATGGACGTAGGAGTCCGTGGACGTTTGCACTAAAGACAAAAACAGTGGACACAGGAGTCCGTGGACGTTTACAATAAAAGACTAAAATAATGGACGTAGGAGTCCGTGGACGTTTACAATAAAAGACTAAAATAATGGACGTAGGAGTCCGTGGACGTTTACAATAAAAGACTAAAATAATGGACGTAGGAGTCCGTGGACGTTTACAATAAAAGACTAAAATAATGGACGTAGGAGTCCGTGGACGTTTACAATAAAAGACTAAAATAATGGACGTAGGAGTCCGTGGACGTTTACAATAAAAGACTAAAATAATGGACGTAGGAGTCCGTGGACGTTTGCACTAAAGACAAAAACAGTGGACACAGGAGTCCGTGGACGTTTACAATAAAAGACTAAAATAATGGACGTAGGAGTCCGTGGACGTTTACAATAAAAGACTAAAATAATGGACGTAGGAGTCCGTGGACGTTTGCACTAAAGACAAAAACAGTGGACACAGGAGTCCGTGGACGTTTACAATAAAAGACTAAAATAATGGACGTAGGAGTCCGTGGACGTTTACAATAAAAGACTAAAATAATGGACGTAGGAGTCCGTGGACGTTTACAATAAAAGACTAAAATAATGGACGTAGGAGTCCGTGGACGTTTACAATAAAAGACTAAAATAATGGACGTAGGAGTCCGTGGACGTTTACAATAAAAGACTAAAATAATGGACGTAGGAGTCCGTGGACGTTTACAATAAAAGACTAAAATAATGGACGTAGGAGTCCGTGGACGTTTGCACTAAAATACAAAACAGTGGACACAGGAGTCCGTGGACGTTTACAATAAAAGACTAAAATAATGGACGTAGGAGTCCGTGGACGTTTGCACTAAAGACAAAAACAGTGGACACAGGAGTCCGTGGACGTTTGCACTAAAGACAAAAACAGTGGACACAGGAGTCCGTGGACGTTTGCACTAAAGACAAAAACAGTGGACACAGGAGTCCGTGGACGTTTACAATAAAAGACTAAAATAATGGACGTAGGAGTCCGTGGACGTTTACAATAAAAGACTAAAATAATGGGGGGGGGGGGGGGGGGGAAAAAAAAAAAAAAAAAAAAAAAAAAAAAAAAAAAAAAAAAAAAAAAAAAAAAAAAAAAAAAAAAAAAAAAAAAAAAAAAAAAAAAAAAAAAAAAAAAAAAAAAAAAAAAAAAAAAAAAAAAAAAAAAAAAAAAAAAAAAAAAAAAAAAAAAAAAAAAAAAAAAAAAAAAAAAAAAAAAAAAAAAAAAAAAAAAAAAAAAAAAAAAAAAAAAAAAAAAAAAAAAAAAAAAAAAAAAAAAAAAAAAAAAAAAAAAAAAAAAAAAAAAAAAAAAAAAAAAAAAAAAAAAAAAAAAAAAAAAAAAAAAAAAAAAAAAAAAAAAAAAAAAAAAAAAAAAAAAAAAAAAAAAAAAAAAAAAAAAAAAAAAAAAAAAAAAAAAAAAAAAAAAAAAAAAAAAAAAAAAAAAAAAAAAAAAAAAAAAAAAAAAAAAAAAAAAAAAAAAAAAAAAAAAAAAAAAAAAAAAAAAAAAAAAAAAAAAAAAAAAAAAAAAAAAAAAAAAAAAAAAAAAAAAAAAAAAAAAAAAAAAAAAAAAAAAAAAAAAAAAAAAAAAAAAAAAAAAAAAAAAAAAAAAAAAAAAAAAAAAAAAAAAAAAAAAAAAAAAAAAAAAAAAAAAAAAAAAAAAAAAAAAAAAAAAAAAAAAAAAAAAAAAAAAAAAAAAAAAAAAAAAAAAAAAAAAAAAAAAAAAAAAAAAAAAAAAAAAAAAAAAAAAAAAAAAAAAAAAAAAAAAAAAAAAAAAAAAAAAAAAAAAAAAAAAAAAAAAAAAAAAAAAAAAAAAAAAAAAAAAAAAAAAAAAAAAAAAAAAAAAAAAAAAAAAAAAAAAAAAAAAAAAAAAAAAAAAAAAAAAAAAAAAAAAAAAAAAAAAAAAAAAAAAAAAAAAAAAAAAAAAAAAAAAAAAAAAAAAAAAAAAAAAAAAAAAAAAAAAAAAAAAAAAAAAAAAAAAAAAAAAAAAAAAAAAAAAAAAAAAAAAAAAAAAAAAAAAAAAAAAAAAAAAAAAAAAAAAAAAAAAAAAAAAAAAAAAAAAAAAAAAAAAAAAAAAAAAAAAAAAAAAAAAAAAAAAAAAAAAAAAAAAAAAAAAAAAAAAAAAAAAAAAAAAAAAAAAAAAAAAAAAAAAAAAAAAAAAAAAAAAAAAAAAAAAAAAAAAAAAAAAAAAAAAAAAAAAAAAAAAAAAAAAAAAAAAAAAAAAAAAAAAAAAAAAAAAAAAAAAAAAAAAAAAAAAAAAAAAAAAAAAAAAAAAAAAAAAAAAAAAAAAAAAAAAAAAAAAAAAAAAAAAAAAAAAAAAAAAAAAAAAAAAAAAAAAAAAAAAAAAAAAAAAAAAAAAAAAAAAAAAAAAAAAAAAAAAAAAAAAAAAAAAAAAAAAAAAAAAAAAAAAAAAAAAAAAAAAAAAAAAAAAAAAAAAAAAAAAAAAAAAAAAAAAAAAAAAAAAAAAAAAAAAAAAAAAAAAAAAAAAAAAAAAAAAAAAAAAAAAAAAAAAAAAAAAAAAAAAAAAAAAAAAAAAAAAAAAAAAAAAAAAAAAAAAAAAAAAAAAAAAAAAAAAAAAAAAAAAAAAAAAAAAAAAAAAAAAAAAAAAAAAAAAAAAAAAAAAAAAAAAAAAAAAAAAAAAAAAAAAAAAAAAAAAAAAAAAAAAAAAAAAAAAAAAAAAAAAAAAAAAAAAAAAAAAAAAAAAAAAAAAAAAAAAAAAAAAAAAAAAAAAAAAAAAAAAAAAAAAAAAAAAAAAAAAAAAAAAAAAAAAAAAAAAAAAAAAAAAAAAAAAAAAAAAAAAAAAAAAAAAAAAAAAAAAAAAAAAAAAAAAAAAAAAAAAAAAAAAAAAAAAAAAAAAAAAAAAAAAAAAAAAAAAAAAAAAAAAAAAAAAAAAAAAAAAAAAAAAAAAAAAAAAAAAAAAAAAAAAAAAAAAAAAAAAAAAAAAAAAAAAAAAAAAAAAAAAAAAAAAAAAAAAAAAAAAAAAAAAAAAACTTCAGTGGGGCTTATAGAGGAACTGGCGCACATACATACTTAACATAATAGGACATGACACTGGTTAGTAATTTTGCTGGGTCCCAGGGAAGGACAAGGTACAGGGTATCCTTGGCAAGGATCATTTTACATGAGTCCCAGAGAAGGACAAGAACAGGATGCCAGTCCCCGTCCCACACTTAACCGTACTTTACATATACATTTTAACTTTCTTAACTTCAAATCGCGTGCAAAGAAAACTTTTGCATGTCTTTCGAGAAAATCATGTATGCATGAGCATTTACAGTGCTTGAACTTAAAACAGTAGACAACAGGAATAAAATAGCTGCGTATAAAAGGAAATACAGATAACTCAGGACATAACTCTAACTTTTCTACCCAAAAAAACCCGACAGAAATGAAAACCTAGTACCTCTATGATGTAGTGCCTTAAGGGCCAACCTACAGATATGAACTTACCTGTGGTCTGTGAGTTACAGCTTTGTTTGTGTTACCTCTGTGAGCCTCGAACCTTGATCGAAGAAAAAGGAAGAAACGGAGAAAAGGAGTTCGTCGCCTGGAGAAGAAACTAAAAGCAGAGAGAAAGAGAACCATGAATGGAGGGTTTCACGTAGGAGGAAGAGAAAGAAAGGAGGGATGGCTTCTTCAACAAGTTGAACACTTGTCAATCATCCATTGACTTCCTCCCACCTACCTTAATTCTTACCTAAATTGCCCCTCCACTGGTTTTTAACTAAATGATTTGTTTTGGTTATACCATAGTTTAGTTTTCCACTAAACATTCTAACAAATTTCACCAAAACATTCATTATGTTAATATAAACCTAATCCCGTTCGATAATTCAAGGGATAATTTCCCGGAAAAAATGTCGGGTGTTACATTCCACCCACCTTAATAGAAATTTTGTCCCCAAAATTTGCTTGGACATCTAGTTCAGGATATCCGTCTTTTACATCATGTCGTCATCTCCAAGTGGCTTCCTCCATGTTATGGTTGTGCAATAAGACCTTCGTCAATAAGATCACCTTCTTGCGCAATACTTGATCGAAGAATCAAAATCTTCACGGGTCTTCCCTCGTGTGGCAGCGTCAGCTGGATATCCAAGTCCACTAGTTCCACAATCTGAGTAGGGTCTTGCACGCATCTTTTCAGCATTGAAACCTGAAAAACGTTGTGGACTCCACTCGTAGACGCTGGCAGTCGCAATCTATAAGCTGTGCTTCCAATTATCTTCGAGATGTGAAATGGCCCAACCACCTTGGACTGAGCTTTCCCATACCATCCTCATTACGCCCTTGAGAGGTGACACCTTCAGGACTACCTTGCCGCCTTCAGTGAACTCTAAGTCTTTTCTCCTCTAATTCGCATAACTCTTCCGTCGACTCTGAGTAGTACTAACTCATTGTTTGATAGTAGCCACTATTTCAGACATCAGTTGCAATAACTTAGGGCCGATCAGTCTGACTTCAAGTCTGGCTTCTCCAACTTTGTCCCAGCGCAAGGGAGACTTGTACTTTCTGCCGTGAGCCTCATGAGAAGTTTCGGACTACAGGAATATCCTGGAGCTCCACCTAACCTTGCCTTTGAGCATCCATCACATAGGCTAGAAATCCGGAACATCCTGGCGTCATCAGTTTTTGAGCTTCTAAGGAGGATACAACAGGCATAGAGTGAGACGACCCTAATACTGTACCCAATTTTATTCCGTACTATATTTTTATTTATTTATTTTTATCCTTATTACCAATATACTTTAAACTTTATTCCTAATTTTAAGCGGAATTTAAATCGTTAAAACCGTTTGAAATTCATTCGTAAAAGGCACTTAAACAAAACCTAAAAGTAATTAAATAAAACTTAAAACAATTAATTAAAATAATTAAAATAATTAAAACAAAACAAAACAAAATAGGGAGCAGGGCAAAATGAGACTTTCGTCCCAAAATGTGACAGGCGATCGATCGCCCAAAACGGGCGATCGGTCGCCGCTGCAAAACAGGAGGGCGATCGCGATCGCCCCTTTTCGTTGGCCATCGATCGCCTCGCGATCGATGGTCAGGCGATCGATCGCCCAAAAGGGGCGATCGATCGCCATGCTCTCTTGAAATACCAGAGAGCGGCGACCAACCGAGGCAATCGCATCGCCTCCTCAGGTGATCACCCGATAACGAGGGGCGATCGATCGCTCTCCCTGGCGATCGATCGCCACCCTCACTGCCTCCCTCTCCGTTTCTTTTTCTATTTCTTCCCTCTTTCTTCTTTCTTTCTTTTCTCCTGCTTCTCTATACACCTAACACCCTATTCACCATTTCATCAACACAAACATCAAATATATATTCACCTACTCACTCAAAATCTTATCCCATTCCTCACTTCGTCAATCACCCAAAATAACAACTTAAAAACTCAATTAAAACATAACCCGTTTTCCCGTAAAAACAAAACCGCGTGGATATATTTAAAAAGGTCGAACATTAAAAAAAAAAAAAAAAAAAAAAAAAAAAAAAAAAAAAAAAAAAAAAAAAAAAAAAAAAAAAAAAAAAAAAAAAAAAAAAAAAAAAAAAAAAAAAAAAAAAAAAAAAAAAAAAAAAAAAAAAAAAAAAAAAAAAAAAAAAAAAAAAAAAAAAAAAAAAAAAAAAAAAAAAAAAAAAAAAAAAAAAAAAAAAAAAAAAAAAAAAAAAAAAAAAAAAAAAAAAAAAAAAAAAAAAAAAAAAAAAAAAAAAAAAAAAAAAAAAAAAAAAAAAAAAAAAAAAAAAAAAAAAAAAAAAAAAAAAAAAAAAAAAAAAAAAAAAAAAAAAAAAAAAAAAAAAAAAAAAAAAAAAAAAAAAAAAAAAAA
The DNA here is from genome assembly GCA_022432975.1 of Begonia masoniana. NCBI lineage: Eukaryota > Viridiplantae > Streptophyta > Magnoliopsida > Cucurbitales > Begoniaceae > Begonia > Begonia masoniana. The sequence continues at coordinate 16,032,572 of CM039513.1, forward strand.
AAAAAAAAAAAAAAAAAAAAAAAAAAAAAAAAAAAAAAAAAAAAAAAAAAAAAAAAAAAAAAAAAAAAAAAAAAAAAAAAAAAAAAAAAAAAAAAAAAAAAAAAAAAAAAAAAAAAAAAAAAAAAAAAAAAAAAAAAAAAAAAAAAAAAAAAAAAAAAAAAAAAAAAAAAAAAAAAAAAAAAAAACAATCGATGGTCAGGCGATCGATCGCCCAAAACGGGCGACTCGGTAGCCGCTGACCATAAAAGGAGGGCTGGATCGCGATGCCCATTTTCGTTGGCAATCCCGATCGCCTCCGCGATCGCATGGTCAGGCGATTCGATCGCCCAAAAAGGGGCGATCGATCGCCATGCTCTCTTGAAATACCAGAGAGCGGCGACCAACCGAGGCAATCGCATCGCCTCCTCAGGTGATCACCCGATAACGAGGGGCGATCGATCGCTCTCCCTGGCGATCGATCGCCACCCTCACTGCCTCCCTCTCCGTTTCTTTTTCTATTTCTTCCCTCTTTCTTCTTTCTTTCTTTTCTCCTGCTTCTCTATACACCTAACACCCTATTCACCATTTCATCAACACAAACATCAAATATATATTCAACCTACTCACTCAAAATCTTATCCATTCCTCACTTCGTCAATCACCCAAAATAACAACTTAAAACTCAATTAAAACATAACCCGTTTTCGTAAAAACAAACCGCGTGGATATATTTAAAAGTCGAACATTTCCCTAATACCGAACATTTACAAAATACATTTCCAAAACGTTTTAAAACAACTCAAAACGTACCCTATCCACTATCCAGAACCAATCATCCTAAAATGTTCTATCTATACAAATATTTTCCTTAAACCTATCCAAAACATCCCAAAATACGTACATACATCCCTACGGGTCGTGAAACGCCTCGACTGCGCCAACACACCACCGCCACCATCCTCCGTCAACTGCATCACTCCTCGGGTGGAGGGATCTCGTCCTCACCTATGTCGAAGTCACCTACACCATACAGACACACTATGAGATAAAAATCTCAGTAAGGCTCGTAAATGTAAATGCATGCTGTGTATATGAGTTCATAAATCATGCATCATTTTCATTTTCTTTACTCTGGTTGTCACCGAGATCTCAACCCCCTAACCGGAGAGGGCACATCCAGCGGTCGGACTACCCTTTCCAGCTAGAGGAGGGGAGTACACGCTTACAACACGTACAACCATGCCTGAGCCCCATCTCGCATGACCTATAACTGTATGAGTACATATTAGATGCGATATTGTGACAGACCCCTTCGTGCATACACAATAGATCAATAGCCCCTTTCCAGGCCGCATCGCCGTTTTCTTTAAAACATTGTGCGAAAATTCATTTTCTATGCATAATTTAAAACCGTGATGCGTGAACAGTTAATGACATAATTTAAACATACAATATACGTACCATCAAGACAACTAAAGCTATTAAAAACATATTTTATAAAAGGACTAAACCTAACTACCCAACCAAAGCATTTAAACAAAACGTCACCAAAATTCCTCGAGACGACCTCGACGTACGGTGTAGGCCAATCTGCCAGAGAAGATCACGAGAACGTACCTCGTGTCCGATGCAATCCAAGCTCCGTCCACGAGCGTTCACCTAGAGTAATTTCACCAAATTGTCATTAAAACGAGCCTAAACAATTAAATGCTCGAACTAGCAAAATCCTTAACTAAGGAATTCTCCTAGAGCTATAGCTTGATTAATCGAGGCATTTTAACAACCAATTCGCGCTCAATTCTACGAAACATCCAATAACGAGTTTTTCCAAAAACCCCTAAATTCTCGAATTTTAACATTTCTCACAATTCGATCTAACTTCATTCAATAACGTTCAATACGTCCTTTATATCCATAAACTCGATAAACCTATCGATTTCTAACCCTAAATCACGTTTTTTTCACAAACCCTAAACGAAACCCTAATCATTTTTAACTCCATAAAAACCGAACAATAAGCTTCCAAAGCTTTAGAATCATACCTAGAGCGTCGGTTGGAGGAGAAAACGTGAAAGATCGGAAGTCGTCGGAGGAAGAACAGAGGTCGGAAGAGAAATGGCCGCGAGTCGTCGAAGGAAGAAGAAAAATGGTGAAGAAAAGCTCTCTGGCGTAAAAATGGTGAAGGAAGAAGGAATTTGATGTTTTTAATATAATTTGGCCTAAGAAGATTACTATTATGCCCTTAGTACATATCTTTATTCGTTTCGTCCTTTGTTTCGTTAATTAGCTAACAATTCGATTTCTCCAAATTTTCTTATTTCACCAATAACTTCAACTTATTATTAGGGTTCTATTAAAACTGTCCGTTCGAAATTCGGACCTCGTTTACTATTTTTACCGAAGTATCTTTTATATTACAATAGACGTAATTTTCGTAAACTTAGCGTTACGACTCCTAAAATTTCCTAAATTTTCTTAAAATCCTTATTAATTATTAGGATCGTAATAATGCTTTCTTTTTGAAAAACTGACTTGATTTGACATATTTACAAAAATGTCATTCACATTAAAATATTGGATTCCGTACAGCCGGATATTACATAGAGCGTGTCTTTGGTATAGCTTTATAGGAGGGCTCCTCCACGTTCGAGCGCTTAAAGACACTAGCCCGGACCTGCAATTGATGGTGGCATGTTGTTTTAAACAGCCAGCCCATCCCAGAATTACATCGTATCCTTTCACATCGATAATGATATGGCTGGCATACCATTTATGGTCCCCTACTGACACTATATCTCCCTGTACAACCCTCTCGGAGTGCATAAACTCTCCGGATGGTAGCATAACGCGATAGGGTTGATTAGTAACTTCTCCTTATCTACGAAACCCCTTGCCACAAACGAAAGTGTGGCCCCCGTGTCCAACAGAGTACAAGCAGGTGCATCACATATCGAAATTGTACCTGTAATTGCTGTGTGCTGGGCGGCATCATCATGATCCTCTATCATTGCAGAAGCATCTGGCACGGCACGGTTTGGTCTCATGTCGGGCATTGGGCAATCCCGGACGTGATGGCCCCCTTGCCGCATCGGAAGCAATGGCCGGTAAGGAGTCTGCATCTACCTCTGTGACTTTTCTGGCATCGCAGGCATACAGGAAGCTGAGGAGCCCCCTGTGGCATCTTTCCCTTCTCTAGGTTAGCAGCTATTTCTTTAGGCCTCTTCACGCCCCGGTTCTGCTGTTGCTGTGGTTGAAATCCCTTAATGGACCTCTCAATGTATCCCCTTTAATTTTTGTTCTTAAATTTTTCATCTTCTACCTCAAAAGCTTTGACAACCACCTCCGTATATGGTCGATCCTGAACTCCAGATGTAACGACTCTAATACTGTACCCAATTTTCCCGTATTATTATTTTTTTTATCCTAATAACTTTAATTTCCTTTAAGCAGAATTGAAACTTATGAAGTCGAAATTGAAATCGGAATAAAAATTGTTAACGACGTTCGAACTATTTTTGAAAACCATTTAATAAGGCTTTTAAACAATTAAAATAAATCTAATTTAGCTAACAATTCGTTAATTAGCTAACAATTCGATTTCTCCAAATTTTCTTATTTCACCAATAACTTCAACTTATTATTAGGGTTCTATTAAAACTGTCCGTTCGAAATTCGGACCTCGTTTACTATTTTTACCGAAGTATCTTTTATATTACAATAGACGTAATTTTCGTAAACTTAGCGTTACGACTCCTAAAATTTCCTAAATTTTCTTAAAATCCTTATTAATTATTAGGATCGTAATAATGCTTTCTTTTTGAAAAACTGACTTGATTTGACATATTTACAAAAATGTCATTCACATTAAAATATTGGATTCCGTACAGCCGGATATTACATAGAGCGTGTCTTTGGTATAGCTTTATAGGAGGGCTCCTCCACGTTCGAGCGCTTAAAGACACTAGCCCGGACCTGCAATTGATGGTGGCATGTTGTTTTAAACAGCCAGCCCATCCCAGAATTACATCGTATCCTTTCACATCGATAATGATATGGCTGGCATACCATTTATGGTCCCCTACTGACACTATATCTCCCTGTACAACCCTCTCGGAGTGCATAAACTCTCCGGATGGTAGCATAACGCGATAGGGTTGATTAGACGGTACGATACTTAACTTCTCCTTATCTACGAAACCCCTTGCCACAAACGAAAGTGTGGCCCCCGTGTCCAACAGAGTACAAGCAGGTGCATCACATATCAAAATTGTACCTGTAATTGCTGTGTGCTGGGCGGCATCATCATGATCCTCTATCATTGCAGAAGCATCTGGCACGGCACGGTTTGGTCTCATGTCGGGCATTGGGCAATCCCGGACGTGATGGCCCCCTTGCCGCATCGGAAGCAATGGCCGGTAAGGAGTCTGCATCTACCTCTGTGACTTTTCTGGCATCGCAGGCATACAGGAAGCTGAGGAGCCCCCTATGGCATCTTTCCCTTCTCTAGGTTAGCAGCTATTTCTTTAGGCCTCTTCACGCCCCGGTTCTGCTGTTGCTGTGGTTGAAATCCCTTAATGGACCTCTCAATGTATCCCCTTTAATTTTTGTTCTTAAATTTTTCATCTTCTACCTCAAAAGCTTTGACAACCACCTCCGTATATGGTCGATCCTGAACTCCAGATGTAACGACTCTAATACTGTACCCAATTTTCCCGTATTATTATTTTTTTTATCCTAATAACTTTAATTTCCTTTAAGCAGAATTGAAACTTATGAAGTCGAAATTGAAATCGGAATAAAAATTGTTAACGACGTTCGAACTATTTTTGAAAACCATTTAATAAGGCTTTTAAACAATTAAAATAAATCTAATAAAAGTTAAAAACAATACACAGCAACCAGAAGGGCAGAAGAGGCATTCATCTCCTCAAATGAAGGGGCGATCGATGGTTTTGCCAGCAATCGACACACCAGGCGATCACAGATCGCGGCGACCAACACGAGGGGCGATCGATCGCCACACGCTCTGAAATTCTTCCAGAGCGTGGCGACCATGGGCGATCGATCCCCACCCTTGGGCGATTGATCGCCATGTCCTCTGGATTTCCAGAGGACTGGTGCACCTCTCTTTTTCCTTCTTCCCTTTCCTTCTTCCCTTTCTTTCTTCTTCTTCTACTTCCTTCTTTCTCTTCCTGCATAACCCTACAATTATAAACACCTCTTAACAATTCTTTAACCCATTTCAATGCATACCTCAACATGCTCATACATCTCCACTATCTCACTCTAACTAACTCAAGTCACAATTCAAACCAAATACGTTTTTACAAAAACCAACCGTGTGGATATGTTTAAAAAACCGAACATTTACCTAATACCAAACATTTACAAAACACATTTCCAAAATGCTTAAAAACTCAAAACATAAACTATCCAATATCCAGAACCAAACATCCTAAAATGATCTATCTGTACAAGTATTTTACCTAAACAGTTTCTATCCAAAATAGCCCAAAATACCTACATACGTCCCCACGGGTCACGAATGTCTCGACTGCATCAGCACACTCCCGCGATCATTCTTCGTCAACTGAACTCAGGCTTCAGGAGGAGGAACATCGTCCTCACCTGTCTCGTAATCACCTACACCATACAGACACACTATGAGATAAAAATCTCAGCAAGTTTCGTAAATGCAATGCATGCTGTGCGTATGAGTTTCAGAAATCGTGCAACATTTTCTTATCATTACGTCGCAGACAGAATGTCACCAAGGTCTCAGCCTATTAGATGGAGAGGACACATCCCGCGGTCGGACTGCCCTCTTCACCTAACGCGGGGGGGGGGGGGGGGTGGTACACGCTCGCACCCGTAACAGCCGTGCCTGAGCCCCACCTCGCGTAACCAGATACAGATTACATTGATTCATTACGTTCATTCATTTCATTTTCTTAAACACGTGCAGAAATCTATTTTCATGCTATTGTAAAATATGTGATGTATGAACAGTTATAAGCATAAAATAAACAAACATCATACATACCATCAAGACTATAAAAAGCATAACCTATAAAAGAACTAACCCTAACTTCCCGACCAAAGTATATAAACAAACAACTCTTCAAAGATCCTCGACGCGACATCGACATACGGTGTAGGCCACTCGGCCAAGCAAGTCACGAGAACTTATCTCGTGCGCACTGAACTTCGAGCTCCGTCCACGAGCGTTGTTCGTCTGAGGCAAAACACAACAATTGTCGTTAAACGAGATTTAAACCGTTAAACGTCCAAATTTAACGAAACCTTAACTAAGGAAATTTTCCTAAAATTCTAACTCAACTCTTTGAGACATTTTATCGAGTAACTCGTACTCGTGAATTTCCAAAACTCCATTAATGGAGATTTCTCAAATCTCAAATATTCGATTTTCAACCTAAACGTCGCATATACTCTAGATTTCATCCAATAACGTTTAATACGTTCAATATACTCACTAATACGTCAAACCTATCAATTTCTAACTTTAAACTATGTTTTTCACAAAACCTAAACAAAACCCTAATCGTTAAACGCTCCGAAAACTACGAATAATCTTTCTAAAACCATAGATTCATACATAGGGTTGAGTTTGGGGAAGAAAACGTGAAGAACAGAGGACGAACGGAGGAAGAACGACGATCGGAGAGGAGTGATCGCCGTTGAATCGCCGAAGGAGAAAAATCGTAGAGGAGAAGGCGTGGAGTGAGGGAGAAGAAGAAGAAATAGGTTTTTAATTAAAATTTTGACTTTACAAATTACCATTCTGCCATTCCTTTGATTTTCTATTTGTTTCGTCCTTCGTTTCGTTAATTAACTAATGATTTGGCTTCTCCAAATTTTCTTAATTTACCAATGACTCCAACTCATTACCAGGGTTCTTTTAAAACTGTCCGTTCACAATTCGGACTCCGTTTACTATTTTTACCAAGGTATCTTTTATATTACGATAAACGTAATTCTCGTAAAATTAGCGTTAAACTCCTAAAATTCCCAAAATTTTCTTAAAATCTTTATTAATTATTAGGATCGTAATAACGCTTTCTTTTTACAAAATCAACTTAATTTGACATAATTGTAATAAAATGCCATTATATTATTTATTTACAAAATCCCGTAAATCCGGGTGTTACACCAGACATCTTCACTCCTCTATAAATTTCTTCCTTTAATCCTCGTACGAAATGGTAGATTTTACTTTCGTTCTTCCTCACTAGATGACTGGCGAAACGAGTTAGCGCTTCGAACTCTCTTACATAGTCTGCTACGGAACCTGTCTGTTGAAGCTGGGTAAATTCTGATACCTTACTTTCCCACATAGCATTGTAGAAGTATTATTCACAAAACAACTTTTTGAGGGATCCCCACAGCATCTCCCCCACATTAATAGTCGTCTGGACGGCGTCCCACCAAAGTTTCGCGTCACACTCGAGATATAACGCGGCATAAGAGACCTTCTCCATGTCCTTTACCTTAGCAAGGTCAAACAAGTCTTCCATTGTTCGAACCCACTCCTCGGCATGGACTGGATCCGTAAGTCGCCCTTCGAATGTGGGAGGTCAAAGTTGTCTAAAATTTTCACCACTGTGGTCTTCCGAAGTAATCGAGCTCGAATTACGAAACTTCCTCCCGATCATGAACATTTCAAATTGCCAGGATTGACGAGTAACAAGCTCCGTTAACTGTCGGATACTAAAATCTCTCTCTTCAGCTTCTCGGTACCGTCCTCAATCCACACTAGGTAAATCTTATAAACAATAATCAAATTTAATAAACCGAACTTTTACGGAAACTTAAACACTTACAGTTGGTGGAGCGATCTCACGTGGCGGGTTGCACAACCAGACATTTCTCCAGAACCGCTTTTAAAACCTGGCGTCTCTGATACCATTTCTGTGACACCCCCAGACCTGATCGAGGAGCCTCACTCCGAACATTTTAAAACGTGACATATATTTTTTTTTTGAACTTTTGAAACTTTACACGGAGAGAACTCTCACTGGAATTGAGGACTGGAAGACTACGATGAGTAACAGAAGAAGACAGGAAGACATATAAAAATCTGGATGATAGTTATAAATGGCACAAGAAAAACTAAGAAGACATAAGGCAGGGAAAACCTTCTCTTGAAATTTAGACTGGAAAACATATTAGAAGTCAGACTTCAGAAATAAATAGCAGAAGAAAACAGGGAGACAGAAGGTGAAGACATATTGAAAACAGATTACAGAAATACTGTAGCGCCCCGAGTTATCTGAACCCGGTTCGTTACACCATGCCCGTACATGACTAAAATTTCAATCACATTTTTTTTTTTGAAAACTTGACGTAAGCGGAATCTCCAAAACAATAATATTCGAAACTTGCAGCGAAAATCATTTAAGTAAAATGGAGTTAAACAAAACTATTGTACAATGCTTGAATACTCAGTTAGAATTTTTTTTTTTTTTTAGGAATAATCGGCAAAAAGAATAAAGGATTAAATCGCAGAACACTTTATAAGTTTTAAAAGTCAACCGCATCTCCCGCTGAACAAAGTCAATAAAAAGGGGCTGAAGCAGAAAATAGAAGACATCATCCGGTGGCAAAATGACAAAATACGCTCTACACCTTCCGATGACGTCAGCCGGATGATCGACGCTATACAGCATCCACCGGTGGCTAGACGACAAAACACTTCTTACATCTTCCAGTAGATTATCATACGACATTCACCGGTCACAAAACGACAAAACATTTCCTACATCTTCCGGTGGATAACCCACGACAGCCACCGGTCACTAAACGACCAAAACATTTCCTACATCTTCCGTTGGATTAACACACGCACTACCACCGGTCACTAAACGACAAAACATTTCCGACAGCTTCCGGTGGATTAACACACGACCATCCACCGGTCACTAAACGACAAAATATTTCATACATCTTCCGGTGGATTAACACACTACATCCACTGGTCACTAAACAGCCAAAACTTCCTACATCTTTTGGTGGAATTAACACAACGACATCCACCGGTCACTAAACGACAAAACATTTCCTACATCTTCCGGTGGATTAACACACGACATCCACCGGTCACTAAACGACAAAACATTTCCTACATCTTCCGGTGGATTAACACACGACATCCACCGGTCACTAAACGACAAAACATTTCCTACATCTTTTGGTGGATTAACACACGACATCCACCGGTCACTAAACGACAAAACATTTCCTACATCTTCCGGTGGATTAACACACGACATCCACCGGTCACTAAACGACAAAACATTTCCTACATCTTCCGGTGGATTAACACACGACATCCACCGGTCACTAAACGACAAAACATTTCCTACATCTTCCGGTGGATTAACACACGACATCCACCGGTCACTAAACGACAAAACATTTCCTACATCTTCCGGTGGATTAACACACGACATCCACCGGTCACTAAACGACAAAACATTTCCTACATCTTCCGGTGGATTAACACACGACATCCACCGGTCACTAAACGACAAAACATTTCCTACATCTTCCGGTGGATTAACACACGACATCCACCGGTCACTAAACGACAAAACATTTCCTACATCTTCCGGTGGATTAACACACGACATCCACCGGTCACTAAACGACAAAACATTTCCTACATCTTCCGGTGGATTAACACACGACATCCACCGGTCACTAAACGACAAAACATTTCCTACATCTTCCGGTGGATTAACACACGACATCCACCGGTCACTAAACGACAAAACATTTCCTACATCTTCCGGTGGATTAACACACGACATCCACCGGTCACTAAACGACAAAACATTTCCTACATCTTCCGGTGGATTAACACACGACATCCACCGGTCACTAAACGACAAAACATTTCCTACATCTTCCGGTGGATTAACACACGACATCCACCGGTCACTAAACGACAAAACATTTCCTACATCTTCCGGTGGATTAACACACGACATCCACCGGTCACTAAACGACAAAACATTTCCTACATCTTCCGGTGGATTAACACACGACATCCACCGGTCACTAAACGACAAAACATTTCCTACATCTTCCGGTGGATTAACACACGACATCCACCGGTCACTAAACGACAAAACATTTCCTACATCTTCCGGTGGATTAACACACGACATCCACCGGTCACTAAACGACAAAACATTTCCTACATCTTCCGGTGGATTAACACACGACATCCACCGGTCACTAAACGACAAAACATTTCCTACATCTTCCGGTGGATTAACACACGACATCCACCGGTCACTAAACGACAAAACATTTCCTACATCTTCCGGTGGATTAACACACGACATCCACCGGTCACTAAACGACAAAACATTTCCTACATCTTCCGGTGGATTAACACACGACATCCACCGGTCACTAAACGACAAAACATTTCCTACATCTTCCGGTGGATTAACACACGACATCCACCGGTCACTAAACGACAAAACATTTCCTACATCTTCCGGTGGATTAACACACGACATCCACCGGTCACTAAACGACAAAACATTTCCTACATCTTCCGGTGGATTAACACACGACATCCACCGGTCACTAAACGACAAAACATTTCCTACATCTTCCGGTGGATTAACACACGACATCCACCGGTCACTAAACGACAAAACATTTCCTACATCTTCCGGTGGATTAACACACGACATCCACCGGTCACTAAACGACAAAACATTTCCTACATCTTCCGGTGGATTAACACACGACATCCACCGGTCACTAAACGACAAAACATTTCCTACATCTTCCGGTGGATTAACACACGACATCCACCGGTCACTAAACGACAAAACATTTCCTACATCTTCCGGTGGATTAACACACGACATCCACCGGTCACTAAACGACAAAACATTTCCTACATCTTCCGGTGGATTAACACACGACATCCACCGGTCACTAAACGACAAAACATTTCCTACATCTTCCGGTGGATTAACACACGACATCCACCGGTCACTAAACGACAAAACATTTCCTACATCTTCCGGTGGATTAACACACGACATCCACCGGTCACTAAACGACAAAACATTTCCTACATCTTCCGGTGGATTAACACACGACATCCACCGGTCACTAAACGACAAAACATTTCCTACATCTTCCGGTGGATTAACACACGACATCCACCGGTCACTAAACGACAAAACATTTCCTACATCTTCCGGTGGATTAACACACGACATCCACCGGTCACTAAACGACAAAACATTTCCTACATCTTCCGGTGGATTAACACACGACATCCACCGGTCACTAAACGACAAAACATTTCCTACATCTTCCGGTGGATTAACACACGACATCCACCGGTCACTAAACGACAAAACATTTCCTACATCTTCCGGTGGATTAACACACGACATCCACCGGTCACTAAACGACAAAACATTTCCTACATCTTCCGGTGGATTAACACACGACATCCACCGGTCACTAAACGACAAAACATTTCCTACATCTTCCGGGGCTGAATTCCCTAATAGCTGTTCTGATCCTCTGTTTCCCTTGGGAGTGGGATCAATTCTCCCAATGTCATACATCCTCTACTCGATTAAGGGGCGGATGAATTCCCTTAATAGCTGTTCTGTCACATTACGTTCATACCTCACCATTCTTACATGGAAATTCATTTTCGTAATCTTTCGAAAACATGATGCATGACATACAAAATCATTCAAAACATGCATAACCCTACTGTTTTGTGATGTAGGCCCAAAGGCACATGCATACTTCACTTACCTGGATTCCTGGAAATTGTTCGGTTACCACTACTCGGGAAGCTATGTACACCTAATGTAACACCCGGGATTTTTTTTAATAGGAAAAAATTTGAGAGAGAAAATAAAAGAATAATAAAATAGGTTGTGTTAATTAATTTAAAAGAAAAATGAATGGTTTTTAATGCCAGTGAGTTTAAGCCGAGAGTTAGGTTAATTTAATAACGAAATTTGAAATAGTCGAAAACACGGAGGGTAAAACGGTAAATGACGATTGATTAATGTTTAATAAGAATTAAATTACTACTATTAATAATAATAATAATAATAATAATAATAATAATAATAATAATAATAATAAAATAAACAACAGAATGGCTCGAAGGCCATTCTGTTGTTCGAGCTCGTCGCGACGGCAGAGAGCAGAACGGGGAGGGAGAACCGAAAGCCATCCCTCCGACAACGGTTCATCGCGTTTTCCGACGCTCTCCGGCCAGACGGCGGCGGCGAGAGGATTCCGGCCAGTCTCCGCGCACAAACCGACGGGTAAGTTCTCTTTTGCCCTGTTTTCGGCTCTGTTCGTGGCCGAGGGTGACAGGCCGGATTTGGCTCCGATCACGATCCAATTTTGGTCACTTTTGGCGTGGGTTTGCCGACTCCTGGACCGACTTTCATCGCCTGGCCATGGTGAGCCCGTTTGGGCAAAAAATCAGAAAGCCCTCTTTGTGGCATTTCGGGTTTTGGCTTGTAGTTCGGAATTTTTGGTTAGATTATTCAAATTGAAGTTGTGGGTGGTTGATTGGTGAGGATTTGAGTGTGATTTGATGGAAAATTGGAAAAGGGAATTTTCCGGGTGAAGGGGCAGTTTGGGTTTTCTGATTTTTGACCTAGCTAGGGTCGTTTGTTTTCAAATTCCTTTTGGCAGGTTAAAATAGGTTATTAGAGGAGTACGTGGCCGCTGAAATCTTTCGATTCCGGTAAACGACGCAAAAGTTATGCGCGTTCGAAGTTTTGGGTCGGTTTTTACCTAACCCAAATTAGTGGCCCGTTTAGTTAGGTTTTCGTTGGGTTAGGATAGAAATAGTAGTTTGAGAGTTAATTGGTGAAAGTAGGTTTGATTTTAATGAAGTTTGAATTATTTATCGTAGGTTGAGCCGTAGGTGGACAGGAATTCGAGTATTCTGAACGGGCTAGGACGCCAGGTAAGTATTTGATGCATGTTTGTTGCCTTCGGGCCTACACCATAGAACGGTAGGGATTGTTTGTTTGATTGCTATGTTTTAAATTCGTGTCATGCATCGTGTTTCATGCATCATTGTTTTCTAAACTACGAAACCACGTGTTTTGCATGCTTGAGTGGTGAGAATGAAACGTAAAGATAAGAATTGATTGCAACGTGGTCTCGGAGTAGAATAGCTTCGTCGGGCTAGTGGCTCGTTGAGCACCCCGTGAGGGATTCTATTCAAGATGCTATGCTAATGTACGTAATGTATCGTGAGTATGAATGCCTCGACCTTGTCGTGCTTGAAGTGCACAATGAGGATTCTACGATCGATTGGGGGAGATTCGTGTTGGCCGTCCTGGACTGTGTTGGGACGTGTGCCTCCGGTCTAGCTCCGTGGATCAAGGCGTGCCCGTCCTGGACTGTGTGGGGGCGTGTGCCTACTTGATTCACATGAAAGTGAAAGATAATTGCAACCGAAATGAAAAGAAAGCAACAGAGTGTGTAGAAACTGCATGTTAGGGTTGAGTCGAGCATTTAGTGTGTTGTTGTGCATTATTTCCATACTTGCTAAGCGTTAGGCTTACTTTTGTGTTCTATGGTGTAGGTGGCGCGATTTACTCAGGTGAGGTAGATGAGATAGCCCACGACTAGACAGCAGTTGGTAGTGCATGGAGCATGCCGGTGCAGGCAGTTGTCGGGGCGCCTCGACCATGGTCTTCGGGAGATGTGGGGCTTTATATTTGATAGTTTATTTTAGATGTCTGTTTGTAAAAATGGTGGGAAAACGTAACTAATTGTATTTGTTGTATATAGTTAGGTTAAGGGTGATGTGTCGCCCTGTATTTGGAGGTTTTTATATGTGGGATTGTTGAGTGGATAGCTGGTTAGTGAAGTAAGATTACTCTAGATCTGGTTGGGATTTATTTGTTTGCAGGTACCTAGCATTTTGGAGGCGCCATTTTCAGGCGTTACTTTGCCGAAATTTTTGGGAAGGACGCCGTTGTGCTTATAGGTTAGGATTAAAGAAAATTAGTGAGTCTAGGCAGCTAGGTATAACATAAGAGAACTTCGTGAGATTTAGTTTCTTTTAAATCCCACTGTGTTAGTTTATTTTAGGTTTTGGGGTTTATGAAAAATTATGTTAAATTAGTTTTAAATGTCGTTTTCATCGGGGTTAGTGTGAGCCAAGTAGCGCACCGAGCCAGGGTGGGTTCGGGGGCGTTACACCTAATGTCATAAGCAGAATACTGATTAGATCATCACTAACCTTAACCTTATATCGTTCAGAAACCTAAGGAGCTAGTTTGGAAAACTCTGGTTATCGAACATTCTCAACACTAAACCCGAACTCAACACTCTCGCAGCCTTAACAAAAATACACGCATTGTACTATCTCTGCTATATAGCCACTAAAATCTCAAGATAACGAAAGGAAAACTTACCTAGTTTGAAGGAGAATCGGGCGAGGGAAAATCGCCTAGAGAGCTCGACTGCCTGAGCTAAAAACCCAAAGAGGAAAATGAGGGAACAGTGGCGGCTAAACCTCATTAAACCCTCCCTTAAATGGGTTATCCACAATAAATTGCAATTTACCATTTTATCCTTGCTCAATCACTTGTTAACCTAATCACTAAATCACCCATATTTCAATTATAAAACATTCTCTATAAATGGAAAAGGTAAATCGGTTAGTGGAAACCGGGTGTTACAAATACATGGCAGAAGAAAACAGGAAGACAGAAGTAAGAATAGACTTTGGACGTTTAAAACAACAAGCCAAATGGACTTTGAAAACAGAAGGAAAGAACTAATGAAAAGAACACAACAGAAAAAAATAGTAACATAAATATTGTGGACGTTTAAAATAGCAAGGGATTTTGACATTTGGACGTAGAAACTTTTGCCCTCTTTTACAACTCTTAAACCTGAAGACAGGAAAAACATGAAACAGAGATGGACGACTGGAGTGAATAAGCAGAATAAAACAGGAAATAAAAATGGAAAACGTAAACTGGAAGACATACTGTGGAAGGCTACAGTGGATGACAGAAGCCGTGGACATTTAAAAACAACAGGGGCTGTGGACTTTTAAAATAACAGAGGTTGTAGACGTTTAAAAATAACAGAGGCAAAACAGTGGACACAGGAGTCCGTGGACGTTACAATAAAAGACTAAAATAGTGGACGTAGGAGTCCGTGGACGTTTGCACTAAAAGACAAAAACAGTGGACACCGGAGTCCGTGGACGTTTACAATAAAAGACTAAAATAATGGACGCAGGAGTTCGTGGACATTTTGTAACACCCGGTTCTATCGAACCAGCTCTTTTATTATTAATGGTATGATTAGTCAATAATTCAAGTAGGGTTATTAAATGACTAGACAAGGGCACTAGAGTAAATTTACAATTTTCAAAAGTGGATAACGTATTTAAGGAAAGAGGGTTGGGTTTAATGCACTGTAGCCGCCACCAATTTCATACCATTTTCTCTTCGGGTTTTCAGCTCAAGCAGCCGAGCTCTCTAGGCGATTTTCCTCGCCCGATTCTCCTTCAACTTAGGTAAGTTTTCCTCATTTCTCTTAAGTTTAAGCAGTTAGATAGCTGAGGGAGTGCAATGTGGGGATTTCGTGTATGCTGTGAATGAGTGTAGATTCGGGTTGGGGTGAAAATTTGGGAAAATGCTTAGTGAATAGGACTCCTAACGGTCCACTTATGTTTCAGAAAGCTTTAGAATGGGGATTAGTAAAGATTGGTTTAATGTTCTGTTTATGGTTCTAGGTGAGCATTTCCGAAGCAACTCCTAACCGAGTATACACCAGGAATCCAGGTAAGTAAAGTTTTGCTTGTGCCTTTGGGCCTACATCACAAAACGTTAGGATTGTGTTTACTGGGATGTGTCTGTGTGTTATGCATCATGTTTTAAAAGTATACGAAAATGAATTTGAATACATGCTGGCATGGTAAGGATTGAACATATTGAAACAGTTATGTGAATCAGTTTTACTGTTAAGGGAACTAATCCATCCCTTAATGAGACAGTGGATACTTATACTTTGGGAGAGTTGATCCAACTCCCAATTTCACAGAGGGATCTGAACAGTGAATCAGCCTTACTGTTAAGGGAATTAATCCACCCCTTAATGAGACAGTGGATATTTATACTTTGGGAGAGTTGATCCAACTCCCAACTTCACAGGGGGATCTGAACAGAACGATGAATATGCAACTGAGATGAGAAAGTAGAAACTGCATGTTTAGGAAGTTTTATGTTTCAGCATTTCCATTTCATCATTGCTTTACTTGCTTAGCATTAGGCTAATAGATGAGTTTTGTGATGTAGGTGAAGAAGTGATAGCAGGTGTGCTTTCTGAGTCTACTGAGGACTAGACTGGTTGGAGGAGTGCATCCTTGTAACAGACTGGCAGCTGATGGGGCGGTTTAACTGGTGTCTTAGTTGTGAAGGTTTAGTGAACATTGATTTCAAATTGAGTATGTTAAACTTTCTAATGAAAGAAGTTGCTTGGATGTTTTCAAAATTATTTTGAGACCCTTCTGATGTTAGTATTCCGTTAGTTTTAATACGGGATTTTTACTGGATTTGAGATATGCAACGATTTGAATTATTTCTGAATGTTTCAGTGAAGTGAGTAAACTCTTTTCTGTGATTAGAGTTGTGATTGTAAGCCATGAAGTGGACAAAATGTGATTCCGTTCTCTATCGGTAGATGAAGTCTACCGGCAGAGATTGAGTTGTTGTTTTGTTGTCTATCGGAAGATGTCTTCAGTGGAAGCCATCGGAAGATATAGGTTGGAAGTTGTCGTTAAGTCGATCGGATGAGGAAATCATCCGGCTGATGTCACCGGTGGATGAAGAGTAAAGTCGATTGGATGAGGAAATCATCCGGCTGACGTCACCGGTGGATGTAGGGTAAATTCGATCGGATGAAGAAATCATCCGGCTGACGTCACCGGTAGATGAAGGATATATTTTGTCGTTTTGTGACCGGATGATGTAGCCGAAACTTTGTCGTTTTGTTATTAGGAAAAGCCTTCTATTTTCTAAGCCAATTCCTTCCGGCTGAATTATTTTCTTAATATTTTATTCAATCATTCAAACACTGTTGCATAGTTTTGCTCAACTCTATTTTTGCTCGAAGATTTTCCGCTGCAAGTCTTCTTGTTTTATCAAAAGTTAAAATTTGAATTCCGAAGAAAGTTTTAAATTTGGTCCAAGGTTTCTTAGTATTATCCGGGTTCAGAAAATTCGGGGCGTTACACGTTTGCACTAAAAGACAAAAACAGTGGACACAGGAGTTCGTGGACGTCTACAATAAAAGACTAAAATAATAGACGCAGGAGTCTGTGGACGTTTGCACTAAAGACAAAAATAGTGGACACAGGAGTCCGTGGACGTTTACAATAAAAGATTAAAATAATGGATGTAGGAGTCCGTGGACGTTTAAAATCAGAGACAGACTTTGGACTTTTAAAATAACAGGCTGACACTCGGCGACGTTATCGTGGACGATAACTTTGGACGATGACACTTAGCCGATTAAAAGAAAAGAAACCGAAGGCAAAATAGACTATTGTTTTGAAGGCAGAATGGACGTGGACGACTGTTTTATAGAAGAGAATGACAACTGTTTTATTGAAGGCGTGGACGACTAACACTTAGTTAAATACTTGAAAACTCGAAAGACAGAAACTGAAAGGCAGAATAGACAACATTTAACAGAAGAACTTATAAACAGAAGACACAAGGAAAGAAGACATAAAAACTTCAAACCCTCAAAACCCGATTCAAAACACAGTTTTAAAACATGCACGAAAACATGACAAAAGTTAGAAAACATGACAGAGGTTCAAGAAAACAAACTGCATGGGTAGCTCTAAAACTCGAGACCATCCATGCACGACCTAAAAGGGAAGATTTCCAACAATTCCAGAATACACCAACACAGAGTTTATGCATTGTTTTAAAATCTCAGAAGTTAAACAGAACTTGACATACATTTCAGAATTCCAAAACAGAGTTTGAAAACACGTTATGTGATCAGTTTATTGTAAGGGAACTAAAATTCATCCTAATGAGACAGGGGATAATAATACTTGGGAGGAGTTGATCCAACCTCCCAATTTCAAGAGGGATTGAAAGTTTTCTAATCAGCTTACGGTTATAGGGATAATCCACCCCTTAATGAGAACAGGGGAAGTTAACTTTGGGAGAGTGATCCAACTCCCAACTCACAGGGGGATATGAAACAGAACGAGATATCAAACTGAGATGAGAAAGTAGAAACTGCATGTTAGGAGTTTTATGTCAGCAGTTCCATTTCATCATGCTTTACTTGTTAGATTAGGCTAAATAGATGAGTTTTGTGATTAGGTGAAGAAGTGATAGCAGTGTGCTGTTAGTATACTGAGGACTAGAATGGTGAGGAGTGCCATCCTTGTAAAGACTGGCGCTGGGCGGTTAACTGGGGCGGTCTTAGTTGTGAAGGGTTAGTGAACATATTTCAAATTGAGTTGTTACTTTCTAATGAAAGAAGTTGGCCTTGGATGTTTTCAAAATTATTATTTTGAGACCCTGATGGTGAGTATCCGTAGTTTAATACGGGATTTTTCCTGGATTTGAGATAGCAACGATTTGAATTTATTTTTTTTTCCGGGGGACAGTTTTGGGTTTTTTTCAAACAGGAAGTGGTAACTGTTCTGTGATTAAGAGTGGTGATTGCAAGCCAGGAGTGTGGACACAGGTGATTCCGTCTATCGGTAGATGCAGTCTACCGGCGCGTTGAGTTGTTGGTTTTGTTGGTCTATCGGAAGATGTCTTCAGTGGAAGCCATCGGAAAGATGAAGGTTCGGAAAGTTGCGTTAAGTCGATCGGATGAGGAAATCATCGGCTGATGTCAGGTGGATGAAAGAGTAAAGTCGATTGGATGACGGAATCATCCGGCTGACTCACCGTGGATGTAGGGTAAATTCGATCGGATGAAGAAATCATGGTGACGTCACCGTTAGGAGACGGATATATTTGTGTTTTTGTGACCGGGATGATGTAAGGCCGAAAACTTTGCGTTTGGTTAGTAGGAAAAGCCTTCTATTTTCTAAGCCATTCTTCGGCTGACTATTTTCTTAATATTATTCAATCATTTCAAACATGTTGCATAGTTTATCAAACTCTATTTTGCTCGAAGATTTTAGCTGCAAGTCTTCTTGTTTTATCAAAAGGTTAAAATTGAATTCAAGAAAGTTTTATATAGTTGGTCCAAGGTTTCTAGGATTATCGGGTTCAGAAAATTCGGGGCGTTACCGTTTGCAAGAAAAGAAAAAAAAACAGAGGGGACCCAGGAGTTCGCGGACGCTACAATAAAAGACTAAAAGAAATAGACGCAGGAGTCTGTGGAGTTTGCACTAAAGACAAAAATATTGGACACAGGAGTCCGTTGGACTGTTTACAATAAAAGATAACAAAATGGATGTAGGAGTCCTGTGGACGTTTAAAAATCAGAGACAGACTTTGGACTTTTAAAATAACGGCTGCCACTCGGCGATGTATCGTGGACGATAACTTTGGACGATGACACTTTAGCCGATAGTAAACGAAAAGAACCGAAGGCAAAATAGGGACTATTGTTTTAAGGCAGAATGGCGTGACGATGTTTATAGAAGGAATGACAAGTGTATTGAAGGCGTGGCGACATACCCTTAGTTAAATACTGAAAAACTAGATGACAGAACTGAAAGGCCAGAATAGACAACATTTACAGGAAGAACTTATAAAAACAGAAGCACCAAGGAAAGAAGACATAAAACTTCCAAACATCAAACCCGATTCAAAAAACAGTTTAAAACATGCACGAAAAACATGACAAAAGTAGGAAAACATTAAGAGGTTCACGAAAACAAACTGCATGGGGTAGCTCTAAAAATCGAGACCATCCATGCACGACTTAAAGGGAGATTTCCAACAATTCCAGAATACACCAACACGAGTTATGCATTGTTTTAAAATTCAGAAGTTAAACAGAAATTGACATACATTTCAAGATTCCAAAACAGAAAGTTTTGAAAAACTGGAACGCAAGTTTTACATCGGTTGAAAATTCAAAAAAAAGCTATACAGAACTGACATAACTTCAAAATACATTCTCACAGGGAAAAATTTTGTCTGGGCTGTAGCAACCAATCACACCGAGTCGAATTCCGCTAAATTCCATACCATCGGCTTCTTAAGGACAAGTCTCATCTGGAGGGACAAACCTACACAGAGAGTTGATGTCGAGACACCTTCCGAAAATGTCGGGTGTTACACAAACATCCTAAAATGTTTCTAACTATCCAATATCATACTCCCAATTCGTCGAAAAATCTCAAAAATACCTAAGCTGTTACCGCCACGGTCAACATACGCATCGACTATTCATGCCACCACCGCAACCCGTTCTTCTTACG